>CM022298.1:514677715-515277715 GCA_011799875.1 Thinopyrum elongatum
CGAGCACCCTGCCGTTCCACCGACCGGTCCTGCGTGCCATTGCTTCGCCCGCTCTCGTTGACCCCCCCCCGACCCCCCCCCCCCACCAACGCCCCTCTCGTTACTCTTCCTCTCTGGACTGGCACTCGCGGACGCAGTCCGGCCTCGTGCCCACTGCCCGTGTGCCCCCCGCAGAAACGTTTTAAAATAAAAGAAAGAATAAAAATAAAAATATTAAAAAATTAATTAAGTAATTAGTCTAATTAATAGTAATTATCCTTGATTAGGTTAATCTAATAACTAATTAGTGTTAGTTAACCGTAATTATATTACCTTTAAACTAACTGCTGCGTCAGCATGCTGTCATGCTGACGTCAATCAATCACTGTGTTTCGAGATAAGTTGACTTAAATCATTAATTAAATATTCATAATTAATTAAAACTTAGAAAATCCATATTAAATAAACCGTAACTCCGATGAAAATATATTTTATACATGAACCGCTCAGAACGACATACAGCCGACTACATCCTACCGTATTCCCGTAGATGCCCCAGTATAGAACGTTGAACATAGAAGAACCGTTTCGCATAAATGAATCAGTGTCCAACCCTATTAATAAATCCGAATACAATTCCTAAATAACTAAATCGCTTATTAGGCTGTATATGCATCCCTGGGGCCCTGCCGCTTTAGCATGTCCTGCATCCCTGTTGCATCATTGCCCGTGTTTTACTTTGTTTCTTCTTCCCCTCTTCTCTTCGGTAGACTACGAGATCCGCCGCAGCTGCTTGCCGGCCCCACACGACCGCTACGTTTTTAATGACCACCCCTACTTGCCAGAGCACCAGGCAACCCCCCCCCCTTGATCACTCATGATTCGCCTATTCTCTTATCTCTACTTACTAACTGCGTGCTAGGGTAGTGTAAGCCTGTTACTCTTGCTTTCGCGTAATCCCATTCTGCTGCATAGCCGTGTCATGTTGCTACGTTTTGATAACCTTTTTTTACCCGCAAATATCCTAAATGCCTAGTGTAGGATGCGTTTGTCATCAGTGGCCCTACATTCTCTCTGTCCGGCTATGCTGACATTATGGTGTCCGCTCGCCACGGGTGGCGATTGCGGATATGTAATACTACTTGTCACATGTGACCATTAGATGGATACTACAAGTCGGTCGGCTCGAGGAGCCACCGCAGTGATTCACGAATGGGGGCTGAAAGGATTGGCCTTCTCGACGGCCCTTCCTAGTGACTCTTTGGGTGTTGAGTCGGCAGGGCAGTTTTGTGACACTACTAGAGGTGTGGGCCTGGCCCTAGATCGTCGTCCGCGGTGAATCTCATAATAACACGTTTAACGAGATTGATATTTATCTTGAGTCTGGCCACTGGTCCTATTACGCACTAAACCAACTACGCGTGGCGTAGTTTATGGGTACCCGGCTGTCGGGTATCAGCTAACCTTTTTTGACGTCACGACCTGAGCTGCGCGCGCCGTGTTGGACCGCGATAACCGTAACCGCCGTGACTCGTGTGGGTGCTAGGTCTGCTCGCAGCCCGCGCGCTACGCAACGTGCGAGCGGCACTGGGCACTGGGCCCGACCCCAGAGTGTCTAGGATTGTCCGGCGTGCTGACCTCTCTGTTGAGCCTAGGTGGGGCTAGCGACGTGTGATCTTCTGCGGCCGGGCATGACCCGGAAGTGTGTCCGTGTCCGGCAAGGGATCGAGCCGTGTTGGGGATATGTGGTGCACCCCCTGCAGGGAATGTATCTATTCGAATAGCCGTTCCCTCGTTAAAGTACGACCCGGAGTTGTATTCCGACCTCATACAACTAGAATGGATACTTACATAACACTACACCCTTACAAGTTGACAGTTATAACCGTGGTCGCTCCTCGCATTGTGGCGACGAAGGATCGACGGGTAGGACTATCTATCGTTGTTCGGCTTGTTTAACTTCCAACTACTCTCTTCTATTGCTTCAAGAATGAGGCTGCCAAAGCGTAGGTCTTCGACAGGCTACTATCCCCCTCTTATCTGGCAATTTCTCAGTTCATTCCACCGATATTGCCTGTTCGCGAAATCCCAATGGTTTTCCCAGAAGAAAATCCCCAGGGATACCCCATGCTCGAAGCGTGTCGTCGAATTTGTCATCGACTTGGAAACCAGGCACCACTCCTATCGCCAAGCGACCCTAAAGATGCCGCCGCATGCTGAACCCTTGAACGTAAGGAGGAAATCGAACGATTCACTTAGAAGGGTTTCATTCGCCCAGTTCCTCGGCGTGGGGAGCACCTAGACTCTCATTGTCAGGAAGAAAGGAGGGATTCAAACCGATTGGTCAAGATTACCGTCCCCCATTAACAAGCAACTATCCAGCAACAAATATCCCTGCTCGGATAAACGATTGTATGATCAAAACTGGCGGGTTCATTCAGTGTTCTCTAAACTCGACTTAAGGTCTTAAGTTTGGGTTACCACCGATCCGTGGTTTCGTTGATGAAGAGGATATCCCAAAGACCGCCTCGTTATCGATAGGGCTCATACGGTACACTGTCAGTCATTCGGCTTATAACAATGCTCCGCCACTCTCCCGCCGATGAATATAAGTCATGGAATACCTTGCCAAGTTCGTCGGTGGTCTTACCTCGGATGACTATCCTATATACTCCAAGAAGAACAAAGAGGAAACATGTGACATCTTCGACTTGTTCTTCTTTTATGAGAAAAAACTTCGAGAGCATCAACTATATGCTAAGTTTTCAAGTGTGAATTCTGGTTCCCGAGTACCATTACCTGGGCTGTATCTCCAAGGATGGTATTGCGTCAACCCGAGAGAGTCAGGCTATTCTTTGATTGGGCTCCTCCAAAAGAACGTTCAAGCAGTTCGAAGTTTCTCGGATCGCCAGCTATTGCCGTCGATTAGTCGAGAGAGAAACTTCTCAAGATCGCCAAGCCACTGACTAACCTGCTTTCATAAAGGAGTCAGGTAAATTCGATGGGACGGGAAAAAGTGTAAGGAAATGTTTCCAGACGCTCAAAGACAAGCTGAATTTGCCCAGTTGCTGCCCCTCCTGATTACCAGAGGGATTTTTCCATATATTGTGATTGCCACCCGTCAACGGATTTAGGCGGTGTCCTATGCAAAGGACCGCCCAGGT
This sequence comes from Thinopyrum elongatum, assembly GCA_011799875.1. Taxonomy (NCBI): domain Eukaryota; kingdom Viridiplantae; phylum Streptophyta; class Magnoliopsida; order Poales; family Poaceae; genus Thinopyrum; species Thinopyrum elongatum. Next base: position 514,680,859 of record CM022298.1, read on the forward strand.
ATGGCTTTGCTTCGGTCAATTGCGTGCAGCACGAAGAGAATTACCCAGTACATGACCTCGAGCTTGCGCGTTCATACATGCACTAAAACAGTGGGCACATTACTTCTCGGTAATCGTTGCGAAGATCTACACCGAGCATCAAAGTCTGAAGTATCTGTTTTCACTAAGCCAGACTGAACCTCCGTCAAACAGAGATGGATGAGAGGGACCGTAGCGGATTTTAAACTTGGGGGTATTTTCTTATACCCATGGCAAGGCTAATTGTAATGGCCGATGCACTTGAGCGCAAGTCTTAGTGCAGTCACCTCCAGTTTCACGAAGTTCAACCCTTCGCTTATGAAGAAGTCAGAAACGCTGAATCCCACTTGTTCCTCCTGGAGCACTCGCTTCCCCTCTGATGAAGGTTCTCCAAAATGAACCTCCACGTTGTTCCCAGGGGTTCTCTTAATACCCTGGTTGCTAAACAGTATCTCGTGACAGCATCAGAGCTTTGCAGGGTTATGGGACTCTAAAGCCCCACAAGATTAAGCGCTATTCTCGCTGAGAGGAGTCCTTCGTTCTCACGATTGATGATACTGGCACCTTGTTCTTTAAAAGTCGACTAGGGGTCCCCGCTAAAGGTAACCTGGGTATGACTCAGGAGGTCAGGCAAGAAGCTAACGACACTCCCGTTGTCTATTAATTCCCGCAGTACGAAGATTGATCCCAAGACACCGTCAAAGCTTCTGGTGGTCAAAAATGAAGCAAGGACATTGCTCCGCTATTGTTGCTAATGTGATGTTTGCCGTCGCGTCCAAAGAAGAAACAATCAAAGGGCCCGCAGGAACTTCTGCAAAAACCAAATTGCTGTTCCTGAATGGAAATGGGACCATGTTGAATGGTGAAATGGGACTTTTAACGGGGTTTCCCACAAATCACAGAAAGGGAATGATGCTATTCTTGCGTCATTGACCGAATTTCCAACAGTCACATTTTCTAGCCGTCAAAGAGACGATCCACTGTAGTCAGCTCGCAAACTCATATAAATGTCCAGAATTGTTTACTTCACGTATTCCAATGGTTATCAGTTCAGACCGTGGCAGCTTATTCCCACTTCAAGATTCTGGGCAAGTTTCCAAGAAGACTAGGAACTCATCTTCAATAGACACCGGCTTTTCACCTCGAGCTCAAGGACAGTTGAACGAGGTGAACCAAGTTCTCGAAGATAGGCTTCGAGCTTGTGTCTATCCTTCGGAAGGACCCCCCCCCCCCCCCCCCCCCCCCCCCCCCCAGGATAATGGGAAGGAAGAATCTCTCCCATATGCCGAATTCTCTTACATAACAGCTATAAGCCAGTCTGAAGATGGCCCCCTTCGAAGTATTGTACGGACGCAGTGCCGAACCCTCTCTAATTGGAGGTCAGAAACTGAGGGAACGTCCACCCTCTTCGGTCCCGGATATTATCCAACGTGCCGAAGATCAAGTTCGCGTTGTCCGCGAGCATTGAATGTCAGTACGTCAAACGAGGTCAGTATGACCGCAAACACAAAGATATGGTATATCAATGGCGAACGAAAAGGCTTGTTATCTTCGAGTCACACCGATGATGGAAAGGCATCATCGGTTCGGGGCTCAAGGCAAGCGGCTCCTCGCTATTATTGGTCCTTCACTGTTCTTGAAAGGCGTGGTAGAGTGGGCTATTATCAGTTGGAACTTCCACCGAACCTTTCTCAGGTTCACGATGTGTTCCAGTATCACAACTCCGCCGCTGATCAAAGACCCTATACGCGGAAGTAGATCACGAATTGCTTGACTGCAACACGACCTCTCTTATAAAAGAGCATCCTGTCGACATTCTCGATCAGCCGAGCGTTCGCACACGCCCAGAAGGTTATCAAGTAGTTCTCAAGGTTCAGTGGTCAAAACCCCCCCCATTCTGAGGATGAGCCACTTGGGAACGCGAGGATCGTATTCGCGATGAAACCCCGCTTTGGTTTTCTTTCTACCTCATAAATTCGACGAGATTTTTGTAGTGGAGGAGATTTGTAACACCCCCTGTATTAAGCTACAGATGATACCCCTTTTGATGAGGCATGTCATCATGAAATATGCAGAATAATCATTAGCATCATATTGCATTTCAACGTACAAGTCAGTTCAAATTTAAATGAAAGGGAATATCAAAGTTGTCCAACATAGAAACTAAAAAATGTCAGTAAATAACAAATATTCCAGAGGCTATTCTAAAATTGAACCCCACATCATTGATTGGATAAGTGACTCGAAACAACCTCAAAAAGGGGATAAAGATAATGTTTAGTAACTTATTATTAAATATGAAATAAATGATGGAATTATGTTTGTCCAAACACCTTTAGGTGTTAAGGAATAATGCAATGGGATTATGAAATAGGGCACACTTTTAACAAAACCCCATTTGGGACTAGACATTTCACAGTAGAGAAAAAGGAATAAAGAAAAGGCAAAACAAGAAACAGAAAAGGATAAAGGAAACCCCCCCCCCCCCGAACGGGCCTCGGCCCAGCAAGCCACCGGGCCGCAAGGCCGGCCCAGCCGGTGCCTACATAAAGCCGGCCACCCCCCACCCGAAAACCTAGCCCACCCCCAGACCCCCCCCTCGCTTTTCTCCGCCCCCATCTGGTATCGGGATCCCCGATCCCGTCCGCCACGTTGCCGACGCCGGCTCGCCGCGCGCCCCGTCGCCGCCCCCACTCGGTCAGGACCACGCCGCAGCACCGCGCCTCCCCGTCTTCATACCGGAGCCCGCGCCTCCCCGCCGGCCTGAACTCGTCTCCGTGCCGTCGTCCGACGAATCGTCCCCGACGTGCCCTCGCGAGGGCAAAGGAAATAGATGAGAGAGGAAAGAACCGCGACACCAGCTATAGTTATCCTTATTACCCTTATTCTAATTTTCCCCCCTATCCTCACTCACTCCACTTCTCTTACTTCTCATCTCTCCTCACCCCCTTGACTTTTACCCACCCGACGCGCCCAGTCATTTTCGCCTCGTCTACGACGCCCGTCGGAGAAACAACGTCGCCCTTTGGACCTCGAGCCCTCGGGACTACACCGACGCGGCCTTCCCCGTCGACCACCCCGTCGGTCATCCAGGGCCTCCACCCGAGCCCTCGCGCGCCGACGCCCGAAGCCCCGCCTCGACCCCGTCGCCGACCCCCATCACGAGCTCGAGCCCGCTGCCCAGTCTGCGATCTCGGTGAGGCCCCAGGCCTCCCCCTCACCTGCCCCGGTGCAAGCGCACGACGATCCGGCCCATGCCTCGCATACGCAGCGCCCTTTGACGGCACGCCGCCCGCCGCACGCCGCACCCGGAGCCGGCCCCCAAGCGCCTCCTCCCCGCGGCCGCCCTCGACACCGGACACGGCCGGCGCGGCCAGCTCCGGCCTCTGCCCTCGCGCCCCCCCGGCCGGCCACCGCACCCTGGCCTCGGCCAGTGAGGGGTTGCGCCGCGCGCGAGGTTGACGTATGTATCTATAACACTGCTTGGAGTATTGTCGTGTTACATCATGCTTGTCACTAAGCACTCGCGCTTGCTTTTACTAAACTACCCCCTGTTGTAAATTAGCAGGATGGTTAGACCCGCTGGTCGTGGTCGTGGCCGTGGTGCCAACGATCCACCACCGCCGAACTATATGGCTGGAATGATGCAGCAATTTGAACTGCAACGTCAGTTCATGCAAGGGATCATGGATCAGTTTCCTCGTCCCAATATGAACCAGTATCCGGGCCCAGGGACCCTGCAGGACTTTATGCGCCTCAACCCAACCGTCTACCGCGGCTCAACTCAGCCCCTGGATGCGGATGACTGGCTTCGCGACATCACCTATGAGTTGGAATCTGGTGGCGTTGCCCCTGCAAACTATGTCACCTTCGCCTCCTTCTTTCTCAAGGGCCCCGCTGCTCAATGGTGGGACAGCCACAGGCGCACTCAACCAGCGGGCACAGTCATCACTTGGCCGGATTTCCAAGCTGCCTTCCGTGCCCGTTTCATTCCTCAGGGAATCATGGACCGGAAGAAGCAAGAGTTCCGCAACCTCACCCAGGGCAACAAGACAGTGGAAGCTTATCAGCGGGAGTTTCTGGAATTATCCCGCTATGCTGAAGAAGACATTCCCACTGATGCTCGCCGCCAGGAAAGGTTTCGCGAAGGACTTCAAGCTGACATCAAGCTAGCGCTCCTTGTGCATGAATTTGATAATTTCTCCATCTTGGTGAACAAGGCTATCCAGGTCGAGACTGGTCTGCAGGCACACCAGGGATCTCTTAGGCGCAACCGTGACACTGGTTCATCTTCGAGCCAGCCTGCACAGAAGCGTCGGATCTGGATTCCAAAAAGCGTGTACCGTCCAGCTGCACCTGCTCCAAGACGGTCCTATACTGCACCGCGTCTGCCTCCACCACCTAGGCAGCCAGGACTTCCAGCTCCACCACCCCGAGCTCCTGCTCCCAATCCCAATGATAGTCTGTGCTACAAGTGTGGGCAGCCAGGTCATTTTTCCAGGAACTGCATACAGAACCAGAACCAACTGGCACTTCCAGCAACGGACCGTAGGAACAATCAGCCTCGCAACAACAATGCCAAGACTTATGGGTGTATTCAGGCCAACCACACCGATTACAATGAAGCTCAGGACCAGCCTGCCACCGTGATGGGTACTCTCCTTGTTAATTCAGTACCAGCTTCTGTTTTATTTGATTCGGGAGCATCGCATTCATTCATGTCCGAAGAATTTGCATACAAACACGACATTAAATGTGAGGTCATGAACACTGCAATAGTAATACACACCCCCGCGGGTCAATGTCAAACCTCCATGGGTAGCAACAACGTCACCGTTGAAATTGAAGGGCTGGAGTTTCACGCCTCCCCTTTCATACTAAAGTCTTGTAGTATCGACCTCATTCTCGGAATGGATTGGTTGAAAGCGCATACTGCTTCTATAGTTTGCGCCACGAAGATCGTCCATCTTCTACACCCTTCTGATGAAATAATAAGCTACCAGGCTCAAATCATCCAAAATGCCGAGGCGAGGCTTTATGCCTTGAATGCGTTAAACGCATCACCACTTGAAGGCATCGAGAACATTCCAGTTGTTCACGAATTCCAAGGTGTTTTCCCAGAAGAACTCCCAGGGATACCCCCTGCTCGAGCTGTCGAATTTGTCATCGACTTGAAACCAGGCACCACTCCTATCGCCAAGCGACCCTACAAGATGCCGCCGCATGAACTCCTTGAACTTAAGGAGGAAATCGACGCTTCACTTCGTAAGGGTTTCATTCGCCCAAGTTCCTCTGCTTGGGGAGCACCTTCTCTCTTTGTCAGGAAGAAGGATGGATCAAACCGATTGGTCCAAGATTACCGTCCCATTAACCAAGCAACTATCCAGAGGAACTTGCTGGTTGTCGCAACCAGATGTTGGAGCCCAGGAGCCAGACGCCACCTACGACGACTACTACCACCAGGGCGGAGCCTACTACTACGTCCAGGACGCCGACGACCAGGAGTAGTTAGGAGGATCCCAGGCAGGAGGCCCTGCGCCTGTTCGATCTGTTGTATCCTTGTTTGTGCTAGCCATCTTATGGCACCTTGTTTAACTTATGTCTGTACTCAGATATTGTTGCTTCCGCTGACTCGTCTATGATCGAGCATTTGTATTCGAGCCCTCGTGGCCCCTGGCTTGTATTATGATGCTTGTATGACTTATTTATGTTTTAGAGTTGTGTTGTGATATCTTCCCGTGAGTCCCTGATCTTGATCGTACACGTTTGCGTGCATGATTAGTGTACGATCGAGCCGGGGGCGCCACAAGTTGGTATCAGAGCCGACTGCCTGTAGGAGTCCCCCTTTCCAATTCCTTGGCCGAAGTTGAGTCTAGACAAAGAAAACCGTTTTACTAACTTGGCTGTGTGGCTTACGGGCCCACATTGCCAACTGGGTGGTATTAGGATCTTTTATTCCTCGTCTATACTCTGGGACTCTGATCTCTCTTCTACTCGGGTTAAATGAAGTTTACTAACGCCGACACTTAGGATCTCGTAAATTCTGTCTACCCGGAGAGCTGGATATCTGTGCGATTTCCCTGTCGTTGATCTGATTAGTCTGATAATCATTTTCCTTTCCATTGTTTTGTTTAACCTTTCTCTCCGAGTTGTGTTAAACCTCTTATTGTCGTTTGACAAACCTGAGTTTCCTCTATTTTCAGATGGACCGTTTGTTTCCACCGCGTCCTACGACACAGCTTGTGCTTCGCACTTGGGCTCGTAATACCCCTGGGTTTCCAGCTGTCCTGATCGCTCTCATGACCAGACTTGGCTACCGTTGGTACCCTGAGTACTTGGTTTATGAGGTTTACCGCGAGTTCAACCAGGAACAGTACTATGCTGAAGTTCGGATTTATGATCAGCAGAACAACTCAGACACCGAGCTACACCTTTTTCACGGATTAGGCGTGACGATTGAGATGGCAGTCCATGATGCCGCCTACTCCGCTGTCGTACGTCTACGAGGGGAGCACAATGCTATCTTGGATGACTCTGAGTTCCGATACATTCCGTATGCCCCTGCTGGAGATGCTACCGGATACTACACAGCTATCTGTGCCCCGTACGAGCCTCGTCGCTACGACCCGCGCGTTCTGATTCAGTGCACGCAGGCTCTGGATCGCACTGTTCGTGCACTTGCTGTTGAGTTGTTTGCCACTCGAGCACGCTACTACGAGGCTATGACACAGTTGCTACCAGCTGTTCGTGCAGGGATGCATCCGGAGTACATTCTTTACCCGAGCAGGACTGAGATGCCATCAGGGATCGTCTGGCCTGCTGTGGAAGGTCACACGCCTGCACGTGGACCTCTTCTTACAGCTCGAGACCGGGTTCTGCATCAGAGTGCACATGGAGCACAGGATCTTTCCGCGACGAACATTCGTCGTCCGCACTCGCAGCTACCCCGTTACAGTGGTTCTCTCTGACGTTGATGTAGCCTTTGCTATCTCTCATTGTGTACTTCCTTACCGCGTGCCTGCGCGCCGCCTAGTATGTCTAGCTTTTGATTTGCGCCGTTATGCTGTCCGCTTGTACCCGACGTTGTGTATGGATCTGTATGTCTTAATCGACTACTGTTATGTATCTATAACACTGCTTGGAGTATTGTCGTGTTACATCATGCTTGTCACTAAGCACTCGCGCTTGCTTTTACTAAACTACCCCCTGTTGTAAATTAGCAGGATGGTTAGACCCGCTGGTCGTGGTCGTGGCCGTGGTGCCAACGATCCACCACCGCCGAACTATATGGCTGGAATGATGCAGCAATTTGAACTGCAACGTCAGTTCATGCAAGGGATCATGGATCAGTTTCCTCGTCCCAATATGAACCAGTATCCGGGCCCAGGGACCCTGCAGGACTTTATGCGCCTCAACCCAACCGTCTACCGCGGCTCAACTCAGCCCCTGGATGCGGATGACTGGCTTCGTGACATCACCTATGAGTTGGAATCTGGTGGCGTTGCCCCTGCAAACTATGTCACCTTCGCCTCCTTCTTTCTCAAGGGCCCCGCTGCTCAATGGTGGGACAGCCACAGGCGCACTCAACCAGCTGGCACAGTCATCACTTGGCCGGATTTCCAAGCTGCCTTCCGTGCCCGTTTCATTCCCCAGGGAATCATGGACCGGAAGAAGCAAGAGTTCCGCAACCTCACCCAGGGCAACAAGACAGTGGAAGCTTATCAGCGGGAGTTTCTGGAATTATCCCGCTATGCTGAAGAAGACATTCCCACTGATGCTCGCCGTCAGGAAAGGTTTCGCGAAGGACTTCAAGCTGACATCAAGCTAGCGCTCCTTGTGCATGAATTTGATAATTTCTCCATCTTGGTGAACAAGGCTATCCAGGTCGAGACTGGTCTGCAGGCACACCAGGGATCTCTTAGGCGCAACCGTGACACTGGTTCATCTTCGAGCCAGCCTGCACAGAAGCGTCGGATCTGGATTCCAAACAGCGTGTACCATCCAGCTGCACCTGCTCCAAGACGGTCCTATACTGCACCACGCCTGCCTCCACCACCTAGGCAGCCAGGACTTCCAGCTCCACCACCCCGAGCTCCTGCTCCTAATCCCAATGATAGTCTGTGCTACAAGTGTGGGCAGCCAGGTCATTTTTCCAGGAACTGCATTCAGAACCAGAACCAACTGGCACTTCCTGCAACTGGCCGTAGGAACAATCAGCCTCGCAACAACAATGCCAAGACTTATGGGCGTATTCAGGCCAACCACACCGATTTCAAAGAAGCTCAGGACCAGCCTGCCACCGTGATGGGTACTCTCCTTGTTAATTCAGTACCAGCTTCTGTTTTATTTGATTCGGGAGCATCGCATTCATTCATGTCCGAAGAATTTGCATACAAACACGACATTAAATGTGAGGTCATGAACACTGCAATAGTAATACACACCCCCGCGGGTCAATGTCAAACCTCCATGGGTAGCAACAACGTCACCGTTGAAATTGAAGGGCTGGAGTTTCACGCCTCCCCTTTCATACTAAAGTCTTGTAGTATCGACCTCATTCTCGGAATGGATTGGTTGAAAGCGCATACTGCTTCTATAGTTTGCGCCACGAAGATCGTCCATCTTCTACACCCTTCTGATGAAATAATAAGCTACCAGGCTCAAATCATCCAAAATGCCGAGGCGAGACTTTATGCCTTGAATGCGTTAAACGCATCACCACTTGAAGGCATCAAGAACATTCCAGTTGTTCGTGAATTCCAAGGTGTTTTCCCAGAAGAACTCCCAGGGATACCCCCTGCTCGAGCTGTCGAATTTGTCATCGACTTGAAACCAGGCACCACTCCTATCGCCAAGCGACCCTACAAGATGCCGCCGCATGAACTCCTTGAACTTAAGGAGGAAATCGACGCTTCACTTCGTAAGGGTTTCATTCGCCCAAGTTCCTCTGCTTGGGGAGCACCTTCTCTCTTTGTCAGGAAGAAGGATGGGTCAAACCGATTGGTCCAAGATTACCGTCCTATTAACCAAGCAACTATCCAGAACAAATATCCCCTTCCTCGGATAAACGATCTGTATGATCAACTGGCGGGTTCATCAGTGTTCTCTAAACTCGACTTAAGGTTGGGTTACCACCAGATCCGTGTTCGTGAAGAGGATATCCCAAAGACCGCCTTCGTTACTCGATATGGCTCATACGAGTACACTGTCATGTCATTCGGTTTAACCAATGCTCCCGCCACATTCTCCCGCCTGATGAATTATATATTCATGGAATACCTTGACAAGTTCGTCGTGGTTTACTTGGATGATATCCTAGTATACTCCAAGAACAAAGAGGAACATGCTGAACATCTTCGACTTGTTCTGGAAAAACTTCGAGAGCATCAACTATATGCTAAGTTTTCCAAGTGTGAATTCTGGCTTCCCGAAGTGACATACCTTGGGCATGTCATCTCCAAGGATGGTATTGCCGTCAACCCCGAGCGAGTTCAGGCTATTCTTGATTGGGCTCCTCCAAAGAACGTCAGGCAAGTTCGAAGTTTTCTCGGACTCGCCAGCTATTGCCGTCGATTTGTCGAGAACTTCTCCAAGATCGCCAAGCCCCTGACTAACCTGCTTCAAAAAGGCGTCAAGTTCGATTGGACGGAAAAGTGTCAGGAAAGTTTCCAGACGCTCAAAGACAAGCTGACTTCTGCCCCTGTGCTTGCCCCTCCTGATTCCCAGAAGGATTTTGTCATCTATTGTGATGCATCCCGTCAAGGATTAGGCGGTGTCCTAATGCAAGACCGCAGAGTAATTGCTTATGCTTCGCTTCAATTGCGTCCGCACGAAGAGAATTACCCAGTACATGACCTCGAGCTTGCTGCCGTCATCCATGCACTAAAACAGTGGCGACATTACCTTCTCGGTAATCGTTGCGAGATCTACACCGATCATCAAAGTCTGAAGTATCTGTTCACTCAGCCAGACCTGAACCTCCGTCAACAGAGATGGATGGAGACCGTAGCGGATTTTAACTTGGGTATTTCTTATACCCCTGGCAAGGCTAATGTAATGGCCGATGCCTTGAGCCGCAAGTCTTATTGCAGTCACCTCCAGTTTCACGAAGTTCAACCTTCGCTTATTGAAGAATTCAGAAAGCTGAATCTCCACATTGTTCCTCCTGGAGCACTCGCTCCCCCTCCTGAAGGTTCCTACAAAATGAACCTCCACGTTGTTTCCCAGGGTTCTCTTAATACCCTGGTTGTTAAACCAGATCTCGTGGACAGCATCAAGACGCTGCAGGGTTATGACTCTCAAGCCCACAAGATTAAGCGCTATCTCGCTGAAGGAAGGCCTTTGTTCTTCACTATTGATGATACTGGCACCTTGTTCTTTAAAAGTCGTCTAGTGGTCCCCTCTAAAGGTAACCTGGGTATGACTCAGGAGGTCATGCAAGAAGCTCACGACACTCCGTTGTCTATTCATCCCGGCAGTACCAAGATGTACCAAGACATCCGTCAAAGATTCTGGTGGTCAAACATGAAGCAAGACATTGCTCGCTATGTTGCTGAATGTGATGTTTGCCGTCGCGTCAAAGCAGAACATCAAAGGCCCGCCGGAACTCTGCAACCAATTGCTGTTCCTGAATGGAAGTGGGACCATGTTGAAATGGACTTTATCACTGGATTTCCCAAATCACAGAAAGGTAATGATGCTATTCTTGTCGTCATTGACCGACTTTCCAAAGTTGCACATTTTCTAGCCGTCAAAGAGACGATCACTGCTAGTCAGCTCGCAACTCTCTACATGTCCAGAATTGTTTCACTTCACGGTATTCCACTGGTTATCAGTTCAGACCGTGGCAGCTTATTCACTTCAAGATTCTGGGCTAGTTTCCAAGAAGCTATGGGAACTCATCTGTCCTTCAGCACCGCTTTTCACCCTCAGTCTCAAGGACAAGTTGAATGAGTCAACCAAGTTCTCGAAGACATGCTTCGAGCTTGTGTCATATCCTTCGGAAGGAAATGGGAAGAATCTCTCCCATATGCCGAATTCTCTTACAATAACAGCTATCAAGCCAGTCTGAAGATGGCCCCCTTTGAAGTATTGTACGGACGAAAGTGCCGAACCCCTCTAAATTGGTCAGAAACTGGGGAACGTCCACTCTTCGGTCCGGATATTATCCAACTTGCCGAAGATCAAGTTCGCGTTGTCCGCGAGCATTTGAAGACTGCTCAGTCACGTCAAAAGAGTCAGTATGACCGCAAACACAAAGATATGGTCTATCAACCTGGCGAAAGGGCTTATCTTCGAGTCACACCGATGAAAGGTACACACCGATTCGGGATCAAGGGCAAGCTAGCTCCTCGCTATATTGGTCCTTTCACTGTTCTTGAAAGGCGTGGTAGAGTGGCATATCAGTTGGAACTTCCACCGAACCTTCCTCAGGTTCACGATGTGTTCCACGTCTCACAACTCCGCCGCTGCTTCAAAGACCCTATCCGCGGAGTAGATCACGAATTGCTTGAACTGCAACAAGACCTCTCTTATAAAGAGCATCCGGTCCGCATTCTCGATCAAGCCGAGCGTCGCACACGCCAGAAGGTTATCAAGTTCCTCAAGGTTCAGTGGTCAAACCATTCTGAGGATGAAGCCACTTGGGAACGCGAGGATCGTCTTCGCGATGAATACCCCGCTTTGTTTCTTTCTACCTCCTAAATCTCGGGACGAGATTTCTTGTAGTGGAGGAGATTTGTAACACCCCCTGTATTAAGCTACAGTGATCACCCTTTTGATGAGGCCATGTCATCATGATTAATAGTGCATAATCATCATTAGCATCATATTGCATTTCAACTCCTAAGTCAAATTCAAATTTAAATGAAAGTGGGATATAAAAGTTGTCCAACATAGAAACTAAAATGTCAGATAAGTAACAAATATTCCAGAGGCTATTCTAAAATTGAAACCAACATCATTGGAATTGGATAAGTGACTCGAACAACCTCAAACAGTGGATAAAGATAATATATAATAACCATTTATTAGATCTGAAATAAATATGGAATTATGTTTTGTCCAAACTAATTTTAGGTGTTAAGGAATAATGCACTGGTATTTATGAAATAGGTCACACTTTTTACAAAAACCATTTGGGGCCTAAACATTTAACAGTAAAGAAAAGGGAAAAGAAACAGAAAAACAAAAGAAAAGAAAAGGCCCCCCTGGCCAACTGGGCCAGGCGGCCCAGCTGGCCGACCCACCTGGCCCAACTGGCCGGCCCAGCCCCATCCCCTGCCTTATCCCCATGGGGGGGGAAACCCTAACCAGCCACCACCCCACTTCCCCCCTCTCCCGATATATCCCCCCCCTCTCCCCCGATTGGATCGGGATCGAGAGGTGGAGGTCGCCGCGACGCCCCGACCCTGCCGCCCGACGCCGCCCCGTTGCCATTGCCGTTGGACGCCGTCGCCGGAGCGCTCCCCCGCCGGCCTGCTTCTCCTCTCCGCCGTCGTCCCCGTCATCCACCTCGCGCGCTACTGCCACGATCCCTACGCCCTCCGTGAGCCGCGCCCCTCCCTCTCCTCCTCTCTCCCTCCCCGCGCCGCTGCTTGCGTCGCCCGCCTGCGGTGGCCTCGTGCGTCGCGTGCCCCGCGCCACCGCGCCCCCCCCCGCGTGCCCCTGCCGGCGAGCCCTGCCGTCACTCGCCCTCCCCACTGGTGCCCTTCGTCGCGTGCGCACTCGCCGCATCGCCGCTGCCCCGCTGCGTGGCCGCTCCCTTCTTCCCCCTTGGCACACTCACCGCGTCCCGCGGCTGTGCTCGCGCCCCCGCCACTGCCTGGGTCGCCCGCCATGGCCGGCTCCTGCTGCTGCCGCGCGCTGGTCTCGCCCCGCTCCGGTCCACCACTCGACCGCGCCCGTCGCCCCCTGCTGCGCGCGCCGCCAGTCTCGCCGTGGCCTCACCGCGGCCATCTCCGGCGCCCGGCGCCCGCGCCGCGCCGGCGCCCGCGCCGCGCCGGCGCCCGCGCCGCGTCGGCGCCCCTCCGCTCACGCGGGTCATCGCCCGAACCCGCTATGGCCCCCCTGACCCAATGACATGTGGGGCCTAGCCCCTGGAACATTTTAAAAAAGAAAAAGAAAAAAAGGATAAAAAGAAAATTATAAAAATATTAATTAATTATTTATTTAATTAGTTAACTAAATTAATTAACTTAACTAATCCTGATTAGATTAACCTAATTACTGATTAAAGTAATTAATCTGTTTTAGTTAATCTCAGTCAATGACAAACGGGACCCACACGTCAGTTGACCAGTCAACGCCTCTGTTGACTGCTGACGTCATGCTGACGTCAGCGTGCACTGTTTCGGATAATGTTGATTTAAATAATTAAATAAATTCCAGAAATTAATAAAAACTTTAGAAAATCATATCTTTTAAACCGTAACTCCGATGAAAATATTTTATACATGAAACTTGCTCAGAACGACGATACGAACCCGGATACGCCCTCGGTATCTCCGTCAGACGCCCGCAGCTGTGAGAACGTTGAACAATTAGACCGATTTCGATAAATGAATAGTGTCCAACTTTAATTAAATTGATCCGAATAAATTCCTAAATTAACTAAATCGCTTAGTTAGGCTGTATATCACCCCGGCCCTGCGCTTAGACATGTCATGCATCCCTGTTGCATTATTGCCGTGTGTTTACTGTTTCTTCCCCCTCTTCTCTTCGGTAGACTACGAGACCGACGCAGCTGCTGGTGCCCCGACCGACTACGTTGTTGACGACCCCTACTTGCCAGAGCAACCAGGCAAGCCCCCCCCTTGATCACCAGATATCGCCTATTCTTCTCTATACTGCTTGCATTAGAGTAGTGTAGCCTGTTACTGCTTTCGGTTAATCCCATTCTGCTGCATAGCCTGTCATTGTTGCTACTGTTGTTGATACCTTACCTGCAATCCTAAATGCCTAGTGTAGGATGCTAGTTTGTCATCAGTGGCCCTACATTCTCGTCTGTCTGCTATGCTACATTATTGGGCCGTGCTCGCCACGGGTGGCGATTGCGGATATGTATACTACTTATCACATGTGACATTAGATGGATACTAAAGTCGGGTCGGCTCGAGGAGCACCCGCAGGTGATTCACGAATGGGGGCTGAAAGGATTGGCCTTCTCGACGGCCCTCTAAGTGACTCTTTGTTGTGGAGCGGCAGGGCAGGTTGTGACCACCTAGGAGAGAGGTGGGCCTGGCCCTAGTCGTCGTCCGCGGTGATCTCATAATAACACGTTTAACGAGATTGGATATTTGATCTGAGTCTGGCCACTGGCCTATACGCACTAACCAACTACGCGGGAGTAGTTATGGGTATCCCGGCGTCGTGGTATCAGCTGAAGCCTTTTTGACGTCAGCGACTGAGCGGCGCGCGCCGTGTTGGACCGCGATAACGTAACCGCCGTGATCGTGTGGGTTGCTAGGTCTGCTCGCGGCCGCGTACGCAACGTGCAGGAGCGCACTGGGCGATGGGCCCAGACCCCAGAGTGCCTAGGATTAGTCCGGCGTGCTGACCTCTCTGTTGAGCCTAGGTGGGGCTGCGACGTGTGGATCTTCTGAGGCCGGGCATGACCCAGGAAAGTGTGTCCGGCCAAAGGGGATCGAGCGTGTTGGGGAATATGTGGTGCACCCCTGCAGGGAAGTTTATCTATTCGAATAGCCGTGTCCCTCGGTAAAAGGATGACCCGGAGTTGTATTCCGACCTCATGACAACTAGAAATGGATACTTAATAAAACACACCCTTACAAGTGACAGTTATAACCCGGTGGTCGCTCTCTCGCATGGTGGCGACGAGAGGATCGACGGGTAGGACTATGCTATACGTTGTTGCTTGGTTAACTTCCAACTACTCTCTTCTATTGCTTCAAGATGGAGGCTGCCAGAAGCGTAGTCTTCGACAGGACTAGCTATCCCCCTCTTATTCTGGCATTCTGCAGTTCAGTCCACCGATATTGCCTCTTTACACATATACCATGCATATGTAGTATAGATCCTTGCTTGCGAGTACTTTGGATGAGTACTCACGGTTGCTTTCCCCCTCCTTTCCCCCTTTCCCTTCTTGCTGGTTGTCGCAACCAGATGCTGGAGCCCAGGAGCCAGACGCCACCTACGACGACTACTACCACCAGGGCGGAGCCTACTACTACGTCCAGGACGCCGACGACCAGGAGTAGTTAGGAGGATCCCAGGCAGGAGGCCCTGCGCCTGTTCGATCTGTTGTATCCTTGTTTGTGCTAGCCATCTTATGGCACCTTGTTTAACTTATGTCTGTACTCAGATATTGTTGCTTCCGCTGACTCGTCTATGATCGAGCATTTGTATTCGAGCCCTCGTGGCCCCTGGCTTGTATTATGATGCTTGTATGACTTATTTATGTTTTAGAGTTGTGTTGTGATATCTTCCCGTGAGTCCCTGATCTTGATCGTACACGTTTGCGTGCATGATTAGTGTACGATCGAGCCGGGGGCGTCACACCACTCATCATAAAGTTTTCTAGGGATAGAAACTTCCAATTCAAGCTTTTCTTCAAAAGATTTCATCAAAGCATCAACGATATGTTTAGTAAAAGCTTTGTTTTGATTATAAGCATGAGGAGAATTCAACATGGATTGCAACAAGGAAATACAATCTATCAAAGAACAATTATCATAATTAAAGTCCTTGAAATCCAAAAGAGTGGGTTCATTGCTACTTAAAGTTTTGACCTCTCCAATCCCACTTTTATCAATTTTTGCATCAAGATCTATAAACTCCGAATCATTGGGACGCCTTCTAACTAAAGTTGACTCATCTTCAGTCCCATATTTATCAAGATTTATTTTAGAAAACAAATATTCAATAGGAGTCACATCAATCACTTTAAGATCTTCATCATTATTTTCACAAAAACTAGAAGAACACGCTTTCACAAACCAATCTCGCTTAGCACGAATCCTAGTGGTTCTTTCTTTGCATTCATCAATAGAAATTCTCATAGCTTTTAAAGACTCATTAATATCATGCTTGGGTGGAATAGATATAATTTTCAAAGAATCAATCTCAAGATAAATTCTATCCACGTTCCTAGCCAAATTATCAATCGAAAGCAATTTTTCTTCAACCCTGGCATTGAAATTCTTTTGCGAACTAATAAATTCTTTAATATTGTTCTCAAGATAAGAGGGCATCTTATTATAATTTCCATAAGAATTGTTGTAGGAATTATCATCATTATTAGAGGAATTACTAGGAAACGGCCTAGGATTAAAATTACCTCTATACGCGTTATTACCAAAATTGTTCCTACCAACAAAATTCACATCCATAGATTCATTATTGTTCTCAATCAAAATAGACAAAGGAATATCATTAGGATCAATAGGAGCACTCTTGCTAGCAAATAATTTCATAAGTTCATCCATCTTTTCACTCAAAACATTAATCTCTTCAATCGCATGCACTTTTTTACTAGTAGAAGATCTTTCGGTATGCCATTGCGAATAATTAACCATAATATTATCTAGGAGTTTAGTAGCTTCTCCTAAAGTAATTTCCATAAAAGTACCTCCCGCGGCCGAATCTAAAAGATTTCTAGAAGCAAAATTCAATCCGGCATAAAATTTTTGTATGATCATCCAAAGATTTAAATCATGAGTAGGGCAATTTCGTATCATCAATTTCATCCTCTCCCAAGATTGTGCAACATGTTCATGATCAAGTTGCTTAAAATTCATAATATCGTTCCTAAGGGAGATGATCTTAGCGGGAGGAAAATACTTGGAAATAAAAGCATCTTTACACTTATTCCATGAATCAATACTATTTTTAGGCAAAGATGAAAACCAAGTTTTAGCACGATCTCGTAGTGAGAACGGAAATAGCTTCAATTTAACAATATCGTTATCCACATCTTTTTTCTTTTGCATATAACACAACTCAATGAAACTATTCAGATGGGATGCGGCATCTTCACTAGGAAGGCCGAAAAATTGATCTTTCATAACAAGATTCAGCAAAGCGGCATTAATTTCATAAGATTCCGCACTAGTGGCGGGAGCAATCAGAGTACTAATAAAATCATTATTATTAGTATTGGAAAAGTCACACAATTTGGTATTCTCTTGAGCCATCGTGACAAAGCAAGCAATCTAACATATGAGCAAACAAAAAGCAAACGAAAGAAGGGCAAAAAAAGGCAAATCTTTTCGAGAATCATTTTAGAAGTGGGGGAGAGGAAAACGAGAGGCAAATGGCAAATAATGTAATACAAGAGATGAGAGTTTATGATGGGTACTTGGTATGTCTTGACTTGGCGTAGATCTCCCCGGCAACGGCGCTAGAAATTCTTCCTGCTACTTCTTGAGCTTGCGTTGGTTTTTCCCTTGAAGAGGAAAGGGTGATGCAGCATAGTAGAGGTAAGTATTTCCCTTAGTTAAGAACCAAGGTATCAATCCAGTAGGAGAAGAACGCACAAATCACCAACACCTGCACAAACAATCAAACACTTGCACCCAACACGATAAAGGGGTTGTCAATCCCTTCACTGTCACTTGGAAAGGTGAGATCTGATAGAGATAGATAAACAAAAGATAAAATATTTTTGGGTTTTTTGGTATATAGATCTGAAAATAAAATATTGCAAAATAGTAGATCGGAAAGTAATATGATGGAAAATAGACCCGGGGGCCATAGGTTTCACTAGAGGCTTCTCTCATGAAGGCAAATAATACGGTGGGTGAACAAATTACTATCGAGCAATTGATAGAAAAGTGCAAAGTTATGACGATATCCAAGGCAATGATTATGCATATAGGCATCACGTCCGTGTCAAGTAGACCGACTCCTGCCTGCATCTACTACTATTACTCCACACATCGACCGCTATCCAGCATGCATCTAGAGTATTAAGTTCATAAAGAACGGAGTAACGCCTTAAGTAAGATGACATGATGTAGAGGAATTAACTCAAGCAATATGATGAAAACCCCATCTTTTTATCCTCGATGGCAACAATGCAATACGTGTCTTGCTACCCCTACTTTGTCACTGGGTGAAATCACGCAAGATTGAACCCAAAGCTAAGCACCTCTCCCATTGCAAGAAAAACCAATCTAGTTGGCCAAACCAAATCGATAATTCGAAGAGAAATACAAAGATAGTAAATCATGCATAAAAGAATTCAGAGAAGATTCAAATAATATTCATAGATAAGCTGATCATAAATCCACAATTCATCAGATCTCGACAAACACACCGCAAAAGAAGATTACATCGGATAGATCTCCAAGAACATCAAGGAGAACGTTGTATTGAGAATCAAAGAGAGAGGAGAAGCCATCTAGCTACTAGCTATGGACCCGTAGGTCTGAGGTATACTACTCACGCTTCATCGGAAGGTCAATGGTGTTGATGTAGAGGCCCTCCGTGATCAATTCCCCCTCCGGCAGGATTCCAGAAAAGGCCCCAAGATGGGATCTCACGGGAACAGAAGGTTGCGGCGGTGGAAAAGTGTTTTCGTGGATGCCTCTGGTGGTTCTGGAATATATGTGAATTTATAGGACAAATATCTAGGTCAGGGGAGTTCCGTGGGGCCCACAAGGTAGGGGGGCGCCCTCCACCCTTGTCGCCGCCTCGCGGCTCTTCTGACTTGGACTCCAAGTCCTCTGGGTGTCTTCTGTTCCAAGAAAAATCATCGTGAAGTTTTATTTCGTTTGGTATTCCTTTTCTACGAGGCTCAAAAATAAGGAAAAAACAGAAACTGGCACTGAGCTCTAGGTTAATAAGTTAGTCCCAAAAATAATATAAAATAGCATATTAATGCATATAAAACATCCAAAACAGATAATATAATAGCATGAAAGAATCAAAAATTATAGATACGTTGGAGACGTATCACCGGCTGCGCCGGCCTTTCCCCAGGCGCCGGCCGCGCCCTTCCCGCCACCCCCGCCCGCCACTAACGAGGGTCGCCGCGGTGGCCGCCAACAGCAGCAGGGCGCCGGGGCTCAAGGAGGAGCAGCCCGCCCCCAGCAGTAGTATCAGCCGGCCCCGTGGTACGCCGGCCAGAACCCGTGGACCGACGTTGTGCACGCCTACTCCATGTCGGTTCCCCATGCCCCTGCCCCGGGTATCCTCGGCCATCGGCCTCCCTCCCATCAGGCATTTTACGCCGCGCCGCAGCCCTACGCCATGTGTGTAGAACGGTCACACTGAGCGCGTCCTCCGCACTCTTAATGACCGCGTTCGGACGCTTCTCTTTCATGCCAATGTGCCTCCGCGCTTTTGGCCTGACGCTCTTGCCACCGCATCACTCCTCGTTAACATCCGCCCCTGCCGTACTCGCGGGAACTTTGCACCTCATCATCTTCTCTTCGGTGCACCACCCTCTTATGATGAGCTTCGCATTTTCGGTTGTCTCTGCTATACTAGCATCATCGCCACTGCGCCACATAAGCTTGCACCCCGCTCCGTCGCATGCATCTTCCTCGGCTATCCTCCTAACACTAAAGGCTACCGCTGCTACGACCCTGTCTCACATCGAGTATTCACCTCCCAACACGTTTACTTTGGTGAGAAGGTGTTTTCTTTTCAGCAGCAGGTACCTCTCATCGCCCCGTCGCCGCCGGCCACCGGCGGCCCTTCGGCGACCCCGTCAGGTGGACGGCCCTGCTCGGTTCTCGGGCCGCCTTCGGGCTTTGGCGGTCCTCGCGCCGTGGGACGAGCTGCGCCTCGCGCCCCCACGCCGCCTTTGCCATCACCGCCGGCCTCGCCGCCGGCGCCCTCCCCGGCTGCCTCAGGCGCCGCCCCTTCGTCGGCCGCCTCGCCGGCGCCCTCGCCGGCCGCCTCGCCGGTGCCGGCGCCCTGGCCGGTCGTCTCGCCGGCCTCGGCTAACCCCTCGGGCCTCGTCCCGGAGTTGCCGTCTCGCCCCCTCACTCGGGCTCGAGCCGGCATTCACCGCCCGAGTCTGCGGTACTCCAGCGACGAGTATCTCCTCGCTGCCTCCACCATCGAGCCGTCCCCGATTTTTGTGTCCGCCAGAGCAGCCTTACGTGATCCTCACTGGCTTGTTGCGATGCAGGAAGAGTTCGACGCTCTTCAGCGGAACCGTACCTGGACACTGGTTCCTCGGCCTTCTTGCGCCAACGTCATCAGCGGCAAGTGGGTCTTTCGTTATAAGACCCGCTCGGATGGTACACTTGAGCGCTACAAGGCTCGTTGGGTGGTCCGTGGGTTTCGGCAGCGTGCTGGCATTGACTTCACTGAGACGTTTGCACCGGTTGTCAAGCCGGGCACGATCCGCACCGTCCTCCAGCCGGCGGTCTCCCATGGCTGGCCGGTTCATCGGATGGATGTCTCCAATGCCTTCCTTCATGGCCACCTTGAGGAGCAGGTTTACTGTGAGCAGCCCACCGGTTTCATCGACGCCTCTCATCCGGGCCATGTGTGCTTGCTGTCCCAGTCTCTATACGGTCTCAAGCAAGCACCTCGCGCCTGGTACCATCGTATCACCGGGTTCCTTCAGACACTGGGCTTCAGCGTCACCCGCTCAGATGCCTCGTTGTTTGTCTATCACCGTGGCGACACGACTGCCTATTTGCTACTCTACGTCGACGACATCATCCTGCCGGCCTCCTCTGCAGCCCTTCTTCAGCAGATCACTCTCCGGCTGCGTGACGAGTTTGCTATCAAGGACTTGAGCGCTCTTCATTATTTCCTTGGCATTGAGGCCGGGTTGCTTCTTTCTTCATAAGCAGAAGTATGCGCATGAGCTACTTGAGCGTGCCGGCATGCTCAATTGTCACCCTGTTGCTACCCCTGTTGACACAAAGGCCAAGGTTTCTGCTCTCGAGGGCTCGCCCGCGTCGGATGCTCCGTTGGGCCTGCCCATCATCGGTGCTCTTTACTATCTGACACTCACCCGGCCAGATCTACAGTATGTTATTCAGCAGGTGTGTCTCCACATGCACGCCCCCTCGTGACTCTCATTGGACACTCGTGAAATGGATTCTCCGATACATCCGTGGCACGATGTCTCTTGGACTCACTCTCACGGCGTCCACTTCTCTGGAGATGGTGGCTTATTCCGATGCTGATTGGGCTGGCTGCCCTGACACACGTCGCTCCACCTCTGACTACTGCGTCTACCTCGGTCCTTCCCTCGTCTCGTGGTCGTTCAAGTGACAACCCACAGTTTTGCGCTCCAGTGCGGAGGCCGAGTACCGAGCAGTGGCTAACGCAGTCGCCGAGTGCACCTGGCTACGACAGCTACTTCAGGAGTTGCATCATGATGTCTTCCAGGCTACGGTTGTCTACTGTCTCTCTGCGGTGTACCTTTCCGCCAACCCCGTTCATCATCGCCGGACCAAGCACATTGAGCTGGACATTCACTTTGTGCGTGAACACGTGGCCCTCGGACGCATTCGGGTTCTTCATGTTCCGATCGCACAACAGTTCACCGATGTGATGACTAAGGGACTGCCTACTTCCACCTTCGAGGAGTTTCGTTCTAGTCTGTGCGTCTCTGGCGACGCTTCGACTGCGCGCGGGGGGGGGGGGGGGGGGGTGTTGAATATATTGTGTGCATGTATATTGTGTCTTGGGCCCACCTTCTAATTCTCCTGTATAGTTGAGGTTGTGGCCCTATCCTGTACATCATATATACGTGCCCTGTGCACCGATCAATGCAATTGTGTTGCACGGCCTATCCTAGTCTTCTACATCCTCGACCAGGCAACACCTGACGCGCGAGGCCGAATGATGTGAGTTCGGCCGCTCAATTCAACCAGACAGTGCGGGCGCACTAATAAGGTTTTAGGATTATTCATAGCGTTGAGAGCCAACGAGGGCTTTCCCTGTTTGGTGCTTCACGAGTCCGTTCCAAGTGTTTTTGCAAACGGACGCTGCGCATCTAGTAAATGATAGCCTGTCCGGTGGTATTCAAACCAGCGGCCTCCTGCTCATTCACACCCTGGGCTAACCACCCCACCGTGCTCATCTGATGTGCTCAATCACATCTTCTTCTTATTTCTTTTTCTTTTTCTTTTCCCCATTTTCTTTTTTCTTTTTTATTCGGTATGGTTTTGTTTCTTTTATTCTTTTGCTAAATTGAGTGAACTTTTTTGCTAAATCGATGAATTTTTAAAAAAAATCATGAACTTTTTTCAAAAGTGATGAACTTTTTTTCAAAATTGTTGAACTTATTTTTCAATTCAATGAACTTTTTTTAAAATTCAGTGAACTTTTTTCAAATTCGACGATTTTTTTCAAAATTTGATGAACTATTTTAAAATTTGATGAACTTCTTTTCAAAATCTAGGATTTTTTTTTTAAAACGGACTTTCAAAAAAAATGTGAACTATTTTCAAATTTGAAGTGCTTATTTTTTAAATCGATGAACTTTTTCAAAATCGGTGAACTTTTTTTCAAATTCGATGATTTTTTTTGCAAAATCCGTAAATATTTTTTAATTATCATTTTTTGGATTTTTTTTCTAATTTTTCTTCTTTTTTTAAAGTCAATCGTTGACCAGTTAACTAGGACCAGTCAAACAACGCTCGAGCAAGCGACCAGGCGGGGCAACGCGTGAAGCGATCGAGTGCTCGCCACATGGGCCGGCCCATGAGCTGGTGGTTGTGAGCGCCAACTTAGAGAGTTGGCGCCTAAAGCGCCAATTAGGAGCCCCCGCCCGCGAGAGCTGGCGCCTGAAACGTCTACATCAACCAGTCGTCACCACCAACTTCATCGTCAACAACATTGCTGCCTCTACAACAGCCACGACTACTTCATCTACAAACAATCAGTACGTGCACCGAGATCTGATCTTATCTTTAATTATGATAGTTGTTGCATGTGTGATGTTGTTGTTTCAATCATCTAGTATGCTAGAGCTTTGCATACTAATTATTGTTCTACTCATGAATTATTTAATGGAACTAGTAAATATGTACGTGCAAATGCACGTGGTAACTAAATCATAGAATGTTTGAAGTAGACACACTATGTAAATAAATTTATAGAAATTTCAAGTCATTATTGATATGTACAAATAATTATAAGTATCTTTGAGCACCGATCATCTGAGTGGTGGGGTGAGAAGCACGCATGGGAGCAATTTTGTGTAGCGGTTTGCTTTCTTAATAATTAGAGGAGATTTGGTGGAATTTCCTACATAGAGCATATTTCTTTTTGGACAACGCTAACGCCCACACGTGTGGTGTGAGTGAAACCCGCCCACACGCTCTATAACACACAGACTGCGTCACGTCACCGCATGCATGCATGTGCGAATCTTTTTGAATTTTTAGTTTTTAAAATATTTTATCTCTTAAATAAAAAATCCGATTGAAGATCCGTTTTCACCATTAAATCCCTCGAGACGAGATCTTCGAAATTAGATCTCATATCAATATATTTTGACGAATTTTTTTGAGGGTTAAAAGCTGCCCTGTCTATTGCACATGAATTGCCATGGTGTTTACACTGAAGTTGCCATGATATGTTTCAGCTATTTATTTCTACATTTAAAAGTAATTTTTGATATTTATAAAACGGGGAATTAAGAAACTAGACTTGCCATGAACCATAAACTAAAATTGCCATGATACATGCACTTAAAATTGCCATGGTTCATACAAAAAATAATTTTCATGGTCAAAGTACTGGAGTTGTCATCATCAAAATACTAAAATTACCATGCTCTACAAACTGAAATTGCCACATGGCAACTTTAGTTTAAGCACTATGGCAACTACAGCGTAAACATCATGGCAACTTTTAGGCAAAAATAATAATTTCGTCGAAACATATCAACATAGGGTCTAGTTTTGAAGATCTCGTCGAGACGGATTTAATGGTGAAATAGGATTTTTAATTTGAGTTTTTAATTAGGAGATAAAACATTTTTAAGCCGAAAACCAAAAAGATTCTTGCTGATGTCATCTGTTTACATGTGGCAAAATGAGTGGTAAAGGAGGCGTGTGGGCGATGTGCAAGATGCCACACGTGTGGGCGTTAGTTTTTTCTTTCTTTTTTGTTGATAATAATGATTAGAAGGTAATCACTGATTATTTGGTGGAATATTTCCCTTTTCGCTGGTGCAATTTCATAGAGCAGTTTCCTTTTGTGCTGATAATAATGATTAGAAGATAATCGCTGCACTAATTTGGTGGAGTATTTCCTTTTTCGTTGAGTGCTAAACGTGTTGAGGTGCTCACCCCTGATATAGACCATTTGATTAACATGGTTTAACTGCTGAGGTGGTTTGGATTTGTCTCTTTTGGTCTTTTTATATTAGTATATACTTTCTTCGTTTCTAAATATAAGTTTTTTTAGAGATTATAATAAGGGACTACATACTCATCAAATTAAGTGAATCTACACTCTAATATATGTCTATATACATCCGTACGTAGTTTATACTGAAATTTCTAAAAAGACTTATATTTAGAAACGAAGGGAGTATATATAGATGTAATTGTGTATAGCAGTTTTCTTTTTTGCTAATACTACCACCGTCCGTGTTTATTGGGCCCCTTCGTATTTTAGGCAAGACTTTGACCATCTATATACTACTAAAATATAAAGTATACGCTGTAAATAATTATTTTGTTGGATTTGTATTTGAAAGAGCTTTCAGATAATATAATTTTTATGACATATAGTTTACATTTTGTTAGTTAAATTTTTAGGTCAAACTTTAGCCCAAAATAAAAGAGAGCCTAATAAACCCGGATGGAGGGAGTAATAATGATTAGAAGGTAATCAATGCATTAATTTGGTGGAGTATTTCCTTTTTGGGTAAGCGCTAAACATGTTGAGGTGCTCACTATTGGGACGATATATCGAAAAAGGGTTTCCCCCCGCTTTGTATTCCAAAGCAAACCACCATTGTACACATCGCAATGCTGGGGCGAGCAGCACATCAAGCCCAAAGAAAAAGAAAAAGAAATAAATGCCAACAGCGGCAGCTCGGCAAAGCGCGGAAGACCCGCGACCGCTGCGCCCTCCGGAAAAAAACCACCACAGCCCGAGGCTCCGATCTACCGCAAACTAAGCAGCACCTCCAAGAAGGGATGCGACGCCAATGACGCTGCTGCCCGGACAAGTCCTAGGGTTTCCCCCAGTACGCGGAGGGAGGTGGGGGATAGCTACTCCCGACACCCTCCAAGAAGGGATAGTGGCACCCGCCGGTGTCACCGCATCGGAGCCGGACGAACAGGCAAGGATTTCTCCCGCACGCCAAACCCCATCGGCCAACCGGAGCCGACCAGCCAAACCACCGCCCAACCATGCGCCATCACGGTTGCACCGCCACCAACGCCGTCTCGCTGCGAGCACCACCACGAGGCCAAGAAGACCGGAGAGAAGATCCAAGCGACGGGAGCAGCAGCACCAAGGCCGAGCGGGAGGGAACCACCTCCACCGCCGTCGTGCGGGAGGCCCGCGCCTCCGGCACCGTCGCGGTAGCCGTCCGGACGATATAGACCATTAGATCGAAATGGTTTAACGTCTGATATGGTTTGGATCTGCCTCTTTGGATCTTTTTGTATTGGTAATATAATAATCATGAATTTGACTAAAATTCCAACACTTTCTGTTTGCAAAGCTCGTCGTGGACCGTCAGAAGGTCACACTCGACACTGGCAGCTACGTGTTCCTCGTGGGAATTGCCAGTGCAGTGGCAGCAGAATTCCTTGGCACTTTCACGATCCATGTTCCCCCGGAGCACAAGTTTAAGAAGGCCCTCCTGGAGACGATCTACGCCTCGATTGCTTTCGCAGCAGGCGCCATCGTGCCTCTGTTGTCGGCAGTCTTTTTTGCAGATCGTCCCGTCATCATAGGAGTGATGTGCGTCCTCGGCCTTGTCCTCATCGGCAGCTCATCGGTTTGGTACACCAACAAAAACTCCATCGCTGGAGCTTCACGAGCAACTTCCCTGGGAGGTGTGCAACAGCAGAGCTATGTTTTTTTAGAAAGGAACGACAGAGCTATGTACAACACTGAGGGGGGCGTGCCCCCCCCCCCCCCAGCGCAAATGCGAATTTGTTTTTACTAGGTAATAATCGGCTTGCAGCTTTTGGATAGCCCGTATCCACATACTGTTTTATTCGATTCCTGCAAATGGGCGAACACTACACCTCCGCGTTGGGCTGGCCCATCATATGTTTTTTTAAACGCTTTCGAAAAAAGAGCGACGATGAAGGGCATTCCCTATTTGGCGCTTCAGGTGCCTATTCCTAGTGTTTTTTGGTCTGTGGTATTCGAACCAGGGACCTCCTGATCATTCACACTCTGCGCTAACTACCCCAACATGCTCACCTCATGTGCTCAATTACATCTTCTTCATTCTTTTCTTCTTTTGCCATTTTCTTTTTCCTTTTTCATTTTTGTTCGGAACGGTTTTGTTTGGCTTTTTATTCTTTTCCTTTTGCTAAATTCTTTTTTTTTGCAAAATCGATGAACTTTTTTTCAAAAACAAAGAGCTTTTTTTCAAAATCGATGAACTTCATTTTTAATTCGACGATTTTTTTCAAATTTGATGAACTTTTTTCAAATTTGATGATTTTTTTAAAAAAATTCAATGAACTTTTTTCCAAAATCGATGAACTTTTTTTCATAATCAATGAGCTTTTCATAAAAAAAACTAAATAGTTTCTAAATCAATGAACTTTTTTGAAATTTGATGAGCTTATTTTCAAAATCAATGAACTTTTCCAAAATCGGTGGACAATTTTCAAATTCGATGAGCTTTTTGTGAAATTCATGAACATTTTGAATTCTCATATTTTTGGATTTTCTTGTTAAAAATTTCATTTTATTCTCCTTTTTTAAAGTCAACGGACTGGTCAACCGTGACCGATCGAACAACGCTCGAGCAAGCGACCAGACGGGGCGACGCATGAAGCGATCAAGCGCTCGCCACATGGGTCGGCCCACGAGCTGGCGGCTGTGAGCGCCAGCTTAGAGAGCTGGCGCCTAAAGCGCAAATTAGGAGCCCTGTCTGCAAGACCTATATGTCACTTATAGCGTGATGGAAGGAGTTCTCGCCTGAAGTGTCCATAGTAACTGGCCTATTAGCGCACACGTAATATTCATTTTTTTTGTCATGCATCCTCTCTTTTATTTCTTTATAGAGCGAACTTCCCATCTTTATCGGGCCTCTCTCCTATAGTGCACTTCTTTATCTTATCTTCTCGAATTTTCTTGCCATGCCTCTCTTTTATTTCTTTTATAGCGCACATCCCATCTTTATGGTGCTTCTCTTTTTATTTCTTACCATGCATGTCCTTATTTATTGGGTTTATCTCGCAAATTTACCAAGTTTATTCCTTCGTTCTTAGAAACGGGACACGCACGTCCCTCTGCTTTGTTCAATACCCTAGGAGGCTTGTTGATTGTCTACTTACTAGCATATATAAATTGGTGGAATTTATTGGAAATCAACGAGGTGGTACTATTAATCAATATAAAGGAACCTTTACATTGGATTGGATAGAAATGAAACCAGCCCAGTTGGTACCGTCCTTACAAAGGAAAAAGTGGGTCGAGGGTTCGATCCCACCACATGACATATTAATTTTTTTCTGATTTTGTGCCCACTCTGGAAGCCTGGACGTGGTTGTAAGCCCACAAGGCCCAACAACACAATAACCTCATAAATTTTCTTCGTGCTTAATTTATTTTCATCTACTCAATGTAAGGAAAGAAATATTGTTCATATATTAAAAAAATTGTTCGTTATTTTCAAAAAATGTTCGCGCCTGAATATTTTTCCAAATAATTGAATATTTTGAACTTTTCTGGAAAATACGAACAAAAAATTGTTCTCCTTTGTAGAAAATGTTTGACTTCTTTTTATTCCGTTCACAAAATTCGAAAAGTTTTTGCGATCATAAAAAATGCATTTTTCTAAAAAAATTGTGTGTTTTATAAACATGAACTATTTTTGAAATCTCGAACATTTTTCCAAACAAGCGAAGAATTTCTGAATTATTTTACTTTTTCTAAAAAATAAAAAAAAATTAAAACATGATTTTTGTTTTGAATTGGTGAACAAATTTCAGAACATTTTCTGGAATTCTGAACAAAAATTTCAAAAACATGAACATTTTTTGAAATCTTGATAAGTTTTGTGAATTTTCAAACAAATTTTGAAAATTTCGGGACCATTTATATGAGGGAATTTTTTGGAAAAAAAAAGAATGAAAGCAGAAAAATGGTTGGATCTGCGTTATCACCAGTTCTTGTAAAACTTGCACTGCTATGTAGCCACGAACACTTATTATGCCTACTGGCTAGTAGGAGACGCTTCGTGACCACGGGTCTCGTGTTTTATTATCAGAAGTGCCCAATTTTTTTTTCAGATTTTACACGACATTGGCCACCATGCTACTGGGACGGCCCAGTCGGTCGGTTGTTTGTGCGTAGCCCCTATAAATTGACGCAAAAGGTATAGGAGGTCCCTGAAGTAGTACCACCTTGCATATATATCTTAAATAGAAGAATGACAAATAACATCACTTAAATAGGACGAAACCAAGAGTATCACCTTGCATTATTAGCAGGTATCTCTACTCCTAATGGAGCAGTTGGTAGCCTGGTACTCCGGTTTTATTTTCATCCGGTTTTATTTCCTCCCACCTCCAACCACCATCCCTCCATGTTGGTTTTTGCACCCTCCCACCAAAAACCGAATTGGTTTCCCATTTGGTTTTGTATCCATCTCTATTCCTAATCTCTACTCCTAATGGAGCAGTTGGTAGCCTGCTATTCCGGTTTTATTTTCGTCCGATTTTATTTCCTCCCACCTCCCACCACCATCCCTCCATGTTGGTTTTTGCACCCTCCCACCAAAAACCGAATTGGTTTCCCATTTGGTTTTGTATCCATAATATTTTAATACCAAATTAAGGATTAAATAATCGCATCATAATTTCCCTACCTTCTTATGTGAGATCACCTTCCTAAATTTTCTCTCCAATCCATAATATTTTAATACCAAATTAAGGATTAAATAATCGCATCATAATTTCCATATCTTCTTATGTGAGATCACCTTCCTAAATTTTCTCTCCAATCACACAACGATTCGCTCCCTCTTTCCTCACGTTCTCTTCCTTCCCCTGTTTCTTCACCATAATTTAGGAATCAATCAACATAAATTCTTTCCTCATATCCCTCACATTTTTTCTCTCGCCCTCTCTCTCTCCTGCAACACCCGTACGACCGCGACTAAGCGTTGCACGGAAGCCGGTCGCCACAGGGGACGATGGGCTGAGAGCCATCTCTCGCTGATCTTGCCCCTCTCATCCTCTCTCTGAAATGATGGAATCTCTACTCCTAATGGAGAAGTTGGTAGCCTGGTATTCCGGTTTTATTTTCGTCCGGTTTTATTTCCTCCCACCTCCCACCACCATCCCTCCATGTTGGTTTTTGCACCCTTCCACCAAAACCGAATTGGTTTTTCATCTGGTTTTCGTATCCATAATATTTTAATACCAAATTAAGGATTAAATAATCGCATCATAATTTCCCTACCTTCTTATGTGAGATCATCTTCCTAAATTTTCTCTCCAATCCATAATATTTTAATACCAAGTTAAGGATTAAATAATCGCATCATAATTTCCATACCTTCTTATGTGAGACCACCTTCCTAAATTTTCTCTCCAATCACACAACGATTTGCTCCCTCTTTCCTCACGTTCTCTTCCTTCCCCTGTTTCTTCACCATAATTTAGGAATCAATCAACATAAATTCTTTCCTCACATCCCTCACATTTTCTCCCTCTCTCTCTCTCTCTCTCTATTCTCTATCTCCTCTCTATATCTCTCTCTCTCTCTCTCTCTCTCCCCTGCAACACCTATACGGCCGCGACTAAGCGTTGCACCGAAGCCGGTCGCCACAGGGGACGATGGGCTGAGAGCCATCTCTCGCTGATCCCGCCCCTCTCATCCTCTCTCTGAACCGATGGAACCTCAGGGGGCCTCGGCCTGGGGTAGCGATCCTCTCCCTCTCATCTTCTTTCTGGAACAGCGGAACCTCATGAGCGTCGGCTTGTGCGGTGATGGCATCGGCGATGCCTGATGTCCACCAGGGCCTGACACAGCAACACTGATGTCCACCAGGATCTCGAGGTCTTCCGGGCTCGCGTCAATACCGACATGCGCTCCTCCTTCACCATAGTGGAGCACGACTGTGGCACCAGGCTCGCAGAGGTCATGGTCTCCGGCGTCTTCGTGCTCCGCGTGCCGGTGACCTATTCCCAGTCTTCGCAGCCCACCGAGTTCGAACCTCCCCTGACCATATCGGCAGCCACCAAACTCCTCCGAGGAGCTGGCCAACTGCATCACTTTCTTTCTCCCCCTGACATGTCTCTCTTTTTCCTCTCTACTTACTACTCACATTCTCGCATGAAGTAGTCAATTCCTTTTCAGGCTACAGGTATTACAAGCATCAACTCGGCCCAGTCATCGATGAAGAGCCATGTAGCAGCAAACCATGAAAGATAGGGGGTTGCTAAGGCATGGAGTAGCAACACTTCGTGATTTGGTTTGGAGTATCTGATTTTTCTACTTGACTTTAAAACAAAGCAGTCTCATCAAGAGATTTCAGTTTGAGTTGAACTGCAATTCTATAAGTAGGTGAAAATGAGCATCATCGATTACCAAGGTTCATGCCCTGAGTTACATTTATCATTTATGTACACAAATAGTTTGGCGTCAACATCTCAAAGGTGTCGGCCTTCTGTAAGTATGGTTTATGTTTCTCAACAAATCATTCTCGTTTTCTGTACACATATGGTTTTCCTGAATTAACATATCCATCCTAAAAAAATGTGAGGTGGCTCACAAAGGTAAAATATGAATTGTATTGTTCTAACTATATATTTCTTCGGATCCATTTTCCAGGAAAATGGGCATGTAAGATCATCATCAAAAAGCCATAGGACGAGCCATGAACGAGACATCATTCCCTTTTGCTGCTTTGTTGTCATTGTTGATGAGTCCAAGATCGTCCCGCTTCGGCATCGTGTACACGTTGGGACTCATTGGCAATGTGTTTGACAAATTGCTAGGCTTCCACGCCAAGACTGTAAAACATCTGCAGTCCCAAAGAAATATGCTCGTGTTTAAAATTTCGATGTTATTACTTCCTCTTGTATATTGGAAACTCTCACGAGAATTCTTTTCATGGCAGCTATCAAATCTCTCCACTTTTTGGAAAGAAGACAACTGTTGTTGTCAGCTCTGTTCTGTCATTGATGCAAAGACCAGGTATTATCGCTAGATACATCATAACATTTTAGTTCTTTTTTCATTGTGAGTTTTCTTTGTCAGGAAAGCTTTTTATTATGGGTTTCATTTACTTAAAACAGGTCATGAGTTTAAAACATCATGTTGGGAAATCCGATTATCTTGGTAGCATCCAAATGAAAATCTCTGGTAGCAGTGAGGCAGAAAAATGCATGTATGATGTTCTGTACATGATTCCTAAGAAAGGTGACCCATTTCCTTCATGGTGAAAAACATGTGATATAAACGCAAATTACGGTCGTTATGGACTTTTATTTGCATTACTTATGAAACTATAGTTTTCCATTATATGGCTGAAACTGGAGGGCACACATATACGAAACTGCAAATTACTGCTCCTATACGTCTTCCATCACCCCATGTAGAATTTAGTAATATAGCATCTGGTCTGTTGATTTAGTATTTTCAATCTTCTGTCCAGGTTATGGAGTATCTTGAAGGCATCCAAAATCTGCTTGTTCGCCATTGACGAAGCGCATTGCATATTGGAACGGGGTCATGATTTCAGGTTATTTGTTCTGCTATTGTGTGAGTTACTTCAGCTAAAGAGCTGACAATTTACTTTCATTTAAAATTTTCATATGTCGTATGCATGTAATTTGAAAAATTTATGTGTCTTGATGGCAAATGCCAAAGATGTGAGTTCATATCACCTATCAATTATTGGTAGGTTGCTCTGACCTTTTAATTCCGTGATCAAATTTGACGACCTGTCGAGGTTGGCGAGTGCGGCGTGATAGCTCTGCCTTTTACACTAATCTTTCACCAAAATTTTATTTGATGAATGGTTTGTTGCAGCAAACAGATCTGCAGTACCAACCAGCTTGAAGCTTGTTAGTTGATGATACTATGCATTTATGTTACAGTGCTTAGTGCGCCAACATTCATCATAGTAGTACAGACACATGCAATCTTTAATCAGTGTTACATTTTGAGAAGAACTATTTTTCTTCCATGTACATTCTGGGCTTGTAGGAACATAACAGATTGATTTTTATATTCGATTCGGTAATTGTGGTTTTCTTTTCTAATCACGTACCAGATGCAATATTTGTCTTGCCTTGTAGTTTTGAAGAGGTAGTATTTGTTTTCCACTACTTTTTTATGGTTAGAGAAATGTTATCTTTGTCGCAGTCGAATAACACAAACATTGAGAAATGCACTAAGGGCATCCTTCATTATTTTTAATAATAAATACAATATGTGTCATCTCTCACGATCAGTGAGAAGCGGTTTATTTGTAAACTAAACATATATTATGCCGTTTCTCGTAGTACACAAGGATCATTTCAGAAAGAGAAAAAAAGGGTCTGCAAGGGTAACATGAAGCAACGGACTTGAACTGACAATCATGCTAGAGCAAGGCAGCTGAAGAGAACGACTACTTAATTAAACAATAAAATAAGAATAGAGTGAATGCTTTTCATTGTCATTTGTAATTCATTTTTTGCTTCAAGAACAGTGTTTGCTTGCTTTATGTCGTCATATACTTTTCATTGTGATTTGTAATTCGTTTTTTTTATTGAGTGCATGTTGAGGTAGCATTATTTTTTTATCTACATAATTGTGTATTGGCCTGTAGTGAATAGCATCTGAAGGCGGTTGCTACCTTGTCCCTTGCTGCTGGCCTGCCACAGCGGCGTCGATCACCGGCTCACTTAGAACGCGGGTTAGTCGTTTTCGTGGTAAGAGTGAGGGTTGAGAGTGAATGGGATGGGTGTTGGGGTTGATCTGTTCAGTTATGGCTGTCAGAGCGGAATAATTTCCCTACTTAAAAAAATGTGGCAAATTGCATTTCATTAGAGATGGCTTTGCAGCAAATTGCATGAGCAAGCGGTTCATATATATTTTTCGTTAACTCGTATAATTTTTTGGTTAGAATAGAAGGGTAAATGCATTGGACGGTTGCCTCAAGAGTTAATAACAGACACGGTGGCGTAATTGTTACATGCCCAACAACAAACATCATTTTTTTTCGTGATAATGCACGACATTTAACTATACATTACAACGTGGCAACGACGCCATAACACGGGGGAAGGGGATAAGGACGAACAACGGGCCGGTTGGCAGTGAACTCCTCATTGGTGCTCCGTGGAAAAGTACTGTGTGAAGAAGAGTGGGTGCCATGACGAAGGTGAGGTACACGTCATCCGATTTCAAAGGAGAGGCATCCAGCGAGAAACGTCCTGCTACAGGTGGAAACTGAGCGGGAAGGGGAGAGTCCGGCAGGAAAAGGAAATAGTGCATCGTGGGGTGGGGTTTTGTGTTGGGACCGTGTGTTGGAGATAACATGGCGGATAGTCGGCACAACCACATTAATCTCTCACATATGGGCTGGATTTGGGAGAGCCCGGATTGTTTAGACGGTTGAATTTTGAGGAGTCCGTTGGACGTCCGTTTGATGTCGAAACATGCTCGGACATAGGAGAAAAAATAGCTTCGACATTGAAGATGACTTTAATAATCTGTTTGATTCATTTATATGCATTGTAGCCTATACAACTCATGGGCGTTCTACTAATAGATACATATATAGATTTATCTAGAATATTTGGAAGTACAAACAGAAATACAAAACAAAATTAAAATAAACATGAAAAAGACAAAAAAAAACGAGGATGTGGCCTCCCCCGCGCTTAAACCGGCCCATCTCGCACCCCCTTCAGGCAAGGCTTCCTTTGCCTTGCTAGAAGCGAGATATAGTACACTACAACAGGAACATCCCTATAGCAACACAATGACGCGTTGTCGTTTGTCCATATAAGCGTTGCTAATGTCTACTCCAACGGATTAGTATGTGTTGTCATAGGTGACGTTGGAAGGGCCTATAACAACATATATAGATCCATTGGTAATCTGAAGAATAATGTGTTGCAAGGCAACAACGAATTCATGCAACGCTTCTATGTGTTGTTGTTTGCACAATAGACTAACCTCCTTATATAATCATTTATAACAGCAGGTAGTTTGAATAGCAGTACAAGGCACAACTTTAGTAAAATTTGAGAGTAGAAATGAAATTAATATATTGATTCAATTGCACAATCTGTGACATTACAATGCAAGTATCATCAGTTAGGAGTACATCACTTTCTTAGAAAGTACATTTTATATAATATAAAATTTCTAAACATTGATACAATTGTCTTTGACTCCTCCAAGTACCAAGCATCAACATACGGGGGCTATTTGGCTTGCGCCCACGCCAGCCCTACCAAAGCTAGGCTCACCAATTTGGCGGACAAATTTGCCACTGCCATCTCGCCAAGAGTTGGAGCTGATAATTGAACGCAGGACCAAAAGGTTGGCGTCCATCCAAATGCTGGCCAACGCACTTCATCAATAGTTTGGCGTGGTGGCTCCCGGCTCCGAACGAAACAGACTTCATATGCTCCAAGGATACAAGTAACCATGTACAGTATTATTGAACTTCTCAACCTACAGTGATAAAACCGAATACTATTCAGGCATATATTTGAAATTTGAAGTTTAAAAATATACATGCTATGCATTGTACCTAAAGGGTCCATATAAAAATTACCAAGTTTGCAAAAAAATATCGTTGGGAGAAAATACAAGCTTATGTATGTCTGACAAATAACTTAGTACATATTAAAACACCAAGCATATCTGACCAATCTGATGTGCATGTTCACTGCGAACGCCATCAACATGCATGTACTACTAACAATTATCCAAAGATTATATTATATTAACAATGAGATGAATAGGTAAAACTTATATCAACTGTACAGGGTTGAATAATTCTATTTTTCAAAGGTCTCTGCATTAATTAGTTTTGCGTCACCATTATTCCCGTACTAATCATGCTTGGTATGGTGTATTAGGAGAAACAAACTCAATGCCAACAGCTCAAAAATCCTTAACTAATCTACCTCAGGCAAACTTCGTACTTACCTGAGAACTACAATGTCACACATTAGACTTTCCCCATCCATGAACTAAGTGTAACACCCCTGTGTAACTACCACTATGATCAGCTGCTAATAATGCCAAGTCATATCATTTGCAGTGCCTAAACATAGTGGTTAACCAAAATAATTCAAACCCTATTCTGGAAATCAACTCAAATTCAAAAGTGCAAAATCTACTTGCTCAAACATCTTTGGAAAAATGTTCACTAAATAGCAAATATTCCAGAATCATTCATAAAAATATAAACAATGGAATTGGGAATAGTTAAATGGTTCAAACCACATGAAACAGTACCAAAACAACAAAATATAATACATTTAAAATCATATCAATTTCAAATGAAGCCCAACTTTGCTCAAACCAATTTTTGGTGAATGCTTACATTGCATAGTAATATTTGGGCCAAGTCCCATATTTTACAAAAGTGCACAAAAGGCCTAACTATTTTCAAACAGAAAAGAAATAAAATAAAAATCAAAACAGAAACAGAAAAAGGAGTAGAGAAATGAAAGGAGGGAGGCCACTGTGGCCTCGGCCCAGCGCCACAGGCGAGGCCCAGCCCATCAGGATCGTCTCCCTCCTCCCCGTGTCAGCGCGCGCGCGCCCCTAAGCCGGTGATGGCCAGCTGTTGGCCATCCCCCGGCGCCGCTGCCGCCGCGAGGGGGATAAGAACGACCCAGGGCACTCCCCTAGGCGAACCCTAGCTCCACTCCTTCCCGTTCCCCTCCTCTCTCTCGATCCCGCTCATCCCGAGCGCAGTCGTCGCCGTCGCCGGGTCGATCCCGCGGTCTCCGGCCACTACACGCCTCGCCGCCACGTCGTAGAGGATCGCCGTCGTCCGCTGCGTCTGTAGACACCACTAGTTGGAGCCGTGAGCCACTGCTCCGAGCCCGGCGACGTCTTCCTCTTCCTCGGGCCGCCGGCGAACTTCTCCGATTCCGGCGTCGCTGCTGCTCCTAAACCGTCAACGGCTTTTCATAGCCACCCGGTGAGCTCCACTCCGTCTTTCCCCTCTTCTCCCCGCACCTCTCCGTCGCCGTAGTGGCCGCACTCGAGATGCCCGAGCTCCGCGCCGCCGATGAGCTCGCCACCGTAGCCA
Organism: Thinopyrum elongatum; assembly: GCA_011799875.1. Lineage (NCBI taxonomy): Eukaryota > Viridiplantae > Streptophyta > Magnoliopsida > Poales > Poaceae > Thinopyrum > Thinopyrum elongatum. Next base: position 514,717,253 of record CM022298.1, read on the forward strand.
CACGCGCCGCCAAGCTCAGCCGAGCACGGCATCATGCTCAGCACGCTCGCAGGAGCCCGACGAACCCTCTAGCTCGCTTTGCCGTGCACCGTAGTGCCATTTCCATTCGGTCCCGAACTCCGGCGCCGCCCGCGAGCTCGCCGTCGACGACTCCGGTCGATTCCGGCGACGAGACCACTCCCACTCGATGGGCGAGTCCCCTGGCTTTCGAACACACTTAACCACGGCTCGAACCGAGCCCTGTGGGCGAATCCCGACGCATTCCGGAGATCTTCCGCCGCGGATTTGGTCGCCGGCGCAGTTCCGGCGCCGGCCGCCGACGTGGCTCGGTGGCCCCCACCTCTGGGCCACTGACTGTGGGGCCCCGCGGGCCCCTTTGACCCCGCTGACCCGGGTCAACGCCGACGTGGCCACCCTGTGGCTATGACAGGCGGGCCCCACCGCAAATAGTTAATTAAAACATTTTAAAAATTAAAAGATAATTAGTTTAGACTAATGACTCACTGACATATGGGGCCCACCCCACTAATCAATCTGTTAGTTTAGATAATCCACTGTTAGTCTAACAGAGGCTGACATGTGGGTCCCGCAGGACCCACATGTCAGGTTTGACTGGTCAGCCGACCTGTTGACTTGCTGATGTTAGCATTACCTCATGCTGACATCATAATTCCCTTTTCTGTTAAAATAAATAAATTCCAGAAAATCCATTAATCTTTAAAAATTCATATCTTTTAAACCGTAGCTCAGATCAAAAAAGTTAAAACATGAAAGTTGCTCAGAACGACGAGACGAGTCTAATTGTGCCGTCTGTTTTCCTGTCGGAACCTCCTACGTAGGAGAACTCGTAACTCCGAGCCTGAATCCGGTAGATGAATAGTGCACACATGCCGATTAATAAATCCCCGGTTAATCCTAAAAATAACCAAAATGACTTAGATGCATATTTAGTCAACTCTGCACTGCATCATAGCATAGCACGCACTGTGTTGCATCTGTTTGCATTATGTTTACCTGTTTCTTCCTCCTCTTCTCTCTCGGTAGACCCCGACGTTGACGTAACTCCCGAGACAGACGCCGCTCCGGAGTACGACTACGTCCCCGACGACCCTGCCCTTGCCGTCGAGCAGACAGGCAAGCACCCCCATTTTGAGCATTCCGATATCGCCCACTCTCTTCTCTCTTATGCTTGCATTAGAAGTTACTGCTGCTACTGTTGTCCTATATCTGCTGCATAGCCTGTTTACTTGTAACCTGCTGTTGATACTTTCCTGCTATCCTAAACTGTTTAGTATAGGATGGGTAGAGCCTTATCAGAGACCCACTTGTCCCGACTGCCCCGCTGGACTCTCAGAAGACCCGAGTAACGGGATCGAAGATCAGACCCTAGCACCGCACGTCACTTCCCCCTTAATTTGCTCGACACTACTGGGTTACTATCGAGTGCCGAGGGTGATACCTCATCAGCACTTCTGATGATAACCTTGTAGGTTAGTTAATCGGACGTGGTAAGCGAGGGTGATTCCTCCTACACCACCCTCGATACCGACGCCGTCGTGCAACTGTTCAAGAGTGGACCTCGAGGGTGATTCCTCCTTTGTTCACCTTGATGATATCATCGAGTGGGATTCCTTCGAGGGTGATTCCTCAGGGTTCCCCCTTGGTGTCAGACACACAGAGACTTTGGTTACTATGACTGAACACTGAACCATGATACTGAAGACGGGTCGGCCCTGAGGGGTACCCGCGTGAGCATGAATGCGAAGTGATGTGGAGTCGAGTTGACCTGAGAGGTGCCCGCGAGATAACTACGAGGCGTGGCCGGGCATTCTTAGCCCTTGCCGCAAGTCCTCGAGACGGGGCGACGGGGTCACATCGATCGTGAGTCTCTGCTCGTTACCGCGCGCTCCTAATCCACTAACGGTTTGGATATTTGATCCGAGGGGCCTCTGGCCTGATAGCACTAACCATCACGTGGGCATAGTATGTGCGTTCTGCGTCGTATACATCAGCCGAAGCTCTATTGACGTCAGCGAGGAGCGGCCCATTTTGGATTGGACTGGGAACGCAACTGCGCTTGTATAAGGGGTTGCTAGGTCTGCTTCCGAAACGTCCTCGCAATGTGCAGGGTTCCCAGGCGAAGGCCCAAGACCCCTGGGGGAATAGGTTTGTCCGGCGTGCTGACCTCTCTTTAGAGCCTAGGTCGGGTTGCGGCGTGTTGCTTAGCCGAGGCCGGGCATGACCCAGTAAAGTGTGTCCGGCCGGAGTTAAGCGAGCGTGGTGGGTAAGTTGGTGCACCCCTGCAGGGAAGAACTAATCTATCGATAGCCTGTCCTACGGTAACGGACACTCGGAGTTGTATCCCGATCGGTACAACTAGAACTTGAGATGAAATGGATAGTATGGCTCTGGGATCGCTTTCTCGCAGGGAGTCAAGAAAGGATCTCTGGCCGAGGTTGATGATACTACTACTACTTTACATTATGTTAATCTGCACTCTTCTAATGCTGCAAGACCGATGAAGATGTGGAAGATGCTAGTCTTCGATAGGACTAGGCTTTCCCCTCTACTCTGGCATTTCTACAGCCCAGTCCACATATACAGCCATCTTTTGAAAATGTTGCATATGTAGTTTAGATCCTTGCTTGCTGAGTACTTCGGATGAGTACTCACGTTTGCTTTACTTTTTTTTTCCCCCATATCCCTTTTGATGCCACCAGATGTCGGAGCCCCTGAGCCAGACGCCCCTGTCGACGATCACTACTACTACCAGCCCGGAGAGTACTACTACTACGAGGAGCCGACTGACGACCAGGAGTAGGATCGGAGGGTCCAGGGCAGGAGGCCTACGCCTTTCGATCGTAGTATTTTATTTTGCCCCGCTTTCTAAAGGCTTATCTTCATTTCTGTAATATATCTGTACCCAGATATCTGATGCTTCCGCTGACGCTTGTATGCCATCGAGCTATGTATTCAAGCCCTCGAGGCCCTGGCTTGTAATATAAAGCTTGTATGAATTTATTTATGTTTTAGAGTTGTGTTGTGATATCTTCAAGTGAGTCCTTAGGCTTGATCGTGTGCATTTGCGTGTATGATTAGTGCACGATTAAGCCGGGGTCGTCACACTAAGACTCTCAGAACCTGTAGAAGCAACAACATGACAAAGAAAAGCATTATCTGATTCGGGCTTCTCTAGGAAAAAGTATGAGAGTTTTGTTCTAGAGAAGGTGGGATCATAGATGTTTAAAGAAAAATGAAAGGAAATTAATATGCCACTATTTCATTCTTCAAGACGAACGTAGTACAAAAGCTGATTAGATATTCAAGAAATGCATCAGAGGTGACCAATGTAATGGCTGAACAATCTGAATAAAAGCAGAACTAAGTAATGGCTAAACAAATTTTTGTCAGTGCGCACCCAGTTTTAAGACTACCTGTGCACCTTTGCTGCCAATGTGGCATATCATATAATCAAGAAATTTCATCTTTGTCACCACTTAGCCCTCTAATCATGTATTGTTTGTCCTGTCATTGAATAACTAATCATCAATACCTATATGAATGTACTACAATATATGGGACTGGACAAAATTTAAGACTGTATAAATAGATATATATTGTCACATTTAACTAACAAAGACTTATTGGACCAGTTAGTGTAAGAATTAAGGATATGGAATAAATAAGAATGCTACATCATGAGGAAAAGAAAATGAAACTGAAACTGAAACCTTAGTGGTCTTCTCAACAAGGAGAGGGTGTGTATCAAGAAATGAATGGGTTGCCCCACTTTCACCAATATTGTAGTAAGCTGTACATATACATCTGCCCCTGATGATGCACGTTGTTAAAGAAAGTGAATCTCTAACACAAAAAGGCAAGGCAAGCAAAATATTTTACCACAACCTTATCTATTTTGCGGACAAGGATGTGGCCTCCCCCGCGCTTAAACCGGCCCATCTCGCACCCCCTTCAGGCAAGGCTTCCTTTTGCCTTGCTAGAAGCGAGATATAGTAGTGCTTTTGAGAGCCCCTATATCGCCGAATCGTGCGCCAGATCTAACCGTTATCGCAACTTAGCGCACATCCCCTGATTCGCTAGGATGTATGTGGGCCGCCAGCCTATTATCGCCGCCCACCGGTTTTGGGAACCTTCTAGAAGGTTCCCTCTTTTTTGGGTGGGGTTTTCTCTGGTTGTTTTGGTTTTTAGTTTTGTCCTTTATTTATTTTTATTGGTTGTTTGTTTAATATTTTTTTCTATTTTTAAATTCGAGAACTTTTTTCAAATCCGCAATGTTTCTGAAATTCAAGATTTCATAAAAAAATTCAATTCAATGAACCTTTTCAAATTCATGAACCTTTTTATGTTATTGAAAAAAATCAAATTCATTGTTTTTTCCAGTTTAAGAACTTTTTGCGAAAATCAACTCTCAAATAGATGAACATTTATTCAAATTCATGAACATTTATCAAATTCATGAACACTATTTGAATTTTATGATTTTTTATATGCATGAACATTATTAAAATTCATAAAAAAAATCAAATTCATGATTTGTTTTCAATTTCTTAAACTTTATTCAAATCAGCAAACAAAATTTCAAATTTATTAACTTTTTAAAATTCTTGCAGGCCTTTGAATTTTCTAAAATTCATACAAAAATCTAATTCAGGAGCTTTTTTAAAGATCACCAAATTTTCAAATACTAAATAAACAGTCTAGATAACAAGTGGAAAAATATGCGATCTGTAGATGACGGGTGTGCGAGCGACGGACGCCGCGAGTCATGGGGCAAGGCAAGTCCGCATACCCTTGTGCGCTTCAGCAACAAAAAGGCGCTTAACGCACTAAATAGGAGGTCTCCCCTATAAGGCACTTCTTATTCGCTAATGCTATTTCTCGTCCGTTGCAAGTCATTATAGGTCTTGCCTAAGACCGGTGGACCAGCCCAATATTATAGCTGCGCGTGAGAATTTTTCGTGTGGTTTTTTTGTTATCGGTTTTCTTTGGGTTTCTTCGCTCTATCCTTTTCTTCTTTTACATCAGTTTTTTTTTCTTTTTTGGTTTTCACCAAATTGTTTTGTTTTTTATTTTATTTTCATTATTTTCAATATATGTCTAATTTTTCATACACATTGTACATTTTTTATTACTTCAATAACATTTTTAATACTTCAATAACATGTTTTAAAATACATGAATTTTGAAAAAGAATCTTGAGAGATTTTAAAATTGGGGACTTTCTAAAATTCCCAAACACTTTTTCAATTTTGTGAATATATTTTGAACCTTTCTAAAATAGTCGATTTTTTTTAGAGAAACCAACTGGAAAGAAAAGCGTTCAAGCGAAAGTGAACGCTCTGGGTATCGCTGAAGTGTGCCGGCCCAACATGCAATGTCATGTGCGTTTGGTCGCCCTCTTAACACAAAAAACGTCAGGTAGTAAAAAGGGCGCGTCCGGTAGTTGATTAATTTTTTCTATTTCCCTTTGTTTTCTATCTAGTTTTCATGTAAATATTTATATGCAATTGTCCCAGACCGACCCGCTAAAAACTCGGGGAGAGTGCGAATAGAGAAAAGTAAGGACGCCACAGATGAGGTATTGTGCCCTGAGCCCTTAAGCCATTACAAGTTAAATCAAAAGTAAATCGGCTATATAATCATTTGGTTAAGCAAGACCACATTTAGCTAGAAATGATACTAGAGAAAGTAGGCGGGAGGGACCCCGTTCTCGCTTTTGTTAGATTCAACATCTTGGTTGGGCTGTGTGGCGGTGGTGATGTCCCTCAGTAGGAATAATGTCTTCCACGTTCTATCCCCGTTCCGATGGTACAAATAGCGTCATCTTAGGATGTGTGGAGGTGTATGTCCGTCGGATCTCGCGGGATTCGGTCGGTGCTGGTTTTCGATGGATCTATTTGGATCCAGTTTTTGTTTGTCTTCGTTCATGTGGTTACAGATTTGATCTTTTCGATCTACAACTCTCTTTATTGGCGATGTTTGATGCTCTGGTGCGCTGGTCCATTGGGCCTTAGCACGATGACTTCCCGATTGTCTACTACAACAAGGTTTGCCCGGCTCCGATGAGAGAGAAGCGATGACGGCGGCACTCCTTCGGCTTGCTTCAGTGCTCGTAGTTGTCGCTAGGTGGTTCATGGACCTAGTGGTAATTTTTATTACCTCTAATGTTCTCTGTGCTGCCATGATTGATGCTCTCACAAAAAAAAACTAGAGGAAGTAAACTTGGTTTGAAGAACTGCCATGTTCTTCTGACCTGAAATTAATACAGAAAATAAAGAATAAAATTTAAAACAGAAAGAATGTAATAGCACTGTTAAGTATGTACTTAACATTCTTTAAAAAAAGTACTGGTTTCGCTCTAAAATATTTGATGTTCTAGGTTTGTCCTAAGCAAACCTTTTTAGGATTTGCCCTAGTCTATAATAACAAAATATATCAACATCTATAATACCAAATTATTTTTATTAGATTCATCTTAAAGTATATTTTTATACTCTATATATTTTGTGTTGTGGGTATTAGTAAATTTTTCTGTAAACTTATTCACATACTTTGAAGAAGCCGAAAATTTCAAATATTTTGGAAAATATGACGTACGTACTGAACAGTGTAACATTTTCTGTGAACTCAGAGGAACAGTCTTAGGTGACTCAGGCAACTACTGGCCTGACATGGCATTTAAGATGTGTGAGTGAGGGCATGATTAGGCCTAGAGGATGGTCGAGTAGCGCAGCAACGATGATGAAGCACGCAGGCTGAGACTGGCAATGAAAAGTTTCCCTTTGTGTCAGTCGACGGGCAATAAATGTAGGTCTCCCGTTGTGCAGGTCCCGCCTATCCACGACCCAGTGCATTTACGGAGTGAAAACTTTGTCCTTCGTGTGGTTGATCTTGAGCTTTAGTGCGTGCTGACGGAATGTTGGAGTACTTTGCCCTCTAATAGTATTTTCCATGTTTAAAATAATATTATCTCTAATTTAACGGTCAAAAGTGACTGAAATTCTGGTGTTGACAGAACAGCCAACGTCGACAGGAGAGATAATTGCTGTCTGACAGTACAACACTCCTTGGGGAGTAGGAGTATAGTGACAACTTTGCATTTCCACAACACACGTCCTTTTTACTGTAAGTAAAGGTTTGGTCGGTGGAACTACCATAGCTTGACATCCGTAAAAAGAGTAAAACACCCCCCCACGGCATAGATCCTTAATCATCGGGCAGCTCCACGTCGTACGTGCGGGCATATATGTGCATGCTACACACACTGGACCAGTCACGCACCGCCCAAATTACTTACCCTGGAGATCATGTCTGCTCATACGCTTATCATTTTATCCTTTTACCCATCGAGCACGTACGTATAATTTGTTTGCAAAAGGCAACGCAATAACTATTTTGCTCTGGTCACTCTCAAAGAAAGGACAAGCCTAATGAACGTGCGACCGCGGCTACAACCTACGTACAGCGGTGAAATTCGGAAACCATCGTGGAACTACTTTAAGCAACGGCGTCGTCGTAGCGATCGATGGACGGGAGAAACCATGCAAGTGTGGTCACCGACATGAACAGACCGGATCTTGTACATGGTCCAAGCCCGCGCCATACGCATCGTATATCATGTTATGGTTGTCGTTCTCGGTGACTCGGTGTGCTTGCAGTTGGCGCCACCGCGTGGACGGCGGGCCGGGACCTACGATGCATGCATGCACGCAACGGCTCGTCGACTGGACCGGCCTAGCTTGCGCTTGCCGGCAGCTACGACACGGCACAGCAGTACGTCCGGGCCAGCAACCGACTGTTAGATCGTGCAACTATGCAACGTAAAATGGGGGAATAATGGCCTACATCATCTCGAGGCACCCACAGTAAAACATGAAGGAACCTTTATGCTGGTTGACCGTCTGGGAATACAATAATCTTGACGGATAATCAAAGTTGCCGGGAAAAAAAATCATCAAACTTTTTTCTTGAACTATAGTAAAACAATTCTCCGTTGAATGAGCGTACTCCGACGGAGTAGTTAAGATGATTAGGTTTCTTATATGATGGAATTAGAGCAATGAGGGTTTAAATCCTAGACTTAGCTCTGGTGCTATCGTTTTTCTGGATTTATTTTAGACTTTTCGACGATGTTCGTTTAGTGGGAGAAGACGTCTCCGTGGACTAACTAGGCTCTTGTGATGACTTCATCATTTTTGAAATGTTGTGCCGGCTATCTGTGGTGGCTCTCAGCTGTCCCAACGGTGCAAACACATGCCTCGCCACATCACTTTAACGCTTTGTAGTAACCGGACCCTAGATTTTTATGAAGGTGACCATTAGGGAAACCCACCAAAAAAGCATAATCTGTCCGTCTACTTCTACCCCCCCCCTCACACACACAACTTTTGCTAAATAGGCACCATCTTTTTGCATGAATACCCAGAGATTGCGTATCATTTCATAGATAGAAGGGTGAAAATAAGTTACAAGTCCAGGACATCACAAGCACATGCACATCTAAGATGGCGTGAAGACAATGACCGGGGCAGAAGAAATGGGTTGCTCAGCCCACAACCGTAAGGTCTAATTATCGGGCAAAAGATTATGTAACCCAGTAGCACCCGCCTTGGCCCATTGGCGCGCGTCATCCAGAATCACCCACACCAAGAGTGAGATGGAGGGTCACCGTCCATCGAAGATGCACCCATTGTGGTGTTTCCATAGCCACAAAGCAGTGAGGATGATGATGGAGGAGAGTCCCTTACGTTGTGCCGGTCGGCGAAGATCAAAGCGGGCGCCGGCAAATTGGACGTGGAGCGTCACCAAGACAACACCTCGTGCCATACCCGGCGGGGGAAGGAGCATCCAACTAGCAGGTGCTCGAAGTCCTCGGGGGCCTGTTCACACAGGGCACAAACAACCTAACGGGGAAGACCTCAACGGGCCAGGCGGTTGGCCGTCCAACATTTATCCTGGATAGCGAGCCATATGAATGAAGGCTTTTTTTAGAGAAAAGGCAATACGCTCGACTTTATACATAAAGCCAGCAGACAGAGCATGCAACCACAACCAGCCAACAAAACGAGAGACATAACAGTAGCAAGGCCAACCAGGCACACAAGCCCAATGTACTAAGCTGCACACAAGCCGGCAGGAGAAAAGCAAAATAGGCGCGCAGGCCAACAATCTACCCCTACGGCACTGGAGGGAAAAAATTTAAGCACGACTGCCATCCGCAGCTTGATACAAGGAAGTAGCAGACGCCCGCACTTTGGAAATCAGCAGCTCCGGCGCAGTCCGATCGGAAATCTTGGTCAATAATCTCCACTACCGCGAGAAGATAGACATTTTATACAAGAAATCAACAGACTTGTTAGGGAAGACACGTTCAATGGTAAACTTGTTTCTAGTCATCCATAACGCTGAACACAGCGCCCCAAAACCCACCCAAAATAGCCGACCAGACTGGCCCTGGAGCCCCCGAATTTAGGTGCCGAGCTCATCGAAAGAATTGGGGCCCCAGGACACAAGCAACAAAGACCGAATACAGCTGCAGGCCAACTTGGCCAGGACGCAACCGAAAACACATGGTTGGTATCTTCGAGCTCTGAACAAAGAACACACCGATTGGACCCAGACCGCTATGGGGAGCCTACCCCTAATAACCTACCACATAAAGATCTGGATTTTTAGGGGCATCCTAGCCTTCCAAACCCGCTTGAACTTTGACATGGGATTTCCCAAAATAAGCCTGGAATATAAAGACTTGACCGTGAACCTCCCTGAAGCCGTATGGGGCCAAACCACATAATCCTCCTCCTCCGAGAGCAACGGGAACAAAGCAGCAAGACGGTGCCAGTCACCCAACTCTTCTGGAGAGAGGGATCGCCTGAAGCTCAGATCCCAATTAGTGCGAGAGAGCTCGGAGATTGAGATCCCAGGAGACGAACATTATGAAAACAAGACCAGGAAGGAAATAGCCAAAGGAGAATCGCCAGACCATGAGTCCAGCCAAAACTGAGTGGATTGCTCGTTCCCAATAACAAATTTGACATGCTGTCGAAACACCTCCCACACCTGACCAAATCTTTCCAGAATTGCTAGCCATGAGAGGTCAGGGCAAAAAGAAGGTTGTCATTAGGAAAATACTTAGCCTTCAAGATAGAGTATCAAAGGGAGCCAGGTCCAGGTGTCATGATCCTCCACCACCATTTAACAATCAAACACTTGTTCATGACGGAAGTGTTCAAAATCCCCACCCCAAGGTTTTTCGGCCTAAACATAATTTTCCACTTCACCAGTCTATACTTGCACTTGTTGTCCGCAGCATTCTGATAACCCACAAGTATAGGGGATCGCGATAGTCTTCGAGGGTAGTATTTCACCCAAATTTATTAATTCGACACAAGGGGATCAAAAGAATATTTGTAAGTATTAGCAGTTGAGTTGTCAATTCAACCACACCTGGAGAACTAAATATCTGCAACAAAGTGTTTAGTATTAAAGTAGTATGATAGTTTGGTAGCAGTGGTAACAGTAGCAATAGTAACGGTAATAGTAGCAATTTTGTAGTGATTGTAACAGCAACAACAACGAAAGTAACTTAGCAAAGATCAATACACGAAAAGCATAGGTATTGGATCCGTGATGGATATTTGTGTTGGATGATATTCATCATATAACAGTCACAACCTGGAGTGATACACAAATAGCTCCAATTCATCAATGTAATGTTGGCATGCATTCCATATATAGTCATACATGCTTATAATAAGAACTTGCATGCCATCTTTTGTACTACCCTCTCGTGGCAGCGTGTTCCATAAGGAAACTAAGGGATATTAAGGCCTGCTTTTTAATAAAGAAACGGAACAAAGAATTAACATATGGTGAATAAATGAACTTCTCAAACTACGGTCATCCCCGGAGAGTATCCCAACTATTGTCACTTTGGGGTCTATAGGTCAGAACAATAACAAGTGCATACAACTAGCAGATAGGATCAAGAACTCAAATATATTCATGAAAACATAGAGGGTTCAGATCTGAAATCATGGCACTCGGGCCCTAGCGACAAGCATTACGCATAACGCATAACAAAGTCATAGCAACATCAATCTCAGAACATAGTGGATACTTGGGATCAAGCCCTAACAAATTGACTCAATTACATGACAAATCTCATCCAACTCCATCACCGCCCAGCAAACCTACAAAGGAATAACTCACTCCCGGTGGTAAGCATCATGAAATTGGCGATGAAGAAGGGTTGGTGATGATGATGGCGACGAATCCCCCTCTTCGGAGCCCCGAACGGACTCTAGATCAGTCCTCCTGATGAAGAACAGGAGGTGGTGGAGGCTCTGTATCGTAAAACATGATGAAACTTCTTCTCTTATTTTTTTCGGGAAGACGGTATTTATAGACTTGAGATTAGGGTCAGCGGAGCCACGTGGGCCCATAAGGTAACAGGGCGCGCCCACGGGGTGGCCGTGCCCTGTTGCCTTGTGGGCAACTGGGGGCCCCCTCCGGTGGATCTTCGCTCCAGTATTTTTTATATTCCATAAAAAATCTCCAAAAAGTTTCATCCAATTCTGAGAACTTTTATTTCAGCACAAAAAACAACACCATGGTAGTTTTGCTAAAAACAACGTCAATCTGAGTTAGTTTCATTCAAATCATGCAAATTAGAGTCCAAAACAAGAGCAAAAGTGTTTGGAAAAGTAGATACGACAGAGACATATCAACTCCCATAAGCTTAACTCATTGCTTGTCCTCAAGCAATTCAGTTGACATACAGAAAGTGATAAAAAAAACTTTTACGAACTCTTTTGTTCTTGTATCCGTATATAAGCTTAAATAGCACTGATACATCTCCAATGTATCTATATTTTTTTATTGTTCCATGCTATTACAGTATCAATCTTGGATGTTTTATATGCAATATTATATCATTTTTCGGGACTAACCTATTAATTTAGTGCCAAGTGTTAGTTGCTGTTTTTTGCCTGTTTTTGGTTTTCCAAGAAATCAGTACCAAACGAAGTCCAAATTCCACGAAACTTTTTAACGATTTTTTTCTGGACATAAGACACCCTAGAAGCTTCGGGAGGAGGCCAGAAGGCGAAGGAGTAGGCCACAAGCCACATGGGCGTGCCCCGGTGGGGGGGGGGGCGGGGTAGGCGCACCCATGTGCCTTGTGGGCCCCTCGTTCCTCCATTTGCACTAATTCCGCCTCTATAAATTCTCTAAAATCGAGAAACCAACAAAGAGCCACCCAAAATACATTTTCCTTCGCCGCAAGCCTCTGTTCTTGAGAGATCCCATCTGGAGGCCTTTTCCGGTACTCTACCGGAGGGGGAATCAACCACGGAGGGCTTCTACATCAACTTGCTACCCTTCCGATGGTGTGTGACTAGTTTACCACAGACCTACGGGTCCATAGCTAGTAGCTAGATGGCTTATTCTCTCTCTTTGATCTTCAATACAATGTTCTCCTCGATGTTCTTGGACATCTATTCGATGTAATCTTCTTTTGCAGTGTGTTTGTTGGGATCCGATGAATTGTGGGTTTATAATCAGATTATCTATATTCGATGTAATCTTCTTTTGCAGTGTGTTTGTTGGGATACGAGGTGTTGCGTAGTTCTCCTACTGGATTGATAACCTTGGTTCTTAATTGAGGGAAATACTTATCTCTAATGTACTGCATCACCCTCTCCTCTTCGAGGAAATCCCAACGCAGCTCACAAGTAGCAGGGAGAATTTCTGCTGCCGTTGCCGGGGAGACATCACGAGAACCTATCAAGTATCATCGCATAAACTTTCATCTCCTTGCATTTACTTTTATTTGCCATTTGAATCTCATTTTCATCTCCCCCACTTTTAAAACATTTTCACAAAAACACAAAAATATTTTCCGTTTGCTTAATTGCTTGTTTGCTTGCTTTGTCACGATATCTCAAGAAAATACCAAGTTGTGTGACTTTTCCAATACTAATAATAATGGTTTTATTAGTACTCTAATTTCTCATCCGGCCACTAGTGCGGAGTCGTGTGATATTAATGCCGCTTTGCTAAATCTTGTTACGAAAGAACAATTTTTTGGTAGTCCTAATGAAGATGCTGCGTCCCATCTTAACACTTTCGTTGAATTGTGTGATATGCAAAAGAAAAAAGATGTGGATAATGATATTGTCAAATTAAAATTATTTCCGTTCTCACTACGAGATCGTGCTAAAACTTGGTCTTCATCCTTGCCACAAAATAGTACTGATTCTTGGGATAAGTGTAAGGATGCTTTTATTGCCAAGTATTTCCTCCTGCGAAAATTATTTCTCTTAGAACTCAAATTATTAATTTTAAGCAACTTTAGCATGAACATGGTGCCCAATCTTGGGAGAGGATAAAATTAATGATAAGAAATTTCCCCACTCATGGTCTAAGTTTATGGATGATTGTACAAAAAAAATGCGGGGTTGAACTTTGTTTCTAGAAATCTTTTAGATTCCGCCGCGGGTGGTAACTTTATGGAAATCACACTAGGAGAAGCTACAAAATTTCTTGATAATATTATGGCAAATTATTCACAATGGCATACTGAAAGAACTCCTACTAGTAAAAAAGTGAATTCCGTTGAAGAAATTAACACTTTGAGTGATAAAGTAGATGCGCTTATGAAGATGGTTGCTAGTAAGAGTTCTCATATTGATCCTAATGATGTTCCATTGTCTACTTTTATTGAGCAAAATAATGATCCCGTAGAAGTGAATTTTGTCTCACGAAACAATTTCAATAGTAATGCTTATAGAGGTAATTTTAATCCTAGGTCGTTTCCTGGAAACTCCTCTAATAATTATGGCAATTCCTATGGTAATTCTTATAATAATAGGATGCACTCTGATCTTGAAAGTAATATTAAAGAATTTATTAATTCTCAAAAAGTTTTCAACACTATGATAGAGGAAAAATTGAGTAAAGTTGATGATATGGCTAGGAACATGGATAGAATTGTGCATGATGTGGAAAATCTCAAGTCTAAAGTTTTGCCACCGAAGCTTGATACTGATGAGTCCATTAAAGCTCTCTATGTTTTCATTGAAAGTAAAGAAAGAACCACTAGGTTGACGGCTAACTAGGAATTCTTAGAAAAAGCGATTCTGCCCGATTTTTATCGTAATAATGATGAAGATATTAAAATGATTGGTGTCTCACCCATTGAATCTTTGTTTAGCAATTTAAAACTTGATGAAAAGGGGACTGAAGATGAGTCAACTTTAGCTAGAAGGCGCCCAATTGTTTGGAGGGTGATGATTTTAATGAAAAAATTGATAAAAGTGGGTTTGGAGAGGTCAAAACTTTAAATAGTGATGTGCCCACTACTTTGGATTTCAAGGATTTCAATTATGATAGTTGTTCTTTTATTGAGTGTATTTCCTTGTTTCAATCCATGATAAATTCTCCCAATGCTTATGAACAAAATAAGGCTTTTACTAAACATATTGTAGAAGCTATGATGAAAGCTTTAGAAGAAAAGCTAGAATTGGAGGTTTCAATAGCTAGAAAATTATATGATGAATGGGAACCCACTATTAAAATAAAGATAAAAAATTATGAGTGCAATTCTTTATGTGATTTGGGTGCTAGCGTTTCCACAATACCAAAATCTTTGTGTGATGTGCTAGGCCTTCATGATTTGGATGAATGTTCTCTTAATTTGCACTTAACGGATTCCACTATTAAGAAACCTTTGGGTAGAATAAATGATGTTCTTATTCTTGCAAATAGGAATTATGGGCCCGTTGATTTCATTGTGCTTGATATTGATTGCAATCCGTCTTGTCCCATAATACTTGGTAGGCTTTTCCTACGAACCATCACTACAAGAAATATGTCAATTTGCGACCATCACTATTGGTCGCTGAATGGTCATTGTTTTTCATTTGCGACCTTTTTATGACCAAAAACAATTGGTCAAAAGTTGACCGTCTTTAATGAAACTTAACGACCTTCTGTGTGATATGGTCATAGAAGGCAACGACCAAAACAAAAGATCTTTTGTTTTGGTCGCTGGTTGTCTGCCCAGGCCATGTCGGATCCAACGTGGCAAGCTGACGTGGCAAAATTGCGACCAATTGAATTGGTCGTTGATAAGAATCAACCCGGTCCAATTTGGTGTCTATATGGGCCAAGCCCATTAATTTAGCCCATTTAATATATATTTTTTCTGTTAGTTTTGATTAGCTTCTTTGGGCTGGCCCAACAATTCGGCCTTTTATTTTTGGGCCATGGCCTTTTTGGCTCAATAGTTACATTTCTTTTTTTAAAGACAGATCCAATAGTCAGATGGGTTTGAGTGGGTCCCAATGGTCAGAGTCATGTTCTTCAGATTTCGATTTTCCAGTAAATAAAAACAAATATTTAAATCAGAACAGACTAAAAACAGAAGTAATACTTCACTACAAATAAAATACACTTCCGTGATGATACGTGTTTGTCACAGTAGGTCACGTTTTCTGTCATGCATGTACATCCATGACGATTTTATGACAGAATCAAGATAGTCATACCTGTGCTGTCGTAGAAGTGTTCCATGACAATACCAAAATTATTATCATGTAAGTGTCCACTTCCATGACGATAAATGGCGCGTCATGGAAGCGCTTTCGTCAAGGGTAACCGACACGTGGCATCCACCATAACGGGTCGCCGTTAAGCTATCGGGTTTCGGTTTGGATCCGATAACCCGTTAACAGCCTGGACCAATGGGGATTTTCCACGTGTAAAATTCTCATTCGCCGGCTGATCCATGTGTCGGCTCAGCGTTGGGACAGTTGTCTGATAACCCACAAGTATGGGGGATCGCAACAGTTTTCGAGAGTAGAGTATTCAACCCAAATATATTGATTGCCACAAGGGGAGCCAAAGAATATTTGTAAGTATTAGCAACTGAGTTGTCAATTCAACCATACCTGGGGATTAATTATCTACATCAAAGTGATCAGTACCAAAGTAGTATGATATTTTTTATAGCAGTAGCAACAGTAACAGTAATGGTAACAGTGATAGCAATGATTTTGTAGCAAGTGTAACAGTAGCAGCGACAGTAGTAACTTAGCAAGAACAATATATGGAAAATTCATAGGCATTGGATCGGTGAATTTGTTGGATGATATTCATCATATAATAGTCATAAGCTAGGGCGATACGGCACTAGCTCCAGTTCATAAATATAATGTAGGCATGTATTCCGTAAATAGTCATACGTGCTTGGAAAGAACTTGCATGACATCTTTTGTCCTACCCTCCCGTGGCAGTGGGGTCCATAAGGAAACTAAGGGATATTAAGGCCTCCTTTTAATAGAGAACCGGAACAAAGCATTAACACATAGTGAATACATGAACTCCTCAAACCACGGTCATCACCGAAAAGTATCCCAAATACTGTCACTCCGGGGTTTGCGGATCATAACACGTAGTAGGTGACTATAACTTGCAAGATTGGATCTAGAACATAGATATAATGGTGATAACATAAATGGTTCAGATCTGAAATTATGGCACCCGGGCCCAAAGTGACAAGCATTAAGCATGGTAAAGTCATAACAACATCAATCTCAGAACATAGTGGATACTAGGGATCAAACCCTAACAAAACTAACTCGATTACATGATGAATCTCATCCAACTCCTCACCGACTAGCGAGCCTATGAAGGAATTATTCACTCCCGGTGGGGAGCATCATGGAATTGGCGATGAAGGAGGGTTGGTGATGACAAAGATCGGAGATCCCCCTTTCCGGAGTCCAAAACGGACTCCAGATCTGGCCTCCCGATGAAGGACAGGAGGTGGCGGCGGCTCCGTATCGCGAAACGAGATAATTCTTCCTCCCTGATTTTTCTGGAAAAATAGGATTTTATAGCGTTGGAATCAGGGTCTGCGGGGCCACTAGGTGGGCACAACCCACCTGGGCGCGCCTGAGGGGGGGGGGGCGCCCTGGTGGGTTGTCTTCACACAGGGGCCCCCTCCGATGGTTCTTAGCTCCAGTATTTTTCTTTTATTGTATAAAAATTCTCCAAAAAGTTTTGTTCCAATCCGAGAACTTTTATTTCTGCACAAAAAACAACACCATGGTAGTTCTGTTGAAAACATCGTCAGTCCGGGTTAGTTTCATTCAAATCATGCAAATTAGAGTCCAAAACAAGAGGAAAAGCGTTAGGAAAAGTACATACGACATAGACGTATCAACTCCCCCAACCTTAAACCTTTGCTTGTCCTCAAGCAATTCAGTTGATAAACTGAAAGTGAAAAAGAAAAACTTTTACGAACTCTTTTGCTCTTGTTTACATAAATAAGCTTAAGTAGCACCCAGGTTTTCAGCAAAGGTTATAACTAACCATGTCAACAATAACTCTTAAAAATTATATTAACTCATATCAATGACATAATCAACTAGCGAGCAATAATAAAACATCTCAAATGACAACACCTTGTCAAAACAATCATGATATAAAATGACAACAGTGGTATCTCGCTAGCCCTTTCTGAGACCGCAAAATATAAATGCAGAGCACCTCCAAAGTTCAAGCAACGACTAAACATTGTAGTTCATGGTAGAAAAGATCTAGTCATGATGCATCCAACATTAACTATACACAATGCATGAGGATGACAATAGTGCTCTCAGGATCCGCTGCTTATTTGAGAAGGTGATGACTCAACATAAAATTAAATAGATAGTCCCTTCGCAGAGGGAAGCAGGGATTTGCAGCGGTGCCAGAGCTCAACTTTTAAAACAGAGATAAATGAAATTTTGAGAAATGCACCCTTCTTGTTTACTTCGCGACCATCAGTTATCGATATCTTCCATGCTAAACACATTAGTGGCGGTTCCCAAGCGATAAAAGTAAAGGTTTACTCCCCCTCCACCAACAAACACACTCCACAGCTAGCCGTATCCACGGGTACCGTCCATACCAACATCAATCCTGGGGGAGTTTTGTTTAATTATTTGCAATTTGATTTCGGGACTGGGAATCCCTATTACCGCCCCTCTCGTGCAAGGACGAGTGAATAAACACTCATCATGAGAATAACCCGCTTAGCATGGAAGATACCGACTACCTCCTGTCACTCTATGAACAATCCAGGCACACAAAAAGGGTATTTATTTGAAGTTTTTAGAGGTGGCACATGCAAATTTACTTAGAACGGCAGGGTAATACCGCATATAGGTAGGTATGGTGGACTCATCTGGAGTAACTTGGGTTTTAGGATTTTGATGCACAAGCAGTATTTTCGCTTAGTACAGGTGAAGGCTAGCAAATAGGTTGGGAAGCGGCCAGCTAGAGAGCGAAAACGGTCATGAACATGCATTATGCATAATGAACATTGGATACTAGCATGAGTAGGATATGAACACCATGAACATAAATATCATAGAGGCTATGTTGTTTTGATTCAACTACATGCATGAACATGTGCCAAGTTGAGCCACTCGAACATTCGGAGGAGGATACCATATTATCATACTACATCACAATCATTTTAACGCAATGTTGACATCCAAGATAAATCATTATCCACTCTTAGCTACTTAAGCATGGCACAAGAAACCATAATCTCTAATTGTCATTGCAAACATGTTTGATCATTATATGCTGAATCATGGATACTAGGTTAAACATATTTACAAAAACAGAACAAGTTGAGTTCATACCCGTTTCTCTCTGCCACAGCCAGTTCACCAAATATCGTCATTATTGCCTTTCACTTGCATGACCGAACGATTTGAAAATAATAATAGTGCAAGAGTGCCGTGGACTAAGCTGGAATCTGCAAACATTTTATTCAAAGGAGAAGACAAGGTAATTTGGGCTCTTCGTTAGATCAACAATAATGCACATGAGAGCCACTCAATATTTTCATCGTGATCTTCTCCTTGGTATGACTCAATAAACGGAAAACAAATTCAGAGAAACACGCTGAAATATTTTTGGACTTTTTAGTTTTTCTAGAAGAAAGCAAATTAAAGAAAGAGAAAAAAAAAGAAAAACTATTTACACGGGAAAGCCCCCAACAAGCAAGAAGAAGAATGGAGAAATCTTTTTGGGTTTTTCTTTTAATACTACAACTAATTAAACTAGAAAGAAAAAACGAAAAGAAGCAGGAAATATTTTTGGGTTTTTCTCAAAGTTTTCCAAACACACAAGAAGGAAGCAACAAAATAAATCCAGCATGGATAATACAATAAAAAAGTGTGAACACCGACAACTGGAATGAAATGTGTGAACATGAATGTAATGTCGGTGGATATACGTACTCCCCCAAGCTTAGGCTTTTGGCCTAACTTGGTGATCATCATCAGTAGCCTGCGTAGTAGTTGGAATGATAGCTCACGGAGGCTCTAGGTGCGGCCTCCTCAGCTCACCGAGCAGCTACAACCTCAGCGTTGTGCGCGCGGGCCTCGCTCTCAAGAACATAATATCTTCCCTTGCTGTGATAATCAAAGAGAGCAGGAGCAGGCAAAAAGGTGTGCACCACAGAATGTTTATTAAACAATAGGTTATAAATATAATCAGTGGTCTCGCCTTTGAGGATTTTATGGCGCTTCATGGCCTCAAAGTCTAAGTACTGGGTGGGTAGGATAGGGTCATTAGGCCAAGGTGATACGCCTAGCCCCCTTGCTAGATGTGAGGCATAAATCCCACCGTAAAAATATCCACTACCATCGTTGTGTTGCAATCTGCGTGCAACAATCGCTCCAAGGTTATAACACCTATTACCGGTGAGAGCAGTGTGTAAAAGACTCAAGTTAGGAGCACAAAGTATGCTGTAATCCTGCTTGCCTATAATGCATTTGCCATTAAAGAGTGCAAAGTATTGAATCGATGGGAAATGAATGCTCTTTATTCTACCCTGTGTCACTCCTCTAGTTTCACCATAGTAGAGGCTAGTCAAGAATGTTTCGTACTCAGATCTAGGTGGTTCGTCTAGCGAGCCCCAAAATGGGATTTTGCAGTGGTAAGCAAATCTCTCTAGAGGTATGGTAAATGGATTGTCATGCAGTTTAAACGACACCCTAGACTCACGGGGATGAAATCTAAATTCTTTAGTAAATGATTCTGTGAGGCTGAGATGTTGGTTGCACTTATCTTCCAGGTAGGGACCAAGCTCGGTGTTGTGAACATATTGCTCAAATTCTTCTTTAATACCTTCTCTCACCATAAAATTGTTGCATGGCCATAGGCAGGATTTGGTAGCTGCTTCTCATATCGAACTTGCGCTTGGTTCAACATAAGATCGGCGCACTGAATCACTACTAGATGATGCCTCCGAAGACCTCCTCCTCGAAGAACTCCTAAAGAAACTCATCTTATTCCTATGAACAAAATTCTGAAATTTTTAGTCCACACATTTTTTATCAACAAAACTTCACAAGATTGGTAGCAACTACTCATAGACATGCATAGAGGCTATATTGAGCATTCAAACTACTTATAACTCTAAGAATTCAACATGCAAGCTCATCTACAGCAGCACCAAGAGTAGATAATTATTCAAAATATAAACCACTAAAGCAAAAACTAATTGGACAAATGGAGGAGTCACATACCAAGTAGCAATCCCCCAAAACAGTTTCGGAAATGGAGCTTCGAGCAAAGAGATCAAAATCCGCAGGTTTGAGAGCAAGAACACGAGAGAGAGAGAGCAATGGTGAATTTTTTTCTGGAGGTAGGTGGTGACATGGGCTAAAGAGATAAGTGAGGGGGCCCACGTGGGGACCACACCCCACTAGGGCGCGCCTGGGGGTGCTGGCGCGCCCAGGTGGGTTGTGCCAACCTGGTGCACCCCCTTCTGATGTTATTTGCACCAAAAATTCTTAAATATTCAGAAAAAAATCGTATTAAATTTTCAGGACATTCTTAGAACTTTTATTTTTGGGTCATTTTTTTATTGCATGAGAAATTCAGAAAACAGACAAAACATGGCATTTTATTTTATTTAACTAAGAAAAACAGAAAACAAAAGTTGGAAACAGAAAGTTGTGCTTACTAAATTCATCAACTTCATACCTCTCAAAAATAATCCATTAATAAGGTTGATCAAGTCTTATTAACAACCACCTTCGATTAGCATGAAACCGAAGAACATTCGTAAAACACTAAGTTACCTCAACAGGGATATGCATGTCTCCCACAATAAGAATTTCATATTTCTTTTTGGCAGTAGGTAGAGGTAGTTGAAAACTTCCAATAGTGAGTGTCGGAGATTTTTCAATAACATTAATACCATTCACTTGGAATTGTTTCTTCGGAAAGTGCACTATATGCTCATTACCATTGATATGAAAAGTGACCTTGCTTTTATTGCAATCACTAACAGCCCCTGCAGTATTCAAGAAGGGTCTACCAAGGATAATCGACATGTTTTCGTCCTCGGGCATCTCAAGTATAACAAAGTTAGTCAAGATAGTAACATAAGCAACAACAACGGGCACATCCTCACAAATACCGATAGGTATGGCAGTTGATTTATCAGCCATTTGCAAAGCTATTTCAGTAGGTGTGAGTTTATTCAAATCAAGTCTTTTATATAAAGAGAAAGGCATAACACTAACACTAGCTCCTAAATCACATAAAGCAGTTTTCACATAGTTTCTTTTTATGGAGCAAGGTATAGTTGGTATTCCCGGATCTCCAAGTTTTTTAGGTACTCCATCCTTAAAAGAATAATTGGCAAGCATAGTGGAGATTTCAGCTTCCGGTATTTTTCTTTTATTAGAGATGATGTCTTTCATATATTTTGCATAAGGGGCCATCTTTAAAATATCAGTCAAGCGAGTACGCAGAAAGGATGGCCTAATCATTTCAGCAAAGCGCTCAAATTCTTCATCATCTTTCTTCTTAGTTGATTTAGGTGGAAAGGGCATGGGTTTCTGAACCCATGGTTCTCTTTCCTTTCAATGTTTTCTAGCAAAGAAGTCTCTTTTATCATATCTTTTATTTTTAGGTTGCGGGTTATCAAGATCAACAGCTGGTTCTATCTCAACATCATTATCTGGTTGTTTATCATTGTCTGGTTGAGTATCTTCATGAACATCATCATTATCTTTTTCATTATCACTAGGTGAATGTTCATTACTAGATTGAGTTTCAGCATCAGAGATAGAAACATCATTATCATTATCAGGAGGTTTTTCTATTTCAGGTTCACTAGAGGCATGCAAAGTCCTATCATTTTTCTTTTTCTTCTTCTTCTTAGAAGGACTAGGTGCATCAGTGTTAATTCTTTGATAGTCTTGTTCAATTCTTTTAGGATGTCCCTCAGGATATGGTGGTTCCTGAGTCATTCTACCTCCTCTAATCATTACTCTAACAACATGATCATTGATATTATTATTCATTTCATCAAGCAATTCTCTTTGAGATTTAGCAACTTGTTCTAGTTGAGTTTGAAACATAGAGGCATGTTTTCCTACACCTCTAACATCATTGGAGATTCTAAGTAACAAGTCACTCAAGCGAGCAATCATATCAGAATTGTATTTCAATTGTTTCATAACATTTGCATTGAAGTCATATTGCTTTCTAATATAGTTATCAAACTCATGAAGGTATTGACTAGGATGCATATTATAAGGATTGTCATTATCATTAAATTTCATTAAAGAATTTACCTCTACCACCTTGGGTGTTGGTGTATCAAGTCCATGTATCTCTTCAATAGGAGGTAAATTTTTAACATCCTCTGCCTTAATACCTTTTTCCTTCATAGATTTCTTTGCCTCTTGCATATCTTCCGGACTGAGATATAAGATACCCCTCTTCTTCGGAGTGGGTTTAGGCGGTGGTTCAGGAAGAGTCCAACCATCATAATTTTTCAATATATTATTCAATAATTTCTTAGCTTGTTCAACAGTTCGTTCCCTGAAAACACAGCCAGCACAACTATCTAGGAAGTCCCTAGAAGCATCGGTTAGTCCATTATAGAAGATATCAAGCATTTCATTTTTCTTAAGAGGATGATCAGGCAAAGCATTCATCAATTGGAGAAGCCTCCCCCAAGCTTGTGGGAGACTCTCTTCTTCAATTTGCATAAAGTTAAATATTTCCTGTAAGGCATCTTGTTTCTTATGAGCAGGAAAATATTTTTCAGAGAAGTAATAAATCATATCCTGGGGACTACGCACGCAACCAGGAGCAAGAGTATTGTACCAAGTCTTAGCATCACCCTTTAATGAGAATCAAAATAATTTGAGAATATAATAGTATCGAATTTTCTCATCATGAGCAAATAGGGTGGCTATATCATTCAGCTTAGTAAGATGTGCCGCAACAGTTTTAGTTTCATAACCGTGGAAAGGATCAGATTCAACCAAAGTAATTAACTCTGGGTCGACAAAGAATTCATAATCCTTATCATCAACAAAGATAGGTGAAGTAGCAAACTTAGGATCACACTTCATTCTAGCATTCAAAGATTTCTCCTTCAGTTTGCATAATAATTTCTTAAGACCATCTCTATCATTGCAAGCAAGAAAATCTCTAGCTGTCTCCTCATCCATAACATAACCTTCAGGTACCTTAGGCAATTCATATCTAGGAGAGCTAGGCCTAATAGATGTTTCAAGATTTTCAGTTTCAAGTACTTCAACAATTTCAATAATTTCATCAGTTTCAGCATTCTCATTATCTTTAGCTCTAGCAATTTGTTCATCAAGAAAATCACCTAGTGGCACATCATCATCAAGCAAGGTACTAGCATCATCAAGAGTAGTATTCATAGAAGTGGCATCATCAATAGCTTGCGACATATCAGGATTAATAGCATGTGGTGGTGTTGCAAGTCTATTCAAAATAGAAGGTGAATCAAGTGCAGAGCTAGATGGTAGTTCCTTACCACCCCTTGTCTTAGAGGGAAAAATCTTAGTCTTTGTATCCTTCAGATTCTTCATAGCGATAAATTGATAATAATCCCAAGTGACTCAACAAATATAGCTATGCTCCCCGGCAACGGTGCTAGAAAAAGGTCTTGATAACCCACAAGTATAGGGGATCGCAACAGTTTTCGAGGGTAGAGTATTCAACCCAAATTTATTGATTCGACACAAGGGGAGCCAAAGAATATTTGTAAGTATTAGCAGCTGAGTTGTCAATTCAACCACACATGGAGATTAATTATCTGCAGCAAAGTGATCAGTAGCAAAGTAGTATGATAGTTTTGATAGCAGTACCAATAGTAAAAGTAACGGTAACAGTGATAGCAATGATTTTGTCGCAAGTGTAACAGTAGCAGTGACAGTAGTAACTTAGCAAGAAAAATATATGGAAAATTCGTAGGCATTGGATTGGTGAATTCGTTGGATGATATTCATCATATAACAGTCATAACCTAGGGCGATACGGCACTAGCTACAGTTAATAAATATAATGTAGGCATGTATTCCGTAAATAGTCATACGTGCTTATGAAAAGAACTTGCATGGCATCTTTTGTCCTACCCTCCCGTGGCAGCGGTGTCCATAAGGAAACTAAGGGATATTAAGGCCTCCTTTTAATAGAGAACCGGAACAAAGCATTAACACATAGTGAATACATGAACTCCTCAAACTACGGTCATCACCGGAAAGTATCCCGAATACTGTCACTCCGGGGTTTGCGGATCATAACACGTAGTAGGTGGCTATAACTTGCAAGATCGGATCTAGAACATAGATATAATGGTGATAACATAAACGGTTCAGATCTGAAATCATGGCACCCGGGCCCAAAGTGACAAGCATTAAGCATGGCAAAGTCATAGCAACATCAATCTCAGAACATAGTGGATACTAGGGATCAAGCCCTAACAAAGCTAACTCGATTACATGATGAATATCATCCAACTCCTCACCGACCAGCGAGCCTATGAAGGAATTACTCACTCCCGATGGGGAGCATCATGGAATTGGCGATGAAGGAGGGTTGGTGATGACGAAGATCAGAGATCCCCCTCTCCGGAGCCCAAAACGGACTCCAGATTTGGCCTCCCGATGAAGAACAGGAGGTGGCAGCGGCTCCGTATCGCGAAACGAGATAATTCTTCCTCCCTGATTTTTTCTGGAAAAATAGGATTTTATAGCATTGGAATCAGGGTCTGCGGGGCCACAAGGTGGGCACAACCCATCTAGGCGCGCCTGAGGGGGGGGGGGCCCTGGTGGGTTGTGCTCACCCAGGGGGCCCCCTCTGGTTGTTCTTGGCTCTAGTATTTTTCTTTTATTGTATAAAAATTCTCCAAAAAGTTTCATTCCAATCCGAGAACTTTTATTTCTGCACAAAAAACAACACCATGGTAGTTCTGCTGAAAACAGCGTCAGTCCGGGTTAGTTTCATTCAAATCATGCAAATTAGAGTCCAAAACAAGAGGAAAAGCGTTAGGAAAAGTAGATACGATGGAGACGTATCATTGTCATCCAGCGAATGGACGGGACGCGCCTATGATACGTCGACACATGGCTCAGCCCAACAGTGGCCCATTCAGGTCAAAAGGCCGGCCCGTTTGACCTGGTCAAAAGGTAACGGTGTCCCACTTAAAGCCTGATAGCGTCATATTCGCATATAGCCCATTTACAGCCCGCTAACTCACGACCCATTATGGCCTATCCGAATTAGGCCCAGTAGTGTCATCTGGGCCATCCAATATGATTCCAGCCCGTTCTAACTTCCGGCCCATGTATGGCCCGTGACGTCTTTCGGCCCATATGAGGCCCTTTGTAACTCTTGGCCCATTAACGGCCCGTGGTGAAACTGGCCCGTAATGAACAGTGTATCGCTTTATACCCATTAATGGGCCATTATTCCATTGGGCCGTTTCCAGCATGTGTTATCTTTCAGCTTTCTCAGGGCCCATTTATTCCTGGGCTGATTTGCAGCATTCGATTACTTACGGTCCGTTATTGGCCTATTCCAGTTGTGGGCCAAATTCAGCCCGTGGTTAAAGTCGGCCCGTTTGTGGCTCGTTAATCCGTTGGGCCGTTTTCATAGCGTCATCAAATATGGCTCATTAACGACCCATTATGCCTGTCGATAGAAACAAGCCCGTTATACTCATCGACCTATTAACGACCCGTTATGGTCGGCCCATGAATGGACGATTCCCACTCTAGCCCATTTACGACCCATAATGCGGTCCGTTATTGGCCCATGTTTGGCCAATCGATCATACGACCCGTAGAAGGCCCATTGATTCTACGGCTGTAGAAGGCCCATTGTTTCTACGGCCCGTAGAAGGCCCGTAGGAGGCCCATGGTCACTACAGTAGATATGTAGCCCATGGTTATTGTGGCCTAATTTTAAAAGATAGGTTATTGCGGCCACTAGCAAACCGCGGAAAAAGAACTGCACTGACTACAAGCAAACAAATAAACAAGACAACAAGGAAATAAATAAGCAAGCAACTTACGCTAGGCTATTACGGCTATTACACATATTACATCCACTGGGCATCAAAGTTCGCCACCAGTGCAAATATGGGGAACAAATCAGCATATTACATACACTGGTTGTCAAAGTTAGCGACCAGTGCAAATAAACACCACAGCAAAACAAGTCCAGCACTGAAACCACTTCACAAGAGCTCAAGAAACAATATCCTGGGTATCCACCATGCTGGCAAGATGCTTAGCAAGCTTATTAGCTTTCTCTTGTTTGGCACTTAAATCCTCCAGCGCTTGTTGTTGCACCAGAAAGTATGCATCTGAATTCTGCAGGGACTTCCTTAGTTCTTTGGCTTCCTGTCGCAGCACATCTGATCGATGTCTTTCAACTTGAAGTTGAGACTCAAGAAGCCAAACTGATTCAGGCAGCTAGTTTGAAGAGCTGGTGCCAGCAGTAGTGGCCAGTAACTCAAACACTACATCAAGACATGACTTTGGGGTTGTCTCACTGTCTTCAAGATAGTTTTTATCATCTTTCTTGGAGACCAACAAGGATGTCTCACTATCTTGAACCTTATCTGCATTACTTCCTTTACCATTGCATAACGGGGTACTCTTCTCCAATATTTTGTCCGCATTCTAAAAGAGAAACAAGCAGACACATCACAGGTTTACCATGTTGTATATGAAACTCATTTTGGTAAACTAGTTCAGTAGTAAGGTGGACAGGATAACAACATGAAACAAACATATATCTATGTAGTATGGTCACTGTATGGTCTATATCATTCTAGTTTATGTTGCCAAATCAAGATAGAGACAGTTCAAATCATATATGCTTAAGACAAAGCAGCATAGATAGAATATAAGTGTGGGAAACTACACAGCACTAACAACACTTGTAATGTGCATGGCATGAGAACATAACTGTTTATTCAATTGAAACTGAAATCAACATAGAGCAAGTTCAAACACGTTAAAGAAACATGTTTAAAACATACCTGTTGCGCCATTGGAGTTTCAATTGATCCTTCAAATTTGAAATTAGTTGGTATGAGTAAATACAGTGATGCAAGAGCAAAGGAGTATGAACCATAGCTACGGAACCTGACCTGAGAACAATTCTTCTTCTGCTTTGAGCGTTGACTTGGGGTTCGGAGTGGTGGTCCTCGTGCTTTGGGCACTGCAGTTCCCTTACTAACTGCTCGTGTTTGGGTGCTCTATGGTGGAGACGGTGTTGTGTCAACTGGAACTGGGTTACTATCTGCTGGGGTTGGGGTTAGAAGGGGTGTAGCTGGTTCTCTGTCCAACTGGGTAGGGGTACAATCTGCGTGAGTCTGGGTTATGTGTGGTGGGGCTGGTTCTTGGGCAAGTAGAACCGTGGTTCTATCTGCATTGACGGGTAACATGATCTTTTCTGAAGACCGTGTTTTTACTCCCATAGATGCTGCCATCACCCCCTCCAATTCAAATGGCTGATAAACAAGAAAAGTAATTGAATGTACAGACATTGTATGATAGACAGGTGCAATGGATAGTAGGGAAGAAAACAGGGCATGAAATAATTCACATTTATGTTGTCTAACCAAACAGGATAGCATGACATAATTTCACATATATGATGGCTAATTAAACAGGATAGCATGACACAATTTCACATATATGATGGCTAACTAAACAGGATATAATGACATACTTCAAAATATGATGACTATGTAAATAGGATGACATGTTATAACTATACGATGTGTCTATTAAAGTGGTTGGCATGCCATAATTCACAAACATGCCATCGATGGAAACATGATGGCATGATATAATTCACGGATAGAATGGCATAATTCAAAATATGATGACTATGCAAACAGGATGAGATGATATAACTATATTATGTCTTTAGAAAATGGGTTGGCATGCCATAATTCAGATACATGCTGTCTATGTAAACATCATGGCATGATATACTTCAAATATATGATTTATATACTAAGCAAGTGAGCAGAGGGCAATCGCATATATGATGTGTCAACTAAGTAGATGGCATTCAATATTGTGTATATGATGTAAAAACTAAGCATTGCAAGACAACATATGCATGATATGAGTAATATAACCATGCCAAGTTTGAGCATACACCTCAGGGGGAAAATAGGACTGGTCATATGACTCTGAATTCTCCTCTGAGGAGCTATCTGTAACCAGCAAGATATCTGCTTCAGCAGGTAGCATTGTCTGCTCTGAAGACCTTGTTTTCACTCCAGATTTTTCCATCACCAATTCAAATGGCTGATGCACAGGAAGAGCAGTTGAATATACAAACATTGTCGACATATGGAATACTTAATACAAAAAAAGGATGGCATGATATAATTCACATATATGACGCTTGGCTAAACAGCATGGCATTGCATAATTCACATACATAATGCCTTGCAACAAGATAGCATTGCATAATTCACATATATAATGTCTTGCAACAAGATGGCATTGCAAAATTCACATATATGGTAATTAGACACTAAATAGGTGGCATTCACACAAAGCATGTCTAAACTAAGCAAATGACATGCCAATGCAAGACACCATATGCACGATATGAGCAATATAACCCTGCCAAGTTAGAGCATGCACCTCGGGGGGGGGGGGGAATAGGGCTGGTCATCTATCTCTGAATGCTCCTCTGAGGAGCTATCCGTAACCAGCAAGACAGGCGCTTCGTCAGATAGCATTGTTTGCTCTGAAGACCTTGTTTTCACTCCAAATTTTTCCATGACTGTGTCGAATGGCTGATGCACAGGAAGAGTAATTGAATGTACTAAAATTGTTGACAAATTTAATACGTAATAAAAAAAGGATGGCATGATATAATTCACATATAAGATGACTGGCTAACCAGGATGGCATTGCAAAATTCACATATATGATGCCTGGCTAAACAAGATGGCATTGCAAGATTCACATATATGATATAGAAACTAAACAGATGGCATTCACACAATGCATGTCTAAACTAAGCAGATGACATATTTTATGTATAAAGTAAGCAATGCAAGGCACCATATGCATGATATGACCAACAACAGCATGCCAAGTTAGAGCAAAAGACCTCAGGGGGTAAATAGGAGTGGTCTACTCCCTCTGAATCCCCCTCTGAATAGTTATCTTCCTCTTGATTACAGTCTAGAATGGGGGGAGGGCGGGTTGCTTTTGCGCCCACCATGGAGCGACGTCTGCATGAAATTTTATTGCCATGCAAGGCTCGTCTCTTTTGCTCTACATGTTCAGTACCATTAAAGGAACAAATCCTACAGTTTTCCTTTGCTCCATTCCTTTGAACCAAATGCATGAATAGTAGTACCATAGGAAACTTTCCAATTCCTATGTTCTTCCTTCACTTTTCCTTTCAAGCACTGGCGATTCTAGTAGGCAGGCTTGAACAGGGAAAAGCCTACACTCAAAAAATGTTTTTGTGCTACTTCTACTACTTTGGACCCAGGCCACTGCCCTACTAGCTCAACTCCCAGGCCCATCTACAAATGCACAGCTCAAACGCACAGATATAAATAATGATGGCGTTCGAGAGAGTCCATCACGGATAGCTAAGTTGCCTGGTACCTCACTGCTTGTCGTATAGTAGGAGAAACTAATCGTATTTCACGTTACTATGTGTGCTCAGTGGACAATATATATAAAATGTAGAGTAAAAAAGCGACGCCACAAGTGTACAACCTCTTTGGCGAAGCCATGTGGATCTCAGCATGATTGGGTTGGTCGGTGAGGATGATCCGGCTGATGTGGCTGTCGAAGGAGGGGAAGAAGATCTTAGGCGTCTGGAGATGGAGCCGAGGGTACTGCTGCGCTGTGATGGAGGGTTTCGTTGTTGGAGCAGCTCCGGTGAGTTATACGACGGCGAGGCTGAAGAAGGACAAGGGAGACAACGTTAACCTGAGTGGAATTCTAATAACATCTCCAATAGATGATGTAAAATACATCAGCCACTCATCTCTGAACTTAACTATCAAAACTGAATTTAACTGTCGAAACTGAATTTTGCTGTCGAAACTGAATTTTACTGTCGAAACTAAATGCACTAGTAGCAGAAAAGCAACAGCAGCAGCGCTCGGCGCAGCAGCGCGTGCGAGAGCCGGGGCAGCTGGTCGTGTAGTAGCATCTCGGGTAGCAGCTGCAGGGGCTCAAGCGAGAGCAGGATCTGCTGCTCATGCAGCAGTAGCGCGAGCAAGAGTAGAGAGGCAGCGCAAGCAAGAGCAGGAGCAAGAGCAAGAGCAAACCAGGCAGGGGACCGAGAGCAAGAGTAGAGCAGCAGCGCGAGCAAGAGCCAAAGCAGCAGTAGCTCCTACTGATGTGGACGTCGCCGCCGAGGGAGCGACGCCGTGGAGGACGTGGCCGGCGATGCCGCCGTAGATGGAGCTGTGCCATGTCGGCTCGGGACCGAGCGCCGGCAGCACCATGAGATCGAATCAAGAAGAAAGTGTAGTGATTAGTGTAGAACCTCTTTGGTGGCGCCGATTAGGCCTCAGCTTCATCCGAGGAATCAGTGATGGTGCTGCTCTTCCGGTGGTGCAGGTGAAGATGACACTGTGGGAATGGAGGTGGTGCAAAAGATGAGGGGAACGTCGGGGCAGCTCCTTGGAGGTAGAGGACGGGGTGGCTGAACCGGCGGAACGACGAGATCGATGACGGATCCTCATCCAGTGCGGTGGATGAGGGACGTTGAGGTGTTGCTGTGGACGACGTCCTCGGGGAAGAGGATCCGGCTGGGTGGCGGTCGGAGGAGGGTGTGGGGCTTCGCGGGTTTTCGCGGCCTCAGTGTACGAATGGGGGGCGGAGGGGATGGGAGGGGGGAACCATGGCTTATGGACGCGCTTGTACAAAATGTGGGGTAAGTTATGAAAGTACCCCCACCGATTTGAGCTAGGCGGTTCTTTCGGTTCAGGGGTATCACGGGAATTTCACGTGTCAAGATTTCACAGGAGGTGGGAGTTTTCACGCGCGTTGTAATTTTGGGATAGCAAGGCGCGGGTTGAGATGGAGGGAGTTTTCGGAGCACAACAAGACAAAGAGATATCTTAAAATTTCGGGGTAACAAGGCACGGGTTGAAGAGGCGGGAGTTTCACAGCACGATAGACAGAGATGCTAGCTTGAAATTTCGGCATAACAAGGCGCGGCTTGAAATTTCGGGAGAACAAGCTTAACATGTACAAAAAAAGACAATTCACACCCCACTAGAGAGAGCCATGTCCCGTTTTACTATATTACTAGAAATGCATTCAAATACAACAACAAAAAACTAAAAAAATCGGGACAACAAGCTTAACGTGTACAGTACCAAATCAATTTGCAATTCCCTCAACAATAAAAAAACAATTCGTGTTGTCTAGCATATGGTCTAAATTTGAGTACATTTTCCCTGTTTGAATGTGATTGTACTCGGGTTAGTTATACAACCATCTAAATATTATCTTCACAACACATGACATGAATATAGGAGTAGTAAATTCCCATATAAATATGAACTACATGTACATACAATCTCGAATTCAAATATATGTATCCATTTTATGTTGAATTCAAATCATAGTACATGTATGCTCTAGCTAGATGTTCGGAATCTAAACCATGTATGATACTATGTACAATGTGTTTAACACGCACAACACACACACACACCATTTAGGCTAGTAAGCTACACGTGCATTGCACACATGAGATTTGGCAACCAAATTATGAATAAATACCACATTATAGCATGTAAGCTTTGAGTTATATATGCATGATGTAGATGTTCGTTTAATTCTTATAGTTCATCTCATTCAAAATCAATTAGTTTTTATAAAAAAGCTAATCTATTTTAAGATTCATGGAATTGTGCGGTGTAAAGCATAAAGTAAAAACAAATAATGGCAATTCATCTAGAATTTTTTTTGGGCAATTATGATATGGAAGATTCTAGAACAAAGGAGAAGTGCTTGTGTTTTGAGGTTTGTGCATTATGCTTAAGTTCAACCATGGAGTCTTCTAGATTGTACATGTGGCAAAATCTGGTGGAATGTAGATGATATCCAACGGCCAGTAGTGCTCGGATTTGCCATCTCTGCACCGTAGGATTGGCTTCATCCACCGACCATCTTTCAAAGTTATTCGCACACTATATAGGGGTATAGATATGTGATGCGAAAGCCACCCATCATGTCCAATTTGAATAGTGTGTCCATGCATGGATGCAATGTGGCCAAACGATGCCTGCCATCGGCATCTCAAATTCAAATCAGTCTGACCTTGTTCAATGTGTATATAGTATAGCATGCTCGTTTCCAAACCACACCATGCATATCTCAATTATATTCATGCATGCATGGGTTTCAAACATCATGATCTCTTATTCAAATATTTGAATTCAACTTTACATTGATTATGACCTCACCTAGTCTTTTACACCCACACAGTCATCTTCTCTTTATCATTGTACCACAAACTTTCTCTCATGCATGCATGCACACACACTACCACTCGGCATTATCCATCGCACACATGCAGTCTTTTTCTTCAGTTCGGTCTCCCATGCATGCACACACACACACCTCCCCCTCTTCATCACTTCGAGCATTCTTTTATCTCTCACATGCATGCACAATGATCGATGTTCCTCTATGTGTGTATATATATAGCTAGGTCTTTCCCAGTTTTCCACACAAACCGATCGATCTATATATCTAGTCAGGTCTCACCCTCTTTCCCACATACACATCGATCAATCTACCTCTCTATATCGGACTACTTAGCTAATACACCCACATTATCTATCCATCGTCTCCCTCTCATCATCCATGCCTTCCACTTCATCTCTCAGACGCACGCATAGTGGCGAAGACAGGGGGCAGCAAGGGCCCTGCCCCCCCCCCCCTAACATCACTATATATTGAGGATAATATGAATGTGATCAGTAGATCAATTGCTGGTAAAATGGTTTAAGTTGATGAATTGGCCCTCCCCGTTAAGGATTAGCAATGCTTGGCCCCCTAGCTCATTTAATTTTCATGGCTCCGCCACTGCGCGCAACCGCGCACGTTCTAGCTCCCTCTCTTTAAATATCGATCTCGCACTTGTGCACTCCTTCATAGTCTCCCTCCACTTGGCCCCTCGCACCATCTTCCAGCCCCCCATATCCTAGTGCTTGTATGCTCGTAGAGCTCTTCCCTCTATCTGTCTCTATCAATATCTCGCGCGGTCGACCCCTCCCCTCCCTTCTCGTCTATCACCCCGGCCCCATGCACATACATGTATGAATATAGGCCTCTCCTTCACACAAATTGCATTGACACGTATTCCCTCACCATATCTTAGTATCTCTCACACACACGGACTACATGTGCGAAAGAGAAGAGGTGCACACACGCACTCGTTCCCACATACAAACGCGCGGGTGCACAGTGGAGCACATTTGTACAAAAAATGAGCATGTAGAAAGGCTTTAGATGATGTGCCACTAGTCTATATCTATACCTCTATATCTATATCTATACCCCTATATAGTGTGCGAATAACTTTGAAAGATGGTCATTGGATGAAGCCAATCCGACGGTGCAGAGATGGCAAATCCGAGCACTACTGGCCGTTGGTTATCATCTACATTCCACCAGATTCTGCCACATGTACAATCTAGAAGACTCGATGGTTGAACTTAAGCATAATGCACAAACCTAGAAACACAAGTACTTCTCCTTTGTTCTAGAATCTTCTGTATCATAATTGCCCAAACTTTTTTTCTAGTTGAACTGCCATTATTTGTTTTTTTACTTTATGCTTTACAACGCACAATTCCATGAATCATAAAATAGATTAACTTTTTTATAAAAACTAATTGATTTTGAATGAGATGACCTATAAGAATTTAAACGAACGTCTACATCATGCATATATAACTCAAAGCTTAAATGCTATAGTGTGGTATTTATTCATAATTTGGTTGCCAAATCTCATGCGTGCAATGCACGTGTACCTTACTAGTACTTTCAGTATGTGCAAAACACGTAAATTAGAATTCCAATGGCACGCTACACAGTGTCTCTCCCTTTTTCAGTTAATATATTATGATTAAAATGATGTGGGGGCATCCATGAAGCCACGTGGCACATGTGGAGGCGTTGTCGCGACCTCCTTGTGTGGATTGATCATAGTGACGTGCTGCTGGTTCCAGAAGAATGTACTCGTCCTCTCTCACGCACACTGGCAGTACGTGCATGAAGCAAAGATGTGCACACACGCACTCATTCCCTAGCATGCGCACGCGGGTACACGGTGGGACGCATTTTTGTATGAAGATCCACCCCATGTGATAATTTGACGCGTGTAAAGTCGTTCACTTCATTGATGGTCAATTAATACAGCGCATGCAAATTGAGTGGACGTGAAGGAGGAAGTAGTTGAGAATGACATTACTACTCCACTGTGTGCATGCGAGTAGTTAAATCATGGGTTGCTACTTCCATTGGTCTCCTTCGTATTTTGTGCCAATTTTTGACCATAATTTTAAGTAACACAATATTTATGCATGCCATAAAAAGTAATGTCATCGAAAACTATGCTAAAATGTGATTCCAATGATATAATTTTTTGTGACATGCACTAACATTTTCTTAGTTAAATTTTTGGTCAAAAATTGGCACAAAATAAAAAGGGGGCCAATAAACCAGGACGCAGGCAGCATGATCAATTTTTGCCTGGGTTACTATTGGTGGCCTTTGTATTTAAATATGGATGGAGTGGAGTATTACTATCTTTATCTTAGCCTCGTAGGGCTCTCCCAGCACCTACGCTCGCCTCCCCGCCTCGCCCACCGGATCCCGCCATGGATAATCCCCTAGATCCCAGGATCCCGCGGGCTACCCTCTCGCTGCGGCCCGCAGCACTGCCGCCTTTGAGCGAAACCCAGATGTGTTTCATAGGGGATCCATTGCTCTGGAATCACAGATCGGTGGCGCTGGAGGACATGCCAGGGCTGCGTTTCAGGTGGTGGGCAGCAAGGGCAAATCGGATTGAGGAAGCGTCGCATCGATTGGAGACAAGTTCAAAGGAGCTGCGCCTGGCGAAGCACAAGGCGGAGGCGCAAGTCGATCTCAGGGGAGAGATGCTGAGGGATGTCAGCATCTAGCAGCGTCGCATTGATTTTGAGCTAGGGCTAATGGCAGAGATCATATTCACGGAGTCGACTGCGGAGGAAAGAACGCGCATGCCTGTGGAATGGCATGAGCAGTCGATGCAACTGTTCAAATGGGCGGTAGGAGAAGCCAAATCGCGGGACCAGTTGCGGCGGTGCCGCTGGGCATGCATCATAGGCGAGGTGAGCTGTCCTCCTTCCCCGCCAGCGATGCAGTGAACTACTCGGTTGCTGCTGCAGTGAACTTGCGGTGCCATGGCGGTTTGCAACTGTGACAATCACTCCATCTATATGTATTGTATTTCTATGAAAATACTTGGTCATTTGGAAAAGATGGTAATTGATTTATCATGAGTTTTTTAATGCTTGGTCCTGACAATCACCCGATAGCCACAAGTCTCCTAGCCGAAAATTACTGTACCTTCCTCCTCATAAGTCTTTCTTGTTCGTCCTTCCCTGCCATGGCCGGTGTGCAGAGCTCTAGGTCTAGAACTACTAGTAAGAAGGGAGCGGCGACCAAGGCCGCGGAAAAAAAGAGAGGGCTCGCCGCCTCGCGGGGGGCTCGAAAGATCTCTCACGGGCAGGCGAGGGTTCCCAGGAGCGCCCTAGCCGCGGAGGCGAACATGCCGAGCTGGCGGTGCTGGAGTCATTATCCCTCGATGACATGCCCGATCAGCTCAATAAGCAGAAGGAGTTCATCGATGGCTTGGTGGAGCTGCTGAAGGAGAGCCTCGACGACATGCCCGCTGAGCTCAATAAGCAGGAGGAGTTAACTGCCGGCTTGGTGATGCTGCTGAAGGAGAGCATTGCCTCGGGTAAGAAGGCGACTGGTGAAATCCTGCAACTTCAGGAGGACAAGGCGAAGCTCCGCCATGAGCTCGACCTGCTGAAGGAGGAGAACGCCGGCTGGAAGAAGCTGCATGAGAAGAGTAGTTCCTCGGTGAAGATGCTGCACGCCCTTGTGATGGAACAGAAGGTGGAGTTGGCGACGCTCCGCATCGAGCGCCCGACTGCTGTCAAGGTACATAATGCGGCCGTGGAAGAGACGACGAACACTCGCGTCGAGAAATCCCGCGTCATGGACAGAATGAAGAAGATGGCGGAGGAGATGAGCGAGGAGATGAAGGCCATGGAGGCGATGAAGAAGCAGTTAGGACTCTGCGGTAAACTCTTAATGAAGTAGAGAGCAGCGCCCCAGACTTGTGTCTGCGTCTTCCTTCTTTTTTTGGGGGGGTAATCTTCCTCCTTCTTTTGCTCGTGTGTTTCTTCTTTTGCTTCGGGTGTTTCGCCTCATGTGTCACATTCTCTGCGAGGCACGAATAGAACAATGCTAATGATGAGCGGTGCCGTGGGATCAATGACTAGCAAATTAGATCATTTTTTATCACCATATCACACTGGGCTGCCGTGTTTCGTGCTCCTCCGTCATACTACTCCTACTCCAGTGGAAAAATTGAGTATACCGCACGGTTCTTTGCTCCTCCTCAGGTCGTCAGCAACATTTATACAAGCAGTCAAATCACAAGGCCCCACCTTCCAGCAGTAATGAGCCGTCAAATCACAAAGGCCCTCGCCTCTCGTGAAACCGACCAAGCGAGACTGCCCCACCCTCTAGCCTTTTAAATGTACTTTTGTACAGTAGTAGTATCGATGGATTGTGCCATGGAGCAAAACTAACAAGATGAAATTAAAGAAAAAGGTTGGTACATATAGAGAGCGCTCGTCGCCAAATTATGCATATAGTACTATTAAAAAAGCTAGTACGTGCTTAGATGGGGTGCTAAAGTCTATTAAAGAAATTAGCATACCTATTTAATTCTTTGACAACTAAACTCCTTCATGCTTTGGGTAAACTTCTCTCATTTTAAGTTTTTTTAGAATTACATATCTCATTTAAGTGTTTTGCGTATGTGGCATGCTTAGAGCGTGGTTAATAGTATAGCCAACTGCTGGCTATATGATGTTGGCCATATATATTGTACCTATATAATGTGAAGAAACGAGTGGTAATACTACCAACTACAAGATGAACTGTAAGAAATACAAGTATGTACGTACTGAAGAGTTAAATTAACGAGAAAGAACATAACATAGTTCTGCTGGGGGCTCAGCACAACACACCCCTGAAATAAAACTAAGCACACTGAAATTAAACTAAGCAACTAATCCGGTAGACACTGCATTAGAACCACCATGAGCAACGACACTGCCACCTTACTCGTCCTCGACTTTGTCCTTTTCCCTCTTCCTCTTGGCCGATACTTCTTTGCTTGAACCGCACACTAGGCTCTCACTCTTCATCCAACCCTTGTAGATATTGAAATAAAGGTAGGCATCCATTGCAGCGTACTAGATGTGGTCTTTATCTATTAAATTCCACTCCCATGCAATATGAAACTTGTGGTCAGGTTTTGTCAGTTTGCCGTACGAAGGATCAACCATGGCTCCTGCTAGGGTCAGCATTGAAGGCTGACGGGAGGACACCAGCCTATTCTTCTGGAGGTCGAATGGCTGGCCTACAATGAGGCCTATCCGACCCAGGACTTCCTCGTCGTTACGAAAGTCTACAATAACGAATTTGACTCTGTCTTCCGCGAGGAAGTTCTTAAAATCCTCACACTTAATGTCGGCATGGCATATGTGGTAGACCAAGCACAAGTTATGCACGCAAACCTGGATCACGGCAGGCTTCTTCTTCTCTTCCTCCTTTAGATTCTTCTCTTTTCCTAGGACTGTGGTGTACTCAACATCTAGCCCAGGGGCCCACTCATCACCATCTGACTTTTCGAACATGCGTTTCAAGCGAGCAAGGCATACTTTCACTGTCGTGGAAGAACGGGTGTAGATGATGTCGAACTCATCGCTGGTGATGGTTCTAACCTTGTACTCACTGCCGATCATGGAGATTTGGGACGCCATGGATTTTGGAGGAGGGTTAGGATTAGTGGAACTGTTGTAATGTGAAAGGACGGACGACTAGTAGCGAACTTCCGTAATGTTAAAGGACGGCCTTAATATCCCTTAGTTTCCTTATGGACCCCGCTGCCACGGGAGGGTCGGACAAAAGATGTCATGCAAGTTCTCTTCATAAGCATGTATGACTATTTATGGAATACATGCCTACATTATATTTATGAACTAGAGCTAGTGCCGTATCGCCCTAGGTTATGATTGTTATATGATGAATATCATCCAACGAATTCACCGATCCAATGCCTACGAATTTTCCACATATTGTTTCTGCTAAGTTACTTTTGCTATTGCTGCCATCACAACTGCTACAAAATTATTGCTATCACTCTCACCGTTACCGTTATTGTTACCATTACTATCAAAACTATCATATTACTATGCTACTGATCATATTGCTGCAGATAATAAATCTCCAGGTGTGGTTGAATTGACAACTCAGCTGCTAATACTTGCAAATATTCTTTGGCTCCCCTTATGCCGAATCTATAAATTTGGGTTGAATACTGTTGCGATCCCCTGTACTTGTGGGTTATCAAGACCTTTTTCTGGCGCCATTACCGGGGAGCATAGGTATATTTGTTGAGTCACTTGGGATTATTATCAAATTATCACTATGAAGAATCTGAAGGATACCAAGACTAAGATTTTTCCCTCTAAAACGAGGGGAGGTAAGGAACTGCCATCACACTATGCACTTGATTCGCCTTCTATTTTGAGTAGACTTGCAACACCACCACATGCTATTAATCCTGATATGTCGCAAGTTATTGATGATGCTACTTCTATGAATACTACTCATGATGATGCTAGTACCTTGCTTGATGATGATGTGCCACTAGGTGATTTTCTTGATGAACAAATTGCTAGAGCTAAAGATAATGAGAATGCTGAAATTGATGAAGTACTTGAAATTGAAAATCTTGAAACACCTATTAGACCTAGCTCTCCTAGATATGAATTGCCTAAGGTACCTGAAGGTTATGTTATGGATGAGGAGACATTTAGAGAGTTTCTTGCTTGCAATGATAGAGAAGATCTTAAGAAACTATTATGCAAACTAAAAGAGAAATCTTTGAATGCTAGAATGAAATGTGATTCTAAGTTTGCTACTTCACCTATCTTTGTTGATGATAAGGATTATGAATTCTCTGTCGACCCAGAGTTGATTACTTTGGTTGAATCTGATCCTTTCCATGGTTATGAAACTGAAACTGTTGCGGCACACCTTACTAAATTGAATGATATAGCCACCCTTTTTGCTCATGAGGATAAAATTCGCTATTACTATATTCTCAAATTATTTCCATTCTCATTAAAGGGTGATGCTAAGATATGGTACAACACTCTTGCTCCTAGTTGTGTGCGTAGTCCCCAGGATATGATTTATTACTTCTCTGAAAAATATTTTCCTGCTCATAAAAAACAAGCTGCCTTATAGGAAATATTTAACTTTGTGCAAATTGAAGAAGAGAGTCTCCCACAAGCTTGGGGGAGGCTTCTCCAATTTCTTAATGCTTTGCCTGATCATCCTCTTAAGAAAAATGAAATACTTGATATCTTCTATAATGGACTAACCGATGCTTCTAGGGACTTCCTAGATAGTTGTGCTGGTTGTGTTTTCAGGGAACAAACTGTTGAACAAGCTAAGGAATTATTGAATAATATATTGAAAAATTATGATGATTGGACTCTTCTTGAACCACTGCATAAACCCACTCTGAAGAAGAGGGGTATCTTATATCTCAGTCCGGAAGATATGCAAGAGGCAAAGAAATCTATGAAGGAAAAAGGTATTAAAGTAGAGGATGTTAAAAATTTACCTCCTATTGAAGAGATACATGGACTTGACACACCACCACCCAAGGTGGTAGAGGTAAATTCTTTAATGAAATTTAATGAAAGGGACAATCCTTATAATATGCATCCTAGTCAATGCCTTTATGAGTTTGATAATTACATTAGAAAGCAAGATCACTCCAATGAAAATGTTATGACACAGTTGAAATACAATTCTGATATGATTGCTCGCTTGAGTGACTTGTTATTTAGAATCTCCAATGATGTTAGAGGTGTAGGAAAACATGCCTCTATGGTTCAAACTCAACTAGAACAAGTTGCTAAATCTCAAAGAGAGTTGCTAAATGAAATGAATAATAATATAAATGACTTTGTTGTTAGAGTAGCTACTAGAGGAGATAAAATGACTCAACAACCACTTTATCCTGAAGGTCACCCTAAAAGAATTGAACAAGACTCTCAAAGAATTAACACTGATGCACCTAGTCCTTCTAGAAAGAAGAAGAAAAAGAAAAATGACAGGACTTTGCATGCCTCTAGTGAATCTGAAATAGAAAAACCTCCAGATAATGAAAATAATGTTTCTATCTCTGATGCTGAAACTCAATCTGGTAATGAACATTCACCTAGTGATAATGAAAAATATAATGATG
This sequence comes from Thinopyrum elongatum, assembly GCA_011799875.1. NCBI lineage: Eukaryota > Viridiplantae > Streptophyta > Magnoliopsida > Poales > Poaceae > Thinopyrum > Thinopyrum elongatum. The sequence continues at coordinate 514,758,272 of CM022298.1, forward strand.
ATGTTCATGAAGACACCCAACTAGACAATGATAAACAACCAGACAATGATGTTGAGATAGAACCAGCTGTTGATCTTGATAACCCACAACCTAAAAATAAAAGATATGATAAAGGAGACTTCGTTGCTAGAAAACATGGAAAAGAAAGAGAACCATGGGTTCAAAAATCCATGCCCTTTTCACCTAAATCAACTAAGTAGAAATATGATGAATAATTTGAACACTTTGCTGAAATGCTTAGGCCAGTCTTTTTGCACACTCGTTTGACTGATATATTAAAGATGGCCCCTTGTGCAAAATATATGAAAGACATCATCTCTAATAAAAGAAAAATACCGGAAGCTGAAATCTCCACCATGCTTGCTAATTATTCTTTTAAGGATGGAATACCTAAAAAACTTGGAGATCCGGGAATACCAACTATACCTTGCTCCATAAAAGGAAATTATGTCAAAACTGCTTTGTGTGATTTAGGAGCTGGTGTTAGTGTTATGCCCTTCTCTTTATATAAAAGACTTGATTTGAATAAACTCACACCAACTGAAATATCTTTGCAAATGGCTGACAAATCAACTGCCATACCTATCAGTATTTGTGAGGATGTGCCCGTTGTTGTTGCAAATGTTACTATCTTAACTATCGATTATCCTTGGTAGACCCTTCTTGAATACCGCATGGGCTGTTATTGGTTGCAATAAAAGCAAGGTCACTTTTCATATCAATGGTAATGAGCATACGGTACACTTTCCGAAGAAATAATTCCAAGTGAATGGTATTAATGTTATTGAAAAATCTCCGACACTCACTATTGGAAGTTTTCAACTACCTCTACCTACTGCCAAAAAGAAATATGAAATGCTTATTGTTGGGGACATGCATATCCCCGTTGAGGTAACTTAGTGTTTTACGAAAGTTCTTCGGTTTCATGCTAATCGAAAGTGGTTGTTAATAAGACTTGATCAACCTTATTAATGGATCATTTTTGAGAGGTATGAAGTTGATGAATTTAGTAAGCACAACTTTCTATTTCCAACTTTTGTTTTCTGTTTTTGTTAGTTAAATAAAATAAAATGCCATGTTTTGTCTGTTTTCTAAATTTCCCGTGCAATAAAAAATTGACCCAAAAATAAAAGTTATCAAAATGCCCTGAAAATTTAATACAATTTTTTTTCTGAATATTTAAGAATTTTTGATGCAAATAACATTATAGGGGGGCGCGCCAGCAGCTCCAGGCGCGCCCTGGTGGGTTGTGGTCCCCACGTGGGCCCCCTCACTTATCTCTGTAGCCCATGTCATCACCTACCTCCAGAAAAAATCACCATTGCTCTCTCTCGCGTTTTTGGTCTCAAACCCGCGGATTTCAATCTCTTTGCTCGAAGCTCCATTTCCGAAACTGTTTTGGGGGATTGCTACTTGCTATGTGACTCCTCCATTGGTCCAATTAGTTTTTGCTTTAGTGGATTATATTTCGAATAATTAGCTACTCTTGGTGCTGCTCTAGATGAGCTTGCATGTTGAATTCTTAGAGTTCTAAGTAGTTTGAATGCTCAATATGGCCTCTATACATCTCTATGAGTAGTTGTTATCAATCTTGCAAAGTTTTGTTGACAAAAATTTTGTGACCCAGAAATTTTCAGAAAATTGTACGCAATTATGATGAACTTCTTTGGAAGGAGTTCTTCGAGGTGGAGGTTCTCGGAGGCATCTTCTAGTAGGGGCTCAACCCGTCAATCTTATGTTGAACCAAGCGCAAGTTCAATAAGGGAAGCTGCTACCAAATCCTACCTATGGACGTTTAACGATTTTATGGTGAGTGCAGGTATTAAAGAAGAATTTGAGCAATATGTTCACAATGCCGAGCTCGGTCCCTACATTGAAGATAAGTGCAACCAGTATCTCAGTCTCACAGAATCATTTACTAAAGAGTTTAAATTCCATCCTCGTGAATCTAGAGTTTTGTTTAAACTTTATGACCGTTCAATTACCATGTCTCTAGACGCGTTTAGTGGTGTGTGTAAAATTCCATATTGGGGTTTGTTGGATTAACCACCAAGGTCTGAGTATGAGTCATTCTTGATTAACCTTTGTTATGGCAAGGATAGATGAGTGACACAAGGTAGAATAAAAAGTATTCATCTCCCATCAATTCAATACTTTGCACTGTTTAATGGAAAATGCATCATAGGCAAGCAAGACTGTAGTGCACTATGTGCTCCTGACTTGAGCCTCATACACATTGCTCTCACCGGCGTTAAATGTTTTAACCTTGGAGCGATTGTTGCACGCAGATTGCAACACAATGCTGGTAGTGGAGATTTTTATGGTGGGATTTATGCTTCACCTTTAGCAGAGGAGTTTGGTGTATCACTTTGGCCTAATCATCCCATCCTTCCCACTCAGTACTTAGAATTTGAGGCCATGAAGTGCCATAAGTTCCTTAAGGCTGAAATCAATGATTATACATATAACCTGTTGTTCAATAAAGTTTCCGTTGTGCACACCTTTTTGCCTGCGCCTGCTCTCTTTGATTTTCACAGCAAAGGAAGGTATTATGTGCCCACCTGGTGGCCCCGCTGACCCTATCTCCGACGCTATAAAATCCTATTTTCAGAGAGAAAATTCCGGGAGAAAGGATTATCGCGTTTCATGAGACTGAGTCGCCTCCACCTCCTGTTCTTCACCGCAAGGCCAGATCTGGAGTCCGTTCGGGGCTCCGGAGAGGGGAATCTTCGATCTTCGTCATCACCAACCCTTCTCCATCGCCAATTCCATGATGCTCCCCACTGGGAGTGAGTAATTCCTTCGTAGGCTCGCTGGTCGATGAGGGAGTTGGATGACATTCATCATGTAATCGAGTTAGTTTTGTTAGGGCTTGATACCTAGTATCCATTATGTTCTGAGATTGATGTTGCTATGACTTTGCCATGCTTAATGCTTGTCACTTTGGGCCCGGGTGCCATGATTTCAGATCTGAACAGTTTATGTTATCACCATTATATCTATGTTCTAGATCCGATCTTGCAAGTTATAGTCACCTATTACGTGTTATGATCTGTAAACCCTGGAGCGACGATAGTCGGGATACTTTCCGGTAATGACCGTAGTTTGAGGAGTTCATGTATTCACTATGTGCTAATGCTTTGTTCCGGTTCTCTATTAAAAGGAGGCCTTAATATCCCTTAGTTTCCTTATGGACCCTGCTGCCACGGGAGGGTAGGATAAAAGATGTCATGCAAGTTCTTTTCATAAGCACGTATGACAATTTACGGAATACATGCCTACATTATATTTATGAACTGGAGCTAGTGCCGTATCGCCCTAGGTTATGACTGTTATATGATGAATATCATCCAACGAATTCACCGATCCAATGCCTACGAATTTTCCACATATTGTTTCTGCTAAGTTACTTTTGCTATTGCTGCTGTCACAACTGCTACAAAATTATTGCTATCACTATCACCGTTACCGTTATTGTTACCATTACTATCAAAACTATCATATTACTGTGCTACTAATCATATTGCTGCAGATAATAAATCTCCAGGTGTGGTTGAATTGACATCTCAGCTGCTAATACTTACAAATATTCTTTGGCACCCCTTGTGTCGAATCTATAAATTTGGGTTGAATACTCTACCCTCAAAAATTGTTGCGATCCCCTATACTTGTGGGTTTTCACCTATCCTGGAGGGTTATTCTGCAAATTTTCAGCAACTTAGCATGCGACCATTCAATCTCAGATCCAAGGGCTGTCAGCAGCCCGTATCATGGTCGCGCCTACCGCGGCCGTCGTCTCGCTCGCGCGGTCGCGCCCTTGGAGATTTCAGACGGCTATAAATGAGCATTTTTTCCTACTTCACATGCATGAAACTACTTCCTTCGTCCAGGTGCGTTAGGCTATCTGAAGTTGGCATGTCATACATAGTCATCACTTATAGTCACTCATACAACAAGGTTAGCTATAAGGTTGGCTATAAGAGTTTTTTTCTACTTCTCTCTATCTCTTTCTTCGTAGTATTTATTGCATTTGCCAAGGAGTAAGTAGCTAGGGTGTTGCACAAGAGCCCACTCCCACCATTTTGCCCATTTCTCTCTCCTCGACATATAAGCAAAAGTGCCATGTAAGCGGGCTATCAGACCATTACTGTAGTTTAGTACAGTACTTGGCACCTGTATACCATGGAGGTGGTCAGGAATCGGGAGAATCACGCCGGTCGTAGTGCCACAGTAATAATGATAATGGCAAATCAAATCACAGGGCCCCACTTGTCCAGCAGTAATGAGCCGTCAAATCACACAACCCTACGTTTGCAGCAGTCTACTCCCTCATCTTCTCGCCTCTCTGTCGAACCGACTAGGCGGAACTGCCCCGCCTACCATGCGGGAAAAGCCCCGCCCTCTACTTTTAAATATAATTTTGTATCCATGGATTGCGCCATGGAGCAAAGCCTAAAGAAAACAGTGGTACACATGTATACAGTACGCCCGCCGCGTTCACGTCGCACCCCAGACGGTCGGTCGTTCTGGCACGCCGCTCTCTGAATGGAACGCGCGTCATATTGCGTTTGCACACACATGTGGGACCGTAATTGAGAACCGACCATAGGCACACTGCCCTGTCCCCGCAAGTCGGCTGAGTTAATAGAAGAGAGAGATGAGCGATAGTACTGGAGCAGTGCTGTAAACACGTCGGTGCCTGGACGATCCCTGCACGACACGGGAGATCAGTTCGTCCATGCATGTGACCAGACTCCAGCAGATGGCTGGATTGGCTATCATCTACATATCGTGCAGGCTGTGTTGTACAGGGCTGTAGTTCTGATGAGAAATCTAAAAAAAATATTTCTTGTCATCTCGCAATATTGGGTGTCATGTGCTTCGGATCACTGCGATGGTTAAACAACGACAATTGCGTTACTCTAAGACGCTGGTCATTGGGGGCACATGCACGAAGACTACTCAGCTGCCATCTAGGTCAAGCCGGCTATGTTAATTAGGACATCTATTGATTGACCCCTTTTCTACGAGTTTGTCTTTAATTTGAGCTTTGATCCTCGTCTAGTTTGTCCGTCGGGATTCATGTTGTCTCCTTGGGGCACTGAGGTTATGGTTTCTTGTCATGTGGCATTTTTTCGTATTATATGTTAATCCGGTGCTTCAGATCAAAATGACAATAGCTGCACCTCCGGGACACATGCATGAAGACTTCTCGACAGTCATTGACGAGGTCAAGCCGGCTCTGATAGAAAAAAGAAAACTACTACACTATATAGCCAGGAGCCTCCGCGCTTGCTTGCTAGTGTTGCTCTCTTCACACACTCTCGTCCTCTCCAGATCTAAACACGACAGCGGTGGCCACACTCTCTCTCTGCTCACCGCTGTTCACAGATCCGGGTGGATCCCCTCCACCGGGGAAGGTGAGAAGGTGCAACGTTCACGCGGTTGTCCTCGGCGACGACTCTTACCCACTGCCGGCGCGTCCCGATCAGCGTGCCTTGCAGTTCTCTCCCATGCAGCGCCGGATAGGAAGGGCCTCCGACCCCTTCTTCCTCGCTGCTATAGTGTGGGCAGATCCGGCCTCCCGCCGCCCACCTAGCGACATACCGGCGACCCTCAGGTATAACTTCCTTAGAAACTGACCTTGCTCTACTGCCCTAGCTCCTCACGTCGCTGCATTTGTATCTTTTACTATTTCTCAGGCCCCCTCGTAGATAGGATCGATCGGCTGCTTGAAAGCCACCTAAATTTTTACTGTTAAGAGGTAAAACTACTCCATGCAGTCGAATTTAGTAGTACTACTTCATGCAGTCGAATCTAGTACTACTTGGTTCAAACAGGGAAGAAAGGGGGTGGGGGGTGGGGGAAGATTTGTTACCTGAATCTAGGACTTAGTCGAAAGAGGAAATAATGGGGGCGAAAAGTAGCAGAGACTGGCTATCCAACTGGTCTCTTGGTCTAATAGGGAAATAAAGGGAAACGCAGTACAAACCTGATATAAACCGATCTATTGGTTGAAAAAGGAAAGAAAGTGGGGACTGGGGGACAAGTCAACAGAGTATGTCCAGCATTAGATTTGCTAGCCTCACACATTATAAGGTGGCTATACTGAACAAAAATGGGACCAACCCAGATATCCTGTTTGGATGTTTGTTGCCCCGAGCCCCTCTTATGTAATGCCACTGGTAAAATGTAGCAGTCCCACTATTAAAGTAAGGACACTTTAAACAATGTTGTTTTCAATGTAATGCCTCCAGTAATATGAATCAATGGCACTGTTTTTCATGTCCTGCTAAATTTCCCATTAAGATAAGTTTCTTCTTTTTGTTAGAAATGCAACTGTCCTGGTCCGCCTACTCTCCCGTGCCCAAATACCAACTCTTTAGCAGTTGTTCATGTAATGTTGCTGGTAAAAGGAAGCAATGGCACCATTAAAGTAATGTCGTATTTAACGGTTGTCATAGTTAATCCTAATGCCCACACTAATATCTAGAAATGCTATTGCTTTAGAAATTGCTACTGTCCTTGTAGGATCGCCATTCAGATAAGGAACATGCTTCTTTTCATTTGATGTATGTTTCATCACTTGTTAGTCACCCTCCTTTCCACCTTTTTGTGCAAACAAAGATATACATTTCATGCTTGATCTTAGTTGAACTGCATAAAATGATATCCAAATTATAGTTGAACATTCCACAAGCTTCACGACCAACCTTGATGTTGCTCAATTTTATTGCAACTAATGAAGAAGAAGCTGCTAGCTCATGGGACCAAGTACTTGCTAACTGCATGATGCAAACATTGCTTCATTTTAGGTGAACTACACAAAAAGGTCCCATGAATTAAATCATCTATGTTGGTGACTGGTGTCATCCCTTCTACGATGGCGTTGGCTGCAGATATGGTTCCCATCATGAGGTATGTTCCTTTTTGGTCCGACCATTTGCCAAAGATCCTGCATGTTGACTCTGCTCTTGTGCTACTGTTTTGGCACTCCCATGATAAAGCAGTAATGTTATTATTTTGCACCTTAATCTAGTGGCACTATTAATTTGAGGCAATGTTTTGGCACCGCTAGTTCCATTGATTTTTTTATATATCGAAAGAGGGGGTTTCCTCCGATTTCATTAAAGAAACCCAACCATAGAGAACCTTTATCCGACAACATCTCAGTGTAAACAGACAGTTATGAAACTACTACTAGAACGGACTGAGTACTAGTAGGAGACAAGTTCGCCACATAAGCTAGGCAGGTAGGGGGACGCAGCCCCAACTCGACCAAGTTTGGATTACAACCCAAAAGCTACCACAGAAACATCAGGGGGGAAGATAGGGACTGAAAGAGCCAGCTTCAGCATCCCAGCCTAAGCACCCCCAGCCTCCATCTTTGCGACGCACAGTACACCTCGCTTGCCACCTGCTCGACCCTAGTGCCACTGATAAAATGAAGTAATAATACAGTTAAAATACAGCTAGTGTCCTCTCTATCCTTTCATTTCCAATGTAGATAAAGAAAGTGCTTCTCTTTGTTAGTATATGTTTCATCAGCTAGTCCCATTGTTAATGTTTAAGTGTTTCTACAAACTGGGGTGCTTAATTTTAGTTGATCTGCACAAAATAGAGATTGGAATGTCTCAAGGCCCCTCCTTGTACTACCGCTGTACACTGATGTTCATCACTGGCAGAAGGTGTATCGGGGAGAATTGGGTCGATTTCTAGTATGAGGCCTACCATATGAGGCGTCGCAGGGCCCATCTCGCTCTCGCAGCATGGCATACTGTGATACTATCGCAATATTTTCCCACTAAGAAAATGAAGTTTCTTCTATTTATTAGTGGATGTTTCTTCAACTAGTGCCACTATAATGTAATCACGCTTTTTCATTATCTGTGCAAACAGGGTTATCCAGCTGCCTTTTGGTGGAGCTGCACAAATGTACGGATGGAACCGACATATATGCAGAGTGCGAGGTGCCAATTAAAAATTACCGACACCAACCATGCTCCATCTAAGCATTGGCATCCACCACCGGTGGGATGGGTGGCGCTCTCTGTGGACGGATCTTTCTCGGCAGCAAATCCTCTAATCAAATGCTAGTAGCTTATATTGGCACTTTTCTAGGGAGTACTCTTTTCTAAAAGAAGCACCAATCGATTTTTCTTTATTTGTACACAGTGTCACAACTTTGTTTCTGGTCCAAAGCTATTTTAGGGTGATTGGTGTAGAACTCGGAGGCTTGGAGTACTACCCAGTACCTACCCGTATGATTTTCATTAGCTGTCACACTGATTGTAAGCATGAGCCAAATGATATTTTATACGTTGCAAAAATAATATAATACCCAGTACTTACTCGGAGACTCGGATCACAAATAAAATATATGTTATACGTTGCAAAAATAATATAATTTGAAAGTACATTCAGATACGAACCAAATGATACATTTTTTATGACATGCATTCACATTTTGCTTGTCAAATACAGTACGTGGTCAAACTTTGACCCAATATACGCAAAACAAAAAAAATACTTCCAAGACCAGCGCCGCTCCTCTCCTCTTAAACCACCGCCGCTCCTCTATTGTTCCAATCCAAAACCAGCGCTGCTCCTCTCCTCTTCCATTTCAAAACCACCGCCGCTCCTCTCCTGTTCCAATCCAAAACCAGCCCCGCTCCTCTTCTCTTCCATTTCAAAACCACCACCGCTCCTCTCTTGTTCCAATCCAAAACCAGCGCTGCTCCTCTCCTCTTCCATTTCAAAACCACCGCCGCTCCTCTCCTATTCCAATCCAAAACCAGCGCCGCTCCTCTCCTCTTCCATTTCAAAACCACCGCCGCTCCTCTCCCGTTCTAATACAAAACCAGCGCCGCTCCTCTCCTCTTCTATTCAAAAACCACCGCCGACAAGTGAAGGTGCTGTGGAGAAGTAGATCGATGGAGGAGTATAACCGATACGTGTTGCTTGCAGGCGGCGACCCTGTGAAGCTAGCTAGGATGTTGGAGATACAGTCTTGGTTTGACAACCCGGAGCAATTAGCGGCGACGGCGACAGTGATGGCCAAATATCTGGAAAAGAGCGAAAAGGAGGCGATACACTGGGAGGGAGTCGCGCGGGAGTACATAGAGCTGCTCCTCTGGGCCATGGAGCAAACAGATTCACCGGATCTGATCGTGAGGCTGCGGTGGTGGGAGTATCGATCTAAGATGGAGCATCCACCCGAGATTGAAGGATCAAGCATCTACACGGTGCCGTTTGTGAGGGTGCCGTGGCAGAGCGAGCTGGTGGAGTCTTCGTCGACCGAACCAAACTGCAAGAGGAGAAAAACAGTTGGCGCGACGATGCTTTCCCGCCATCCTCTCCCTCGCCGTTCACCTCGTCCCACAAGGCGGCTGTCTGTCGTCGATGAATAGGAGGGGACTCCCCCCCAATAGTCTGAGGAGGAGCTTAGGGTTGTCAGTATTTGCAGGTTGTGAATTGTGTTTTGTGTTTCAGATTTGAGAGTACTTTCACATATGAATGTCTTTTGGATTTAAGATTTGCAGTATTGAGCATATGAAGTATTTTATGAATTCTAGAGATCAATTTTTAGCACTTTAAAAATGTAGTTTCATATAAAAGTGCAGACAATGTGATTCTCAGAGAAGAAACTGCAAGTTTCAGTTTCAGATAAGAAACTGCAAGTTTCAGAGGCAGAGCATTTGTGTTAACACGCCCTTTTCAAATAGGGATAACATCATGTTGGAAGTTTTATTCATGGTCAAAAATGGAACTACCAGCCAGTTAACATCATGCTGATCAACATTCATGCATAGCACATCTTCATTTGATGCACAGTCAAAAAGATATGCTATTTTCAAAATGCCCACACAATGTTGAGTGTGCGAATGACAGAGAAACCGAGGGACGAAGTTTTGGCAAGTGTTGGACGTGGTGTGCGTAGATGACAATGGGCACCCACATGTCAGAGGCAGAGGCAAAAATTTGTGGATATTTTTACTACATCAGGTGGAATCGAACCAGGGCGGAGCAGCGGTTGGGGAGTGGAACTCGGCCACTGGGCTACTCAAGTACTTTCGCTAGAAATTAGGCACAACATCCACCACTACTGTAGAACATCTTCCCCGGCTCCGGTGCGTTCTCGTCCGGGGCCTGGACGTCATCCTCCGCCTTTGTGCGCTCGCCGCGGCGCCACTGTCTGCCGTTGTGGACATGCTCAACAACCGAGAGGAATCTGGAGAGGACTGTATGTGGAGAGGCGGACAGTCGGGACCCACCAGGTCCATGGCCGTACGCAAGCAAGTTCCTCATTGAAAAAATACTTCCTCCTAATGCTATACTGACGTTGGGGGCCACAGGTTTGTCAACGTAGTTATTAAAGGAGACAAATTTACAACAAAGCTAGTCATCGGGGAGCTGGCAGGTATCATTTATTATCAGTGGGCCAACAAGTATCAGCTGGGTTGTGGGCTGCCAAGTCTAGGCTTTCTTTTTTAACATGTGCAGCCCACGACATGCCGGTTTGTATTTTTTTGAGGGCCGTCATGTATCGACCGGCCTATGGCCCTCCCATCCTAGGTTTTATTTTTTATTAAACATCCGCTGCCCAACTTATGTATTTTTTTTGAAGAAAAAGCAGAGGTCTGTTCTATTTTTCTATATAAGAATAGGAACGCGAGGTCCACTTATGTTTCCATTCTAACTATATTATATATTTATATTATTTTATATGTTATTTTATATTATTGTTATTATCATCATATATTTAACATATACTTACATATATAAAAAAATATCCCACGTATTATGAACTTATAAAAATAAATGTTTAACAATAAAATCCTGTTTTTTTTACTTAAGGTCAACGAAAATACAGATGATTGTGTACAAAAGCTTGGTAAGATTTATGGACCAATGTAAATAAAGCACTTATTATTTGAATACATTTATAACAAAATGCTCAGCCCCTGTTTATTTTTTGATAACATTGCTGCGCCCAACCCAACATTATAATTAGAACCAGCCCAGCAAAATCGTGTATTTCCTGTTCATACTGTCTTAAATTTTCTTCATATCTGCTGACTTAGCTGAGGTCCGAAAGACTATCATTACTGACATACGTGGCTTTCTTGATATTGATCCTTGCTGGAGATGTTATTCTCGCATCGAGTACCGAGAATATTCCATGGAGTGGGGAACACATCTTCCCGTGGAACAAGGACTCTCTTCTATCCAGGCATCGAGTTCCGCGAATATATGCATGCCTTCTGGGTTCAAAACAGTGATGTGAATCATACCTGTTCTTTTAATGGATTTTGACATCTTGCAGGATTTTCTAACTTATCTTGACTGGCTTCACAGTCTTGAGTATCCAATTTGTACCAAAGGTTTGACTATTGCTTGACGTGACTGATAGAAAAATGCACCATCTCCTGGTGATAACATTTGCAGACTTGGCTGGCGGTGATTTTGGCAAAGAATCTCGTTCACGGCAGGATATTCTTTAATCTATTCCCATATGTGAGAGCACATGCTTTGTGATTTAATACTTTGATTCTTCATTTTGCCGGTATTCGCATGTGGATAGTAGGTTGTGCGATACTTTAGCATGGTTACTAAGGTCAATATATTGAGCTGTCCTTGGGTCGGACTTGACAGACTCAGGTATTCAATGCTGACAGTTTTGAGCATACTGTGGATTGAGCTAGTTGCCTTGATACGAGGTCTTGTATCGTTGGTCTTACTCTTTCATTATTATTTCCTTCATCTGGATCTTTAACTGAAAGAGTGGGGCCTTATATATCCTTGATTATTTTCGCGGCCCTGAGTACCGTCATATGCAATATCTTGCAATTCATACTTTGGCCTTGTTTATGTTTCGTGTCTCCATATATCTGCCATGTTCACATGTGCTTGTACGGATCTCCTTACTGTTGTCGACTATGCCTGACAGTGACAGGATTAATAACATCACCTTGTCGGATGTGCGAGGCTGATCTTGATATTTACTGCCGAGATGGTGTCTCAATGTTGTCTTTCTTCAAGACTTGTCGATTCTTGCATTACCCACCGGTTTTCCTTCACTTGCATGTCCAGTGAGGTTGTCGGATTTGTACCATGAATTCTTCCTTATGCAAGGAACTTGCATGAACTTGACAGTATACTCACCGTGGGTAGGAATATCTAATTCTCGAGGTATACCTTTGTTCTGACTGATTTTTGTTTCTGATCCCAACTGTTGTAGATCTAACTCTTGGAAAACACTGCCATATGCTGACAACATCATTGTTTAACATCTTGTACCAGTGCCGTACTAAATAAGATTGGGCAGCTTGCATTGGAAGCCACCGGGATATCGTGCTGGGGAAGACTGGATGGCTTGTGCTCGAAGCCTTCGGCGGATAGCTTGCTGAGGAAGACTGGGTACCGTACCTCATAAGCTTCCCCCCTTAAATACTTGCTAGGGAAGACTTGGTACCTTATGCCAGAAGCTTGTGCAGTATCTTACTGAAGAAGATTGAGGAATCTTGCCTTGTACGCTTCGCTGAGAAATACTGTGATGCTTTTCTTTGCGAACGGGATGACATATATATATATATATACACATTCTTGACATTCCGGCTGCTGATTACTTGTATGACAAGGATTGTCTGACTGTCCTTGCTGAATTCATTGCATATTTGGACTGACTTCGGTGTGTCGCATGTTTCAAATTTGACTCATGGCAGAATCAATCATTGTGTACGAACCATACCTTTGACTTGAAATGCATGTTGGACTTGAATCAATTTTGTTCTCCTACTGGTTTAATCATTGTTGCAATAAGGGTGTATCTCTGACGGGTACTTGTTACTGAAAGTCTGAGAAGAATATACTTTGTATCCAGACCGGATGTCTGCAATACAATGCTGTCAGCTGAAAATCTCATTGCTTTTAACTGAGTTCCTTGGTGTATATCTGTACTTTTCACGGCTTCTTCTGATCCGGCGTCGGTTGATGAGCAATTTCCCATAAGGGGGTAAAATCGAAGATTCAAATAAAGAAGCATGAGAAAACGATTTATTGCAAGCAAGCACACCTCAAACAAGCTACAAAACTACTCCACACAGGCACACACAAGCATGATACTACAGCTGATGCACATGCGCTACATGAAGGACTACACCCTACGCTTGAGAAAACGCTCGGGAACTGACGAAGAAGCTAAGGGAGTAGCGAGTGAAACTGCTGACTCCAAAACTCCGGAGGGATGAGGTGGAGGGGTTGGAGAAGCTGGCGGAGACTGAGGTAGGGAAACACCAAGCAATCTCTTGGCTTGAATGGCGTTTCGGACTAACTCGGAAATAAGAAGACACTCGACCGTCATGTAACGGGACATGGCGAGGATAGCCGGGTCATATTGAGGGTTGATAGAGGGGAACTTGATCCGCTTAGGATTCTCGATGATGGTGGGATAATATGGATAAGCACGGTTCTCTTGCACCATGCTCTCTTGATGACGAAGACCGGTGATTCCTGCCATTGCGGCAAGCTGAACGGCATGCTCGGGAGTAGCGCCATAACCACCATGGAAACTGTAGGTGTGCTTACCAACAGGAATCGAGGCTGACAGATGGACATGAGCAACATACTCCATAATTCTTCCTCCGGCAGAAAACTAGAATACTTGGTAATGGGGTGGATCTCCATGGGGATAAACGCTACGCCACATATCGCCAGGGATGGTGGCAAAGCTGAGAGATGCAGGAGTGGGACTGAACGCAATAGGAACAGCACCGGGAGCTCTGGGGAGGGCACTGAACTCATGAAAGCTGACCGCCATCTACGCACGAAACAGTGGTTAAGGGTAACCGAATAAGACTATATGCAGCAAACAAATGCAACAACCAAATGCAGCAAGCAAGGGCAACAACCAGACCCTATACTATCGTTTTCTAACATTCCAGCAGACTAGGACGCTCTACAGCCAGACCTGCTCTGATACCAAGCCCTGTGGCACCCCGGCTCAGAGAAACTGGAACGCCCTGTATTCCAGCCCAGAGATCGAGGAGAAGTCTTCTGGGATATGACACTGCTTAGCATAGAACAAATCAGCTCTTTATTACAAGCTATATGGGTACAAGGGAATTACATCAGCACGGCGGCACTACGCCTGCCACGGTTGCTCTATGCAAGCAGCAGAACAACACGAAGCAGCAGAATAACTACTGGCAATGGAACAACGACGACGGTGATGAACTCCACTCTGCAGGGACTCTGGCTGGAACGCTTATCCTAACTCGCAACCAAGGAATCCACGGCAAACAAGTAATCAAATCCGGCATGACCTGCAAACTGGCATGACACGCCAGGTCAGTACATTAAATGTACTTGCAAGCTCACAGCAACCAAAAGCAATCAAGACAAACAACAATATGGCAATTACAGGTTACTTAGCAATGATGAACATGATACTATCAGAACAACATGGCATATACAAGATGATCATGATACAGCTAGAACAATATGAGCATTGCATGAACGAATGAACATGATGATACTAGCATGCAACATGATGACACTATCATGCACCGACTTACTCTGCTCGGGTTACCTTGTAACCATCACATGCATCAGCTTACCATCACGAACATCACACGATCATCTCAGGATCCAATCAAGCTTGGTATTAACAATACTGTAGTAATCATTACATGACCACAAGGAGCTTGACCTTTACCTGTGATTCTCGCATAACACCACCAATGTCCAACAACTCGGTATCCTCGATACCACGGTGATCCTCTCACGATCACATAAAAATCAACCAACTTAGGTATCCACGATACCTCCGTGATCCTCTCTCGATCACAACCAATCTTTTTCTCATCATCGAACCGGGGTTATTATTAATCAAGTTATTATTATAGTTGGCTCATAGTGTGACCGACTACGAACTGGGCCCATATCTGCGGGCGCGGCTATCGATTGATTAAACACACACTCTGCAGTGGTTAGTACACTGTACCCACACCACGGAATCCATGGCCTCGTGCTCCCATTCGGGTGGACCAACGGCATTCCGACAAAACCGATCTATTGCCATCACACTCTCCCAGCCACTTCGACAAACTCCCCTTTGGGCTAAGTCCTAGGTGGCCCCGATGTCAACCCATGACATCCAACGGCCACCGTCATGGAAAAACTATAAACGGTCCCAAACAGGGACAAGTGCACATAACCAAACTCGGGCTCACAAGGCTTATGTCCGCCTACCTGATCAGGGTAGCGCGCACCCATAACCTTCCCTCTTTGGAGGCACCGGAAAGAGGCATGACAATAGACCGCATTAGGGCCTTCCCATAAAAGGCAAATGTGGTTGCACTGGTCAGCTCGATTTGGTGGCACCATGATTCAGCCAACAGTTGTTCAAGTTCATTATTATCCGGTTAAACTTGAATGCAATAAGCTGATCCATATTAAACTGACATGATGCAACTATAATGCATGAGCATGATATCAACATAAGCATGGAGGTGCAACATAATCATCGAGCATAACCACAATGAAGCATTAAACCAAATGAGCATGGCATACTGATGAGCATAAGCATAACATTACACATGAGCATAGCATGACTACTAGCATCATAAATAAATACCATGCAAGAACATGACCATGATACTACCAAGTAAGCATGTAACCAACTAGATGCAACGGAACATACATAGCAACAGTACTGAATAACAGATGGTAAACATGCATCAGACTGAACATCACTACTATCAGCATGTACTACTACTACCAAGCATAACATGAGAAAATAATACTAGCAAGTAGTGCAAGATAACAAGATGCATCGGAACATAGCATGGAGGTGAACATGAATCCACGAGCATAACCGAAACAACGACAGTAGTAGCAAACAACAGACAGTTAACGGACAAACTTTTATTAAATATTCAAGTAGAAACCATGGCTACTGCATGGCTATCATGCAAGTGGCTGTTGTGGCTTGCCTGGGGGTGACGGAGACTCCGGGAAGAAGTGCGGTGAAGCCGCGGAACGAAACGCCGGACGGTTTTCTCTCGGAGGGGGCTGATTAGAAGAAAGGGCAAAATGGTCATTTTCACTGTGGGACCACCTAGTGAAAATGTTACCAACAGAAAGATCTCGACGAGACGAAGAAGTGAACGTTGGTTTCACCTCAATCGGAGTTACGGTCGCAGAGATATGAGGGGTGGAAGCCCAGGGACTAATCTATTAATATTTTTATCACCAACCGGTCCCTGAGTGGATAAGACATAAACGGATTTGAGAAAATACGTTTTCGGAACAGAGAAAGCGCGTTCTTGGCCGCAGTAGAGAGAAATACACTTTCAGAGAAGGGAAAGCGCATTCCTGTCTAAAGCATTACAAGAGTACGTTTTCAGAATAGGGAAAACGCACTCCTAGGAATACGTTTCCACTTAGCTGAGTTGGCAGAGGGGGTTGGGCCACTTACGCGTGGGGTCTAGCGGCAGGGGGGGTCAGGCGGGCGTTGTCTTCTCCCCCGTGCCTGTTCCTCCCGTGGAACAGAGCGGGGCAGGGGAGGGAAGCGGCCAAGGGGGCCGGCCGGCTCAGGCCATCTCCGGTCGAGCCGAGGGTACCGGTGGGACCGGGGCGGCGAGGGGGTCCCGTTCAGAGGGTTGGATGGCGCCGGGGAGGAGCGGGACGGCGGCGACGGGCGGTGCCAGGAGAAGGACAGAGAGGTGAGGGCAGTGGTGGTTGTCGGTGGTGTGGCCACTCCGGCAAGGGGGAGGAGGGTTGGGAAGCACCGCTGAGAGGAGAGGAGCACGCTGGTGGTGGCTAGAGGAGGAGAGGTGGGCTAGGCGCACCGTGGAGGAGCGAACTCCGGCGATGGTCGAGGTGACCCAAGAAGAAAATGGCGAGGAGAGGCACTCCGGTGGGGGAGGAGGAACGGGGAGAGGCTGGTGAGGTGCGGAACACCTCGGGCACGCCTTAAATAGGCCGCGGGGGAGGCTCTAGAGCTCACGGGCGAGCTCAAGTAGTGCACTAATGGAGGACAGGGGCTGGACGCGGCACGGGCATAGCTCTAGCGGCGCATTAATGGCGAACAGGAGGGGGCCCAGGCACGGGATGATGCAGTCGAGCATGGGGGAGCTACTAGACATGGCTGGGAGTCGAGACGACGAGGGAGCGGACGAGCACAGCTGCCGGAACGAGCCAGAGCTCGCAATTAGCATGACGCAAGCGTGATCACCACGTGCACTGGTGCAAGCGGTGCGTTCTGGCCGGGCCGACTATGTCCAGTGGATGGACCTTGCTACCCTCGGTCCAAACGAAGAAATAATTTAGTCCAGGGGCAAAGAAGAGATTGGCAGGAGCCAAACCAGAATAGTAGCAAAGTGTTTGTGCTAAGCAGAGGGGGCCCAGACATAGCCACGAAGGAATGGGTTTGTCTGGTGATGATCACATGCTATGATGATGTTGACCACCAAAAATCAGCTTAAGAGGAGGAGTTTAGAGTGTACTTGCTGTAGAAACCACCATAAGGGCCAGATTAAGAGATGATGAAGTAGAACTCACATAAGTGCATGAAATGATCTGAAAATGGGCATGGCCCAATGATTTGAAGATATGAAGATGCTCAAGAAGTTTCATGCCATTTGGATTGCCAAACTAGCACTTGCTTCATATAGCATCTCTCTGGACAGAATCTTGGACCAATTACATAGGGCAAATGGATTAATGAAATGGGCCAAAACTTGGTGGAGAGAGTTGATATAGATAGGAGAATGTCCTGGTAAATTTTCAGCTTAAATGAAGCAATATAAAATATGGTTGCTTCACGAACTGAAAATCTGACTAGAAACCAAGATTTGGAGCTGGGCTCACATAGATGAGTTACATGAGCTCAAATTTGGTGTAGAGTCTTGATTTAGTCATATGAAGGACCTTGCAAAATTTCAACTCATTTGAATATGCCTAGCTTGTACTTCCTTCACACAGGCTTCCCTCAGACAGGAACTTTGAAAAATTGCTCAGGAATATCTACTAGGCAAATTGAGTTGAATTTTGGCAGGAGGCAATGATATGGACAAGAAAAGGTGTCCAAAAAGTTTGGGATCAATCAAGCAAAGATAAATGACACTTCCTTCTCAAAAAGCCACTTAGGGCAGAATCAGAAAAGGAATATTTGTGAATTATCTTTGATGATGCCAAGGAAGGATTTTGAAATATTTGAGGAAGATATGACCCAAACAATTTATGAAAATTATTTGGGAATTTTGGGAGTGGCAGAAATACAGGTTGCTTCACAACCTAGGGTTAAAAAGAATTATTCCTTTAATAGAAAAGGAATATTCCCAAGGAAATGAATATTGGAATTGGGTCAAGGATGAAAATGACATGATCTTGGGATGATGATGAGGATGAAAAGCCACTATAAAACCAAGGAAGGCATGATCTTCCCAAGTTTTAGAACCACATAGCCACAGAAAAAGCAATTAAATTAATAAATCCAAGAAAATCAAAGGAAAAAGGAAAGGGCAAAATCCAGGGTTTTAGAAACCTTCCCCCCTTAAAGAAATCTCGTCCTCGAGATTTGGTTGCTTAGGGAACAAGTAAATCTTCTGACTTGAAGAAACCGTTTCCAACTCGGGTTTCTCTTATTTACTCTTATATTATGTTCCCACTGAATTGGATCGGACTGACTGCCTTGATCTGGGTGGTTTGCTTCACCGTACCTGACATTCTGACAGGACTCACCTCATATGTTCCTGTTCATACTGTCTCAAATTTTCTTCATATCTGCTGGCTTAGCTGAGGTCCGAAAGACTATCATTACTAACATACGTGGCTCTCTCGATATTGATCCTTGCTGGAGATGTTATTCTCGCATCGAGTACCAAGAATATTCCATGGAGTGGGGAACACATCTTCCCGTGGAACAAGGACTCTCTTCTATCCAGGCATCGGGTTCCGCGAATATATGCATGCCTTCTGGGTTCAAAACAGTGATGTGAATCATACCTGTTCTTCTAATGGATTCTGACATCTTGCAGGATTTTCTGACTTATCTTGACTGGCTTCACAGTCTTGAGTATCCAATTTGTACCAAAGGTTTGACTGTCGCTTGACGCGACTGATAGAAAAATGCACCATCTCCTGGTGATAACATTTGCAGACTTGGCTGACAGTGATCTTGGCAAAGAATCCCGTTCACGGTAGGATATTCTTTAATCTATTCCCATATGTGAGAGCACATGCTTTGTGATTTAATACTCTGATTCTTCATTTTGCCGGTATTCGCATGTGGA
Source organism: Thinopyrum elongatum (assembly GCA_011799875.1). Taxonomy (NCBI): domain Eukaryota; kingdom Viridiplantae; phylum Streptophyta; class Magnoliopsida; order Poales; family Poaceae; genus Thinopyrum; species Thinopyrum elongatum. The sequence goes on from CM022298.1 coordinate 514,777,570, forward strand.
TAGTAGGTTGTGCGATACTTTAGCACGGTTACTGAGGTCATTATATTGAGCTGTCCTTGGGCCGGACTTGACAGACTCGGGTATTCAATGCTGACAGTTCTGAGCATACTGTGGACTGAGCTAGTTGCCTTGATACGAGGTCTTGTATCATTGGTCTTGCTCTTTCATTATTATTTTCTTCATCTGGATCTTTAACTGAAAGAGTGGGGCCTTATATATCCTTGATTATTTTCGTGGCCCTGAGTACTGTCATATGCAATATCTTGCAATTCATACTTTGGCCTTGTTTATGTTATATGTCTCCATATATCTGCCTATGGTCGAAACATGGTCCTGTTGATTGGGAGGGGTGTGGCGTACCGCAAAACGGAGAAACAGACTTGTGTTGGAGCGCCTACAGTCGAAACGGTGTCCTATTCATCGGGAGGGGTGTGGCATACCACAAAACGGGACTCCACGGGCTACTGTTCATCCACCGTCTAGTGCCTCGCTCCAGCCTCCACGGGCTACTGTTTATCCACTGTTGACTTCCCCCTGCCTCCACCTGCTACTGTTCATCCACTGTCGACTTCCTCCTGCCTCCACCAGCTACTGTTCATCCACGGGGTCCTGTTCATCCAGCCTCCACCGGCTACTGTTCAACCAGCCCTCCACAGGGTCTTGTTCATCCATCCTCCACCGGCTACTATTCAAACAGACCTCCACGGGGTTCTGTTCATCCACCCCCAACCGGCTTGGGTGTGGCGGCCTCCTCGATCGGGGTCCTGTTCATCCAGCGGCAACGACCTCTACTACCACGGGGTCCTGCTCATCCAAGCCCCATCGGGAACTGTTCATCCAACCCACAACAACGGTCACTGTTCATCAAGAGGCAGCATGTTCGATTGGCTTCAGTTAGCAGCAGTAGCGAAGGAATCGCTCGGGTTCAGTTAACAGCCAAGGGATCGATCGCTCGGGTTCAGTAACGTAGCTAGCAGTGCAATCGCTCGGGTTCAGTAAGCGAACGCCTCGCTCGGGTTCAGTTAGAGCCCAACGCCTCGCACACACGCGCGTACGTGTACGAGAGAAACGCGCGAACCTCCGTGCATCGCTCGGCCCCGACCACCCACCGTAACCGGGAACTCCTCGATATTTTCCTCGCCCTCGCTTCTACCATGATTTTTTCCGTCATGGATGGCCCAAAGAATGTCATGCAGGTGCGTCCCTGGCCCACCCAGGACGAAAAGCCCATTTTCTGTCATGATTTTTTGTCATAGAAGTAGGATCCCACCACATCTATGATGATACGTGCTTTTGTCACAATTATCGACATAGAAGTGTCATAAGCATGACAGGAAAAAATTCGTTCGGGCCAAAATGTCACGGATGTGTCTTTTTTTGTAGTGCTTCAAACAGGTCAAACAACCAAATTTGGCACATTACAATCAAACATAGTTCACACCACGTTTATAATCAAACATACTTCATGTCACATTTACAGCCACCAAGAACACAACTAAATATCAAAATATAACTATCTATCAAAGTATAACTAGCTCCAATGAGCTAGAACTCAATGCTTCTTCACTTCTTCCTGGAGCTTGTGACGAAACATGAATGATGGCCAGCATCTACATGTTATAGAACAAAATGGTTAGGGACAAAATAAAAGCAATCAATGAAACAAAACAGGACTGCACCAATAATATCACAGGAAGTTCCATATGAGCTAGAATATGGCCAACTGCACTATGCACTGCTCATACATGGATATATGCCTACTACTATGAACATACTGATCTTATACAGAGCAGAGGCATCATGCATACCCTAAGCATATACATACAGATGGTAGGTTTAACAAATACCTGAAAAAGGCAAATTAAGCAACTCGACATTGGCACATCACGTTATTCAAGATGATGTGCTGCATATGCACAATAAATCCAGAAACTACAACAGGGAACAGGAAACAGAGCCTCTAAGTGTTTACTTGTCATGTTTTGTCCGCCATTTTGAGATCGACACACACCAAGCAAACAAACATACCTCAAATCAGAAACTAAGGGCAGTGCCCTAAAATCAATTTACTTTGTATGCAAACCAGAAACCAGTACCACATCACATTACCATAGGATCCTATTACATGCATGGTCTAATCCAAGACCAACTGCAGCCACGACATCGATCAACCTTCATTTAGTTGCGAACAACCTTGTAAACTACTGAAATTAAAACATTCTGGAGCAGAAGCTTACTTGAAGGGCAAAAAACTTGGTGTTGAGGTTCTGGGAGTTCTGTAGGATGCGCACCACTTGCAGCCACATGTCAGGGTTATTTTGCAGATCCCACAGTATCAGATCAACGGCGCTCCTCTGAAACAAAGCAACCCATTTTTAGTCAACATAAACCATAGCAGTAGTAACACAACAGCAGCACTGCACACCCAGACCCATCTACGATAGCATGCAATCGATTTCCAGGATGTAGAAGTAGAAACAGTAGAAGATACAAAAAACATGAAGCAACAAGCATCAGGCCCACTGTGGTGTATTCATCCATTTGGCCATGTAGTACGCACCAGTACGACCGCTCCGAACGAGCTGCTGATGATGAAAAGGAGACCACCAAAGGCTTCAGGAAACATGGTAAAGGCAATGATAGACTTGATCTGTAAACAAACAGAACAAAAGCCATAAAAACAGGAACTAGGTGAATGGATCCTTAAAAAGGGAACAATGATGTGCAATGGGGCAAGCAACCAGAAAGTATCCATACATCAATGTGTGGCACTGCCATCCCAATGCTGGCGGAGACCTGCTTGACAAAGAAATAGTAATGATCCATCGGAATCATCAAGAAACATCACCATGAATTATGTTGTGAATGTTCCAACACAAATATAAGAAAATGAGGACTTGGGAGTAACTGAGTAAGAGCTATGAAATTTAAGATAAAGTAATAACAAATGAATATTAGTTTCAGCCTGAAAAATAATTGAGGATCTTACTGCTCCAGATCATTGATATTTGTGTAATGCAATGACAATTGCACCCAGCGCAGCCTAGAGATTTTCATGTCCCATCCTACCAATCCAATAAATAATATTAGATCACATGATGCTTTTCTCTAAAGATATAATAGCTGCATTCAGGAGGTCTATCATTCTCAGCAACCGGACTGTCAAATATTTACATATATAATTGGGGAAATACACATCCATTGAAAAGGTTAAGAAGATTATTGCTTGTTGGATAGTTGCCACAGAAAGATATATGAGCAAAATGCATTACCATTTTTGTTAATAAATATGCATCATGTTCAGGTACTGGTCATGCTATTAAAGCTAATCATTGTGACTAACAGTAGCATGGTGCACGATTCCAGCAAATGCTGATTGACCAGTCACCTAGATCGGTATTGATTAACATTAACCTAATAAAAAATGTATAATGTGCATGCATGGCAGGCCAGTAACAATCTTGCATATAATGTTTACTGCACAAACATTTTTTAGCTTAAAAGTAGAAGCAAATTTGGGCTATTCTTTCAATCATGATAAAATGATTGATCATGCCCCGAAAATACGTTTGAGTGACAGGACACAACATAGGACAGGCATCTCCGTAACTGAAATATTGAACTGGGTTGCTAGAGCTAACCGTAGTGAGACTAGCAGAACGACAAACAGGACGAAAATATAAAGACAAGGCCAACTGAATGACAACATACATATTCAAGAATGCATGCACGGTCACTAACAGAAGGTCACACATTGCCATATTTTCTGTCAGCGCGGCAAGCACCCTAGGCAGATTAACAGTCACTCAAGGTTCTAACACCAGAAAGCATTTATGCATTGTATGTTTGCCTTCTTTTGGGGGATTATAACATTATAACATCATAATATGTTCCTCCAAGGGAGTTAAATAAGGCAATTTCTTGGCTGCTAGGCTGCTAGATGTGTTTTTTGTTGTTATTAGTACTGCTAGGCTGCTAGATGTGTTGAGATGTGTGTTGTAAATCTCTCAGCTGGACTGAGAACAACGATCCATGTATATCTCAATTGAAATGAAACGGAGGAGGAGGGGAGAAGCTCACCATTGCATGGCATGGCAGAGAGGAGTTATGAGGGCGTTTAGGTCCAGCACATCAGTAGTCCCCTTGCCCTTACCGTTCCCGTGCGCAGACACACGGAAGGAAGGGGTGGTCGGATCTGCAACACGCACCTACGACATACATGAGACGAGATGGAGGACTTGGCAAGGAGGGAGGAGGAGGACGTACGTACCTTGGGCGTCTAGGTCCCACCGGAGACGCGCCGGTGTCGAGGGCCACCGCAGCAGCAAGCTCTGGTGTGGTGTGCCGCGCCACACCGAGAGAGGGCGGGGGATCCCGGTGCGGCTGGCCTCCATCGCGCTGCTGCTGCGCACGTGGGTGCGGATCTGGCGCCGTCAGTCACCGAAACATCCATCCATCATCCATGGGTGGATGGATCCATGGAGAGAGGGGCAGGCGGTGTCCATGGCGCTCCATGGTGGGTGGATCCATCTCTTCCTAACCTCGCCTCAGGCCGCTGGTGGCCAGATCTGGGGTGGGGAAGAGGCGCGCCATGGCCGCCGGGGGCAGAGCTCCCTCCCTTTCTTCTTCTCTTGTCTTGTGATGAGTGGAGGGGAGGGAAGGGTGCAGAAGGCTACAGACCGGCGGCGAGGGGAGAGGTGGGTGGCGGAGGCGAGGGGAGAGGTGGGCGGCAGAAGGAAAGGGAGGACGGGGCGGCGGCGGAAGGAAGGGAAGGAGCGGAGGGATCTGGATCGGGGAGAGGAGCGAAGGCGGGGAGGGATCTGGATCGGCTAGGGTTCACGCGCGCGTGAGAGAGAGAGAGGCTGCAGTGGGTTGGATGGACGGATGTATGGATGTATGGATGGACGGATGTTTGCCATGTCATCGATCCATGCCACAACGGATTCCACCAATCAGAATTAAGCTTACGTAATTTTGTTTTTTCCTTTTGTTTCTCTTATAGTTTTTACCCTCTTATTTAGGGCAAACATTCAACATATTAACCACTTATAGTTTGTTAAAATGAATGAATATTGTGCACATGTGTGTATCTTGGGATGACAAACAATGTTGATATGGAGAGTTTTCATTTTCATTGCACAAAAGAGCCGTTTTTCTATTTTTCGAGTGCCCGAAATGTTTTTTTTAAGAACCTACCAAATCTTTGTTTCAAGTGACCTCATATTGTGCACTAGGGTGCATCTTGGAATGGCAAACAATGTTGGCTAAGGAAGTTTTCATTTTCTTTTGACGCAAAAAACATTTTCCATTTTTCGAGTGCCCAAAATGAGTTTTTTTGTGAAGGACCTACCATATATTTGTTGCAAAATTGGACCAAATCATTTTTCTAAAATATCAGGCCATATTTAATGCACAATTGACCAAATGGTTGGGTGTCAAATGCTTTGATCCTCCTCTCGTGAAAAAGACAAATTTCCACCGATTGAGTAGGAAGCAGGTCAAATTTGAACTGCAGCTGCCTTATAGTTTGCTTTTTATTTTTTCCAAAAATCATTTCTAGGTACATAAGTATCTATTTAATCAGAGAAACAACAAAAGTTTCCCAAGATTCAACCACTAGCGAGGAATGATCATGCCCGCCATTTTGACCGCATTTTGAAATGGGCATGAAAAATTCAAAAAAAATTCAAAAAATTGGAAAACCTTCGCACTGTGTCATTATATGTGGTCAAGTTACCAGTAAAAATAATAAAATTGTAATACCGTAATTGTTTTTAAAAAGTGTTCTCAGAAACGAGCTATCATGTGTGAAGATCAATGGCTTTCAAGCCAAATGATCAATGTTATGGTAGCATTCATGGCATAGTTTGTTCAAATGACCTCATATTGTGCACAAGGGTGCATATTGGAATGGTAAACAATGTTGGCTAAGGAAGTTTTCATTTCCTTTTGAAGAAAAAACCATTTTCCATTTTTTTAGTGCCCAAAATGACTTTTTTTGTGAAGGACCTACCATATATTTGTTGCAAAATTGGACCAAATCATTTTTCTAAAATATTCGGACATATTTAATGCACAATTGACCAAATGGTTGGGTGTCAAAAGCTTTGATCCACCTCTCGTTAAAAGACAAATTTCCGCCGATTTAGTAGGAAGCGGGTCAAATTTGAACTGCAGCTTCCTTATAGTTTAATCTTTATTTTTTTAAAAATCATTTCTAGGTACATAAGTATCTATTTAATCTAAGAAACACCAAAAGTTTTCCAAGGTTCAACCACTAGCGAGGAACGGTCATGCCCGCCGTTTTGACCGCATTTTGAAATGGGCATGAAAAATTCAAAAAAAATCAAAAAGTTGGAAAACCTTCGCACTGTGTCATTATATGTGGCCAAGTTACCAGTAGAAATAATAAACTTGTAATACAACAATTAGTTTTAAAAAGTGTTTCTCAGAAATGAGCTATCATGTGTGAAGATTTATGGGTTTCAAGTCAAATGATCAGTTTTATGGCCACATTCATGGCATAGTTTGTTCAAATAATATCATATTGTGCAAAAGGGTGCATCTTGGAATGATAAACAATGTTGCCTAAGGGAGTTTTCATTTTCTTTGGACGAAAAAACCATTTTCCATTTTTCGAATGCCCAAAATGAGTTTTTAAGGACCTACCATATATTTCTTGCAAAATTGGACCAAATCAATTTTATAAAATATTAGGCCATATTTAATGCACAATTGAAAAAATGGTTGGGTTTCAAAATCTTTGATCCTCCTCTCGTGAAAAAGACAAATTTTTGCCGATTCAGCAGGAAGCGGGTCAAATTTGAACTGCAGCTGCCTTATAGTTTGCTCTTTATTTTTTCTAAAAATCATTTCTTGGTCCATAAGTATCTATTTAATAAGAGAAACACCAAAAGTTTTCCAAGATTTAATCACTAGCGAGGAACGGTCCTGCCCGCCGTTTTGACCGCATTTTGAAATGGGCATGAAAGATTAAAAAAATCAAAAAATTGGAAAAGCTTCGCACTGTGTCATTATATGTGGCCAAGTTACCAGTAAAAATAAAACTTTTAATACGGGAATTAGTTTTAAAAAGTGTTCTCAGAAATGAGCTATCATGTGTGGACATTTATGGCTTTCAAGTCAAATGATCAGTTTTATGGCCACATTCATGGCATAGTTTGTTCAAATGATCTCATATTGTGCAAAAGGGTGCATCTTGGAATGATAAACAATGTTGCCTAAGGGAGTTTTCATTTTCTTTGGCCGAAAAAACCATTTTACATTTTTCAAATGCCCAAGATGAGTTTTTTTGTGAAGGACCTACCATATATTTGTTGCAAAATTGGACCAAATCAATTTTCTAAAACATTAGGCCATATTTAATGTAAAATCTTTGATCCACCTCTCATGAAAAAGACAAATTTCTGCCAATTTAGCAGGAAGCGGGTCAAATTTGAACTGCAGCTGCCTTATAGTTTGCTCTTTATTTTTTCCAAAAATCATTTCTAGGTACATAAGTATCTATTTAATCAGAAATACTTGGTTTGGTGGTGATACATCGAGGTTTGGATGGTGGCCGAGGGCCCCAACTCCAGAGCGCGTAAACTCGCATGCCCGCCGCATGGTCACCGCGTGACTTTGGCGTTGCCACGCGTTATGGGCGGCCTAGACATGTCTAGTGGGTTGGGCACTCCCCCGGTAGGTGTTAGGAAGAAGAAGGCAATAGAAGAATCTCACGAGGAGACTGAACTAAGCTCAAACATGAATTAGCAACCAAGTGTTTGACTAGTGGTGGGGAAAATGCACATTGCCAATGGGCCTGAGTTTTGGCCGAGGATGATCATCTACTAAGGACACTGTCTTGGAAAATTTGCAGCTCAAATTGAGGAACCTAGGTGTCACTTGCTTTGCAAAGTACCACACTGGACAAAAATATGAATATTGAAGTTGGACTCAAATGAATAAATGGATTGATCTGAAATTTGGAGGAGGATGATAATTTGGGCATATTAAGCCACTGTAAAAATTTCATACCACTTGGATAAATAAAAATGGTACTTCCTTCACAGTGCTCTCCACTGAACAAAAAATTGGGGAAAATGTTGAGGGAAATTGGCTAGATTAAATGAGCAAAAATTTGGTGGAGGGAGGTTCTATGGGCAGGGTCATGTCCTGGTAAATTTTCAGCAATTATAAATTAACAAAAAATATAGTTGCTTCACAAACTAAAAATATCACCAGAAACAAAGATTGGATGGTGAGCTCACATGGATTTTTAGATGGGGCTCAAATTTTGTAGAGAGCTATGATTTGGGGATATAGAAGATGTGGCAAAAATTCAACTCATTAGGATATGCATAGCTAGTACTTGCTTCACAATGGTTCTAGTTGAACAGAAACTTTGGAAATTTGCCGAGGAAGATTTACTAGGCAAATGGAGCTGAATTTTGTCATGAGGCAATGATTTGGATAGTAAAGAATGCCTAATTTTTTGGTACTTTTGGGAATAACAGAAATATAGGCTGCTTCACAACCTAGGGCAAAGACTGACACATGGACATGACACATAGGCAAAACTGATGAGGTGGTGCCTAGTCATAGCTATGCACCACAATTTACAAGGCTATGACCATCTATATTGGTCGTGATAAGCTAGAAATAAGGAGCGAACTAGTGTTGTCTGCTTTATGACCATTTCGTGTAAGGAAATTACGACCTTTTTGACCAAAATGGTCATTATCGTTTACTGTTTGGAGCCCCCCGAACAGCTTATGACCACTTGGCCTGAAATGGTCGTAGATTTACGACCATTTCTTCCATGGTCACTGACAGAAGGTCACAAGTTGACATATTTCTTGTAGTGCATAGGTGTTATTATTGATATGAAAGAGGGTAATATAAGATTTCAATTTCCAACAAAGAAAGGAATGGAACACTTCCCTAGAAAGTGAATTAATCCACAATATGAATCTATTTTTTGAGGGCCACCTATGGAATTAATATGAAAGATTACAACATTTGAAACTATGCATTACGCCTAGCTACGGGCATAAAACAATAGCGCTTGTTGGGAGGCAACACAATAGTTATCTTAGTTATTCTTGTTTTTTCCTGTTTTTTGTGTGCACACAATTATGCTACTGTTATGGTTGTGTTTTTTTGTTTAAATTAGTGTTTGTTCCAAGTAAATCCTTTGGGATGACTTGGATGTTAGTTGCTTTGATTCTGTGAAGAAACAGAAAATTTTGCGCCCAGTAGCAGAATTTTTTAGATTCACTGGAGCGTGATAAATTTTGACTTTATTTAAACATGATTGATATACAAATTTCCCATGTTGTCCTAATTTTTCAGAATTTTTGGTGTTACATAAGTATGGTCATTGTTCGAATCATTACAGACTGTTCCGTTTTTGACATATTCTGTTTTCGTTGCATTGTTTGCTTGTTTTAATTAATCTATGAATTGTATTGGGGGTATAAGTCATGTTGAAGTTAGAATACAGTAGGTATTTTGCAATAATAACATATGAATGGGTTTACAACAGTACCTAAAGTTTATGATTTGCTTGTTATACTAACGGATCTCACGAGTTTTCTGTTGAGTTTTGTGTGCTGAAGTTTTCAAGTTTTGAGTGAGATCGCGATGAATGAAGGAATAAGGAGTGGCAAGAGCCTAAGCTTGGGGATGCATGAGGCACCCCAAGGTAATATTCAAGGAGACCCAAGCGTCTAAGCTTGGGGATGCCCCGGATGGCATCCCCTCTTTCTTCTACCAACCATCGGTAAATTACTTGGAGCTATATTTTTATTCATCAATGTTATGAGTTTTGCTTGGAGTGTCGTGTATTATATGAGTCTTTGCTTTGTTTGCTTTTTAGTTTGCCACAATCATCTTTGCTGGACACACCTTTTTGAGAGGGACACACATTAACCGTGATTTGTTAGAATACTCTTTGTGCTTCACTTATATCTTTTGATCTAGGAAGTTGCTCTAGTACTTCACTTATATGTTTTAGGGCACGACACTGGTTATATTTTAAAGAAATAGTTGCATTCTCATGCTTCAATTATATCATTTTGAGAGTTGATAATAGTAATGGCAATATGCACAAGTTATGAAATTGGTCTTAATAAGATATGTATTCAAGAGGGATATGATAAAAACTTTCATGTAAATCACTGAATATGATTGATTCCTTGCAATAATTTTGCGATATAAAGATGGTAATATGTGGGAGGTACTAGTGAATGATTGTGGTTTAGTAAGAATATTAGTGTTAAGGTTTGTGATTCTCGAAGCATGCATGTATAGTCTCTCGTTATGCTAAGAAGTTGGTGCATGATTTATTATTGATTGTCTTCCTTATGAGTGGTGGTCAGGGACTAGCGATGGTATTTTCCTACCAATATATCCCCCTAGGGGCATGCGTAGTAGTACTTTGATTTGAGGGCTAATAAACTTTCGCAATAAGTATATGAGTTCTTTATGACTAATGTGAGTCCATGGATTATACACACTCTCGCCTTTTCGTAATTTGCTACCCTCTCCGGTACCATGCATTGACCTTTCTCACCTCGAGATGTGGTGCAAACTTCGCCGGTGCATCCAAACCCCGTGATATGATACACTCTATCACACATAAGCCTCTTTATATCTTCCTCAAAACAGCCACCATACCTACTTACTATGGCATTTCCATAGCCAGTTCGAGATATATTACCATGCAACTTCCATGGTTCCGTTTTTGACACACATCATCATTATCATATTGCTTTGCATGATCATATAGCTAACTTAGTATTTGTGGCTCAGCCACCGTTATTATTTTTTATACATGTTACGCTAGATCATTGCACATCCTGGTACACTGCTAGAGGCATTCATATGGAGTCATATTTTGTTCTAGCATCGAGTTGTAATTAAATAGAAGTGTAAAGATCATCATTATTCATTATTAGAGAATTGTCCCAAGTAAGGAAATAAAAATAATAGGCCAAAAAGAGCCCATAAAAAAAGAGGCCAAAAAGAGCCCAACAAAAGAAGAGAAGAATAAAAAATGGGAGAAAAAGAGAGAAGGGGCAATGTTACTATCCTTTTCCACACTTGTGCTTCAAAGTAGCACCAAGTTTTTCATATAGAGAGTCTCTTGTGTAGTCACTTTCATATAACTAGTGGGAATTTGTCATTATAGAACTTGGCTTGTATATTCCAATGATGGGCTTCCTCAAATGCCCGAGGTCTTCATGAGCAAGCAAGTTGGATGCACACCCACTTAGTTTTATTTTTGAGCTTTCATACACTTATAGCTATTAGTGCTTCTGTTGCATGGCAATCCCTACTCCTTGCATTGACATCAATTGATGGGCATATCCATAGCCCACTGATTAGCCTCGTCGATGTGAGACTTTCTCCTTTTTTGTCTTCTCCATATTAATCTCTACCACCGTATTCTATTCCACCCATAGTGCTATATCCATGGCTTGCGCTCATGTATTGCGTGGGGGTTGAAAAAGCTAAAGCACGTTAAAAAGTATGAACCAATTGCTCGGCTTGTCATCGGGGTTGTGCATGATAAATACTTTGTGTTAAGAAGATGGAGCATGACAAGGCTATATGATTTTGTAGGGATAACATTCTTTAGCATTGATATTTTGATAGGCATGATTGTTTGTTGGTATGCCTGAGTATTGATGTCTTTATGTCAAATTATAGGCAATTGCTTTGAATCATTCGGATCTAAATATTCATGCCATAAAAGAAAGATTACATGATGAACATGTTAGGTAGCATTCCACATCAAAAATTATGTTTTTATCATTTACCTACTCGAGGACGAGCAGGAATTAAGCTTGGGGATGCTTGATACGTCTCCAACGTATCTATAATTTTTTATTGTTCCATGCTATTATTGTATCAATCTTGGATATTTTATATGCAATTGTATGCAATATTATAATATTTTTTGGGACTAACCTATTAACTTAGTGCCATGTGCTAGCTGTTGTTTTTTGCCTGTTTTTCGTTTTCCAGGAAATCAGTACCAAACAAAGTCTAAATGCCATGAAACTTTTTGACGATTTTTTTTCTGGACATAAGAGACCCTAGAAGCTTCGGGAGGAGGACAGAAGGCGAAGGAGTAGGCCACAAGTCACATGGGTGCGCCCAGGGTGTAGGCGCGCCCATGTGCCTTGTGGGTCCCTTGTTCCTCCATTTGACCTAATTCCGCCTATATAAATTCTCTAAAATCGGGAAACCAACAGAGAGCCACCCAAAATACTTTTTCTGCCACCGCAAGCCTCTGTTCTTGCAAGATCCCGTCTGCAAGCCTTTTCTGGTACTCTGCCGGAGGGGGAATCGACCACCAAGGGCTTCTACATCAACCTTGCTGCCCTTCCGATGATGTGTGAGTAGTTTACCATAGACCTACGGGTCCATAGCTAGTAGCTAGATGGCTTCTTATCTCTCTTTGATCTTCAATATAATGTTCTCCTCGATGTTCTTGGAGATCTATTCGATGTAATGTTTTTTTGCGGTGTGTTTGTTGGGATCCGATGAATTGTGGGTTTATGATCAGATTATCTATGAATATTATTTGAGTCTTCTATGAACTCTTTTATGCATGATTTTTATAGCTTTGTATTTCTCTCTGACCTATCGTTTGGTTTGGCCAACTAGATTGATTTATCTTGCAATGGTAGAGGTGCTTTGTGATGGGTTCAATCTTGCGGTGCTCTATATCCCAGTGACCGAAAGGGACAAGAAACGTATTTGTATTGTTGCCATTAAGGATAAAACAATGGGGTTTATTCATATTGCTTTAGTTTACTTTGTCTACATCATGTCATCTTGCTTAAGGCGTTACTCAGTGCTTTATGAACTTAATACTCTAAATGCATGCTGGATATCGATCGATGTGTGGAGTAATAGTAGTAGATGCAGGCAGGAGTTGGTCTACTTGTCTCAGACGTGATGCCAGTATACTGATCATTGCCTTGGATATTGTCATAATTATTCGCTTTTCTATCGAATGCCCAAAGAAATTTGTTTACCCACCGTATGCTTTTTGTTCGATTGAGAAGCCTCTAGTGAAAACTATGGCCCCCGGGTCTATCTTTATCATATATTATGATCCAAAAATACCTTGCTGCAATTTATTTACCATTATTTTATTTTGTGTTTTTGTTTATCTATCTATCACTATGAGATTTGATCCTTACAATTAACCGCCAAGGGATTGACACCCCCTTGTTTGTGTTGGGTGCAAGTATTTGTCATTTTGTGTGTAGGTACTGTTCACAAGGTGTTGCGTGTTTCTCTTACTGGATTGATAACCTTGGTTCTTAACTAAGGGAAATACTTATCTCTATTGTGCTACATCACCCTCTCCTCTTCGAGGAAATCCCAACGCAACCCACAAGTAGCAAGCACCCAAGTTTTCAGCAAAGAGCATGAATTAACCATGCAAATGATAACACTTAGAAATCACATTTACTCATACCGATGGCATAATCAACTAGCGAGCAATAATAACATATCTCAAATGCCAAAAAAATTCAAAACAATCATGATGTAATATGGTAACATGGTATCTTGCTAGCCCTCTCTGAGACTGCAAAACATAAATGCACAGCACCTCTAAAGTTCAAGCAACGACTAAACATTTGTAATTCATGATAGAAGAGATCCAGTCATGATGCACACATCATTAACTATACTGAATGCATAAGAATGACAATAGCGCTCTCAAGACTGGTGCTTTAATTGAGAAGGTGACGACTCAACAATAAAAGTAAATAACATAAAAGTAAATAGATAGGCTCTTCACAGATGGAAACAGAGATTTGCAGAGGTGCGAGAGCTCGAAGCTTAAATCATATATGAATACATTTTGGGAGGTGTGATTTTCCTGTCAAAGTTACGACTGACGATTTTCAATATCTTCCATGCTAAACACATTATCAGCGGTTCCCAAGAAGAAAGGTAAAGTTTACTCCCCCCTCAACCATTCAAACACAAGCCATCGCTAGCCAAATTCATGGGTGCCCTCCATACCATCAACTTTCCAGGGGAGTTTGTTTCGTTATATTTTGCTTTGTTTTGATTACGGGACTGGGCATCCCAATTACAAGCCTATCTCGTGGAATGACAAGTGAATAAATACCCATCATGAGAATAACCCGCTTAGCATGGAATATATTGACCGCCCCTTGTCGCTCCATGAGAGGTATGGGCGCACAAAACAAATGATTATTTGAATGATTAAAGGTGGAAATTGCAAATTTATTTGCAACGGCAGAGTAATACCGCATATAGGTAGATATGGTGGACTCATTTGGAATAACTTTGGTTTTATGTATTTGGGTGCACAAGTAGGATTCCCGCTTAGTATAGGGAAGGCTAGCAAATAGATTGAGAAGCGACCAACTAGAGAGCGACAACGGTCATAATCATGCATTGCGAATAATTAACAATGAATACTAGCATGAGTAGGATATAAACACCACGAACATAAATATCGTGGAGGCTTTGTTGGTTTTGAATCAACTACATGTGTGAACATGTGCCAAGTCAAGCCACTTGAAGCATTCAGAGGAGGATACCATACTATCATAATACATCATAACCATTTTAATCCATGTTGACATTCAAGATAAATAATTATCCACTCCTAGCTACTTAAGCATAGCATGAGCAACTATAATCTCTAATTATCACCACAAACATGTTTACTCTTAATATGCTGAATCATGGATGTTGAGTTAAACATATTTACAAAAACAAAAACAAGTAGAATTCATACCAACTTTTCTTTGCCCCAGTCACTTCGTCAAATCATCGTCATTATTGCCTTTCACTTGCACGACCGTATGTTATGGAAATAATAATAATAGTGCAAGAGTTTCGTGGACTAAGCTGGAATCTGCGAACATTTTATTCAAAGGAGAAGACAAGGTAATATTGGCTCTTCGTTAGATCAATAACAAAGCATATGAGAGCCACTCAACAATTTCATCATGGTCTTCTCCTTATGAAGACTCAACGAAAAGAAAAGAAATTCAGGGAAACACACTGAAATATTTTGGGAGTTTTTAGTTTTTCTGAAGAAAGCAAACTAACAAAGAGAAAATTTAAAGTGAGAAAAATTATTTACACGGGAGAACTCCCACGCAGCAAAAGGAAGAAATGAGATATCTTTTTGGGTTTTCTTCTACTACTACGAACTAAATGAACATGAAAGAAAAACCGAAAAGAAGCGAGAAATATTTTTGGATTTTTAAGGTTTTTCAAACACACAAGAAGAAAGAGAAATAAATCTAAGCATGGATATATAATGAAAAAGGATGAACACCGACAACTAGAACGAATGTGTGAACATGAATGTAATGTCGGTGAGAAATACGTACTCCCCCAAGCTTAGGCTTTTGGTCTAGCTTGGTAATCACCACTGTTGGTATGGATAATACTCATAATGATAGCTTGTGGAGGCGTTCAACGCCGCCTCCTCAGCAAGACGAGTGGCTTCCACTGCTGCGTTGTACTCTCGTGCCTCATTCTCATAGACAAAATACCTTTGTTTGCTCTGAAAGTTAAAGAGAATAGGAGCACGCAAAATAACAGAGACAACACGGTATTTATCAAATATCAAGTTATAGGCATACTTGTGAGTATTCTTCTTAATAACTTCATGGCGCTGCATCACCTCAAGATTTAGATATTTATCAAGTAATATGGGATCATTAGGCCGAGGAGAGACTACTACTTGTGAGCTGCGTTGGGATTTTCCCCGAAGAGGAGAGGAGATGCAGCACAGTAGAGATAAGTATTTCCCTCAGTGAGAACCAAGGTATCAATCCAGTAGGAGAATCACACAAAGCCTCGTGAATAGCACCTACACACACACAAGCAAATACTTGCACCCATCGCGGGCAAGAGGGTTGTCAATCCCCTTGAACTTGTTACTTGCAAGGATTAATTCTGATAGTGGTAGATAGTAAAGTAAATTGCAAAACAAAATAAAAGAAATAAAATTCAAGGAAGGTATTTTTGGATTTTATCTATGATAAAAGTAGACCCGGGGGCCATAGTATTCACTAGAGGCTTCTCTCTCGAGCACATAGCATACGGTGGGTGATCAAATTACTGTTGGGCAATTGATACAAAAGCGCATAGTTATGACGATATTCAAGGCAATGATCATGTATATAGGCATCACGCCCGAGACAAGTAGACCGACTCCTGCCTGCATCTGCTACTATTACTCCACCGATCGACCGCTATCTAACATGCATCTAGGGTATTGAGTTAATGAAAATGGAGTAATGCCTTAAGCAAGATGCCATGATGTAGTCAAAGTAAACCCAAGCAAAGTGAATAAACCCCATCATTTTTCCCTTAATAACAATACAAACACGTGTCTTGTCCCCTACAGTCATTGGGATATAGAGCACTGCAAGATTGAACCCATTACAAAGCACCTCTCCCACTGAAGATAAATCAATCTAGTTGGCCAAACCAAACGGATAGATTGGAGAGAAATATAAAGCTATAACAATCATGCATAATAAAATTCAGAAAATACTCCATTACTTATCAGAAATATTCAGATCATAAAGCCACAATTCATCGGATCCCAACAAACACACCGCAAAAGAAGATTACATCGGATAGAACTCCAAGAACATCGAGGAGAACATTAATTGTATTAAAGATCAAAGAGAGAGAAGAAGCCATCTAGCTAGTTGCTATGGACCCATAGGTCTGTGGTGAACTACTCACGCATCATCGGAAGGCAGCAAGGATGATGTAGGAGCCCTCCATGATTGATTCCCCCTCTGACAGAGTACTAGAAAAGTCCTCCAGATGGGATCGCAGAAGAACAGAAACTTGCGGCGGTGAAAAATGTGTTTTGGGTGTCTCTCTGTTGGTTTCCCAATATTAGAGAATTTATAGGGTTGAAATTAGGTCAGATAGAGCCACAAGGGGCCCACAAGGCAATAGGCCGCGCCCTGTTGCCTTGCTGTCTCCTCGCTTTCCGTTTGGTCTCCTCCCATAGCTTATATGGTCTCTCTTGTCTAGAGAAAAATCATCAAAAAGTTTCATAGCGTTTGTACTCTGTTTGGTACTGATTTTTTAGAAAACTAAAAACAAGCAGAAAACAACAACTGGACTAGGCACCGGGTAAATAGGTTAGTCCCAAAAAGTGATATAAAATAGCACAAAAAAGTCATATAAAATACCCAAGATTGATACTATAATAACATGGACCAATAAAAAATTTATAGATACGTTGGAGACGACGTATCAGTGACCCCAAGCCTTACAGCTACACGGGAGGCATAAATTCCTCCATACAAATCACCATTACCCACGTTGCGGGTGCAACCGACATGCAACAATTGCCCCAAGATTATATAACTTATTGCCTGTTAAGGCGGTATGAATAATGCTCAAGTCAGGAGCACAAAGTGCACTACAATCTTGCTTTCCAACAATACATTTCCCATTAAAAAGTGCAAAGTATTTAATAGAGGGAAAATGAATGCCTTTTATTCTAGCTTGCGTAACTCCTCTATCCTCACCATTGCAAAGACTACTAAGAAACATTTCATAATCAGGTTTTGGTGGTCCGCTAAGTGAGCCCCAATACAAAATTTTGCATGCACCAGAGAATTCTTCTAGAGACAAACCATAGGATCTATCAAGCATAAAGATGAAACAAAACTCTAGAATTATGGGAATGCTACTCAAACTTTCGAGTGAATGACTGGGTGAGGTTGTAGTGTTGAGTGCACTTATCTACGATGAAGGTGGAGAGCTCGGTGTTCTGAATATATTGATCAAATTCTTCCTTAATGCCTACGCTTATCATGAACTCTTCACAAGGCCATCGACATGATTTTGCTTCGGCAAACCTCACCGAACTTGCCCTTGGTTCAACATATGCCTGGCTTGCCGAGATGTCGCTAGATGATCCTTTCGAGGACCTTCTCCTCGAAGAACTCCTCCTAAAGAAGTTTATTTTCTTAAGAGAAAATTTCTGAAAATTTTTGGACCACAAGAAGATGTTAACAAAACTTCACAAGATTGATATCAACTACTCATATGGATGTCTAGAGACTATATCAAGCATTCAAACTACTTGGAAACCAAAGAATTCAACATGCAAGCTCATTTTTGGAAATGGAGTAATAGCAGCAAAATATGCAGACTATAATCCACTAAAAAAAACTAATTGGAGCAATGGAGGAGTCACATACCGAGGAGCAATCCCCCAAAATGGTTTCGGAAATGGAGCACCGAGTAAAGAGATCAAAAATATCAGGTTTGGGAGCAGGAAAACAAGGGAGAGAGCTACAAAGATTTTTTTGGAGGTAGGAGATGAATTGGGCTGAATGGATAAGTGAGTGGGGTCCTGTGGACCCCACAAGGCATCTTGGTGCGGCCAGGGTGGTGGCCGCGCCCTGTTGCCTTGTGAGCAACAGGAGCACCCCCCTGGGATGTATTCAATGCCAAAAATTCTTAAATATTCCATAAAAACCATGATAAAATTTTACGACATTATGAGCACTTTTATTTTTGGGCCATTTTTTAATGCACGGATAATTCAGAAAGCAGGATAATCATGGCATTTTACTTTATTAAAAAATAAATAACAGAGAGCAAACTATGATTACAGAAGGTTGTGTCTACTAAATTCATCGACCACATGCCCCTAAAAAAGAATCCATTAATAAGGTTGATCAAGTCTTATTAACAAACTATTTCTGAGTAACATGAGACCGAAGATTCTTCGTATAACAATAAGAGTTTCATATTTCTTTTTGACTGACGGGTGACAGAATTCAAAACCTCCAATAGTGATTGTCATAATTCTTTCAATAGAGTTGATACTATTCACTTGGAGTTGTTTCTTCGGAAAATATACTGTATGCTCATTACCATTGACATGAAAAGTGAGTTTTCTTTTGTTGCAATCAATAATAGCCCCTGCGGTATTAAAAAAGGGTCTACCAAGGTTAATTGCCATTTTGTCATCCTCGGGCATATCAAGAATAACAAAGTCTGTTAAGATAGTAACATCTGCAACTACAACAGGAACATCCTCACAAATACTGATAGGTATGGTAGTTGATTTATCAACCATTTACAAAGAGATTTTAGTAGGTGTCAACTTATTCAACTCAAGTCTTCTATATAAAGAGAAAGGCATAACACTAACATCGGCTCCCAAATCACATAGAGCAGTTTTGACGTAACTTCTTTTAATGGAGCATGGTATAGTGGGTATTCCTGGATCTCCTAGCTTCTTAGGTACTCCAACCTTAAAAGAATAATTTGCAAGCATGGTGGAAATTTCAGCTTTATGTATCTTTCTTTTATTAGTGGCAATACCTTTCATATATTTAGCATATGGAGGCATTTTCAAAATATTAGTCAAGCGAGTGCGCAAAAATATAGGTCTAAGCATTTCAACAAAGCGCTCAAAATCCTCCTCATCCTTATTTTTCGGAGGCTTAGTAGGAAAAGGCATGGGTTTCTGAACCCTTGGTTCTCTTTCTTTACCATGTTTTCTAGAAATGAAATCTCTTTTATCATATTTTTATTTTTAGGAGGTAGGTTATCAAGATCAATAGCAGGTTTTATTTCTACATTATTACCAGGTTCTTTATCATTATCTGGTTGAGCATCAACATGAACATCATCATTATCATTATCACTAGGTGGATGTTCATTACCAGATTGTGTCTCAACATCAGAAATAGAAATATCATTACTATCCTCAGAAGGTTTTTCTACCACAAGTCCACAAGTTCTATCATTTTTATTTTTCTTCTTAGATGAACTAGGTGCATCAATATTAATTCTCTAAGAATCTTGCTCAATTCTCTTGGGATGACCTCCAGGATATAGTGGCTCCTGAGTCAATCTACCTCCTCTAGTCATGACTCTAATAGCATGATCATGCATTTCATTAAGCAAATCATTTTGTGACTTAGCAACTTGTTCTAACTGGGTATGAACCATGGATGCATATTTACCTAGACCTTTAACATCATTAGCAATTTTAAACATCAAGTCACTCAAGCGATCAATCATGATAGCATTCCGTTTCAATTGATTCTTAACATACATATTGAAGTGTTCTTGCTTAACAATGTAATTATCAAATTAATTCAATCATTGACTAACGGATTTATTATAAGGAATATCACCTTCATCGAATCTGTAAAGAGAATTTACCTTTACTACATGTGTCGGGATATCGAGTCCATGTATTTCTTCAATAGGTGGTAAATTCTTAACATCTTTAGCTTTAATACCCTTTTCTTTCATAGACTTCTTTGCCTCTTGCATATCTTCTGGACCGAGGAATAGAATACCTCTCTTCTAAGGAGTTGGTTTAGGTGGTGGTTCAGGAAGTGTCCAATCATTAGCATTTCTTAATATATTATTCAATAGTTCTTCAGCCTTTTCAACAGTTCGTTCCCTGAAAACACAACCATCACAACTATCAAGGTAGTCTCTAGAAGCATCGGTTAGTCCATTATAAAAGAAATTGAGTATTTCATTTTTCTTAAGAGGATGATCAGGAAAAGCATGAAGTAATTGGAGAATCCTCCCCCAAGCTTGAGGGAGATTCTCTTCTTCAATTTCCACAAAGTTAAATATTTCCTGTAAGGGCCTTGTTTCTTATGAGCAGGAAATTATTTTTCAAAGAAGTAATATATCATATCGTGGGGACTACGCACACAACTAGGAGCAAGAGTATTAGACCATTTCTTAGCATCACCCTTTAATGAGAAAGGAAACAACTTGAGAATATAGTAGTAGCGAATTTTTTTCCTCATGAGCAAATAGGGTGGCTATATCATTTAATTTAGTAAGGTGTGCTTTTTCATCAATGAATTCACCTAGTGGCACAGTTTTATCAAGAAGAGTACTAGCATCATCATAAACATCATTCAAAATAGAAGTAGCATCATCAATAACTTGTGACATATCAGATTGAATAGCAGGTGGTGGTGTCGCAAGCCTACTCAAAACAGAAGGTGAATCAAGTGTAGAGCTAGATGGCAGTTCCTTACCTCCCCTTGTCTTAGAGGGTACGATCTTGGTCTTAGTGTTTTTCAGATTCTTCATAGTGATCAACTGATATAATTCCCAAGTGACTCAACAAATAGAGATATGCTCCCCGGCAAGGGCGCCAGAAAAAGGTCTTGATTATCCACAAGTATAGGGGATCGCGACAGTCTTCGAGGCTAGTATTTCACCCAAATTTATTGATTCGACACAAGGGGCGCCAAAGAATATTTGTAAGCATTACCAGTTGAGTTGTCAATTCAACCACATCTAGAGAACTAAATATCTGCAGCAAAGTAGTATGATAATTTGATAGCAGTGGTAACAGTAGCAATAGTAATGGTAACAGTAACAGTAGCAGTTTTGTAGTGATTGTAATAGCACCAGCAACAAAAGTAACTTAGCAAAGATCAATATGCAAAAAGCGGACGTATTGGATCAGTAATGGATATTTGTGTTGGATGATATTTATCGTATAACAGTCACAACCTAGAGCGATACACAATAGATCCAATTCATCAATGTAATGTAGGCATGTATTCCATATATAGTCATACGTGCTTATAATAAGAACTTGCATGACATCTTTTGTCCTACCCTCCTGTGGCAGCGGGGTCGATAAGGAAACTAAGGGATATTAAGGCCTGCTTTTTAATAGAGAAATAGAACAAAGAATTAACATATGGTGAATAAATGAACTCCTCAAACTACGGTCATCCCCGGAGAGTATCCCAACTATTTTCACTTTGGGGTCTACAGATCAGAACAATAACAAGTGCATACAACTAGCAGATAGGATCAAGAACTCAAATATATTCATGAAAACATAGAGGGTTCAGATCTGAAATCATGGCACTCGGGCCCTAGTGACAAGCATTATGCATAACAAAGTAATATCAACATCAATCTCAGAACATAGTGGATACTTGGGATCAAGCCCTAACAAATTGACTCGATTACATGACAAATCTCATCCAACTCCATCACCGTCTAGCAAACCTACGAAGGAATAACTCACTCCCAGTGGTAAGCATCATGAAATTGGCAATGAAGAAGGGTTGGTGATGATGATGGCGATGAATCCCCCTCTTCGGAGCCCCGAACGGACTCCAAATTAGTCCTCCTGATGAAGAACAGGAGGTGGTGGCGGCTCTGTATCGTAAAACATGATGAAACTTCTTCTCTTATTTTTTTCGGGAAGACGGTATTTATAGACTTGAGATTAGGGTCAGCAGAGCCATGTGGCCCCACAAGGTAATAGGGCACGCCCAGGGGGTGTGGCCGAGCCCTGTTGCCTTAGGGGCAACTGGTGGCCCCACTCCGGTGGATCTTCACTCCAATATTTTTTATATTCCATAAAAAATATCCAAAAAGTTTTGCCCAATTTCGAGAACTTTAATTTCCGCACAAAAAAACAACACCATGGTAGTTTTGCTGAAAACAGCGTTAGTCCTGGTTAGTTTCATTCAAATCATGCAAATTAGAGTCCAAAATAAGAGCAAAAGTGTTTGGAAAATTAGATATGATGGTGACTTATCACATTCTAGTAGAAAGCACCTCAGTGCTTGTCAAAACCATCATGAGTACCTTGCGACAAGCGGTAAAAGCCCATAGTAAACATAGGAAGGGAGGAGAGACAAGCATTAGTAAGGCAAACCTTCCCAGCATTAGTATTATATCTACCGCGCCATGGCATCACCCTATTCCCCACCTTAGCAACAAGAGGAGAAAACTTGTGATGCCCCCAATTCAATCGTACACTAATCATACACACAAATGTGTACGATCAAGATCAGGGACTCACGGGAAGATATCACAACACAACCCTAGACACAAATTAAAGTCATACAAGCTTCATATTACAAGCCAAGGGCCTCGAGGGCTCGAATACAAACAAGTCAGCGGAAGCAACAATATCTGAGTACAGACATAAGTTAAACAAGTTTGCCTTAAGAAGGCTAGCATAAAAGCAACAACGATCGAAAAGGCATGGCCTCCTGCCTGGGAGCCTCCTAACTACTCCTGGTCATAGGCGGTCTCCACGTAGTAGTAGGCACCCTCGGGGTAGTAGTAGTCGTCGATGGTGTCAGCTGGCTCCTAGGATCTGTCATCTGATCGCAGCAATTGGGTATGGGGAAAAAGAGGTAGCAAAGCAACCATGAGTACTCATCCAAAGTACTCGCAAGACTTACATCAGATCTAAACTAAGTATGCATCAGTATCAAAGAAATGGGCAGTATCTGTGGACTAAACTGCAGAATGCCAGAAGAGAAGGGAAAGCCAAGCCTATCGAAGACTAGCATCTTCAATTATCTTGCAGCATCAGAAGAGGTAAGAGTAGCATATTATATTTAACAAGTATGTTATAGCATTAACGCCCAGAGATCCTTTCTCGACTCCATGCGAGAAAGCAATCCTGGAGCCATCATATCCAAATCACATCTCAGTATCCAGTTCTAGTTGCTTAGATCAGGATACAACTCCAAGTCGTCCTATTACCGTAGACACGACTATTCAAATAGATAAACTTCCCTATAGGGGTGCACCACATTACCCAACACGCTCGATCACTCTGGCCAGACACACTTTCCCGGGTCATGCCTGGCCTCGGAAGGTCAACACGTCGTAGCCCTACCTAGGCTCAACAGAGAGGCCAACACACCGGTCTACATCCTAAGCTGCAGGGGTCTTGGTCCCATCACCCTTTGCACTCCTGCATGTTGCGTGGGCGGACGGTGTCAGTAATGGCAACCTCCTTATACAAGGCAGGTGCTTACGTGGGCCACCCGAGCGCACGCCGCTCAGTCGCTGATGTCTGAAGAGCTTCGGCTGATACATATGACGCCGAGTGCCCATATCTGTTCCCGCATGGTGGTTAGTGCGAATAGGCTAATGGCCAACTCAGATCAAATACCCAAATCCATTAGTGTCTTGGGAGCACACGGTAACGAGCAGAGGCTCAAGATCATGTGACCCCGTCGCCCCGTCTCATGGACTTATGGCAAGGGCCCGGAATGCTCGACCGTGCCACGTATAAATCTCGTGGGTACCCTCCAGGTCAACCCGACTACACATCAACTCACGGGTACCCTCATGGTCAACCCGACTCGCAAGAGACTATCGGGAACTCGGGTCCACCTCTATCGGGGTGGTACCGCCTGTCCCTCCAGTCCTACAGAAACAGTAACTCTCGCGGGTACCCCTCGGGGCCAACCCGTTTTTAACATGGTTTTGGGGGTAAAGCCAAAGTAACCGTGTGTCCAAAACACCAAGGGGGAATCCGAGGAATCACCCTCGATGGATTCCACTTGATATAATCGTCAAAGTGAACTTAGAGGAATCACCCTCGTGGTTCACACTTGAGGTGTTGCACGACAGAGAGGATCAGGAGTGGTGAAGGAGGAATCACCCTCGATGACCACGACCAAATAGCTACACTATAGAGTTATCATTAGGAGTGCGTTACGAGGTATCACCCTTGGCACTTGTTGGGGATATAACCCCACGGTGTAACCCGCCCAGGAGGGGCTGGGTTACGCTGTTGGCAACTCAACTATGAGGTTTAGAAAGGCCCAAGGATCCAAGACCTGAAAAGTTTGGAGGCAGCTTACAACGCGGGCCAGCTGAAGGCCCAAGACCCGGAGGTGGCGCGTGACCCGAAGGAATAAGCCGCCCAACGGTGACTTGCCTATCAAGGCAAGGCGCCTTAGAACCAGAGTCGGTTACGTTGTATGACCCGACCTGGACTCTTGTAAGCCCAGGGCCTTGACCTGTGTATATAAAGGCGAGTCCCTACGGCGGGTTAAACTTAAGTTACGATCCATCGATAGCTAGGTTAAGCGATTCCGCTCCCTTGTCATCGATACTCAATCAATAGAACACAAAGTAGGACGTAGGCTATTACCTTGTTGGTGAGGGGCCGAACCTAGGTGAACTCTTGTCTCTCTTCCCACTCAACCCCTTCAAGCTAATCATCATAGCGATGGCTCCACACCTAAGTCCTTTCGCTAGGGCATCTGCCGTGTTAAACCCACGACAGTTGGTGCCCGCCGTGGGGCCAGCGCACGGTGGTTTCGAGTTCTTGAAGAGCTCTTTCCCAGCGATCGAGGGATACGCCATTGGCAGGATGACCAAGAGTCGCCGCGGCAAGCTCTACATCGACGATGCTGGCTGGGCCCCCGAGGACGACTCAATCGAGTACGGGTACCGGGTCCCCTTCGGCGGGATTCACGTCTTCATCGGCAAGTGTAGGATCGAAAGTAGATCTAGAGGGGGGGATATGATTAGACTACTTGACCAAATAAAAATCTAACCTTTTCCCAATTTTAAGTGTTGGCGCATTTTAGCAACTAGTACAAGTCAAGCAATCAACCTACACATGCAATTCTCAAGAGTGTAGCAGCGGAAAGTAAGACATTGCATATGAAGGTAAATGGAAGGGTTTGGAGAAGGCAAACGCAATGTAGACACGGAGATTTTTGCCGTGGTTCCGATAGGTGGTGCTATCGTACATCCACATTGATGGAGACTTCAACCCACGAAGGGTAACAGCTGCGCGAGTCCACGGAGGGCTCCACCCATGAAGGTTCCACGAAGAAGCAACCTTGTCTATCCCACCATGGCCATCGCCCGCGAAGGACTTGCCTCACACGGGTAGATCTTCACGAAGTAGGCGACCTCCTTGCCCTTACAAACTTGTTGGTTCAACTCCACAATCTTGTCGGAGGCTCCCAAGCGACACCTAACCAATCTAGGAGACACCACTCTCCAAAAGGTAATAAATGGTGTGTTGATGATGAACTCCTTGCTCTTGTGCTTCAAATGATAGTCTCCCCAACACTCAACTCTCTCTCACAGATTTCGCTATGGTGGAAAGATGATTTGAGTGGAAAGCAACTTGGGGAAGGCTAGAGATCAAGATTCTTGTGGTAGGATTGGAATATTTTGGTCTCAACACATGAATAGGTGGTTCTCTCTCAGAAAATGAGTAGTGGAAGTGTAGGCACGTTCTGATGGCTCTCTCACAAATGGAGAAGGGGGTGGAGGGGTATATATAGCCTCCACACAAAATCCAACCGTTACACACTTTTGACCCAACTCGGTCAGACCGAATAGAAGAACTCAGTGAGACCGATTTAGTTCAAAATGTGAACGTTAGGAATCTCGATGGGATCGACTGGAACAACTCGGTGGGACCGATGTGCTAGGGCTTAGGGCAAAACCTCATCTCGGTGAGACTGATTGCTTGAACTCGGTGAGACCGATTGCAGCAAAGAGCAAACAAAGAGTTGGTCAAACAAACTCGGTGGGACCGATTGCACATTTTGGTGAGACCAAAATAATTGCAACAGGCAACAGAGAGTTCGCAAGGCCATCTCGGTGAGACTGAGATCTGTATCGGTGTGACCGAATCGTCTAGGGTTTTTGGCAGTGGCTATGTCAACAGAACTCAGTGGCGCCGGATGGAACATTTCGGTGGGGCCGAGTTTGACTTAGAGTTTTGGACATATGTGGAAATGAGAAAGTGGTTGAGGGTTTTGGAGCAATTCACTAAGCACTTTGAGCAAGTAGACCATTAAGCAACACCTCATCCCCTTTTAATAGTATTGGCTTTCCTATGGACTCAATGTGATCTTGGATCACTAAAATAGAAATGAAGAGTCTTGAGCTTTTGCCAATCTTTGTCCTTAGCATTTTGATGGGTCCACATGTCTAGTCCATGCCATGCCAATCATTGAACTTTCTGAAATATTAAACTTGAATGGATATTAGTTCAATGAGCTATATGTTGTTATGAATTACCAAAACCACCCGGGGATTAGTTGCACTTTCAATCTCCTCCTTTTTGGTAATTGATGACAACATATAGATCAAAGCTTCGACAAATGATAATATGAATGAAATACATCGTCGCTTTGAGAAGTATGTGATAAGCAAGAGCTCCCCCTTAATTTGTTCATTATTTAAAATTTTCTTTTGAATGCAAATGCACACTCGATTAGGATCATGGGTAACTATTCCATGTCACATACATCTTGGTGGAGCGCTCAAAATGAAAAGATTTGTGTATGATTATATCTATGATATTTGTGTATGATCATCAAGGGTAAGAGTGATTGATCATACACAAATATCATAGATATAATCATGCAAGCACACATTAAGGCATAGTTTGATCAAACACATGATCACATAAGTATCTCACGAGCATAAGCAAGAGAGGCAAATAAAAGGCAAAACACACACACACACTCTCTCTCTCTCTCGAAGCCTAATGATCTATACACTTTCTCCCCCTTTGGCAACAAGTTACCAAAAAGTTTGAAAACATATAGTGCTATGCGGCACTCTAGGCACGATCTCCGGGAATTGCTGAAGGGGTCTTCTGGCTTGTCGCTCCGGTGTGCGTAGATGGCGTGGAGAGGAGGGCATCTGCAAAAGCTTCTGAGGAAGTATGTGGAGCTGGAGGGGTTGACACTGGAGGTACAACCATGGCAGTTGCTGCAGGTGCTGAAGTAGTAGTCCTGGTATCTGTGACAATTGGCACTGCTGATGACCTTTGTGCCCTTGGCACTCTCTGAAAAGTATGTGTAGTTGGTCTATCCTCCCTGTCCTCAGCATCCTCTTGGAGCTTCTCCACAATAGTCTGTATCTCAGTGACCTTCACATCTAGGTCATGGAATTTAGTCTCAGTGATCCTCTCAAGACTTTCTTGATTTTGAGTCAGGGTGGCCAAGCCCTTCTCAAGTCTCACTGTAGCCTCAAGCAGATAACTGAGTTGATCTTGAGCATCACTGTGGAGGCATCTGGTGCACTGGCAGCCTTCGCTGCTTTTGCAGCTTTTGCTTTCTCGCTCTTCTCCTGGGCTTCTGCACTAGTAGGATGGGAAGCATCCATGACAAACTCGTTGTCCTCAAAATCTGGCCTCAGGGGAAGATGCTCTCTATCAAGAAGATATGTCCCAGTTCCCATCTTGGAATTGATCAACATTTGAATGTGAGGGGCATATCCACAAGATCTCTTTTGATCAGCAGCTGTTCTCTTCACAGTCTCTACAATCAAGCTCATCACCTTGAACTTCTGAGGTACATCAAACATGTGAAGCAAATTGATTGAGTGACCACGGATCAATCTATGATCTCCTGACTTGGGCAGAAGAGTGTGCTTCAATATAGTGTTGATAGTGGTCAAACCAGACAGCAGATAGTATATTGATCCAAACTTGTGTGTCTCCGGGGCATCATCAGGAATAGTCTTGTACATGTTGTCCATGGAGTTGTGATCCTTCCTAGGCTTGGCATATACATCAGTATCATCCTCCTCTTCCTTTGGGGCATTGATCAGCTTGGCCCATTCTGAGATTGTTGATTGATACCTTGTACCTTCAGTCATCCAGACAATCTTTCCATCAGGATAGAAGTGAGAAGTGGAATAGAATTGCATGATCATCTCATTGTTCCACTTAGTCAACTTCTGTCCAATAAACTTGTCAATTTTCATTCATTCTGAAGCTCTCATGCACACCTGGGAAATAGTCCTCATTGTCATCAATGTATTTCCAGTCAGCCCACTTCATGTCACAGACAATGGGCTTCTTGTCCAAAAGGATAGTCTCATAGAAATCTTGTTGTTCCTTGGTGTGAAAGCGGTAGTCTAGAGCAGTTCTCCTCCTAGTGGCATAGGGATCAGTCTGTCTCCAAAGTCTCAGACCTGCATCCTTTCTTAGCTTCATATTCTCTAGCACAGGATGATCATCACTATGATCTGGAATTTTTGGCTTGAGCTTTCTGAGCACTAGAGACTCTTCTTCTTCTTGAGCTTCAGGCACTGGGGCCTTATTCTTTTCAGCAGCAGGGATGTTTCTTGTTGATCTCTTTGGTGCAGAAGGCTTGGAAGCTTGAGCTTGAGCTGGAGGCTTGGGGGCAGACTTGGGCTTAGATGGAGTAGCCCCAGTCCTTATGGCATCCCCCATAAGCTTCTGAGTCTTTGCAGGAGGTGCAACATGCTCTTCCTCCTCCTCATCTTCTTCATCAGAATCTCTCATCATAGAAGGTTTGCCAATGACTCTGGCAATGGTCTTTTTGACTCTCTCCTTCCTCTTCTTCTCTTTTGCAGCACCACTTGCTGGTTGTGCTTGCTCTTGAGCAACAGAGGATTGCCTAGCTTTAGACATTGGAGCTCTCTTAGCAGGAGCTTTCTTGGGCATTTCAGGCTTGGCTGCAGCAGCAGCACCATACTCTTTCTTGAGTGCTTTCTTCTTGGAGGTCACCTCCTCCTCAACAACAAAGTCCTCATCCTCAGATTCAGATGTTCTCTTCTTCCTTGTCCTGGTTGCTGCCTTTGGCAAATTGCTGGGAGTGCTTATGCTCCCCATATCATAGCTACTTGAGGGACTAGTGCCCTCATTGAGGTTGACCTGCTCTTCAGACTTGTTCTGACTATCATTGCCCTCTGACATTGCTGAAACTGACCCTATGAATAGTTTGGTATAGATAGAATGGATGAGCATCACAAAGTGTAGCTTATTTTGCAAAAATATTGAGACAAAAACTTAATTTTAGTTTTCTGCTGAAAGCATTTCGGAGCTACCGATTTGACAAACTCGGTGACATCGAAGCACTAACAGAGTCTAAACACACAGTTTCGGTCAGACCGAAATGCAGTTCGGTGACTCCGAGATGCTAGGGTTTCACAGAGAAAGTGATTTCGGTCGCACCGATCAGTACACTTTGGTCAGACCGAGTTGTACTTGTGCAATGGCCAGGGCCAATCGGTGTGATCGAGATCCTTAGATCGGTCGGTCCGAGATGAGTTCGACGGAAACCTAACCCTAAGTTTTTGCATCAAATCTATTCTAAGGAATTCTTTCGGTGGATAGATCAATCTCATGCGTGGGAAGAACATAGGCATTATACTTTGTGCAAGAATCAGAGTTATGGAAAGCACAAAGGGTCAAATCCGTACCCTAACTTGGCGACAGATTTGCTACGGCGGCAACGGTGGTGAGAATTCCATTGACAGCGGCGGAGACCAGCGGCAGGAGGTCACTGGCGACGACGGCGATGATCCGGAGACCAGGGGGCAGTGCTGGGGTGCGGGCTCGTGCGATTGAAGTGTTTTTCAACCGTACAGGTACGGAGAGTATAAATACACAGACGCTGTCGGTGTGACCGAGTTGAACTACTCGGTGGCATCGAGATGCAAAACTGCTAGCAGTTGCTGCAACTCGGTGTGACCAAATGGTTCTAATCGGTTGCACCGATATTGAAAACCTAGATCAACTTAATGATTTCGGTGAGATCGAATAGGAGTGAGTTGGTCTGACCGAAGGGCGTTAAGAGGTTTTGGAAGTTAAGCCCTTAACGGATCGGTGGCTCCGAGTGCTCCTCACCCGAAGGGTCCGACTTCGACTTGTTCAACCTTTGTGATGTAGCATGAATAGAGTTTGAGACGAGAAAAAGCATAGATAGCTAGAGGGAGTACTTAGGCATTCTTGTCCATCCATTTGGCAAAAATAAAAACCAAACAATCAAAGCAACAAATGGATGTCCTCGAATGGAGAAAATTATGTAACCAACATGCTCACACAATAAGATGGCAAATAAATCATGTGGCAAAGCATGCACAAACACTCTAGCATCTATCAAGCAAATGACGATGACTAGGTCATCTATATATGAGTATATTGACTTAGGAGTCAAATGAGAACATTTGATCATAGGTCATACTCATCGTTTAACCACAAGTGGGGTTTCCACTTTTACATAAAGCATTATTGTGTTCACATCATTAGAGTTGCTTTAGCTCAATTCTTAGAGTAAAGCTCCCCCTAGATGTGATATCCCCCCTTAGAGGGATCAAATAACCTTGGGTTTTGTCGATGATGACTTCATGTAGGTGTCGAAGATGTGGATGCTCAATGTTGATGTAGATCATTTGGAGCAATCCATTGGAGTGAGTTGCACTTTCAATACCTACATGGTTAGTCCCACAAGGAACACACAAGGATATCCATAGACATAGAGTGAAACACACATATGATGATGTCCATGAAAGCATTAGGTTACCTTGTCCCTTGTCTTACCAACAAGAGGGTTTGTGACTCCTTGAACTAGTGCAAGATATGAAAGTTGATTGCACTTGTGCTTTCCAAAATGAATATGAGTGCCGTATGTTGGCAGAGTCACCCTCAAGAACTCTCTAGTTCTTCTTCTTTGGGATCCACATCAACTTGATGGGAATCCTTGGAGTTGTAGTCGTACTTGATGAAGTAGAACTTGATGTAGTCTTGGGAACCCACTTGACCATGGCCTTAGGAGCTTCTTCAAATGAATCAATCTCTTCTTGAAGCT
Organism: Thinopyrum elongatum; assembly: GCA_011799875.1. Classification (NCBI taxonomy): domain Eukaryota; kingdom Viridiplantae; phylum Streptophyta; class Magnoliopsida; order Poales; family Poaceae; genus Thinopyrum; species Thinopyrum elongatum. Next base: position 514,809,006 of record CM022298.1, read on the forward strand.
TGTCCTTGCCTTTTAGCTTGTGGTCTTGTGGTGGAAGATCATCTTGAGCTTGTGTTCCTTTGAAAGAAGTGGGGTCATACTTCTCTTGTTGAGGAACAAACTTCGTCTTGTGGTATTGATCTTCTTCCCACTCAACTCCATTGGCATTAGACTTTCGTTCAAAACCAACACCTTGATTCTTCCAGTGCCTTCCTTGCTTGCGTATAATTTCCTCAAATTGCTTACTTCCGGCAAGGCTCTTGTAAACACCTTTCTCTATAATTCCCTTCAATAAGCTATTTTCTTGATCAAGTGTAACTTGGCTAAAAGAATCATTAGTGGAATCAAGAGAACTACTAGAAGCAACAATATTGGATTTAACATGATTATTGTTACTGCTAGGAGGAGAATCTTTCTTGCTCTTGTTGTTAGATTTTACTTGTGGCATATAAGTAGACAAGTGTAAACGCTTGGCAATGTAAGAAGAACTCTTATTTCGAAGATCATCATTGATAGCTTTTAAGAACCCAGGCTCTTGCTCTAAATTTAGCTTCTCGAAGCGTAGCTTCTCATGAGTCCTTAGGAGCCCTCTATGATCCTCTAGAGTTGTTTCATGAGCTAACTTAGGAGTGTTTAGTTCTTTAGTTAGACGCTCAATCTCCTTCTTATCGTTGTCATTCGTTTCATCTTGATTAGCATGATTAATAGCAATTTCATCATAGTTTTCATCACTAGTGTTGTCAATAAGTAAATCATCATCACCTAGCAAATCATCTTCATCACTATTGAAATCAACATACTCGGGGTGTGATACCTTAGGGCCTTTAGCCATGAAGCATCTTCCAATTCCTTCATTTGGTGAGTCAAATATGTCGTAGGAGTTGGATGACACAAGTGCAAGACCGGCAACACCTTCATCCTGAGTATATTCGGAGTCGGAGTGATAACTTCTCTCGGAGTAGTTGTCGGAGTCGGAACCGGATACCCATTCACCAACATGAGCTTGATGTCTTCGTCTTGTGTAGCTCTTTGATGACTTATCCTTCCTTTCCGAATCCTTGCTTCTGCGAGAGGGTCTTCGTTCATAACAATCATCTCTACTCCTTCTCTCTCTTGGTGGTGATTCATCTCTTTTACTTCTCCTCTTGGGTGAATCTTCTCTTTTCTTGTAGGGAGCCGTACACTCATTGGAGTAGTGTCCGGGTCTTCCACAATTGTAGCAATTGCGATCACGACTAGAAGATCTTTTGTCATTGTAGGACCTTGACTTGGAATTTCTATCTTTGCTTCTATTCTTGTAGAATTTGTTGAAGTTCTTCACCATTAAGCTCAATCCTTCATTGAAGACTTGTTTCTCACTAAATGTTGTAGCAGCATCACATGAAGCTTTATAAGCACCACTTGACTTGTTGTGGAGCTCTTCCTTATCCTTGAGTGACATCTCATGAGCAACAATTCTACCAATGACTTCCGTTGGCTTGAGATCTTTGTAGTTGGGCATCATTTGGATCAAGGTGCACACGGTATCATATTTTTGATCCAAGGCTCTTAGGATCTTCTTGATGATGAATCTTTCGGTCATTTCTTCGCTTCCTAAGCCGGCAATCTCATTTGTGATGAGAGCAAGCCTAGAGTACATTTCGGCGATACCTTCACCATCCTTCATTTTGAACTTGTCAAGTGACTTTGAAGCACATCCTATTTGGATTCCTTGACGGACTTGGTACCTTCGTGCATATCAACCAAAGTATCCCAAATTTCCTTTGCATTCTCAAGACGGCTGATTTAGTTGAATTCTTCGGGGCACAATCCGTTGAAGAGAATATCGCAAGCTTGAGCATTGTATTACAACATCTTCAATTCTTCCGCGGACGCTTCACGATCCGGTTCTCTTCCATCCTCGAAGTATTCACCTTGCAAGCCAATTCGCACAATAGCCCAAACAGTGGGATTATGACCAAGAATATGCATTTTCATCTTATGCTTCCAACTAGCAAAATTAGTACCATCAAAGTAAGGACCTCTACGGTGGTAATTTCGCTCGCTAGACGCCATACTCTCCTAGGTTGTGAAACCAAGGCCATGATCACCAATGCTATGGAAATCAAGGCAAATGGAGACCAAAGCTCTGATACCACTTGTAGGATCGAAAGTAGGTCTAGAGGGGGGGTGATTAGACTACTTGACCAAATAAAATCTAACCTTTTCCCAATTTTAAGTGTTGGTGGATTTTACCAACTAGTACAAATCAAGCAATCAACCTACACATGCAATTCTTAAGAGTGCAGCAGTGGAAAGTAAAACATTGCATATGAAGGTAAAGGGAAGGGTTTGGAGAAGGCAAACGCAGTGTAAACACAGAGATTTTTGGCATGGTTCCGATAGGTGGTGCTATCGTACATCCACGTTGATGGAGACTTCAACCCACGAAGGGTAATGGCTGCGTGAGTCCACGGAGGGCTCCACCCACAAAGGGTCCACGAAGAAGCAACCTTGTCTATCCCACCATGGCCATCGCCCACGAAGGACTTGCCTCACTCGGGTAGATCTTCACGAAGTAGGCGATCTCCTTGCCCTTACAAACTTCTTGGTTCAACTCCACAATCTTGTCAGAGGCTCCCAAGCGGCACGTAACCAATCTAGGAGACACCACTCTCCAAAAGGTAATAAATGGTGTGTTGATGATGAACTCCTTGCTCTTGTGCTTCAAATGATAGTCTCCCCAACACTCAACTCTCTCTCACAGATTTCGCTATGGTGGAAAGATGATTTGAGTAGAAAGCAACTTGGGGAAGTCTAGAGATCAAGATTCTTGTGGTAGGATTGGAATATCTTGGTCTCAACACATGAGTAGGTGGTTCTCTCTCAGAAAATGAGTAGTGGAAGTGTAGGCACGTTCTGATGGCTCTCTCACAAATAAAGAATGGGGTGAAGGGGTACATATAGCCTCCACACAAAATCCAACCATTACACACATTTGACCCAACTCGGTCAGACCGAATAGAAGAACTCGGTGAGACCGATTTAGTTTAAAATGTGAACGTTAGGAATCTCGGTGGGACTGACTGGAACAACTCGGTGGGACCGATGTGCTAGGGCTTAGGGCAAAACCTCATCTCGGTGAGACCGATTGCTTGAACTCGGTGAGACTGATTTCAGCAAAGATCAAACAGAGAGTTGGTCAAGCAAACTCGGTGGGACCAATTGCACATTTCGGTGAGACCAAAATAATTGCAACAGGCAACAGAGAGTTCGCAAGGCCATCTCGGTGAGACCGAGATCCATATCGGTGTGACTGAATCGTCTAGGGTTTTTGGCAGTGGCTATGTCAACTGAACTCAGTGGCGCGGGATGGAACATTTCGGTGGGGCCGAGTTTGACTTAGAGTTTTGGACATATGTGGAAATGAGAAAGTGGCTCAGGGTTTTGGAGCAATATCACTAAGCACTTTGAGCAAGTAGACCATTAAGCAACACCTCATCCCCTTTTAATAGTATTGGCTTTCCTATGGACTCAATGTGATCTTGGATCACTAAAATAGAAATGAAGAGTCTTGAGCTTTTGCCAATCTTTGTCCTTAGCATTTTGATGGGTCCACATCTCTAGTCCATGCCATGCCAATCATTGAACTTTCTGAAATATTAAACTTGAATGGATATTAGTTCAATGAGCTATATGCTGTTATGAATTACCAAAACCACCCGGGGATTAGTTGCACTTTCAGCAAGATTGGCGGATCAGAGCCTGAGCTGGACATTTGCACTGACATCATCGAGCCGGCTCGGCGTGTGCAACCCGCCAGGGTTCAACCCGGCCGGAAGCGTGTTTTCGTCGGTTTCGCACGTGGCACGGATCTTGCGGAGGATTCTGTATCTGGAGGAGAGACTCTCATCTACTCAGGTGATGAGTCCTCGACCGGAGAGACGGAGTCGATTTAACAACTTCAAGACGGCGGGCTCGGGGGCTATTCCGATGGTGATAGTATTCCGGACCCCTATGAGCCACCGTACAGGGCTGCTATCTTCATGGTTTTTCACAGGGCCGGTGCTCAATTCATCGACAACTGCAGCTATGACATCTAGTTCGGTGGCTGCGGCGACTGGGGCTGGATGTTCAGTTAGACCGCCGGCTCAGGTTTTGTCAGATATCTTGGGCACTTTGACGACCTTGTTGGCAATAGAGGTTACTGTGGCGAATCAAGCAGAGCATAATGCAGAGATTGCAAAGGTTCGTGATGAGGTAGCCAAGGCCTAGGAGGATCTTAATGCAGAGAATGCCAGGATGGCAATGGTATGGGCCCAGATGGATGCTGAGTCACAGCGTCTAAGGGCGGAGGCCTTTCGCTTGAGTCTGGATCAGAACGCGTCAAATGTTGTTCTTCGAAGGAGACGTCAAACCCGCCTGCCTTTGCAGTATGAGGCGCGGAACCTCTTTAACACGCCCGGGGCAGGACCAAGTAATCTACCAGGAACAACCTGGGCTGCAGAGGCGCCAGGGAGCGGGGCGGTGGCTCAGCCTTGACTGTCAGACCCGCCCCGTAGGGTTCAGACCTCGCCTCGGTGTTTTTCGACACCATCTGGCCATTATTCTAACCCGGTGGATAACATGATAGCAGCGGCTACCAGGCTCAATGCGCTCCCTCTTACTAATGAGACGCCCTTTGCAGCTGAGGTGCGAAACGCGATTGAGCTCCTGCAAACAGCGGTCGCACAACAGGAGTATTATTCATACAGCCGTGACTGGGTGCATTCAACCCCCCTCCCAAGCCACAGTTACAGCCGACGCGTTGAGTCGCCAGCGGTTTCCAGCAGTGAACGACATCATCGACCGCCCCAGGATGACCCGCCCCTTGGGAACAACCCGACACTTACTCACACTTAGGCGATTGTGGACGAGGCCAGAGCCTGCCGAGTAGCAGAGGCGGCGGCGGCTCAACCAGGGGCTTATCAGCAGCCTCCAGTGACTCCTTCAGCCTTAGTAGGAGCTGGGACAATTTCCAGGACGGTCGGAGTGCTGTGTTTAGTGCCGGCTTTGCGTAATGAATGTCTGCCTAAGGATTTCAAGGGCCCTCGCAAAGTGCCTAACTACACAACTGATCTCCCTCTAGAGGGCTGGATCGCGAGTTATGAGTTAGCCATGGAGATGTTGTATGTCAATGACGCGGTCTGTGCCAAGTACTTTACTATGATGTTGGATGGGCCAGCTCGTACATGGTTAAAAGGATTACCTCCTAATTCCATCAACTCATGGCCAGAGTTGAAAGCGCGGTTCATTAAAAAAATTCAAGGGACAAGCAAGCAGCCTCTGACGATTATCGATCTGGATAACTGTGTGCAGCGTGAGGATGAGTCGGCTCACCATTGGGTCCGGCGGGTCTCAGCAATTATTCACTCATCAGATAGTATGGCGGCGGGTCAGGCAGTTCTGGTCCTGGAGAAGAACTGTCACTTTGTCCCCCTTAAGCAAAAACTCAGGCGGCTTAAGCGTCATTGCACTGACATGGGTGAGCTCATGGCGGCTCTTATTAAGTATGCAGACTCTAATAACACCAAGGACCCCGGATCTCATGATGAGAAATCCAACAAGGGAAAAAAGAGTGGCAATGGTAAGGGTCAGCAGCAGAATGCGGCAGAGCATAATGGCAACAACCAGTGTAATGATGGTAAGCGTAGACACCCCAACGGCGAGTCAGATCTAGTGGCTAACACCAACACCGGGTATAAGAACCAGCGCCACAATGGTAATGGTAAGCCGCCCTTTGGCGGTGCAATGCCTTTTAATCTTGAGGCGGCACTTAATGACCCATGCCCGAAGCACAGTCTTCCCAATAAGCCGTCCACTCATGCTTGGAAGGATTGTTGGGTTATGCGAGAGTTCAGGAATTACAGGCTCGGTCCGAATCATGGAAATAATAATGGGCCGCCCGGTGGGTCAGGATCCGGTTCACAGGGGTCCGGCTTTGGTGGCGGCGGCTCAAATTCTGGCTATCAAGATCAAGGTCAACAGGGTGGTTATAACCAATAGTCTGGTCAAGGTAACTAGTAGCAAGGTAATCAGTCAGGGTATCAGAGTAATCCAAAGTAGCTCAATAGTGGCCAATACCATGTCTTCACCACAAGTCATTGCAAATGAGATCAGAAGGTTCATAAGCGGGTGGTTCATGCGGTAGATCCGGCTGTTCCACAATATTTGAGATGGTCTGAGCACACGATATCATGGAGCTGGGTGGATCACCCGCCACAGGTTGTTAACCCGGGTCAGTTAGCCCTTGTGGTGGCCCCTCAAGTTGGTGGCTATAAATTCACTAAGGTGCTTATGGACGGTGGAAGCAGTATCAACATTTTGTATTATGACACTTTTCGCCGGATGAACTTAACTGACAAGGATCTTAAGCCGTCTTCCACAGTCTTCCATGGTGTGGTGCCTGGTAAGTCAGCGTATCCTATGGAAAAAATTGCCCTAGAAGTAGCCTTCGGTGATGATTATGACTACAGGGCAGAGACGTTGTGGTTTGAGGTGGTCAAAATCAAGAGTCCGTATCATGCTTTGTTCGGACGGCTGGCTTATGCTAAGTTCATGGCTCGCCCTTGTTATGTTTATCTACAGCTTAAAATGCTAGGGCGCAAGGGGACAATTACGGTCCATGATGATCGGAAAATCGCTTTGGAATGCGAGGAAGGAGATGCAAGTTATGCAGAGTCAGCCTGTGCCACTGAGGAGCTGAAGTTCTACAAAGACAATGTTGACTCGGCTGATATGACCCCTTTGAAGAAGCCCACTACAGAGCAAGACCCTCTGTTGAAGTTTAAGTCAGCTGATGATACCAAGCAAGTGGATTTTATTACTGGCGACTCATCTCAACAGTTCACAGTGGGGGTTAGCATGGATCCTAAATAGGAAAGCGCGCTCATCGAGTTCATCCGTGAAAATCGAGACATCTTTGCATGGAAACCTTCTGACATGCCAGGTGTACCGAGAGAATTCGCTGAGCACACTCTTAATATGGATCCTAAGTTTAAGCCGGTCAAATAGTTCCTTCGTCGTTTCAATGAAGAGCGACGTAAGGCTATTGGAGAAGAGGTAGCCCGGCTCTTAGCGGCTGGGTTTATCGTGGAAGTTTTTCAACCGGAGTGGTTGGCTAACCCTGTGCTTGTACTCAAGAAGAACGGTACATGGCGTATGTGTGTTGACTACACAGATCTTAAAAAGGCTTGTCCAGCTAATCCGTTTGCTCTCCCCCGTATTGACCAAATCATTGATGCAACGGCGGGTTGTGAGAGCTTATGCTTCCTGGATGCTTATTCTGGTTATCATCAGATTAAGATGGCAATCAAAGACCAAGAGAAGACGGCTTTCATCACACCTTTTGGAGCTTTCTGCTATGTTTCTATGCCTTTTGGGCTCAAGAGTGCTCAGGCGACTTATCAACGTTGTGTTCAAAATTGTTTTCATAGTCAGATTGGGCGCAACGTTCATGCTTATGTGGATGATATTGTGGTTAAGTCTAGGAACAAGGAGACTCTCTTGGATGATTTGAAAGAAACTTTTGACAATCTCCGGGTCTACAAAATGATGCTTAACCCGACCAAATGTGTCTTTGGTGTGCCTGCAGGTAAACTTTTGGGGTTTCTGGTCTCAGAGCAGGGCATTGAGGCTAACCCGGAGAAGATAAAGGCCATCACTTCGCTTTCTAAGCCGGCGTGTATCAATGACGTCAAGCAATTGGCGGGTCGCATCGCGGGTTTAAGCTGGTTGTCGTGGTTCAACACAGCCACCTATGGGGCTATCGGCCCCTTTGTGGTTCGGCAAGGGGGAAGGGCGCGCTGCACAAAGAGCGGAGGCCGTAGGACGGCGCGGCGGTGATGACGCAGGCAATTTTTACCCAGGTTCGGGCCGCAGCAAGGCGTAAAACCCTAATCTTGCTTTGGTGGATTGATGAATGGACCGGGGTGGAGACGCAGCGCTCTAGCCCAGCAAGGTCGTCTTGGGACGAGAGCAGCTACGCGCGTATGAGCATACAGGGATCTGAATCCTTTCTAAGGTTGACCCGGCCCTTCTTTTATAGGTAAAGGGGTCACCACAATGGCAAATCAGTCATTACGTACTAATTGGATAGCAAACAGTGCTATCATACCTATCTCTGCAGACAGGACAAGGCACATTAAATGCACCGCTTAGTGTCACATCGTGGGTGTAGCCCGGCAAGCCTTGCCGTGCCATTCAGCCACCTCTTCGCCTGCCTGCGTGACACGTATCCTGGACGGGTGTCATTTAGGGGTGTTCTTCCTCAGAAATGGTCTGCCACGTACCAAATAATGGCCACTTAATCACTTGGGGGCTCGACACCGCACCGATAGGTGACTTGCTTTGCTGTGAGGTGGAGCGGTGGAGCCTTGGCAGGGTAATCCGCCCTCGGCGTCCCCGGCAAGCCTGCTGGGGGAGTCTTGAGACTTGTCTCTGGGACGACCTCGACCTAACCAGGCTCGCCTGCCGGGCAAGGGAGGTTTCCCCTTGGTGAGATCTTGCTTCTTTGGTTTGTCTAGGTCTTCTTGATCCGCCCTTTGACTTCTCAAAGAGCTATATCTTCAGCTTGGTCTTGTCTTGGATGTTGTAACCTTGTTCCTGAGCCTGTGTATAGTTCGGGCAACAGACACCAGGGTCTGTTGCACCGACAGGAGCCCCCGGGCCTGGCTCGAATGCATTGCCGAGCGTCGTCGGGGTAAGCCCTATCATGTACATATTCAGAGGTCTTGTGGTAGCTCATCCTTTGAGATCTTCTTTGCTTCAACATTAACCTGTGCTTAACTCAGTTTCTAGTTTTTTTGCGCGTCGTACAAGACATTATGAGGGAGCTACGAGCCATGATCCGTGGGCTGCCCACGTCCCACATTCACGAGGCGGTAACCGCCATTCCACTAGCTTCTCCGCTTCTGGCGTTTCCGCCACGTATGCTGCATGCATTGCATAGGGTTGGTGGCGGACGCGGGGAGCGCAGAAATGAGTGCCATAGCAGAAAACCAGGCGCCATGGATTGGTGCAGGGGGTCGGCCTTGATTCCACGGGCTTCTGATGGTGCGGGGGAGCCGGATTGGTAGAGAGGGGCGGTTGCCTCCCCTGAGTGAGGAGCCAGCCCCCGGCCCGGTTTGCCTATAAAAGGGAACACGGGCGAGGTGCTGACTCACACCCGTCTCCTCCTTCTTTCTTCTGACATTGCCCCTTAATCATGGTGAGGGGAAGAGAGCGCAGCAGTACTCCAGTAGTGGCGATGAGGGCTTCTGCTTGACAACGCCTCCCTCCTCCCCTTGGGGACGCGGAAGCGGAGCCCGCCGCGAGGGGAGGCGGGAGAGGGCAAGGTCGTGGTCGCCGCGGTGCTCGGGGCTGAGGAGGACAAGGTGGGGCTTTGATCGCACCTCCTCCTGCTCTTCAAGATCCTAATGAAGGCCACGTCGGGAACCAGCCGCTGGAGTTCATCATCAAGCTGCGAGGACCCCCGCGCAGCCGCCTTCGGCTTCCTACTCCATTTGCAAGGGTGATGGAGATCGAGCAGCCGCCGGGGTTGAGGCTGCACATGAGAGGCTGTTGCAATGGCAACATGTGGGAGGACGTAGAGTTCCCTGCTCCTCATGTCATGCTTCTCCGGCGTGGTTGGAAGACTTTTGCTCGTGCCCATAGCTTGGCGGCCGGGCACGTCCTCCATTTCAAGTTAATGGACTCCACCCTGCTCTCCATCAAGGTCTTCGGGTGCTCGCTTAGGGTGCTGCGCGGAGAGCTCGACCAACAACGAAAGCTCCTCCTTGAGTGACAGCGACGAGGAGGACAGTGACGGTGATAACGACGATGCTGAGGAGAGGACGACGGCTCCGACTCCGGCTGAACACCAGCCGCACCGTCACCGTCAGGCGGCAGCACCATCATCTGCACCTGCATCTCCTCCCTGGCAAGGCGATTTGCCGGGGAGTTGGGTGTGGAGGCATGGATGGGGTCTCCGGCTCCTCCAGCGGCCTTCCAACTGGGCCCCGGTAGGCTTCCTCGTGGGCTACGGCTTCGTTCACCCTGCCGCGTCCTGCTGGCCCTGGTAGCGGTGGCCAAGGGGTCGTCTCCGCCAGTCTCTTCACCATCACCTTCGCCCGTGCCCTCCCGATCTTGTCAGGCTCCTTGTCATGGGGCCTGATGGGGTCAGGCTGGGCTTCTGCCCAGGCATCCCTTTTGCCCTCTTCGCCTCCCGAGGTAATTCCTAGGAGGAGAGGGACAAGAAAGGGATTATAGGGCAGTTATCTTTTTTCAGTCTAAAATGTGTAGGCATTTGCCAAACTTTAGTCTAAATATGTAACCTCGTGTATCCATCTTTGTACTCTGTAAGCCTTGTACTTGTTTTATTTGCATATTAATGAAAAAATATAGTCTTGCCGGGCACTTGTGCATGTACTGTGTCCACGCAAAGGGGGAAAGCCTTTATACAAGTTTTCCCCGGCAAGTTATCTTGCCGGCCACCCCTAGTTTGTTGCCACGGGGCTGAGCCTGTCGGGCTTCAAAACGATAGAAAGGGGACCAGCCCCTCGTCGAACCTTCTTCAGCAAAAGTCACTTCGACCATCTTGACCGAAGCAACGTTCGAGTCAAAGGATGGGAGCACAGATGTTTCAAAGGCGACGAGGTCTTTCTATGCACAAGTTTCTTTCTTACAGAGACATGTATGGACGAGAGGGAACTTATCTGTTTGGCTTGCCGGGGATCAATACGTAGTCTCGCTTCCATTTCTTCTTTCCGGGATAGGGTCCACGGCAAGAGCCCTGTAGTTAGTGCAGAGGAAAGCAAGGTAACATATGATCTCATCTACATGCCCATGATATGTAGTGAAACATGACCTCATCTACATGATCATGACATGCTCATGTTATGCTTATGCATCCATGCAAGTTTTGGGGCCCCCAGCGCTTCGTTTATTCATTTGTTGCTCAGGGTCTGTGCCTGGCTTTGTACAAAGGGTTACATGCAACATCGGCAATGCTTGTACAAAAGGGTGGCTACCGGGTAGGGCCCGACAGCCGTGCCTTACAGGTAGAACTTACAGAGATGCTCAATGTTCCATGAGTTTTGCAATAGAATGCCATCTCCGGTCTCCAGACGAACTGCGCCCGGTCTGGTGACTCATCCCACCCAGTAAGGGCCTTCCCACTTTGGCGTCAACTTGTTTGCACCCTTGGCGGACTGAACGCGCCTAAGGACAAGGTCGCCTTCCTCAAGGCACCGGGCATGAACCCTGCGGCTGTGATAGCAACGCAAGGCTTGCTGGTATCGTGCAGCACGTACAGCAGCCCAGAGACGGTTCTCCTCAAGTAGCACAGCGTCGTCATGCTGGTGCTGTTCTTGCGCTACTTCATCGTAGGCAAACACTCGAGGTGACCCGTATACGAGTTCCATGGGGATAACTGCTTCTGCCCCATAGACTAGGGAGAAGGGAGTCTGGCCGGTAGCTCAATTTAGTGTCGTACGGAGGGATCAAACAACCACCGGCAGCTCGTCAATCCATCGCCTGCCACACTTCCGCAGCTTGTCAAATGTTCTTGTCTTAAGTCCTCGCAGCACTTCAGTGTTTGCCCTCTTAGCTTGCCCGTTGCTCCTGGGATGGGCAACAGAGGCGAATGAGATCTTGCTTTCGAGGGCTTGAACGTATTGCATGAAGGCGCGGCTCATGAATTGGGTGCCGTTGTCTGTGATGACTCTGGCGGGTATTCCGAAGCGGCACACCAGTCCTTTCAAGAACTTGATAGCTGACTGTGTAGTCACCTTCCTCACAGGCTCTACTTCTGGCCACTTTGTGAACTTGTCGATGGCGACGTACAAGAACTCAAAGCCCCCGGTAGCACAGGGGAAGGGGCCCAAAATGTCGAGCCCCCAGACCGAAAGGGATATGATAAAGGGATCGTCTGGAGACTTGGGCAGGCTGATGGATATTCTTGGAGTGGAACTGGCAGGCTTCACATCTGGTGACTAGCTCGATTGCATCTTGGAGGGCCGTGGGCCAATAGAATCCTTGCCGGAAAGCTTTTCCAACCAAGGCCCTCGATCCAATATGAGATCCGCACATGCCTCCGTGTATCTCTGCCAATAGTTCCTTTCCTTCTTCCCGGCAAATGCACTTCAATTTCACACCGTTAGGCCTTCTTTTGTATAGTGTGATGTCGACAAACTGATACATACTGGCCCTCCGGGCTACTCTTTCAGCTTCTTCTTGCTCTTCGGGAAGTTCTCCTGTTTGGAGGTACCGGACTATGTGTTGTGCCCAAGTTGGAGCCTGGGGCTCGACAACAAGGATTAGCAGCACCTCCGCATTCGTGGGAGCGCATGCCTCAACCGCAAGGGCTGGTCACTTGGCGGGAGGGTGCTGCTCACCAGGCGAAGTGGAGTTGTCCCTGCCAACCTCTCTGCCGAGGGCTTCGGAAGCTCTGCCGGGAGAGGCTTCCCAGAGTCTAGTTTCCTCCTCTTTCTGGCCATTACTGTTGGGGATACTGAGGGTTGAGTCAGGTGGAGAACAAAAGTATGGGCGTTCTGCATCGTAGCATCAGCCGAAAGTTCTGTCAGACGTCCAGTTCAGCATTGTGGCACGGTCGGATCGTACCGACCCTCCGAGGCGGTGCTGGTATCCACCCTGCACACAACGACCCGGAGTGCACAGGGCGATGGCCCAAGACCCCTGAGTGCTTAGGATGTAGACCGGCGGGGACCTCTTTGCTGAGCTTTAGGTAGGGCTGCGGTGTATCGTTTGGCCGAGGCCGGGCATGACCCAGGAAAGTGTGCCCAGCCGGATTTAATCGAGCGTGTTGGGTAAGTTGGTGCACCCCTGCAGGGAAGAAAACTTCTATTGATAGCCTGTCCTACGGTAACGGACACTCGGAGTTGTATCCTGATTGATACAATTTTAGAACTGGATACTTGGATACTATGGCTCTGGGATTGCTTCTCACAGGGAGTCGAGAAGGGATCTCAGGACGAGGTTGATGACTGTATGGCTCTGGGATTGCTTTCTCGCAGGGAGTCGAGAAAGGATCTCTGGGTGAGGTTGAGACTTAATGATACTACTACATTATATTGTACTGTTCTACTCTCTTCTACTGCTGCAAGACCGCTGAAGATGCTAGTCTTCGATAGGACTAGGCCTTCTTTCTATTCTTGCATTTCTGCAGCCCAGTCCACATATACAGCCTCCCCTTGAAAATGTTGCATATGTAGTGTAGATCCTTGCTTGCTGAGTACTTCTGAGTACTCACGGTTGCTTTGTTTACCTTTTCTCCCCATATCAGTTTGACGTGACCAAGATGACGGAGCCCCTGAGACAGATGCCCCGTCGATCGACTACTTCTACTACCCAGAGGATGGATTCTGCTATGAGTTGACTGACGACCAGGAGTAGGATCGGAGGGTCCCAGGCAGGAGGCCTACGCCTTTCGATCGTAGTGTTTTATTTTGCCCCGCCTTTCTAAAGGCCTTTCTGTTTCTCTTTTAATATCTGTACTCAGATATCTGATGCTTCCGCTGACGCTTGTTCGCAAGCTTATGTATTCGAGCCCTCGAGGCCCCTGGCTTGTAATATAAAGCTTGTATGACTTTATTTATGTTTTAGAGTTGTGTTGTGATATCTTCCCGTGAGTCCTTAGGCTTGATCGTGTGCATTTGCGTGTATGATTAGTGCACGATTGAGCCGGGGGCGTCACAATGAACCCCTCCGTGATGGTGTTTGATTGGATCTCGTGGTTCTGGAACTTGCGGCGGCTCGAATTGTGTTTCGTCGACTCCCCTAGGGTTTCTGGAATATTTGGGTATTTATAGAGCTGAGAGGTGGTGGAGGAGACCCCCGTGGGCCCCACAACCCATCAGGGCACACTAGGGGCCTCTAGCGCGCCCTGATGTCTTGTGGGCCCCATGGGTCTCCCCCCAGGTGCTTCCTTGGCTCCCAAGTTGTCTTCTGGTCCAAAAAAATCTCCAAAAAGTTTCGCTGCGTTTGGACTCGTTTGATAGGGATATTCCGCGAAGTAAAAAACAAGCAAAAAATAGCAATTGGCACTGGGCACTATGTCAATAGGTTAGTCCCAAAAAATGATATAAAGTTGCTATAAAATGATTGTAAAACATCCAAGAATGATAATATAATAGCATGGAACAATAAAAAATTATAGATACGTTGGAGACGTATCAGCATCCCCAAGCTTAATTCGTGCTCGTCCTCGAGTAGGTAAATGATAAAAACAGAATTTTTGATGTGGAATGCTGCCTAACATGTTCATCACATATTCTTTTCTTTTTAGCATGGACATTTGGACTTTTAGATGGTTCAAAGCAATAGTCTATAATTGACATGAAGACTTCAATACTCAAGCATATCAACAAGCAACCATGTCTTTCAAAATATCAACACTAAAGAAAGTTATCCCTAGCCCATCATGCTCAATCATTGATCCATTCATAAAACACACTCGAATATTAGCTACATCCAATGCTCAAGTACGATCATAGTGCTCCCTAGTTGGTGCTTTATAAGAGAAGATGGAGACTCAAAATAAAAAATAAAATTGCATAAAAGTAAATAGATAGGCCCTTCGCAGAGGGAAGTAGAGATTTGTAGAGGTGCTAGAGCTCAAAGCTTAAATTGAGAGATAAATATTTTGGGAGGCATGCTTTTCCCGTCAACGAAAACGACCGAGTAGTTCCCAATACTTTCCATGCTAGATACATCATAGGCGGTTCCCAAACATAAAATAAAGTTTATTCCTTTTCCACCATACTTTCACACTCCACGGCTAGCCGTATCCAAGGGTAACATCCATACCAACACTTTCCAAGGAATTTATTATTTGACGACATAAAGTAAATTTCTTTTTCATTTCGGGACTGGGCATCCCTATTAGCGCCGCACTTTGTGCAATGACAAGTGAATAAACACTCATCTTGAGAATAACACATCTAACATGCAAAAATATTGGCCACCCCCTGCCGCTTCATGAGTGGTACGGGCACACAAAAAGGAAATTCATTTTGAAAATTAGAGTTGGCACATACAAATTTACCTAGAACGGCACAGAAATACCGCATATAGGTAGGTATGATGGACTCATATGGCAAAACTTGGTTTAAGGATTTTGGATGCACAAGTAGTATTTCTACTTAGTACAAGTGGAGACTAGCAAAAAGATTGAGAAGCAACCAATCAAGAAACGAAAATTCTCATAAACGAGCAATAAGCATAACTAACACCGAATAATGCACCAGAAGTAGGATGTAATTTCATTGCATAACTATTGACTTTCGTGCTTGCATAGGGAATCACAAACCTTAACACCAATATTCTTACTAAAGCATAATTACTCACCAACATGACTCACATATTAGTATCATCATGTATCAAAACTATTACAAAGAATCAAGTTTATTTTGTTCAATGATCTTCATGAATTTTTTTATTATATCCCTCTTGAATATCTATCGCTTTGGGACTAATTTCATATGTTGCGATTGCTTTTGATAAGCTCAAACAAATTTAAGTGAAGAACATGAGCATAAAAATTTTCTTCTCTCAAAATAATATAAGTGAAGCTTGAGAGAATTTCTTCAAAAAATTTACTAACTCTCAAATAAATCTAAGTGAAGCATGAGAGAATTTCTTCAAAACATATTAAAGCACACCATGCTCAAAAAGATATAAGTGAACCACTAGAGCAATTCCATAGCTCAAAAAATTTAAGTGAAGCACATAGAGCAATTCTAACAAATCATAACATAATTTTGGCTCTCTCAAATAGGTGTGTCCAGCAAGGATAAATATGAAAACTAAAAAGCAAAACAAGCAAAGACTCGTATAATACAAGACGCTCCAAGAAAAACTCATGATATGCGACGAATAAAAATATAGCTCAGAGTTAATTACCGATGGTTGTTAGAAGAAAGAGGGGATGCCTTCCAGGGCATCCCCAAGCTTAGTTGCTTGGTTCTCCTTGAATATTAACTTTGGTTGCCATGGCCATCCCCAAGCTTAGGCTCTTTTCACTCCTTATTCCTTCATCCAATGTGATATCATGCAAAACTTGAAAACTTCAATCACACAAAACTTAACAAAACCTTCGTGAGATCCGTTAGTATAAGAAAACCAATCTTCACTTTAAGTACTGTTGCAAACCCATTCATATTTTGTTATTGCATTATACCTACTGTATTCTAACTTTACCATGGCTTATACCCCCCGATATAATCCATAGATTAATCAAAATAAGCAGACAATGCAAAGAAAATAGAATCTATAAAAAACATAATAGTCTGTAAAGATGCGAATTTTACTTATACTTATGTAAATCCAAAAATGCTGAGAAATTAGCACAACAGAGGCAATATTTATATCAATCTTGTGTAAAATAATCAGAATTTTTTGTCTCTTCTGTGAATTTAAAAAATTATGTTACTGGAGGCAAAAGTTTCTGTTTTGCAACAGGATCAAATCAACTATCACCCAAAGCTATCCCAAAGGCTTTACTTGGCACAAACACTAATTAAAACATAAAAACACAATCGTAACAGAGGCATAATTGTGCAAACACTCAAGAATAGAAAGAAAAAGGGAAAAATAAATTTTATTCATTGGGTCGCCTCCCAACAAGCACTATCGTTTTATGCCCCTAGCTAGGCATAATATTTTATTGATGCTCACATGAAAGATAGTAATTGAAACACAAAGAGAGCATCTTGAAAAACATGTGAAAAACACATTTAAATCTAACATACTTCCTATGCATAGGCATTTCATAAGCAAACAAATTTTCTATGCGAGCGAAAACTAGCATATGCGAGGAAAAAGAAAGAAACAACAGCAATCTCAACATAACGAGAGGTAGTTTAGTAATATGAAAATTTCTACGATCATATTTTCCTCTCTCATAATAATTACATGTAAGATCATAATCAAATTCAATAATATAGCTATCATATAAATTTTTCTATTCATGACCCACATGCATGCAAAGTTGACACTCTTCCAAAATTGTGGGATTATCATCAAATAAAGTCATGACCTATCCAAGCCCACTTTTATCAAAAATTTCATAAGATTGATCATTCTCCAAAGTAGTGGGATCATTATTACCTAGAGTTGACACTCTTCCAAACCCACTTTCAATATTATTGCAAACATTGTTATCAATATCATATTCATCATGAGGCTTAAATAAATTTTCAAGATCATAAGAATCATTATCACCTCAATCATGATCATTGTAATAAGTAGTGGACATAGCAATATTAGCATCCCCAAGCTTGGGGTTTTGCATATTATTAGCACAATTGACATTAATAGAATTTATAATAACATCATTGCAATCTTGTTTTTCATCCAAGGAGCTATCGTGAATCACTTTATAAATTTCTTCTTTTAACACTTCATCACAATTCTCAGATTCATGAATCTCAGGCAAAACTCCATAAAGATAATCTAGTGAACTCAATTCACTAGCACTTGGTTCATAATAATTGGATCTTTTAAAAAGATTAGCAAGTGGATGCGGACCATATCAATAGATTTTTAGCAAGCGAAGATGCAAGCAAATAAAAGGCACATGGTAACACAAGAAAATAAAAGATCAAACAAGAAAAAGGCAAACGAGAAGAAGGAAAATAACAAGGCAAACTTTTGTGAAGTGGGGGAGATGAAAATGAGAGGCAAAAGGCAAATAATGTAAATTGAAAGGAGATGAGATTTGTGATTAGGAACCTGATAGATGTTGATGATGTCTCCCTGGCAACGGTGCCAGAAATTGGCAAGTTGATAGGAGACTATCTTGACATGATCCTCCCCAGCAACGGCGCCAGAAATTCCTTTTGACGTGGCTTGAGACTACATCGGTATTTCCCCAAAGAGGATGGGATTATGCAGCACAGCTACGGTAAGTAATTCCCTCAGTTACGAAACCAAGGTATCAATCCAGTAGGAGAACCAAGCAACACTATGTAAACAGTGCCTGCACACAAAGAACAAATACTTGCAACCCGACGCGTAAGAGAGGTTGTCAATCTCTCCACGGTAAAAAGACAGATTGGTTTGTATGAGATTGGATAAATAGATCTAAATAAAACATGAAATAAAATAAGCAAAGAAAAAGTGCAGCAAGGTATTTTTGGGTTTTTGGAATAATGGATCTAAAAAAAGATGGTAAAACATAGATCTGAAAGCAATACGATGAAAGATAGACTCGGGGGCCGTAGATTTCACTAGTAGCTTCTGTCGAGAAAATAGCACACGGTGGGTAAACAAATTACTGTTGGGCAATTGATAGAAGAACAAATAATTATGACGATATCCAAGGCAGTGATCAATATATAAGCATCACGTCCAAGATTAGTAGACCGAAACGATTCTGCATCTACTACTATTACTCCACACATCGACCGCTATCCAGCATGCATGTAGTGTATTAAGTTCATGGAGAAACGGAGTAATGCAATAAGAACGATGACATGATGTAGACAAGATCTATTCATATAGGGATAGACCCCATCTTGTTATCCTTAATAGCAATGATACATACGTGCCTCGCTACTCTTTCTGTCACAGGGTGCGGACATCGTAGGATCGAACACATTGCAAAGCACATCTTCCCATTGCAAGAAAAATCGATCTAGTTGGCCTAACTAAACCAAATATTCGAAGAAGAAATACGAGGCTATAAATAATCATGCATATAAGAGATCAAAGAAAAATCAAATAATATTCATGGATATAGATCAGATCATAAACTCGAACTTCATCGGATCCCAACAAACACACCGCAAAAAGTTTTTACATAATATAGATCTCCAAGAGACCATTGTACTGAGAATCAAAAAGAGAGAAGAAGCCATCTAGCTACTGCCTACGGACCCGTAGGTCTATGGTGGACTACTCACGCATCATCGGAGAGGCACCAATGAGGATGATGAACCCCTCCGTGATGGTGTTAGACTGGATCTCGTGGTTCTGGAACTTACGGCGGCTGGAATTGTGTTTCGTTGACTCCCCTAGGGTTTCTGGAATATTTGGTTATTTATAGAGCTGAGAGGCAGTGGAGGAGACCCCCATGGGCCCCACAACCCATCAAGGCATGCTAGGGGCCTCTGGAGCGCCCTGGTGTCTTCTGGGCCCCACGGGCCTCCCCCAGGTGCTTCCTTGGCTCCCAAGTTCTCTTCTGGTCCAAAAAAAATCTCCAAAAAGTTTTGCTGCGTTTGGACTCCATTTGATAGGGATATTCTGTGAAGTTAAAAACAAGCAAAAAACAGTAACTAGCACTGGGCACTATATAAAGTTGCTATAAATGTGTTGTGGGAAAACACGGCCACCTATGGGGCCATCGACCCCTTGTGGTTCGGCAGTGGGGAAGGACGCATTGCACAAAGAGCGGAGGGCGCGGAGCAGCACGACAGCGATCACACGGGCAGTTTTTACCCAGGTTCGGGCCACCGCGAGGCATAAAACCCAACTCCTGCTTTGGTGGATTGATGAGAGGACCGAGGTGCAGACGCAGCGCTCTAGCCTGGTAGGGTCGCCTCAGGGCGAGAGCAACTACGCGCGTATGAGTGTAAAAGGGTCCGAATCCTTTCTAAGGTTGCCATGGCCCTCCTTTTATAGATCAAGGGGTCACCACAATGGAAAAACAGTCATTGCGTACTAATTAGATAACAAACAGTGCTATCATACCTAACTCTGCAGACAGGACAGAGCGCATTAAATGCGCCGCTTAGTGTCACATCGTAGCGTAGCCCAGCAAGCCTTGGCGTGATGCTCGGCCACCTTCTCGCCTGCCTGCATGACACGTCCTTGGACGGGTATCATTTGGAGGTGATTTCCTCTGGAAGTGGCCACCACGTGTCAAATAGCGGCCACTTACCACTTGGGGGCTCGACACCGCACCGATCGATGACTTGCGTTGCTGTGAGGTGGAGCGGTGGAGCCTTGGCGGGGTAATCCGCCCACGGCGCCCCCGGCAAGCCTGCCGGGGCAATCTGGAGACTTTTCTTCGGGGCAACCTCGTCCCCGCCAGGCTCGCCTGCCCGGCAAGGGAGGTTTTTCCGTAGTGCTATCTTGCTCCTTTGGTTGGCCTTGGTCTTCTTGATCCGCCCTTTGATTTCTCAAAGAGCTGATCTCTTCTGCTTGGTCTTGTCTGGGACGTTGCAACCTTGTTCTCGAGCCTGTGTACAGCCTGGGAAACACACCTGGGTTTTGTCGCACCGACAGGAGCCCCCGAGCCTGGCCCGAATGCGCTGTCGAGCGTCGTCGGGGTAGGCCCTGTCCAGTACATAGGCGGGGAGGCTGCGGTAGCTCACCCTTTGAGATCTTCTTTGTTTCTTCATTAATCTAAGCTTGAGTCAGTTTTCGGTTTTCCCGCACATCGTATAACGCCAATTGTAGTGGGGCCATCCCTGTAATGGCCCGTGAATGACTTTAACACATGGGTGAGTAACTACCAATTCACTCTTCCCACCACGTTCTTATCCCTTGACACGTATGCTGCATGCATTGAGTGGGGTAGGTAACGGAGGCGCGTGGTGTGGGAGAGAGCGTCATGGCAGGGGCCCGGTCTTCCTAGGTTGGTGGAGAGGGGCGGCGGTTACCTGCCGAGGGATCAGCCCCCAGCCTCAGCCCGTCTATAAAAGAGGGGGTGAGGGGGAGCGGAAGTGCTCATCCATGCACCCTTCTTCTTCTCTTCCTACCGTTGTGCCTAGGAGGAGAGGGACAAGAAAGGGATTACGGGGCACTTATCTTTTTTTAGTTTAAAATGTGCAGGCATCGGCCAAACTTTAGTCTAAATAATGTAAACTTCTTTATCCATGTTTGTGTTCTGTAAGATCTGTACTTGCTTATCAGCATATTAATGAAAAAGACAAGCTTTGTCGGGCACTTGTGCATGTACCATATCCATGTAGAGGTGAAATGCCTCTATACATTTAAGTAAACAAGTTTCCCCGGCAGGCTATCCTGCCGGTGCCCTCAGTTTGTTGCCGTGGGGCTAGGCCTGCCGGGCAAAAAACCATAAAAAGGGAACAGCCCCCCGCCGAACCTTTTCCGCCAAAGGCCACTGCGACCACCCTGACCGAAGCAGCGTTCGAGTCAAAGGGTAGGAGCACCTATGTTTCGAAGGTGGCGGGGTTTTCATATGCACAAGTTTTCAAATTATAGAACAGGTATGGATAAGAAGGAACTTATTTGTTTGGTCTGCCGGGGATCGTCACGTAGGCTCGTCTTCATTTCTTCTCTTTGGGATCAAATCCACGGCAAGAACCCTGCAACTTAGTGCAGATGAAAACAATGCCACGTGCGACCTCATCTACATGATCATGTTATGCTCATGATATGCTTATGCATGCATGCAAGTTTCGGGGGCCCCCCAGCGCTTCGTTTATTTCTCTGTTGCTCAGGGTCTGCGCCTGGCTTTGTACAAAGGGTTACATGCAACTTCGGCAAAGCTTGTACAAAAGGGTGGCTACCGGGTAGGGCCCGACAGCCGCACCTTACGGGTAGAACTTACGGAGATGCTCAATGTTCCATGAGTTTTGCAATTGAATGCCATCTCCGATCTCCAGACGGACTGCGCCAGGTGTGGTGACTCGTACTACCCGGTAAGGTGCTTCCCACTTTGGCGTCAACTTGTTTGCACCCTTGGCGGACAGAACACGCCTAAGGACAAGGTTGCCATCCTCAAAACTCAGGGCATGAACCCTGCGGCTGTGATAGCGACGCAGGGCTTGCTGGTAGCATGCAGCACGTGTAGCAGCCCGAAGACGGTTCTCCTCAAGTAGCACAGCGTCGTCACGCTGGTGCTGTTCCTGCACTACTTCATCGTAGGCAAGCACTCGAGGAGACCCGAATATGAGTTCCGTGGGGATAACTGCTTATGCCCCATTGACTAGGGAGAAGGGAGTCTGCCCGGTAGCTCGATTTGGTGTCGTACGGAGGGACCAAAGAACCACCGGCAGCTCGTCGATCCATCGCCTGCCGCACTTCTGCAGCCGATCAAAAGTTCCTGTCTTAAGACCTCGCAGCACTTCAGCGTTCACCCTTTTAGCTTGCTCGTTGCTTCTGGGATGGGCCACAGAGGCAAATGAGACCTTGCTTCTGAGGGCATGAATGTATTGCATGAAGGCGTGGCTTGTGAATTGGGTGCCATTGTCGGGTATGATTCGCGCAGGTACCCCGAAGCGGCACACCAATCCTTTCAGGAACTTGATAGCTGACTGCGCAATCACCTTTCTCATGGGCTCTACTTGCGGCCACTTTGTAAACTTGTTGATTGCGACGAACAAGAATTCAAAGCCCCTGGTAGCACGGGGGAAGGGGCCCAAGATGTCGAGCCCCCAGACCGAAAATGGCCACGACAAAGGGATTGTTTGGAGAGCTTGAGCAGGCTGATGGATATTCTTGGAGTGGAACTGGCAGGCTTCACACTTGGTGACTAGCTCAATTGCATCTTGGAGGGCTGTGGGCCAGTAGAAGCCTTGCCGGAAAGCTTTCCCAACCAAGGCCCTTGATCCGATGTGGGAGCCACACATACCCTTGTGTATCTCTGCCAGTAGTTGCTTTCCTTCTTCCCAGCAAATGCACTTCAATTTCACACCGTTGGGCCTTCTTCTATATAGCGTGTCATCAACGAACTGATACATACTGGCCCTCCGGGCTACTCTTTCAACTTCTTCTTGCTCTTCGGGAAGTTCCCCTGTTTGGAGGAAATGAACAATGTGTCGCGCCCAAGTTGGAGCCTGGGGCTCGGTAACAAGGACTAGCGGCACCTCCCCGTTGATGGGAGAGCATGCCTCGACCGCAAAGACTGGTAGTTCAGTGGGAGGGTGCAGCTCACTGATTGAAGGGGAGTTGTTCCCGCCAATCTCTCTGCCGGGGGCTTCAGGAAGCTCTGCCTGGAGAGGCTTGCCGGAGTTCAATTTCTTCCTCTTGCTAGCCATTGTTGCTGGGGATACGGAGGGTTCAGTTAGATGGAGAACAAAAGTCCCTGGTTCCACACGGAGTTTTTGCACAGCGCACTTTGACAGATGATCAGCAATGTTGTTTTTCGCACGCGGTATGTGCTCTGTTTGCAATCCGTCAAAGCGCTCCTCCAACTTTCTCGCTTCCTCGACGTATGCCTCCATCAATGGGCTTTGATAATCCTTGTTCACTTGTCTCACCACCAGTTGTGAATCTCCGCGGATAATCAACTTCTTGATTCCTAGTTCTGTTGCAATTCTGAGCCCGGCAAGGAGCCCTTCATACTCTACAGTATTGTTGGTAGCCTTCTCCCGGGTGAAATGCATTTGAACGACGTACTTAAGGTGCTCCCGAGTGGGTGCAATGAGAAGCATGCCAGCTCCTGCACCTTGTAGGGAGAAGGCACCATCAAAATACATAATCCATTATTGGGGCGCTTCCTTCCTGGGGATGGTTGTCTCCAGTACTTCTTCATCAGGGGTCGGCGTCCACTCCGCAATGAACTCTGCCAGTGCTCTGCTCTGAATAGTTGATGTGCTTTCAAACTTCAACGCAAAGTTGGATACCTCCAAAGCCCATTCCATGATCTTGCCAGTGGCCTCGGGGTTTCGGAGTATGCGTTGCAAGGGGAAGCGGGTGACAACCGTGATCTCGTGGGCTTGGAAGTAGTGGCGCAGTTTCCTTGAGGCCATGATGAGGCCAAAAATCAACTTTTGCCTGCCAGAGTACCTTGACCTAGCCCCCTGCAACAGGGAGCTGACGAAGTACACTGGGCGCTGCACCACCTTCTTCCTTGCCGTGATCTTGGAACTGTCTCCGCTGCCTTGCTCTTCTTTGTCTTGAACTGCATCTGACCTTGCCGGGACGGGTTCACTTTCCTCTCCAGAGGGGACGGCGGTGGCGACTGCTGCGTCATCTACCTCCCGCTATGCCACCAGCGCTGCGCTAACCACTTGATTGGTCGCTGCTAAATATTGCAGCAACGGCTCTTGTGGTTTAGGAGCGACTAAGGTGGGAACAGAGGAAAGGTAGGTCTTCAAATCTTGTAGCACAGCGTTCGCCTCCGGGGACCACTCCATGGGTCCTACCTTCTTCAAGATTTTGAAGAAAGGCAAGGCACATTTGGTGGACTTGGAAATGAACCTTCTCAGCACGGCAACACATCCAGTCAAACACCTCACGTCTTTAACTGTCTTGGGTGCTTGTATATGCTCGATAGCTTTGATCTTGTCGGGGTTGGCCTCTATCCCCCGACGGGACACAAAGAATCCAAGTAGCTTGCTGGAAGGGACGCCAAACACACACTTCTCTGGGTTCAGCTTCAAGTTGATTCTGCGCAGATTTGCAAAGGTCTCTTCCAAATCCTGAATGAGAGTAACTCTGTCCTTTGTTTTGACCACTATATCATCCATGTAGGATTCAATATTCCTATGCAACTGGGACTCAAAGCCAATCTGTACTGCTCTTGCAAAGTGGATCCAGCGCTCTTCAACCCGAAGGGCATTCGTACAAAACAGTACGTGCCACATGGGGTTATGAACGCGGTCTTTTCTTCGTCTTCCTTGGACATGAATATCTGGTGGTATCCAGAGTAGGCATCCAGGAAGGAAAGCAGGTCACACCCGGAGGTGGAATCCACAATATGGTTGATGCGCAGCAAGGGGAACGGGTCCTTCAGGCATGCTTTGTTCAGATCTGTGAAATCTATGCAAAGCCTCCATTTCCCATTCGCCTTGCGCACTACCACTGGTTTTGCTAACCATGTTGGATGCAACACTCCTCTGACCAGACCAGTTGCCTCAAGTTTCTTGATCTCCTAGGCAATAAACTGCTGCCGCTCCAAAGCTTGCTTCCGGACCTTCTGCTTGACGGGCCGGGCATGTGGGCAGACATCAAGGTGGTGCTCGATTACCTCCCTGGGAACACCGGGGATGTCAGATGGTTGCCAAGCAAACACATCGACATTCACCCGCAGGAAGGCAACGAGCGTGCTTTCCTATTTGTCATCGAGGGTGGCACTGATGGTAAACATACCATCAGCGCCAGCCAGCCCTGCCGGGACCTTCTTCACAGCGGGTGCAGCAGCCTTGGACCTCTTGCTATTGGAACTCTCCGGCAAGTCATCAACAGGCGCAGCGCACTCCGAAGAGGTATGCTTCCCGGATTCCTTGCTGGCATCCTTGCTAGCTTTCTTCTTTTTCTTGCTTTCCTTGGCGGGAGAAGTAGCTTCCGCGGCCTCTGCAGCGACTGCTTCCCAGTACATCTTATCCACGCATATGATTGCGTCTTTCTTGTCTGATGGAATGGAAATGACGCCCATTGGCCCTGGTATCTTCAAAGTGTTGTAGGCATAGTGGGATGCCGCCATGAATTTGGCCAGGGCAGGGCGACCAAGGATTCCATTGTACGGCAGGGGGAGGTCAACCACAACAAACACGATCTTCTCAGTCTGGTAGTTTAACTCCCCCCGAATGTTACCGGCAGTGTGATCTTCCCCTTAGGACGACTCCTGCCGGGGTTGATCCCTTGGAACGTACCAGTAACCTTGAGCTCTTCATCTGCTATTTGGAGTTTGCTGATGACCTTTGGAGAATTCAGAATCAACCTGGCCCTGCCGTCAACCAACATCTTTGTGACCTTGAGGTTGCGGATCGTTGGTGAAACCAACAACGGCAAACACCCTACCGCGGTAGTGCGGTCGGGGAGATCCTCCTCATCAAAGATGATGGGCATGCGGGACCACTTGAGCGGCTTCCGAGAATCTGCCGCTGGCTCCACGGCATTGACCTCATGCACCCATCTTTTGAGTTGGCGGTGAGAGGAGTGTAAGGATGCACCCCCGTCAATGCATAGGGAGTCAGTGGCTTTCTGGAACTCCTGCTCGCTGTTTCCTCTTCATCTCCTTCATCACTCTCGTCCTCGCAATCCTTCTTCTCATGGCCTTTGGCGGGTTTCCCCTGATACTGAGGAGCCTTGCCGGGGTGACCTGTTCTGCTGCCTCGGACCTTCCCGCCAGCGCCATCTTGGTCTTTGTCCTTATCACGCTTCTCGTATTAAGCCCTCTACTTCTTGACGAGTTGCTCAACCTGATGACACTCCTGAAGATCATGGCCCTTGGTCCGATGGATTTTGCAGTACAGCCCATCACTCTTGCCAGCCTTCTCGGCAGCCGCGGCTTCTAGGCAATCAGTGCACGCGGTAGCTTCCTTGCCGGGAACCTCGGTCTTGGCCTTCTTGCCGTTACTAGGTGCACTCGATCCTTCAACGGTCATCACCGCTTTATCCTTGCGCTTCTTGTTGCGCTTTTTGTTCTTCTTCTTTTGGTTGGTGGCGTCATCGTCGTCCTCTGAGTCGATGTCGACGCCATCTTCTTCACCGGGGAGTCGTCTTCCCTCTTCTACTTGGGCACACTTATCCACCAGAGTGTATAGCTCATTCATATTCTTGGGCAACAGAATGTTCATTTTAGAACGTATCCAGCGGTTGCGCACGTTGGACTAGAACGCGGCTATCACAGCTGCCGGGTGGATGTCTGGAATATTCCTGTGCACCCGGATGAACCTCTGCATGTACTTCCGTAGACTCTCTCCTTCTTTCTGCGAAAAGAGCTGCAAGTAGCTGGGCCGCCCTGTTTCTTGATGGCCGCCCGTGAAGGCGCCAACAAACTCATGGCACAGGTCAGCCCAGGTCGAGGTGGAATTCTCTGGCAAGTGCATCAGCCAAGACCTCACATTTGGCTTGAGTGCCAAAGGGAAGTAGTTGGTGAACACCTTCTCATCTCTTCCCCCGGCAGCTTGAACAGCGATGGTGTAGATGCTCAAGAACTCTGCCGGGTTCAATCTTCCATCGTATTTCTCTGGTATTTCTGGCTTGAATGTGCGAGCAGATGACCAACGGACTTGCCGCAGCTCGCGAGTGAATGCGGGGCACCCAACCTCGAAAGGTAGGTACCCACCTTCACCGGGCGTGGGCTCGCCGATGTCGGGGCCATTGCGCCTATCAGACTGGCGTTGGGTTTCACGGCGTCGTTCGATGGTGGCGCGCGCGTCTTCCCTCTGCCTGTCTTCCAGGACTCGCCGCTGGTCTCATCGTGCTCGAGGATCGGACGAAGCCATCGATACATCATTGGGTTCTTGGTCGCGTGGCTCTGGCTGCGGCCCCTACGCTTGTTGCCACGGAGGGGATTGCATCGTGGGGGCGGGCCCTTCGGTACGGCCAGCGGCTCAGGCCGTTGTCGCCGCCTGCGGAGGCCTTGATGGGCCCGCTCGCTGTGATACTCCCGCCTCAGCAAAACCAATCAGGCTCTGAATGGTGGCTCTCCACTCATCCATCTGATCGGCCGCCGACAGAAATCTCAACAGGAGTTGGGCCCGCGCGATGGCCTTCGAAGCATTGTTCGGCATGGATGACGATGTAGACCGTAACGTCGCCTGGCTTTTGACAGTGCCGATAGTGGCAGCGTCGTGCTCTCATCGCCGTGAGCCAGTCGCCTGGGTGGCATGGTGACGAGATGGTTGTGCTTGGGGATCGGCGGTTCCGTTCGGCGCATCGGCTTGGCCAGCCTGTTCCGGGGGTGGCACGTACCCTGCGGCCACACCCGTAGCGGGGGCGGCCGGAGGGTTGCGGTTCGCCCCAGGGCGAGCGCCACCGCTGTGGCTGCGTCCTTCGGTGGGGCGGAGAGGCGCGGACAGGATGATCTCTCCACCCGCACCTTGTGGAGCGTGGCCGCTGGGATGTTGTTGGCGCTGTCCTTCTCCGGTGCCTCCCGCTCCCATTTCGGCCATAGGGGAAGTGGTGATGATGCCTCCTGCGCTGGCCACGTCCCCCGCAGCGTCCATGTCCCCGTGAGCCCCCGTAGCCCTTACGGCGTCGGCAGCCACGTGCGAAGGGGCCTTCGAGGAGGATGGGTGAGCTGCGGCACCGGGTTTCTTCTTGGGCACCATGGATGATGAAGCCATCGATGAAGAGAATGATGATGAAGATGACGCGCTGCGTATGCTCTCGGGTTCACGCAAGCACTTCCCCCTACCTGGCGCGCCAAAGATGTCGTGGGAAAACACGGCCACCTATGGGGCCATCGGCCCCTTTGTGGTTCGGCAGTGGGGAAGGACGCATTGCACAAAGAGCGGAGGGTGCGGAGCAGCACGACAGCAATCACACGGGCAGTTTTTACCCAGGTTCAGGCCACCGCGAGGCGTAAAACCCTACTCCTTCTTTGGTGGATGGATGAGAGGGCTGAGGTGGAGACGCAGCGCTCTAGCCTGGTAGGGTCGCATCAGGGCGAGAGCAACTACATGCGTATGAGTGTACAAGGGTCCGAATCCTTTCTAAGGTTGCCATGGCCCTCCTTTAATAGATCAAGGGGTCACCACAATGGAAAAATAGTCATTGCGTACTAATTAGATAGCAAACAGTGCTATCATACCTAACTCTGCAGACAGGACAGAGCGCATTAAATGCGCCGCTTAGTGTCACATCGTAGCGTAGCCCAGCAAGCCTTGCCGTGACGTTCGGCCACCTTCTTGCCTGCCTGCATGACACGTCCCTGGACGGGTGTCATTTGGAGGTGATTTCCTCTGGAAGTGGCCGCCACGTGTCAAATAGCAGCCACTTAGCCACTTGGGGGCTCGACACCACACCGATCGATGACTTGCGTTGCTGTGAGGTAGAGCGGTGGAGCTTTGGCGGGGTAATCCACCCTCGACGCCCCCGGCAAGCCTGCCGGGGCAATCTGGAGACTTGTCTTCGGGGCAACCTCGTCCCCGCCAGGCTCGCCTGCCCGGCAAGGGAGGTTTTTCCTTAGTGATATCTTGCTCCTTTGGTTGGCCTTGGTCTTCTTGATCCGCCCTTTGATTTCTCAAAGAGCTGACCTCTTTTGCTTGGTCTTGTCTTGGATGTTGCAACCTTGTTCTCGATCCTGTGTACAGTCTGGGAAACACACCTGGGGTTTGTTGCACCGACAAAATGATTGTAAAACATCCAAGAATGATAATATAATAGCATGGAACAATCAAAAATTATAGATACGTTGGAGACGTATCAATGATCACTACACATTTGTCGAGAAGTTTCATGAAGATGTAATCGATCCGCGACGACATCAAGCCAAGGGCATGGTGAAGCAAAAGGTTATTATAACCATAGATAAGATACAATCTCAGAATCAGAGTTGCCTCTCAAGACAAACAATATGATGTTGAAAGCTCGATGTAAGCTCAGCGCACTATCGGGATTGTGTTTCGGGGATGAAGGACATAGGTAGGACGGTCAAGCTTTGGAATGACGATGATCATATAGCTAATCGACTAAGAATGACATGATTGAGTACAAACTCGTAAGTAATAAAGGTTACTAAGAGTTGTTTAATCATGGTGTGGACTCGATTTAGTTATCGGTGTTCTTGAGTGACTAACAACTCAGAACCCGGGGAAAATCGGAATCGGTGAGAAATAATAGCTAATGAAGATCTCATAAGAAGTTACGTAGTTCCATGATATTCTCGAGATACCAGAGGATAATACTCGAAGGCAGATCAGAATAGAGGTTGAAGTGGCATATTTATCTGAAGAAGACGAGTGCTTCAACTTGTCTGAGAAATGGAATCGAAGGAGAACAATATGGTCAGAACCACATTTGTAAATGATCAAACCGAAGATACAAGATGAACTTATAACAAGGGGGCAATTATTTTTACGAGAAGCTTCCATGATAAGATCTGCATCGTGTCCATGGGCATGAACGCAAAGTTCAAGGTCGACTCCCACTTCTCCAATACACAACTTCTCATTTACTGCTCTCTGTTAAAAAGTTTTGAGTTTGAAAGTTTAACTGGTGGAATACCAGAAAGGTATGTGTGGCAGCCCGGCTCAGAGGAAACCGGAACGCCCCGTATTCCAGCCCAGAGACAAGTCTTCTGGAATACGGCACTGTTGGCATAGAACAAATCAGCTCTTTATTACTATGGATAAGGATTACAAGGGTACAGGGATTACATCGGCACGGCGATACTACGCCTGCCCAGGGTAGCTCTATGCTAACAGCGGAACCACCCGAGGAAACGGAGTATCCTCGGCAGCGGAACAACGACAGCGGTGATGGACTCCACTCCGCAGGGACTCTGGCTGGAACGCTTATCCTAGCTCGCAAACTCGAAATCCTCGACAAGCAAGCGATCATGGCATGACCTGCAAACTGGCATGACATGCCAGGTGAGTACTTTGAATGTACTCGCAAGCTCACAGCAACCAAAGCAGTCAAGACAAGCAACAGCATGGCATTTACAGGTAAGCAGGCGAAAACATGATGATGCTAGAACAATATAAGCATGGCATGGCATATACTACATGCAACAGGTTGCAACTTACTCTGTCGTGAGGTTACCCCGTAACCCTCACATGTAAGGACTTACGATCGTGTGTGCCACTTGATAACCTCAGGACCAACCAAACTTGGTATTACAATACCGTAGGGTTGTTATAAGCAAGATTATTATACTGTTGACCCATAGTGTGTCCTACTACGAACTGTGCCCATATCCGAGGACGCGGCTATCGATAGATTATATACACTCTGCAGAGGTTAGTACACTGTACCCACACCACGAAACTCATGGCCTCGTGCTCCCATTCGGGTGGACCAACGACGTTCCGACAAAACCCAATCTATTGCATGGCACTCTCCCAGCCACTCCGACCAACTCCCCTTTGGGCTATGTCATGGGTGACCCCTGTGTCCTTCTGACACCTGCCATTGTCATGGCCAAACAAAACTATCCCAAACGGGGACCTGAGCTCAATACCAAAACTGGGTTTACAAGGTTATAGCCGCCTACCGGGCCCAAAGTAGCACGCTCTCATAACCTTCCCTAGTTGGAGGTACCGGCGAGAGGCATGACAATAGATCGAATTAGGGCTGCCCCATCCCAGCAAGTGTGGTTGCACTTGTGAGCTCGTTTTGGTCCGCACTATGACTCAGCCAACAGGTGTTCAAATTCGATTAACATCCAGTTTAACTTGAATGATGATATGCTGAGTCATAATAACATGATGAAGTCATATTGAATATGAATATGATACAACCTAAGCAGGGATGGAAAGCATACTAGCTGGTCATAGTATCAACAACATGCAAGCATTTATCCAGCTAAATGCGAATGATCATGATGAGCATGAATAACCTCAGTATGTCTATAGCAATCAATTAATGAACAAGCAGACATGTTATCATCCTGGCATGAACTACTGCAAGGATTAAGCATGAGCATAACTCTACCAATAAGTACTTGATAGCTAGCATGTCACATGAGCATATAAATATTAACATACACATTAAATAATTATTCAAGTAGAAACCATAGCTACTGCAAATCTGTCATGCAAGTGGCTGTCGTGGCGTGCCTGGGTATGAATAAATCACCGGGGAGAAGTGCGGAGAGTTCGCGGAATGAATCGCCGGAAACAGTTTTCTCTCGGAGGGGGCTGTTTACGGGCAAGGGCAAAATGGTCATTTTCACTATGTCAACACATTATGAAAATGGCACCAGCAGATAGAGCTCGACGAGACGAAGAAGTGGGCTTTGGATTCACCTCATTTGGAGTTACGGATGAAAAGATACGAGGTGTAGAAGAATAGGGACCTATCTGCAAAACTTTCTTCACAA
This sequence comes from Thinopyrum elongatum, assembly GCA_011799875.1. Lineage (NCBI taxonomy): Eukaryota > Viridiplantae > Streptophyta > Magnoliopsida > Poales > Poaceae > Thinopyrum > Thinopyrum elongatum. The sequence continues at coordinate 514,840,630 of CM022298.1, forward strand.
ACAAGTCCCTCGGAGGAGAAACAGAAAGCGTCTTTACTGGGAATACGTTTTCAGAAATGGAAAGCGTATTCCGGAGAAAGGCGCCTCCACTTAAGTGACATGGCGGGGCGGGGTCAACGCCTAAGACGCTGGCAAGTGGGACCGAGGGAGAGACAAGGCCCGCCTGGCCGGTCGTCCTCTTCTTCCCCGATGTCCCCCCCCCCCCCCGTGCGGGACAGGGGAAAACAGGGGAGGGCCTTCGGCGGGGCCGGCGTCTCGCCACTCCCCAGGGCCGGCCGGCTAGCGCGGGAGCTTGGACGTTCCTCGCCGCTCCTGGGGGGGTGGTCGCCAGGACGCTCGAGCGGGCTCAGAGGGAGCAGGACAGGGGCGGCTGGGGAGGTCCTGGCCGGACGCGCGCCGGCGCCCATCGGCGACACAGGCCACCACCGATCACGGAGAGGGCACTAGCAGCTTCGGGAAGATGCGCAGCGTCCATCCCCGAGCAGAGGGAGCGCCGGGGAGGAACGGAGCAACGGCGGCGATGAGGGACAGAGGAGCTCGGGCGACGGCAGGTGACTTGGGGCCCGGTGATGTGGGCTACTCCGGCGAGGGGCAAGTGGGTGGGGTGGCTCAGCGGGACGAGGGGGAGGCAGTGGAGGTGGAGGAGAGGCTAGAGGGGGCCTGCGGTGGCCGGAAACGAGCGGACTCCGGCGACCACCGAGGAGGATCGGCGAACTCCGGCGAGTTTATGCGACTCCAGAGGACAAACAAGGCGAGGGAGGTGTGGATGAGCAGTGGACAGAGTCGGGGGAGCTATATATAGGCGCGGGAGGGCTTCAGGAGAGCTTGAGTGAGCTCTAGCTCCAGGCCAATGGAGGTATAGAGGACGGACACATCACGGGGAGCTCGACGGCGACACGACCGCAGCGATGCAGGGCGAGGCAGCAGAGGGGAAATGACGGCACAAGCACGGGTGAGCTACCAGACATGAAAGTGACGCGAGAGGCAGAGGAAATCGACGATAACAGCGATCGCGATTTCCAGAGCGTGCTGTTTGGCCTGTCTGACCCGTGGTCACCGCGTAAACGCGGCGATGCCACGTGTTCTGGTCAACCCCACCGTGTCAACTCGATCGGTCATTCAACATACGAGGTCATGGAAGAAAGAAACATGCATAGTGGCACTTGAGTTGACCATAGCTTGCAGGTTTAGTCTGGAACAGGAAGGTGTTTGTGCCGTGGTGAGGAAGATAGAGAAGGAACTAGACTCTGATCTTTGGCATGGTGTGATCATACACTAAGATGATCATGATGGCCAAGTTTTAGTCCAAATGGAGGAGTTTAGATAGCACTTGCTGTTCAAATGACCCCACTGTCCAGAATTGCAAATCTTGAAGTGGCACTCATATACTGGCTTGGATTGAGCTGAAACTTGGAGGAGATGAGTTATATAGGCATATGAAGACACTTTATAAATTTCATACCATTTGGATTAACCAAAATGATACTTCCTTCACACAGCATCCCACTGGACAGAATTTTAGAAAAATAACTGAGGATAAATGGCTAGATGAAATGAGCGCAAATTTGTTGGAGAAGTGTTATATGGTTAGGGGAATGCTCTGGTAAATTTTAAGCAATTATGAAGCAATATAAAATATAGTTGCTTCACAACAAGAAAATATGACCAGTAGTAAAGATTTGATGCTGTGATCACATAGATAATGTAATGATGCTCAAAGTTGGTGGAGAGCTATTATTTGAGCATATGAAGATGATTGCAAAATTTCAACTCATTTGGATATGCCTAGCTTGCACTTCCTTCACAAGGCCTCTGTTTGAACAGAAATTTTGAAAATTTTCTCAGGAATATATACTAGGCAAATGAAGTTGAAATTTGGCATGCGGCAATGGTATGGATAGGAAAGAATGCCCAAAAAGTTTGAGAGCAAGCAAGCAAAGATAATGGGTACTTGCTTCACAAACTGCCAGCTAGGGCAGAATCAGAAAAGGAATATTGGTGGAATATTTTTGGTCATGGCAAGGAAGGGTTTTGACATATCTAAGGAGTATTTGACCCAAACAATTTATGGGAATTATTTGGGAATCTTTGGGATGATGGAAGTGTGGGTTGCTTCACAACCCAGGGCAGACAGGGTTATTCCTTTAATAGAAAAAGGAATATTCCCAAGAAAAAGAATATTGGGATGGGTCCAAGATGGAAATGGCAAGGTCTTGAGATGATTTTGAGGTTGGAAAGCCACTGGGGAGAGGAATCAAAGGTGATCTCTCCAGTTTTCAAGACCACTAAGCCACAGAAAAGCAAAACCAGACCAAAATCGAAAGAAAACGAAAATGGGCAAAATCCAGGGTGTTACAGTATGACCCATGAAGACTTTTGGGTTCACACAGATAGCAAAGGCATAGACACAATCCATAGTGGCATCTTAGGAACATATACCACAAGCCTCAAGAGTAAATAAGAAAAGCTCAGAAGCAGAGCACGGTTGACAAAAGCAGGGGATACAATTTACCAAAGGCATTATGTATCAGGGGAAGAACTCAAGGTTTTGAGAATATGCAGGAATGATCGGATATTAGCCCAACAATGGATCTGGCGATCCACAACGTAGCTGATGTGAGTATCGATAATCAATCAGAGGGAGAAAGAATGCAAAGGCATCGGATTATAGAAATATTTGAATAGTTCTATGCTTTAATGTAAAGAAATTATGATTTCCAAAGTGGAGGATCAGAAGCAGATGCTCTGATCAAGGATGAGTAAGTTGAATAGACTTAGAGGCAGTGCCGATCAAAATTTGATTGGTTAAAAACCAACTCATATCCGGAATGACATCTGAGTCAGAAGGATAATTTCCAGGGAACAACTGATGATTGCGTGCATTAACATACATGTTGAATCAATAGGGCAAGAACGGCAATCACAAAGGATTTCAATGCAGATTGTTAGACATATGGAGTTACCCACACATGCAGGCACGTATGAAGGATCTCAAAAGCAGATGGCTGTAGAGGATTCTCGGAGGATCGGAAAGCATTTCAAAGTATTTTGTGAAACACATGAGCGACTAGAGATGAACGGATACCCGGTAAGTGTGAGGAATTATCCGTAGATGTATTCATGAAGAAATGGAGCTGCAAGGCAGCAGGCAAAATGGATTTCTGGGATATAGGAAATATTTCAGGGTATCTCATAATAACAAGAGCAACGGGAAATGATGTACGAATGACAAATGTATGTAGTTATCCATAAGGATATATCGGTGGTACGGAATTGCAAAGTCGGTGGGCACAAGGGTCTCGGGAAAACCTCAAAGAGTATATTAAGAATCTTATGGTTAAGCAAGCGATCATCTGGGCTGAGGGGCTCTCCGGGAGAAAGTATTTATAGGAACCTAGAGTTAGAGTTAGCAAAATCATTTAACCGGACTAGAAGAGAGATCTGAATCCCATAGTAAAGACGAGGAATAAAAGATCCTAATACCACCCAATTGTGATGTTGGCCCATAAGCCACACAACAATGTTAGTAAAAGTTTTCCAAAGACTAGACTCAACTTCGGCCAAGGAGTTGGAAAGGGGGCTACCTACAGGCAGTCAGCTCTGATACCAACTTGTGACGCCCCTGATTCAATCGTACACTAATCATACACGCAAACATGTACGATCAAGATCAGGGACTCACGGGAAGATATCACAATACAACTCTAGACACAAATTAAAGTCATACAAGCTTCATATTACAAGCCAGGGGCCTCGAGGGCTCGAATACATACAAACAAGTCAGCGGAAGCAACAATATCTGAGTACAGACATAAGTTAAACAAGTTTGCCTTAAGAAGGCTAGCACAAAAGCAACAACAATCAAAAAGTCATGGCCTCCTGCCTGGGAGTCTCCTAACTACTCCTGGTCATCGGTGGTCTCCACGTAGTAGTAGGCACCCTCGGGATAGTAGTAGTCATCGGCGGTGGCAGCTGGCTCCTGGGATCCGTCATCTGATCGCCGCAATCGGGTATGGGGGAAAAAGAGGTAGCAAAGCAACCGCGAGTACTCATCCAAAGTACTCACAAGACTTACATCAGATCTAAACTAAGTATGAATCAGTATCAAAGAAATGGGCTGTATATGTGGACTGAACTGCAGAATGCCATTAGAGAAGGGAAAGCCTAGCCTATCGAAAACTAGCATCTTGCAGCATCAGAAGAGGTAACAGTAGCATATTATATTTAACAAGTATGTTATAGCATTAACGCCCAGAGATCCTTTCTCAACTCCCTGCGAGAAAGCAATCTCGGAGCCATCATATCCAAATCACATCTCAGTATCCAGTTCTAGTTGTATAGATCGGGATACAACTCCAAGTCGTCCTGTTACCGTGGACACGACTATTCGAATAGATAAACTTCCCTGTAGGGGTGCACCACATTACCCAACACGCTCGATCACTCTGGCCGGACACACTTTCCTGGGCCATGTCTGGCCTCGGAAGATCAACATGTCGTAGCCCTACCTAGGCTCAACAGAGAGGCCAACACGCCGGTCTACATCCTAAGCGCGCAGGGGTCTTGGGCCCATCGCCCTTTGCACTCCTGCATGTTGTGTGGGAGGCCGGTGTCGTTCCTGGCAACCTCCTTATACAAGGTAGGTGCTTACGCGGGCTACCCGGGCGCGCGCCACTCAGTCGCTGACGTCTGAAGAGCTTCAGCTGATACATACGACACCGAGTGCCCATATCTGTTCCAGCGTGGTGGTTAGTGCGAATAGGCCAATGTCCAACTCAGATCAAATACCCAAATCCATTAGTATCTTGGGAGCGCGCGGTAATGAGCAGAGACTCACGATCATGTGACCCCATCGCCCCATCTCGTGGACTTACGGCAAGGACCCAAAATGCCCAGCCGTGCCACGTAGAAATCTCGCAGGCACCCTCCTGGTCAACCCGACTACACATCAACTCGCGGGGTACCCTCATGGTCAACACGACTCACAAGAGACTATCGAGAAATCAGTTCCACCTCTACCGTGGTGGTACCGCCTGTCCCTCTGGTCCTGCACTAACAGTAACTCTTGCGGGTACCCCTCGGGGCCGACCCGTCTTTAACATGGTTCTGGGGGTAAAGCCAAAGTAACCGTGTGTCCAAAACACCAAGGGGGAATCCGAGGAATAACCCTCAATGGATTCCACTTGATGTAATCGTCAAGGTGAACTTAGAGGAATCACCCTTGAGGTTCACACTTGAGGTGTTGCACGACAGATTCGTATCAGGAGTGGTGAAGGAGGAATCATCCTCGATGACCACGACCGATTAGCTACACTACAGAGTTATCATCAGGAGTGCGTTGCGAGGTATCACCCTTGGCACTCGATAGTAGCTCTACAGTCGTACAACTAAAGGGGGGTGAGGCGATGTGTCGGGCCCTGGACGTCGATCATGTTGATCGAGTCATCTGGTAATCCAGCGGAGGCAACAGGGACACGGTGAGGGGTCACTGATGGATCACTAACCAACCTATACTAAGCATATAGGATAAGTAGGTAAGGTACAAAAGCAGGCTATACATCATAATAGAAGCAATCAAATACAGTAGCAAAATCTAATACAAGCATGAGAGAGAATGGAATGGGTGATATCAGAATGATCAAGGGGGTTTGCTTGCCTGGTTGCTCTGCAGACGAAAGGAATCTTCGGAAGCGTAGCCGTAGTCGAACACCGAAGCATCAACGGTCTCGGGGTCTACCGGGGAGGAAGGAGGGGGAAGAAACAATAAATAACAGGCATACAAAGCAAGAGAAAGCATGACATGACCGTAAGCTATGCTAAGGGTGTTCTAACGTGGTACTACACGTTGCAGACGGAGAGGGAAAACATTCGGAAGGGTTTTCCCAGCGTTTGGCCTTTTCCGGATAGATGAAAGAGAGGGGACAGTTCCATGTTCGCTATGCTAGGGGCACGTGATATATGAATGGAGTACATATTCGGATTCGTCACATTTTTCTGAGCAACTTTCATATATAAATTATTTTCATCCGAGTTACGGTTGAATTTCTATGAATTCCCAAGGTTTTGAACAATTTCTAGAATTTAATTTAAATAGAAAATAAAAGTTAAATTGCTATGGATACACAGAGCGTGTACCCAGAGAGGTGCATGTGTAGCTGACAGTGCGCCCAGTTAACTGTTAGTGAGCAATCAACTGTGGACCAGTTGACTGGTCAACTGACCAGTGGGACTCCACTCTCATAGGCTATTTAACTTAACTATTTGGGTTTTATTAGCGCGAGGGCCTGGGCTGTCAGTGGGTCATTTAGCTAATAGGTCTTTGTTAGATCTAAACCTAATCACTACAGCTGCATGTCCCACTGTCAGTGGCGGATTAGAGCCTAATCTAATCGCCTGTCAAGGAGGGCCCACATGTCGGTGATAGCGGCCGGTTCAAGCGCGGTGGCGCGCCGGCGCGGCTCTGGCGACCACCCGACACGGCGCGGTGGCACGGAAACGGCGCACAAGCCATGGATGGACACGCGGAGGGGCTTGCTGGAACGCCCGCGGTGCGGCGCATCCAACGGTGGTGGCGGGAGGTGCTGGGGTGGATACACTAGTAGAAAAAGGCCCATTTGTCCCGGTTCGGGAACCGGGACTAAAGGGTCGTGACTAAAGCCCAACACCTTTAGTCTCGGTTCTCATACGAACCGGGACAGATGGGGCTCCACGTGGCCGCTGCGGCGAGCCCAGAGAGGAGGGCCTTTAGTCCCGGTTGGTAACACCAACCGGGACCAAAGATCATCCACGTGTCAGCAGCTCAGGAGCTGGGGTTTTTGTTTTTTTTTGAAGGGGGGGGGGGTTTGGGGGTTTTGGGGGTTTTGTAGGGTTAATTTAGGGGTTTCATATATTGTGTTAGCTAGCTAATAGCTAGAGAGAAGTGTCCTCTCTTATCTCCGTGCTTGGTCGACGCTACGTACTATACGTATAGAGAGGACTCGACATGCTAGCTAGTAAGCAAATGAAGGAAACCATTAAGTACACAAGATCATCATGAACATATACAGAGAGAAGTGATAGACCTCCTCCTTCTCCGAGAGATTGGTCGAACAATAAGTTTTTGTATATCTATCCGACGCTACTAGCTACATATATACAATAGAAGATCTCTTACAATCCCTAACATTTGATGTCAAGTTCCACATGGTATTCTCCGGCTGGATTGATGACGTGGTCAAGAAAGAATCCCGCCAATTCCTCTTGAATTGCTTTTATGCGATCTTGTGGTAGGAGTTCATCCCGCATCTGCCAAATCTAATTTGAAGAAGGGGGTCAATACATATATATGAATGAAACTCAACACAAATGATGGTAATAAAATAAAATTGTGAATATTATTGCTTACGCACTTCATATTGTTTTTCAGAGTAGCCCCGCTTAGAGGTCGTCGCGTTGTACATGTACTCGCAAATGTAGTATCCACAAAAATTATTCCCGCCTTCCTGCCACAACCACTTTACGAGAAATAAAGGTCAATCAAACTGATAATCAAGCATTATAAATGGCATTGATGAAACTAGCTAGAATCAATGGGAGATGCGCGGAACTAGCTAGTAGTACTTACTTTTGAGTGTGTAAATCGCAGCTCCCCCGGCAGTCCCGGAGCTTCTGTGGTGAACACTTTCCAAACCCTGCGAGACAAAGAAAATAATTACTTGATATCAGGAAATGACCAAAGTTGCCGATATGGTGCGATAATGATCGATTGAACTTACTTCTGGAGCATTTCAGTCATGGCCGCATACTCCTTGGGATCTTTTCATCTTGAGTCTAAGACGGTTACTAGTCCCTGCTCAAGCTTAATATCTAGGAGAATAAAGTGGAAGCTGCGCACGCATGCATAACTCATCAATTACATTACTATAACCTCGAGTAATAAGGGAAACCGAATATGCAGAAGACAGTAACACTCACTTGAAGTTGTAAGGAAAGAGTATTTTATCTTTGTTTTGATTTTTAAGCAACGATTGTAGCAAGTTGGCCTCGATTTCTTTCGCATGATATGTAACCGTCCATTCATCTATGAGATTTGTGTTAATGAACCCAATATCATAGACTTGTGCATTTCTGCATTCGACGATCTTCAATCTGCATAATATAGTGAGGATAATTATATATACATGCAATGAAAGAGCTGAGCTATATATAGAGACTTAATTATAGAAGTATAGTACTTACAGACAGTAGAAAGTGATGATTATTTTATCGAGGTCCTTTTGATTGAAAAACTGGAAGAACTCCTCAAATGGAACAGACAACAGATCAATTCCAATGAGGTCGTGCTCCTCTTTAACTCTCAGCGTCAAAATATCCTTCCCAGACTTGCAGGTGTCCATGTACCACTTATGGAATCTTCGCATCATCATTGTTAGAGGAGGATCACCAGGTCTGATGAGAGGCTTCCTGTACTGGTATTTGTGTTCGTCCACCTCCATTGTATCAAAATGTGCATCGTCGGGCAGGTAATCACCAGGATTGGTACCGGGCAGCATCCCCGGCAGATTTGCGATGATATCGCTAGACACCTTGAGCGGGGGGCACGATTGGTTTGCCTGTTCGCCGAGTTGGGGAATTTTGTTCCCTCTTCTTCGTTCTTGTAACCTTTTGTCACTTGAAGTAGTTCTCGACCGGCGCGCTCCTTCCACTGCCTTTTTCAGAGCGCGAACATGGTTGTCATCCGGCTGAGGCGGTGGTGGTCGCTTCAGGTTCTTCAAAGTGTGCTTCAACTTCACCGGATCCATCTTCTCCTCCGGAGGTGGATTTTTCTTTGAAAAATAGTCCTTCACTTGGGCTTGACAGATCTCCGCGTTTTCCTCCTCGGTCATCTCATATGGTAACTTCTCTAGAGGCTTGAGAGATGGACCGAATTTGTATTGCCTCCCGCCTCTGGCTGTACTGCTAGACGCCGGAGCAGCCGGAGCGGCTGCGGCTGTCTTCCTTCGTTGCTTATGAGGCGGAGAAGGAGGCAGAGTGCTACGACACGCCGGAGCAGCCGGAGCGGCGGTGGCTGTCTTTCGCTGTTGTTGACGAGGCGGAGAAGGAGGCGGGCTGCTCGGACGTGCCGGCGCAGGCGGAGAAGGAGGCGGAGTGCCGCCACGCGCCGAAGCAGCTGGAGAAGGAGGCGGAGTGCCGCCACGCACCGGAGCAGCCGGAGAAGGAGGTGGAGTGCCCTAATCACTCGCCAGAGGAGGAGGCGGAGTGCCCTGACTCGCCGGAGGAGGAGGTGGAGGCGTCTAGTTCGGAAGGTTGATGAGCTCCCTCCGCCATAGACATGGAGTCTTCAGAGCAAGACCCATCTGAGTCTCCCCTTCACCAGTAGGGTGGTCAAGCTCGAGCTCCTCAAATCCCTCCGTTATTTCATCGACCATCACAACAGCATAGCCTTCTGGAATCGGAAGGCAGTGAAAAGTTGCGCCGGGTTGAGGAGGTGCAACAGAGGCGACAGCCGCCTTGACTTTGAGGTGCTGCCATTGCGCCATAAGTTGGCAATCTTGAGCCTCCGTGATAGCATCCACGGGGTAGCTAGGAGCCGTGAAGTGAGGCTGCTAAAGGAGCTCGGTGGAAGCCACCCTGCTTCTCCGCTGAGATGGCGGGGTAGCTTCTGGGGTAGCTTCGGCAGGTCGCTGCCTCTGAAGAAGTGCTTGTTCCTCTAGCGCTCGTACCCTTGCATTCAGCTTCTGCAGTTTGGTCTGCTCCACTTTCCTCCTCCTCTCTCGGGTTTTGTTGGGAAACCCTTCCTTCCACGCAACGGAGCCTGCCGTGCCTCGTGTTCATCCTGGGTGCTCAGGATTCCCGAGGGCCTGTGTGAGCTCGTCATTCTCTCTGTCGGGAATGAACGTCCCTTGCTGCGCTGCGGCGATATACTTCTGAAGCTTCTTGATGGGTATTTCAAGTTGCTCCTTCGTCCAACGGCACTTCCCTATTTCAGGGTCCAAGGTTCCCCCAACCCCGAAGAACCAAGTCCTTGAACGGTCTGGCCAGTTCAATGTCTCTGGTTCGACCCCTTTATCAAGCAGGTCCTTCTCAGCCTTGTCCCACAACGGCCAGGCTTTGAGGTAGCCACCTGACCCCGTGCGATGGTGATACTCCTTCTTTGCAGCATTTTTCTTGTTTGTCGCTGACATCTTCTTACTCTTCTCCGATGTCTTGTGGGCCACAAATGCGGGCCAGTGATCTCTTATCTTCTCAAATCGGCCGGTAAATTCTGGAGTCTTCCCTTTGTCGACAAACGTTGATTTCAACTCATTCTTCCACCTCCTGAATAGATCTGCCATCTTCTTAAGAGCATGAGCCTTGACCAATGGCTCTATAACTGGCTTATCCGGATCCTCCTCTGGCGGTAGGGTGAAATTTGCCTTCAGCGCGATCCAAATATCATCTTTCTGTCTATCGTTGACAAAAGACACTTGAGGGTCTTCGCTCTTAGGCTTATTCCATTGGTGGATGTTGATCGGGATCATGTCCCTAACAAGAACCCTGCACTGAGCAGAAAATGCTTCCTTGGTCCGGCTGGGTTCAATCGGTTGGCCATCGCCCTTGATTGCTATTATCGTGAACCTTTCATCCTGGCGCAACCTTTTCTTCAGGCCTCGTCTCGTTACCGAAGTTTGGCTCGATCCGGAGGGCTAGAAAAGAAGAAAGAAGAGAGTTAATATGTGTACATACCAAAACAATTAATGCATCAATTAGCTAGTCAGCACAGGCTTAATTAATATATATACCTCACCGGACTTTGCAACATCTCCTTCCTCCATTCGCTCACCGGAGTAGTCATCACGGTCTCCTTCTTCCACCGGCATTCTATCACCGAAGCCATCATAATCATGTCCTTCCACCTCCATTGTTCGATCACCGGAGCCTGCTTCACCCTCTCCTTCCAGACCATCGGTGTCGTTGAGAAACGACAAGACATCACCTCCGCCGAGGATTATGTCCCCCAACAACTGTTCTACTTCGATGTCTCGGTGCTCCATAGTTTCTGCAAATATTACAACATGGCAACTAATATACAAACATGACAGATGGATATATTAGTGCAAACGTAGACCTAGCTAGCGCGACGCTTCTACGGTTTGGGGTGGCCTCGACAACGCTTCTAGGGTTTGGGGTGGCCTAGGCAATGCTTCTAGGGTTTGGGGTGGCCTCGACAACGCTTCTAGGGTTTGGGTCAGACCGCCTCTCTCATGAATGTCCGATGTCCGGACCAACAAGGGATTTATCAAAATGACGCCATTCTGGATGTGCAGAAAATGGTCCATATTTTTCCTGATCTCATCTACCCTTCTATATGTCACGTTGTCTAGTGTCAACGAATTCAAGAAAACCTTGACTTCATCATTAGCCAGAAATGACAGGCGTATAATGGTACGAAGCTCTTCAAAGTTGTTTTGGAACGGAGTTCCCGATAGGATAATTAGCTTTTTGGTACAAAGTTCAGCAAGAGCCTTCCGAATATCGCTATTTGGAAGGCCTTTGCTGAAATTCGTACCAAAAAGCGAATTATTCTATCAGGAACTCCATTCCAAAACAACTTTGAAGAGCTTCGTAGCATCATACGCCTGTTACTTCTGGCAAATGATGAAGCCATGGATTTCTTCAATACTTTGACAGACAACATGACATATAGAAGAATATATATATAGATGAGATCAGAAAAAAAAAATGGGATCAACTTGTGCACATCCATAATGGGGGCATTCTTGATAAATCTATGTCAAAAGTCAAACTTGACATATGATCAAATATTGTTGCAAGTCAAACTTGACATAGGTTTTAAATGTCTGTTTTAATCAAGAATAAATTTTGTTATTTTAGTTTGCTATTAAAGTTTCTAACAAAATATTTCTTTATGAAAATTCATTTTGCCATTAATGTTTTGAACAAAAAATACTTTGATAATTTTAGTTGCATAAATTTTATATAATTTTAGTTTCAAAAATACTAGAGGTTTATAAAAGATTTTTAGTTGATTCCTTTTGCTATTAGAGTTTTATAAAAGCTTTTTAGTTGATTCTTTTTGCTATTGAAGAATATTATAGTTTTGTTTTAGTTGATCGTAACAGAATATTTTAATTGATTATTTTAAGTTCATTCTTTTTGCTATTAGTTCATTCTTTTTGCGCTAAATGACCCTGAAATTGAAAAGCACTACAAATGAACTCTGAAAAGGTTGAAAGTTGGCATGGTATCATCATTTCACCCCCATAGCATGTGCTAAAAAGTTGAGAGGGTTACGGCAAAAACTGGATGCACTTCGTGTACAAAATGGGCGATCTCTTTCGAAGTATCAGGGTTTCGAACAAAAACTCGTCTGTTACAAAGGGATTTCAGTTTTTTGAACTTATTTGAACTCCAAACTTTTTGTGTGTTCAAAATGCACCATTCAAAGCCACATCATCAATTTTCAACCCTTTATGACTTCATTTGTTATTTTTCATGCATTTACTGATTTTTTTGAGCTATATGACCCTGAAATTGAAAAGCACTACAAATGAACTCTCAAAAGGTTGAAAGTTGGCATGGTATCATCATTTCACCCACTAGCATGTGCTAAAAAGTTGGGAGGGTTACGGCAAAAAACTGGATGCACTTCGTGTACAAAACGGACAATCTCTTTCGAAGTATCAGGGTTTCATACGGAAACTCGTCTGTTACAAAGGGATTTCATTTTTTTGAAATTATTTGAACTCCAGACTTTTTGTGTGTTCAAAATGCAACATTCAAAGCCACATCATCAATTTTCAACCCTTTCTGACTTCATTTGTTATTTTTCATGCATTTACTGATTTTTTTGAGCTATATGACCCTGAAATTGAAAAGCACTTCAAATGAACTCTGAAGAGGTTGAAAATTGGCATGGTATCATCATTTCACCCACATAGCATGTGCTAAAAAGTTGAGAGGGTTACGGCAAAAACTGGATGCACTTCGTGTACAAAACGGACAATCTGTTTCGAAGTATCAGGGTTTCCGGAAACTCGTCTGTTACAAAAGGCATTTCATTTCTTCACATGTAACTGCAGTGATATTCTAGATCAAAGGCATCATCATAATAGTTGTGGAGAGAAAGTATTCACTTTTTCTTCGCTTGTGTCCTTTGCTTATTGCGCCGTAACCATGGATATTCTTCATCGCTTAACAGGGTGCTTGGGTCAGCCTTGACTTTGAAGGGAGGAATTTCATGAAACTTTTCATAATCTTCAGACATGTCTGTCTTGCCCACCAATCCCACGATGTCTCTTTTTCCTGAAAGAACTATGTGGCGCTTTGGCTCATCGTATGATGTATTCGCTTCCTTATCTTTTCTTTTTCTCGGTTTGGTAGACATGTCCTTCACATAGAAAACCTGCGCCACATCATTGGCTAGGACGAATGGTTCGTCTGTGTACCCAAGATTGTTCAGATCCACTGTTGTCATTCCGTACTGTGGGTCTACCTGTATCCCGCCTCCTGACATATTGACCCATTTGCACTTAAACAAAGGGACCTTAAAATCATGTCCGTCGTCAAGTTCCCATATGTCCACTATGTAACCATAATATGTGTCATTTCCCCTCTTGGTTGCTGCATCAAAGCGGACACCGCTGTTTTGGTTGGTGCTCTTTTGATCTTGGGCGATCATGTAAAATGTATTCCCATTTATCTCGTATCCTTTGTAAGTCAATACAGTCGAAGATGGTCCCCTGGACAACAAGTACAGCTCATCAGAAACAGTGTTGTCACCTCTGAGACGTGTTTCCAACCAACTGCCAAAAGTCCTGATATGTTCACATGTAATCCAGTCGTCACACTGCTCCGGGTGTTTGGAGCGCAGAATGTTCTTGTGTTCATCGACATACGGGGTCACCAAGGTAGAGTTCTGTAGAACTGTGTAGTGTGCTTGAGACCAAGAATGCCCGTCCCTGCATATTATTGAGTCCCCTCCTAGCGTGCCTTTTCCAGTCAGTCTCCCCTCATACCGCGATTGAGGGAGACCAATCTTCTTAAGGTCAGGAATGAAGTCAACACAAAACCCAATGATATCCTCTGTTTGATGGCCCATGGAGATGATTCCTTCTGGCCTAGCGTGGTTACAGACATATTTCTTTAGGACTCCCATGAACCTCTCAAAGGGGAACATATTGTGTAGAAATACGGGGCCCAGAACAAGAATCTCGTCGACTATATGAACTAGGATGTGCGTCATGATATTGAAGAAGGATGGTGGGAACACCAGCTCAAAACTGACAAGACATTGTGCCACATCACTCCTTAGCCTTGGTATGATTTCTGGATCGATCACCTTCTGAGAGATTGCATTGAGGAATGCACATAGCTTCACAATGGCTAATCGAACATTTTCCGGTAGAAGCCCCCTCAATGCAACCGGAAGCAGTTGTGTCATAATCACGTGGCAGTCATGAGACTTTAGGTTCTGGAACTTTTTCTCTGCCATATTTATTATTCCCTTTATATTCGACGAGAAGCCAGACAGGACCTTCATACTGAGTAGGCATTCAAAGAAGATTGCCTTCTCTTCTTCGGTAAGAGCGTAGCTGGCAGGACCTTCATACTGCTTTGGAGGCATGCCGTCTTTTTTGTGCCAATGTTGCAGGTCCTCCCGTGCCTCCGGTGTATCTTTTGTCTTTCCATACACGCCCAAGAAGCCTAGCAGGTTCACGCAAAGGTTCTTTGTCACGTGCATCACGTTGATTGAAGAGCGGACCTCTAGGTCTTTCCAGTAGGGTAGGTCCCAAAATATAGATTTCTTCTTCCACATGGGAGCGCGTCCCTCAGCGTCATTTAGAACAGATAGTCCGCCAGGACCCTTTCCAAAGATTACGTGTAAATCATTGACCATAGCAAGTACGTGATCACCGGTACGCATGGCGGGCTTCTTCCGGTGATCTGCCTCGCCTTTGAAATGCTTGCCTTTCTTTTGACATTGATGGTTGGTCGGAAGAAATCGACGATGCCCGAGGTACACATTCTTCCTACATTTGTCCAGGTATATACTTTTGGTGTCAGCTAAACAGTGCGTGCGTGCGTGGTATCCCTTGTTTGTCTGTCCTGAAAGGTTACTGAGAGCAGGCCAATCATTGATGGTTACAAACAGCAACGCATGCAGGTCAAATTCCTCCTGTTTGTGCTCATCCCACACACGTACACCGTTTCCATTCCACAGCTGTAAAAGTTCTTCAACTAATGGCCTTAGGTACACATCAATGTCATTGTCGGGTTGCTTAGGGCCTTGGATGAGTACTGGCATCATAATGAACTTCCGCTTCATGCACAACCAAGGAGGAAGGTTATAGATACATAGAGTCACAGGCCAGGTGCTGTGATTGCTACTCTGCTCCCCGAAAGGATTAATGCCATCCGCGCTTAAACCAAACCATACGTTCCTTGGGTCACCTGCAAACTCAGCCCGGTACTTTCTCTCGATTTTTCTCCACTGCGACCTGTCAGCGGGTGCTCTCAACTTCCCGTCTTTCTTACGGTCCTCTCTGTGCCATCGCATCAACTTGGCATGCTCTTTGTTTCTGAACAGATGTTTCAACCGTGGTATTATAGGAGCATACCACATCACCTTGGCAGGAACCCTCTTCCTGGGGGGCTCGCCGTCAACATCATCAGAGTCATCTCGTCTGATCTTATACCGCAATCCACCGCATACCGGGCATGCGTTCAAATCCTCGTACGCACCGCGGTACAGGATGCAGTCATTAGGGCATGCATGTATCTTCTGCACCTCCAATCCTAGAGGGCATATGACCTTCTTTGCTGCGTACATACTGTCGGGTAATTTGTTATCCTTTGGAAGCTTCTTCTTCAATATTTTCAGTAGCTTCTCAAATCCTTTGTCACGCACAGCATTCTCTGCCTTCTACTGCAGCAATTCCAGTACGATACCGAGCTTTGTGTTGCCATCTTCGCAATTGGGGTACAACCCTTTTTGGTGATCCTCTAACATGCGATCAAATTTCAGCTTCTCCTTTTCACTTTCGCACTGTCTCCTTGCATCAACAATGACCCGGCCGAGATCATCATCGAGCACATCGTCTGGTTCCTCTTGATCTTCAGCTTCCCCCGTTGCAGCATCACCGTATTCAGGGGGCACATAGTTGTCATCGTCCTCTTCTTCTTCGCTGTCTTCCATCATAACCCCTATTTCTCCGTGCCTGGTCCAAACATTATAGTGTGGCATGAAACCCTTCTCAAGCAGGTGGGTGTGAAGGATTTTCCGGTCAGAGTAAGACTTTGTATTCCCACATATAGGGCATGGACAACACATAAAACCATTCTGCTTGTTTGCCTCAGCCACTTCGAGAAAATTATGCACGCCCTTAATGTACTCGGAGGTGCGTCTGTCACCGTACATCCATTGCCGGTTCATCTGCGTGCATTATATATAATTAAGTGTGTAAAAAACCATTACAAAACATCATGAATAGATAAGTGACCAAATTAATAGAAGTTCATCATCACATTAAAACCAAAGTACATACATAGTTCTCATTGAACAACATATAGCTCTCCAGAGCATCTAATTAAACCATACATTGAAACTATGTAAAACATTTCAATGCAACAACAAATGCGATCATAATCGCAACCAAGGTAACAATTGATCCAACGGCATAATGATACCAAGCCTCGGTATGAATGACATATTTTCTATACTTTCTAATCTTGAAGCGCATTGCATCCATCTTGATCTTGTGATCATCGACGACATCCGCAACATGCAACTCCAATATCATCTTCTCCTCCTCAATTTTTTCAATTTTTCCTTCAAGTAATTGTTTTCTTCTTCAACTAAATTTAACCTCTCGACAATAGGGTCGGTTGGAATTTCCGGTTCACATACCTCCTAGATAAAAAAATCTATGTCACGTTGGTCAGCATAATTGTCATAAACAATAAATGAACCAAATAGTTATAAAATATAATATATACCACATCCGAATCATAGACAGGACAAGGGCCGACGGGGACGGATACCAAAACCATCGCACTATATAATAACAAACAATAATAAAAGTAAGAAAATTAGACAAGTATCTATCTAAATCATACAAGTAAGAATTTTTTTTCTTTTAGAAAGAAGATAAGAACAAGAGGCTCACCATGGTTATGCCGGCGACAAGATCGGCGCAGGCGATCGACGGCGGTGAAGACGGGGACGGGACATGACGGACCGCTAAACCTAGACAAATCTTGAGGAAAATGGAGCTTGAAGGTCGAGCTTCGAGAGGAGAAAGCTTAACTAGTGTGGCTCGAGCATTTCATCAAACACCTCATGTGCATAGGAGGTGAGCTAGAGCACCACAAAGCTCTCCCCTCGCCGGCCAGAAAAAATAGAGCAGTGTGGAGTGCTCTGCTCGCCGGTGAAGGGGTATATATAGCCACCTCATTGGTCCCGGTTCGTGCGTGGAACCAGGACTAAAGGCCCCCCTTCTGTCCCGGTTCAACCCACAAACCGGGACCAATGGATGTGGACCAGGAGCGAGGCCCATTGGTCCCGGTTCGTGCCAGGAACCGGGACAAATGGGTCCAGACGAACCGGGACCAATGCCCACGAGGCCCCGGCCGGCCCCCTGGGCGCATGAACCGGGACGTATGCCCCCCATGGGTCCCGGTTCATGACTGAACCGGGACTAATGGGCTGGGCTGGCCCGAACCAAAGCCCTATTTTCTACTAGTGAGAGTATCGATGGCGGCGACGCCATTAGCGGCGGCCGGAGCTCGGGTTAGTGCAGCGATGAACTTAGCGCACGGGCACGAGCGGGTTAGCGTGCTAGGTAGGAATTAGGGGTCCGGGCGAGGCCATTGAACACGACCGGATGACCAAAAGGTTGCCGGAACGTTGCCGGCGATGAGGTCAGGCGGCGGTGGTTCTCGGGCGAGCTCGAGGAGGCCGTGACAGAGCACAGCAGAGCATGCGGGCGGCTGCATAGGGTTTCTAGGGAGGTGCTGAGCACGATGTCATGCTCGGACGCGGGCTACGGAGGTCCTAGCTACGACGATGACGGAGGAGGGCGGCAGTGAGCTTGCGCAACCACGGCGAGGCGATTTAGGGGAAGCGTGCGAGGCAGGAAGGAGAGGGCAAAGAAGCGAAGGCTGACAGTGAGCTTGTAGAGGTGCAGAGCAGGTACATGGGAGGCTCGATGGCGGCGAATCGAAAGGCAAAGCTTGCCAGGTCTAAGGAAGAAGACAACGGTAGATTCGGCGAAGCAGCGCTCTTCAGGTCCAGCTGGTGGTCCTAGTCGAAGCAGCGGTCGAAGGCGGATCTCGCTGATGCAGCCCTGGGGCACGGGGTGGACAGTTGCCTCATGGACAAGGGTGGCCATCGCGACGGTGGTTCGGGTCATCGCGAGGGAGAAGGAGGCGGCGTGAGCAGGGAGAAGTTGGGAAGCTAGGTTACAAGGAGGGGTCGACGAGGCCCTTATGGAGCGTTGGGGGCCTATGGATGGCCGCCCCGTGGCAGATCGACGCCACGGATGCGCCAACGGCGTCCATCGAGCCCCTGTGTACAAGGTTGAAGATGATGGAGGGGAGTTGGGCTGGGCCGGCTCATGTGGACTAGAGCCCAGCCAAAAAGGTAAGTTTCCCTTTTTCTCTTTTTATTTCCTGTTTTACTTACTGTTTTTTCTTTTCTTTTGTTATCATTTGATTTTTGGTAGATATTCCACTTAGCACATTAAATACTTTGCAATATTCTGAGTTGGTATTAAAAGTTTCAAATCATTTGGGAGTGTTTAACTTGTTTTGGAAATTGAAAAGGTCAATTAATTGACTGTTGGTCCACTGTTATAATTTCTAGGGGCATTTTGAACATGTCCAAAAATGTTTGTTATGCATGACAATTATGTAGTGAATATTTGCAACCTAAAGAACATTTTTATTTACGGTTTTATAAAATTATAATTTGACTTGTCATTTGAATTTGAAATTGAATTGGTTTTCAATCACTGTCGGGGATATCGTGCGACATATGCCAGGGGGTGGCTTATCGTGGATGGGGACAAAAGTACGTCGCCGGGCTCTAGAAGCGGGAGTGAGCGAGACCGCGTACGCTTGCGAATCTTACCCAGGTTCGGGGCTCCCCTAGGAGATAACACCCCTAGTCCTGCTCTGCGGGGTCTCCGCATGATCACTACTTCACAGGTAGCTACAAGCTTGCTCCTCGAGCTGTTTGGTTAGAGGAGGAAGAAGGGCAAGGCTAGCTCTACTCCACTCTCTCTGCGTGTGTGTGTGTGTGCGTGCTCGACGAGGCGTCTGCCAAGGTGCCAAATGCCAACCCCTTGCATAGGGTGACCTAGGGGGTTTATATAGGCCTACCCCCCAGGGATACAATGGTAATCCGGCCGGGCGTAGGACCCGGGCATCAGTGTCTCTGGTCGCCGGCTTCTCCGCCGACTGCAGGGGCCCGCCACCTGGTAAGTCCCCCCGGCGGTCTCGTACTCAGCCGACAAGCTAGGCCCGCCGCTTGCGGGTCCTGTCGACTGTGTAGCACTGTAGCCGTGCCACTGATGATGCATGCTTGGTCGGGGAGAGCGTGGCTACAGTTCCGCCGCCTGGCGGGCGTTCCACTGTAGCCACTCCCCGTCCCTTCTGGTTAATGGCACACAAACTTCAAGGAAAGGGGGGGCCACCTGCCAGGAGCTGACCTCCCACTGAGCCGACTGGTTTGGGCTCGCCGCCTTCTGGCTTGTCACGGACAGGTAGGGCCCGCCGCCTGCAGGCCGCACTGGCCGCCCGTCGCGGGAGCATGGCCTCCTCTGCCATGGATGATGTCGTGAGCGGCATGGCAACAGTCCTGCGCTGGGCGAAGGACGCATACTTTGTACGCTGTACTGTGGCCATGTTCTACCCTAGATTCGAGGGTGGCAGGCCTGTACTGTAGCCACGCCCTGTCTCATCATGTTTATGTTGGCGCTGACTTTGAGGGCGCGAGGGGCCGCCTGCTAGGACTCGGCTTCCCAGGAGGCCGCCTTGTGGACTCCGCCGCCTCCTGGCAACGGGCTGCTTGGACTAGCCGGCCTCAAGAAGGCAGCCCTTTGCCCTTGATGTTTGAGGGGCGCAGCTTGCCCCGATGTCTTGAAATACCAAAGGGAGCTGATGGGGCTACCCGTGGTCATTTACTCCGACAGTAGTCCCCGAAGCTGATGAGGCGCTGCGGCTAAAGGGGCGAGAAGCCTTAGCAGCTTCATATTCTGGGTCGCCTGGTGTTCTGCTTCGTCCGTCTTCCGAGGTGCCGACTGGTAGGTGTCGGCTATGACCAGGCAGGCCGCCTGGTGATTTCGAAATGTCATGGTGGGGACCAGGTGGCACGCCAGCCAGTCGTCAGGCGTGCCGCCCGCGCATGTCGGCCACGTGGAGTCATCAGGTCAAGCCAGCCTGCCAGCCCACGCGCGTGACGGGACGGCGCCGCTGGCCGGGGCCCGCCACTACAGTGCCTCGGCACGCGCGCGGATCCGCTACGGCCGAGGTGGACGGTTGGGCTCCTGCGGCAGTTAATTCGTGCCTTTACTGGCGCCGCAATCGTGGGAACGTGGGGGAGTGGGCGTAGTTAATCCCACGATCCCCCACGCCCCCGCCCCCTCAGCTTCGCCGCCTGGGGCTATAAGTAGGGGGAGGAGGGGGGCGGCAGATGCATGCGCGTCCTGATCTCCCTTCGCCGTTGTTCATCTTCTCCGCTGCCGCCGCGCCCTTTCCTCCTGTCGAAGTGCTGCCGCAGCCCGCCGTCGTCGAGCGTCCTCTCACTGCGGCTTCCTTTGCTCCGCCGCAGCCTCGCCCGCTCGCCACCGCGCCACGCCTGCGACGAGCTCCTTCATCCATGGCGCGCTCACGAGCCGGCGACTGGGACGGCTCCAACGTCCATGATGATCACCTCTCCTTCCTCGTCAAACACGGCGGCTACCTCGGGAGGCGAATGTGCAGGTGCGCGTTCCCCCCGAAGCAGAAATCTCGCCTGCGCCGGAGGACGATGAACACGTCATCTTCCGGTCCCATTTCCTTCGCGGCTTCGGCCTTCCGGCAAGTGGCTTCCTCCGCTCCTTCCTTGACTTCTACCGAGTCCAGCCGCACCACCTCACGCCAAACACGGTGGTGTTGCTGGCCGCCTTCGTCACCATGTGCGAAGGGTACCTCGGCACTCTTCCCACCCTCGAACTCTGGGGGGAGTGCTTCTACCTCAAACTTGGCACCGCCGCCAAGGGCCAAGTGGCTCAATGCGGAGCCTGCGTGGTGGTGCGGCGCCCGGACACCGGGAACCGCTTCCCGCCCATCTCCATGCTGCAGTCGGCTAAGCTATGGCAGAAATCCTATTTCTACGTCAAGAGCATCCACCCGACAAGCGACTACGTCAACTTGCCGGCCTACGCAGCCGGCCCGCCAGCCAAGCCGCGTGCCAACTGGCAGTACAAGCCGAGTTCCCTATCGGCCGCCTCCTCCGCCGTCCTTACCCGACTTCAGGCGATGACGGAGTCGGAGGGCCTGAAGGGCTCGGACTTGCTGGCTGCCTTCGTGACGCGCCGGGTGCTCCCCCTCCAAGCTCGGCCTCACATCATCAGCTGCATGAGCGGGCACCAGGACCAGTGCCGGATGTGAACACGGGACCTGCCAGACATGGAGGTGGTCCGGCTGGTCAACTATATCTCCAACTGCAAGCTATCAGAGGCGGACTGGCAGTTCGGCATGCGGCCGTACAACCGCGCACATCCGCCGCCTACGGTGAGTCTTGTAATTCTTTTCTCTTTGCTGGTCCGAGTTCTTGTTCTGCCGCCTGACCAGTCGGCCATGGTGCAGGTCCTCCCTGCCCAGTCGGCCGCCGGTGCTCTGGATCCAGGTCAGCAGTACATGCCGGACCGAACGAGGAGCGACGTGGAAGACCCCGACTTGGGAGCGGCCGCCATGGAGGAGGACGACGCCACAGGTGGCGGCGCTGGAGCAGGCGGCCTTGAGGACTGGCCGGATGACGATGAGGAGGAGAACGAGCCATGCTGCCCGCACGGCACTGGCAGGGCGGGTGCGAGCTCCTCAGCCGCGCCGACCGCACCAGGCGGCCCGCAAAAGCACCGAGCTGGCTCGTTGCTGTTCGGCAGCCGGGCGAAGAAGTCCAAGAACGCGGCCGCCGCGACCAGGCGGCAAGAGGCCGCCGCAAGAGCGGCCCAGTTCCAGAGGGCCCCGAAGCAGCCCCTGATGGTGTCCACGTAAGTGCTTGGTTGTGTTTTCCTTTCTTCTTCCTTGCAAACTTTTTCTGAGTTTTCTCTTGTCTTGCTTGAATCAAGGCCTCACTCACTCTTGAGCGGTCTGCCGCTGCTTCCGTGATCGGGGAGGTGGAAGGCTCCGCCAATACCCGCCTCGTGGACCCACTCGCCAACCTCCGGGCGGCGACGGAGAGGAATGCGCAGGAGGCGCGCGAGGAGCGGGAGGAGGCGGAGGCGGCCGAGGCAGCGCGGGCGGACGTGGATGCGGCGGCCAAGGCTCAAGTGGACGCCGCCGCCAAGGCTCAGGCAGACGCGGCCGCTAGGGCGCAAGTGGAAGAAACCACGCGCGACCGGACCCCGCGACTTGTCATTCCGTTGCGCGCGGCGCCGCCAGCGCCGGAGATCCCAGTGCCGACTGGACGAGCCGGCGATGACCAGCCGGTCATGGAGAGGAGAGGAGGCGATGCCATCGTCTCGGAGGCGGAGGCGCCCCCGCAAGTGCCGACTGCCGGAGACCGAGACAATCGGCCTGACGTGCCACCGGCGCCGCCGGTCAGTGGCGAGTTGGTGGTGGCGGCGACTCCTGTGGTCCGCCCTTCGGTGCGCCGGCGTGCGACGAAGGCGGCCTCGGCGCCGCGGGCGCGGGAGATCGGGGCCGCGAGCTCGTCGGCCCTAGACGCAGAGGCCACCAGTGCCGCCCCACCAGGATGGACGCCTGGGGGCGGGACGGGCATGCTGAACAAGGCCGCGCAGGACGTTCAGGCCCAGCTCCAGGCCCAAGGCGCCGCCCTCCAGCAGTGTACGAAGGCGTTCTTGCGACGCGGACGGCCGTTCGGGTATGCTTCTTTGCTTTGTTTTTTTATTCTTGCAGTCTTCCGTGGGGGCGCGCCAGTGCACCCACTGGGTGTAGCCCCCGAGTTCCGGGCCGGCTGCCAAGCAGGCGGCGCGGAACTTTAAGGTAGGTTCCGAGTGCTAACTTGTTTTCTCTTCTTTTGTCTTCGTTGCAGGACTACCACAACATCCGCGCAGCCGCCTTCAACTCCCAGGTCCAGGAGTTGGCTAAGCGGACCGCCGACCTCACCGAAAGCCGGCGTAAGCATTCTGTCTACTTCCTCGCGGGGGCACGTCAGCGCACCCGCTGGGTGTAGCCCCCGAGATTCAGGCCGACTGCTGAGCAGTCGGGCCGGATCTTCTGGCAACCACTTTTCTTTTTTGGTCATCTTTGTTGATTGTCCTCTCTTTCTCATTTTTGCAGGAGCCAACGCCACATTGCAGCAGCATCTGGGCGAAGTCCAGACCGAGCTGCGCGTCAAGGAGGAGGAGCGCCGTAAGGCGGCCCTGGAGCGCGACCGTCTGGCCAAGAAGTTGGCGGACCAGGCGGACCAGCACAAGGTGGAGCTCCAGGAGCTCAAGGAGGCGGAAGGCGCCCTACAGGCCGAGTTTGAGGTCGAACGCTTAAAGTGGGCCGAGAAGGAGGCGATCCTCACCGCTGAGGACATGATCGACGGTAAACTTCTTTCTTTGGAATAGCTGCCGACTGCATCGGGAGTCGGCTTTTGATCTTTGTTTTCTTTTGTGTAGACTTCTTTCCTGGCCACGCCGTCACCGTCAGCCAGGCCATCGAGGCGCGGCGCGACCAGCGTAGGAGGGAAGGAGTGGAGATCCCGCCCGACGCGCCTCGGAACAGGAACGAGCAGCTTCTGGCTGTCAGGACGTGTTTGTAGCCGATTCACCGTCTGCTCCGCTGCCTTCAGCGTGCTGGGTCTTAGCTGGTTTCCGCCCTCTGGCCAGGCGGCCAAGCTCCACGCACCCCCAGTCGGACCGCCGACTGGTTGGAGGTGGCAATCGGCCGCTTCGAGGCTTGGAAGGGCTCCTCCGCTCGGGCAAGCGCCCGAAGAGCCTTGGAGTTCGTCAAGGCATGGTATCCTGGGCTGAACCTAGCCCAGTTGGCCACGTTCCGGCAGGAGGCCATGGAAGAGTTGGTGGCAGCGGGGCCTGCGCTCACCCATCGTGCGGTGGCGATCGCCGAGTACACCGACACCAGCGTCTTCTTCCCCGAGCTGGACGAGGAGGGTGCCGAGGTGCCGATGAACTGGTTCGGGCTGAACCCGGATGACGGCGAGGACTCGGCGGAAGAAATCGTCTCAATCGACGAAGGCGAGGATGAGGAAGATGAGGATGGTGAAGGCGACGCACCAGAGGGCGGAGCAGACGCCCAGCCTCAGCTTGATCGGGCCTCGAGCAACGAGCCGTGTGCGAGTGCACCGACTGCTGCTGAAGGCAACCAAGCCGAGACTCGCCAGACGGCCACTCCACCAGCTGGCGCCGCCGACTCCACCAACCTGCCAGACTAGCCTGTTGCTCCTTTGGCCTAGGCTACCAACTTATCTTATCTTTTCCTGCTTTGGTAATCTTTAGAACAAACTTTGTTAAATTCGCGTAGTTCCACCCGTTGGGGGTGTATTCAAACTTTGTTGAATGCTGGCCGAGGGCCTCTTGCTATGTGATTTAATTCTCGCACAAGATGTGCTTCGCCGAGCTCTGACTTGTCATGCTTTCTGTTCTTTTGGCTTTTTCCTTTGCCGCTTTCCCTTGGCTGCCGCCTTGCCGGCCAGACAGCCATTCTTCCGTCTGCTGGCCGGGTCAAGTACTTGGCCATTTTGGGAAGACAAGTACTTTGGCCGCTTAGAACATGGCAATTTAAGTGAGAAGCCGGCCGGCCGGCTGCTCAGCAACCGGACGGCTAGGCAAGGAGCCAACTTGGCCTATGTGGGTGCTTTCGTCCTTAGCCATTTTTCATGTGAGCACCATTTCCTGCCTTTGACTCTTGCCTGCCAGACAGTCGCTCTGTGAGCTGCGGCTTATGGCAAGGGTGGGCTTAGATGCCGGCACACTACTAGTCCGACTGCAGGTAGAGCCAACATAGTACAAGGCGGCAAGCCCCGGGCCGACTGGTCGGACCCGGTGCTGGGCGGAGGAATGAAATAACATACTCACAGGCATGAAACTTATCATTCAGATAAGAAAGGTAGCCCCCGAGTGCTCCTCGAGGGACCCGGTGCCTATGCCCTTAGTACAAAAGGTAGCTTGGTACATACTGATTTAAACTGTAAAATCTTAGGAGGAGATTTGCGTTCCATGGGTGCTCTGTTTCCTTGCCGGAATCGTCCCTTTCGCGCGCCCTGGGCTTCTACGCGTCGATGAGGTAATAGGAGTCATTGCCCAAGGCTTTGCTGATGATGAAGGGGCCTTCCCAAGGGGCCGAGAGCTTGTGCTGGCCGGCTGTTCGCTGGATCAGCCGGAGCACAAGGTCTCCCTCTTGGAAGGATCGTGGCTTGACCTTCCGATTGTAGTAGTGGCGCAGGCTCTGCTGGTAGATGGCGGACCGGCTGAGTGCTAACAGCCGGCCTTCTTCCAGCAGATCGATGCCATCTTCTCGTGCTTCCTTCGCCTCCGCCTCCGTGTACATGGTGACGCGAGGTGAGTCGAACTCGATGTCAGTTGGGATGACGGCCTCGGCCCCGTACACGAGGAAGAAGGGAGTGAAACCGGTTGATCTGTTCGGAGTGGTGCGGAGGCTCCAGAGGACGGCCGGCAACTCGTCGATCCAGCAGCTGGCCGAGCGCTCCAGTGGCTCGACCAGTCGGGGTTTGATGCCGGATAAGATGAGGCCGTTTGCTCGTTCTACTTGGCCGTTTGACTGCGGATGGGCAACGAACGCTAAGTCCAGTCGGATGCCCTGCGTTGCGCAGAAACGGGCCAAGGCACCTTTGGCAAAGTTAGTGCCATTGTCGGTGATGATGTTGTGGTACACCATACCGGACGGTGATATCTGCAATGAAGGTCACAGCGGTCGGACCATTTAGTTTCTTGATTGGTTTTGCTTCAATCCACTTGGTGAATTTGTCCACGGCGACAAGCAGATGGGTCATGCCACCGCGTGCTGTCTTGAATGGGCCCACCATGTCCAACCCCCAGACGGCAAAGGGCCAGGTAAGGGGGATGGTCTTGAGTGCAGAAGCCGGCAGATGTTGCTTGGAGCTGAATTTTTGGCACCCCTTGCATTTCTTAACCAGATCCTTGGCGTCCTCCAAAGCAGCCGGCCAGAAGAAACCATGGCGGAAAGCTTTGGCGACAAGGGATCTGGAGGCCGCGTGGTGGCCGCACTCGCCTTGGTGTATGTCTCTGAGGATTCCTTGCCTTTCTCTGGTTCGACGCAGCGTTGGAAAACGTCGGTCATGCTGGGCCTAACAAGCTCTCTGTTTACTATTGTGTAAGCTCCTTCCCGGCGTTGCACCTGCCGGGCCGAGATCTCATCAACTGGCAGCTCTCCGCTTACCAGAAAGTTGAGGATGGGATGCGCCCATGATGGTGCTTCGACTTCATCCACTATCATTACGGCCACTGAAACTAGGGCGGTTGGATTGGGAGGTGGCGGGGGGGAGTCGGCCGCGTCTTGCTGCGTTGTTGGAGTCCCTGGGACGGCCGCTGCAGCCCCCGGGCCGGGTGCAACTGCCGCAGTCCCCGAGCTGCTTGGTGAAGTCCCCGGGCCGGCTGCTGCAGCCCCCGGGCCGGGTGCGACTGCTGCAGTCTCCATGCCGCCTGCCGAACTCCCCGGGCCGGCTGCTGCAGCCCCCGGGCCGGGTTGTGAAGTCCCCGGGCCGAGTGTGACTGCTGCAGTCCCCGTGCCTCTTGCCGAAGTCCCCGGGCCGGCTGCTGCAGCCCTTGAGTCGGATCCGACTGCTTCGGGAGAAGCCGGCACGAAGATGGATTCTGATTCCGGGGAAGGCTTGATAGACGGCTTGCGAAGGCACTGAAGGGACACGCCGGCTGGTATGGCTTGCCTGGTGGAGCCGATCCATGCCAGGGCGTCTGCTTGCTCGTTGTCGGCCCGTGGCACGTGAAGGAACTCGCACCCATCAAAATATCCGCTGATCTGCTGGACGAGGAAGCGGTAGGTCGCCATATTTGCATCCTTGGCGTCCCAGTCGCCAGACGACTGTTGGACCACCAAGTCCGAATCGCCGTAGCACAGAATCCGGCGGATGCCAATCTCCTTGGCCAGCCGGAGTCCGTGTACTAGCGCCTCGTACTCGGCCATGTTGTTGGAGGCGGCAAAGTGGATTTGCAATGTGTATCTGAGCTTGTCGCCTTTGGGAGAGGCGAGGACGACGCCGGCTCCCAAACCGGTGCGCATCTTCGAGCCAGCAAAGTGCATCCGCCAATGAGTGGAGTCTGGAGCTGGCGGCATGTACTGGGTCTCGGCCCAGTCGACGAGGAAGTCGGCCAGTGCTTGGGACTTGATGGCGGCGCGAGGCTGGTAGAAGATGGTGTAGGGAGCCAGCTCGATGGCCCACTTGGCCACTCGGCCCGATGCGTCTCTGCCGCCTATGATCTCCGCAAGCGGGGCGGTGCTGACGACCGTGATGGTATGCTCTTGAAAGTATGGCTTGAGCTTCTTGGCGGCAAAATGCACGCCATAGCACAACTTTTGGTAGTGGGGGTAGTTCTGCTTGGAAGCTGACAGCACCTCACTCAAGTAGTAGACGGGCCTCTGGACCGGCTGTGCCTTGCCGTCCTCTCGGCGCTCTACCACCATAACCGTACTGACCACCCGGCTGGTGGCGGCGATGTAAAGAAGCATGGGCTCCTTGGCAGCCGGAGCGGCCAGGACGGGCGGCGTGGTCAACATCTTCTTGAGTTGGAGGAAAGCCTCGTCCGCCTTGTCGTTCCACTCGAAATGAGTGGTTTTCTTCATCAAATGGTACAGTGGAAGAGCCTTCTCGCCCAGCCGACTGATGAAGCGGCTGATGGATGCCAAGCAGCCGGTGAACTTCTGAATGTCTCACAGTCGGGTGGGCCTCTTCATCCTCTTGATGGCCTTGATCTTGACAGGGTTGCACTCTATGCCGCGCTCTGAGACAAGGAAGCCGAGGAGCTGGCCGGCTGGTACTCCAAAGGCACACTTTTCTGGGTTGAGCTTGATTTGAAAATGGCGCAGGTTATCAAAGGTTTCCTTGAGATCTTCCAGGAGGGTACCACGCTTCTCCGTCTTCACCACAATATCGTCCACATAAACATGGGCATTTCTGCTGAGTTGCTTGAGGAGGCACTTCAGCATGCAACGCTGAAACATGGCGCCGGCATTTCTCAAGCCAAATGTCATGGTCAGGTAGCAGAAGGCTCCGAATGGTGTGACGAAGGCGATCTTCAGGCGGTCGGCCGGGCTTAACTTGATCTGGTGGTACCCCGAGTAGGCATCCAAAAAACTCAACAGCTCGCATCCGGCTGTGGAGTCTATCACTTGGTCAATCTGAGGCAAGGCGAACGGATCTTTTGGGCAAGCTTTGTTGAGGCTGGTGTAGTCAATACACATGCGCCATTTGTTGTTCTTCTTTAGTACAAGGACTGGGTTAGCAAGCCACTCTGGGAAGAATACTTCCATAATGAAGCCGGCTGCTAGAAGCTGGGCTATCTCTTCACCAACAATTCCTCTCTTCTCCTTTGACAGGCGGCGGAGTGGTTGCCTGACCGGTTTTGCATCTGCTCTGACATGTAGCTTGTGCTCGGCGAAATCCGTCGGTACACCCGGCATGTCCTTTGGAGACCACGCAAAGATGTCCCAATTCTCACAGAGGAAATCGATGAGCTCGCTTTCCTATTTGCAGTCGAGGCGGGCTCCTATGACAGCGAACCTCTCCGGGTGCTCCGGGTCCAAGGGTATCTTCTTGGTTTCTTTGGCCGGTTGGAAAGAGCCCTGAGCTTCTGACCCCTTGGGATCTGGCGACAGGTTCGGCTGCTCGCCGGCCATGGCCACAACCCGGTCAAGGAGCCGTCTCTCGGCAGCAATCACAAGGGACTGGGCCAGCCGACTGCTGGCAGTGGCACAGGCGGCAGACTTCTGGTAGTCGCCGGCTATGGTGATAATGCCCTTGGTGCCCGGCATCTTCATCTTGAGGTTGGCGTAGTGGGGGACCACCATGAACTTGGCCAGAGCAGGCCGGCCAAGCAACGCGTGGTAGGGGCTCTCAAGGTCGACCACCTCGAACCAGATTGGCTCTCGGCGGAAGTGATCCTTGTCTCCGAAGAGGACATCTATCTTGATCTTGCCGATTGGTGAGCAGGATAGGCCAGGCACAATGCCATGGAAGACAGTCCGGCTGCGCTGGAGCTGTTTCTCTTTGATGCACAACTTCTCCATGGTGTCGCGGTAGAGGATGTTGATGCTGCTTCCGCCGTCTATCAGAATTCGGGAGAAACGAGTAGCTCGCCTCTCTGTTGCAAAGGTGGCATCCAGCACCAGGGCATAGGAACCCGGAGAAGGCATCACCTCCGGGTGGTCAGCTCGGCTCCAACTGGTCGGAGCCGACCAGTGCATGAACTCTGGGGCTTCAGAGGCGATAGTATTCACTTCTCGGCGTTGTTGACACCGGCTGTGCCTGTCGTCAGTCACGCTGGTGAAGACAACGTAAGCTCCATGTTCTTCAGGAAACTCATCTTGGATCGCGCCGACTGGTCGGACCGCCGGCTGTTGGGTAGGCGGAGGTGGCGGGCGAGCAGGCGGCGGAGGCAGTCCTTCGCCTCTGGCGATGCGTGTGAGCCAATGGCACTTCCGGGTGGTATGGTTGGACGGCTTCGCGCCGCTGTGGAACTTGCAGGGAGTGTCGAGGGTTTGCTCAAACGAGAAGGCGGGCAACCAAGCAGGCTTGCCGCCCTTCTGGCGTTTGGGGCCGGGCTGCTCCTCTGGCTGCTGGTCTTCGACTGTCGCCACCTGCCGGCTGGTAGTTTCCGGCTGCGGGGTCTTGCGCTTATTGTTGTCTGACTATTGGCGCCGACTGGAATCACCAGCCGGTGTCTGAGGGGCCGGAGGGAGCATCTTTCCTGATGCGTCAACTCGGAGCTCCGACTTCATGGAGGAGTCAGCAGTGGCGTACTTGTCCGCTATGATTAGCAGCTCGTCGAGGGTGGCCGGCTCGTCGCAGAGGAGTCGGTGCTTCAGTAGGGTGCCCTCCCGGCACCCGCAGTGAAGTATTCTATGCTTGCACCTCATGCACCCCTTCGCAGGAGTTGCGCAGCTCGGCCCACCGCGTTAAGTATTCGCGGGTGGACTCGATCGGGCCTTGGATGCACAGGGAGAGCTGGCGAGGCTTGGGCGGCCGCTTGTAGGTGCTGGTGAAGTTGCAGATGAAAACTCCGGTGAAGTCTAGCCAGCTGTTGATGCTGTAGGGCTTGAGGCTGTTCAGCCATGTCCGGGGCGTGCCCTGGAGCATGAGTGAAACATACTTCACGGCGACACGCTTGTTGCCGTTCTCTATGTTGACGACAGTGGAGTAGTCGACCAGCCAATCTTCCGGCTTCCCAGAGCATTTGTACTTAGGAGTGTCCCGAGGGAGCGAGAACCCTTTGGGGAAGGGCTCGTCGTGAATGCGGGGGCCAAAACAAGGCGGGCCGATTGCATCTTCTTCTTCCAACGCCAGGGACCGAGCCAAGCGGTCGATCCGGTTGCGGGCATCGTTCTCTCCGACTCCTTCACGGGGGCCCAGCCGGCCTTCGAGAGTCGGATGCTCAACAGGCGGCGGGGAGGCGCGCCTCTCCCTGCGTGGGAGAGGCGGACGACCGTCCCGCCTTTCCACTGCTCGTGGGCGGCCATCTTGGTCGCGCTCGATGGAGATGCGGGTGTGGCTGTGGCTAGCAACCGGCTCTTGGTCGCGGGCGCCGGCTGTCGGCGTCCGGGAGGTCGCTCCGTGCTCTCGGCGAGGGGGAAGGTTCCCAGCCTGTAGGCCGGGTTCCACCATGCGGCGGCCAGCTTCTTGCTGCGCGGCGGCCGCGTCGATGAGCTGCTGGACGCGCTCAGTCATGCAGTGACGCTCGTCGCCCTCCAGGCGGTCGAACTCGTCTGCCGCTGCCTGGGCGGCGTGCAAGTTCTCCATGGGCGTGGCGTAGACCGGGCGGTCGGCCCCCAACATGCTGGCGATGGCGGCGCCGCGCTGCCGGACCGTGCCCACGCGGCTGGGTTCGCCAGCAGCCGGCGTGCCGCAGACGGCGCGGTCGATCTCGCGGTGGTAAGCCTCGGTGAGGCGTCTCATGGCCGCCAACTTGTTGGCGCTGTCGAGAAGTGCGATACGGCATGCTTCCAGCGTTTCACCGCTTGCACCGGGCGCTACTGGAGCGGACAGGTCCCGCATTGCCGCCTGCAACGGGTCCTGGCCGGCCTGGTTGGAGGATCCGTCGTGGCTGATGACCAGCACCTCAGTGACGGTGCGGGTGCTGGCGCTGCCGTCTGCAGCGGGAAGTGGGTCGTCGAAGATCACCACGTCACTGGGGAAGGCATCAGGAAGCGCGACATCGGCATCGATGACCATGTCGACGAGCAGGTCGGTGGAGCCAACGGACTCCGGGTCGGAGACCGGCTCGTCGACGATGTGAAGCTTGCCGAGGAGATCGACGAGGCAGCTCTTGGAGCTAGCTGCGCCCGCGTAGAGTGCGGGCTCGTCGAAGAGGCGGATCCGGCCGACGAGATCAGCGAGGCTGCTTGCGGCCAAACAACTTCCACGCCGTGCAGCATGCCGGCGCAAACGCCGTCGGGCGTGCCGGGCTGGTTGCGCGCGCCAGGGAGGAAGAGGGTTCCCGTCCAGAACGTGTTTCCGGACGACGGTGCACCCTGCCCCACGGTGGGCGCCAAATGTCGGGGATATCGTGCGACATATGCCAAGGGGTGGCTTATCGTGGATGGGGACAAAAGTACATCGCCGGGCTCTAGAAGCGGGAGTGAGCGAGACCGCGTACGCTTGCGAATCTTACCCAGGTTCGGGGCTCTCCTAGGAGATAACACCCCTAGTCTTACTCTGCGGGGTCTCCGCATGATCACTACTTCACAGGTAGCTACAAGCTTGCTCCTCGAGCTGTTTGGTTAGAGGAGGAAGAAGGGCAAGGCTAGCTCTACTCCACTCTCTCTGCGTGTGTGTGTGTGGGTGCTCGACGAGGCGTCTGCCAAGGTGCCAACTGCCAACCCCTTGCATGGGGTGACCTGGGGGGTTTATATAGGCCTACCCCCCAGGGATACAATGGTAATCCGGCCGGGCGTAGGACCCGGCCGTCAGTGTCTCTGGTCGCCGGCTTCTCCGCCGACTACAGGGGCCCGCCGCCTGGTGGGTCCCCCAGGCGGTCTCGTACTCGGCCGACAAGCTGGGCCCGCCGCTTGCGGGTCCTGTCGGCTGTGTAGCACTGTAGCCGTGCCACTGATGATGCATGCTTGGTCGGGGAGAGCGTGGCTACAGTTCTGCCGCCTGGCGGGCGTTCCACTGTAGCCACTCCCCGTCCCTTCTGGTTAATGGTGCACAAACTTCAAGGAAGGGGGGGCCACCTACCAGGAGCCGACCTCCCACTGAGCCGACTGGTCTGGGCTCGCCGCCTTCTGGCTTGTCACGGACAGGTAGGGCCCGCCGCCTGCGGGCCGTACTGGCCGCCCGTCGCGGGAGCATGGCCTCCTCTACCATGGATGATGTCGTGAGCGGCATGGCAACAGTCCTGCGCTGGGCGCAGGACGCGTGCTTGGTACGCTGTACTGTGGCCATGTTCTGCACTGGATTCAAGGGTGGCAGGACTGTACTGTAGCCATGCCCTGTCTCATCATGTTTATGTTGGCGCTGACTTTGAGGGCGCGAGGGGCCGCCTGCTAGGACTCCGCTTCCCAGGAGGCCGCCTTGTGGACTCCGCCGCCTCCTGGCAACTGGCTGCTTGGACCAGCCGGCCTCAAGAAGGCAACCCTTTGCCCTTGATGTTTGAGGGGCGCAGCTTGCCCCGATGTCTTGAAATACCAAAGGGAGCTGATGGGGCTACCCGTGGTCATTTACTCCGACAATCATGGGGGAATTTAGCTTATTAATGAGGGTGACTTGGCATCATTAGTGTGGAGTTACTGTAGCATGATTCTCAGGGTCTTACAAAACTCCCTGGCACACAACCGAGATGGGGAAATGGGAAGACCCAGATATCTGAAGGGGAAGGAGCCAAGACTATAGTTAAGAAGCTGGGAGACCCTAATCGACTTTGCCTCGGGAACACCAGTCACAATAACCTCACTTTTAGAAAAGTTATTTTTAAGCCCCGGCAAGGCTCAAAACACAACATGAGAAACTTAAGGTGAGCAAGGCCAGCGTCATCAAGCTCCACCATGATAATTGTATCGTCAACATATTGGAGATAGGTAATGCCCTCTGACAACAAATGTGAAACTACACGAGTAATGTGGCCGGCACAGGCCGCCCGCGTCAAAATGCAAGAAAGAGCATCAGTAACAAAGTTAAATAGCAAGAGGGAGGCCGGATCACCTTGCCGCAGACCGCTACCAGTGGAAAAGTAATTGCTCATGGAACCATTAACTGACACTATAGTGTGCCCTCCAGAAACAAGCTGCATCACCCGATGTACATAAGCAGCCTCAAAACCTTTGGCCAAAAGAACTTGCCGAAGAAAATCCCAACTGACATAGTCATATGGCTTCTCAAAATCTAACTTAAGAATGATGGCTTTGGTCCCAAAAACCTCAGGTCATGAACAATTTCATGCAAACATAGAATGCCATCCAGAATGAACTACCCTTTAATGAAAGCAGACTAGGTGGGGTTCAAGAAGCTATGAGCCACCGGAGAGAGCCTCGTCACAAAACCCTTAGCCGGAAATTTAGCAAAGTTGTTTGAAAGGGCAATGAGAGGAAACTGGGAAATGTAGTCAGCACCTTTGACTTTGGGAATAAGGGATAGAATAGCATAGTTAAGCCTAGAAATATCCACGGTTCCAAGACAAAAACCTTGGATAACAGCACAAACCAATGGACACAACACCGGCCAAAACTTCCTGAAGAAATGAATCGAGAAACCATCAGGCCCAGATGCCGAGTTTGTAGTAGAAGAATTAAGCACCGCGTCGATTTCCTTCAAAGATAGAGGCAACATAAGGTCAGTGTTCTCCCCCTCCATCACTCGGAACTGCTGGGGCCACAGGGAAGGAGAGATTGTCGGATTCAGGGCTCCGCAGACCCAAGAAAGGTTCGAACTCTAGGGCGTGTGTGAAGAACTCAACCTATCTAGCCAACCAGCTCGTCGCCCTACGGCCTAGCTCGAGGAACAAGGAAGAAGATGAACATGGCAGTTTACCCAGGTTCGGGCCATCTTGCGGTGTAATACCCTACTCCTGCTTTGTGGTGGATTTACCTCACGAGAGGCTGAGGATGAACAAGTACAAGGGATGAACAACCTCGCGAGGTCTGCTTTAGTGAGCGTGGAAAGGATCCGATCCCAGGGGGTTCGTCCTGCTCTATGGTGGTGGCTAGTCTATATTTACAGTGGCCTTGGTCCTCTTCCCCAAAACGTTGGCGGGAAGGGATTCCACAACGGCCAATTTGAAAGGGGACAAGTAGTACATCTTATCCTAACGAAAGGTGGTCTTCGCCTGCAAAGCTTCTGGTGTGACGCTGCGGTGGGCTCGGTGATGACATCCGTTCTGCCGTCCTGGTGGTCTTGGTCTCGTTGCACAGGAATGGAAGCCTTTGCCTGAGTCCTCGGGAACCCACGCCTGCGCTTGCCTCCTTAGCACCAAAGAGGAAACTGTCTCCTCTGTGCCCGCTGGTGCCCGCCTGGCCTTGGTCATCATGGCTTGCGTCACCGCAACCTCATGAGGTTTGGGCACCTGCATAGGAATCTCCGCTCCTCAGGAGGCAGCCTGGGGAGGCCGCTCCCTCGGGAAGTCTTGGCGTCGTCTGCTTCACGAAGCTTGGCCCCTCTTGAGGATCTTGTATTGGTAGTCTTGTAGATGGGCTGTACCAGGGCGTCGATGAAGCCACGCCATGGGCCGCAGGCAAGCAAGTCTAGGTACCCTGGTTCCCAGAACACCGACAGTAGCCCCCGGGCCCAAGGCGCGCTCGAACTTGGCTTCGAGGCAAAGCCAAAGGGCAAGGTGAAGCGTCGCGGGCCCCAATCGCCTGCGGACCAGGCTGACGCGTGGCACTTGATGGGACGTCGGCGTCTCCACTTCCCCACGCTGCCTCGGCAACTTCTCGACTTGACAACTGCCTGGTGCATGCAAAAAGGCCATCATTGCTTGGAGCGCCAGAGGCAGGCGGTTAGCCTTCGTTCGCCTATAAATGGGAGAGGGGGCGGAGCCCCCAGCTCATCTTCATCTTCTCGCTGCTCGCTCCTTCTTCTTCTTCATTCTGCCATCTTGCCAGAGCATCCACTGCGCCAGTGAGGAGATTCTCGACCGCCAAGAAGGGAAAGGCCCCGCCGGTAGAACCGGTGCTACTCCCGTCGAAGAAGAGGCATGACCGCCCCCGCGAGCCCTCTATAGGGCCCACGGAAGCGCGGCCCTCGCACGAACGCACACCGCCGGGTTTCCCCGTTAGCGCGCATGCTCGCGCGCGTAGCCTTGTTTATGGGAGCAGCCATGGAAGTCATGGAGGACGGAGTCGTAGGGAAGAGCAAGCGATGGTCGTGTGGCCACCCTGCCCGCAGGCCCACGCCGACGGCACGGCCGCCGCGCACGTGGATCCGGCTCCCGCGGTTCCTAGCGAGGGAGATACCACCGAGGGGGCTCGTCAAGCTCTGGTTGCAGCACAACGGCTACTGCATGCAAGCCTCAGAGGCAGAGGTCAAGGCCGTCGACTCCGGTGACGTCTTCATGACCCGGGGATGTGGCGCGATCACCCGCGCCTGCAGCTCGAAGGGGAGGCATGCCATCCACTTCGAGTACGACCGGGCGTCGATGATCTTCTTCAAGGTCTTCAAGGAGGATGGCCGACGCCTGGTGTGCTGCCCCAGGGGAGGCAAACAAGATGGCGGCCCCCTTTCAGGCCGGTGAGGCGGCGAGGCCTCTGGTGGAGAACTTGCCCTTGGCCTTGTTTGCGATTCCTCCGGCAGCAGCAGCACTTCCTCCGAACCAAGCTCGAGCGATGATGACAGCTACGAGCTGTCGCGTTGCCGTGCCTGGGCCTAGGGGAGGAGCAGTGCTAGCCCGGCATCGCGGGCGGCGCTGCCCAAGCCACGATCCCTGGGAGGTTTTTTTTCCTTTTGTTCATTCCTACGCAGAGATTACGAAAGGCCCCAAGGGGGTGTATAAAAACCGTGACACCTTTGCCTTAGTGCTTGTGCCCCCAACTTATGTTGTGCTTGCATCTCTCGCTCGGGCTCGGTTCCCCCCTTTTACTCTCGCGGTAGCTTAGTGCTCTATGCCGACAGGACCAAGTCCCCAGGCAAGCTTTAGCCGTCGCTGTTATGCCAGGTCGCGATGCCGTGGTCAAGGCCAGGAGGTGAGTGGCCCAAGGTCCGGTAAGAGCCCCCGAGGCGCGGTGCTCAGGAGGTCCCCTTTAGCCTGCAAGTAGCTCCCGAAAGACTAAGAGGGAAGTTTTCCTTGCTCGAGCGAATTCGCATGAGGCGAAAATGCTGGTAATGGGGTCCACGCCTACGCGTGTGAGGTGACTTATCTTGGCAAGCCTGCACGGTCTCCTTGCTCTGAGGGCGAGCTTCTCGTGCGACGTAGGCCGCGCCTTTCTCCCGATGATGCCCCCCTTTCTTTTGCAGGGCCCCTACCGACTCCATCTCCCCCGCTCGTCAAGGTGCTCTACGTCCTCGAGACCCGGCTCTCGAGTGAGGCTCGGCCACCGCTGGTATGCCAGGTCACGATGCAGTGGTCAAGGCCAGGGGGTGAGGGCTCGAGGGCCGGTAGAAGCCCCTGAGGCGCGGTGCTCAAGGGCCCCCCCTTTAACGTGCAAGCGATCTGCGTGAGAGAGGAGCGGCATGCCCCGCGAGGGCACCTGAGATGGGCCGAGCCCCTTGGCACGAGGTGCGGTGCTGGCGAGGCCACCCGCGGTCCTTCCTTCGGGGGGTTCTTGCGAGTTAGCCGGAAAACACAACAGGTAGCCGCGCTTGCTATCTCGCCCACGATCTTTCTACGAGAAGACGAAGGCACTAAGGACCCGGTGAGGTGACGTGCGCGTGGC
Source organism: Thinopyrum elongatum (assembly GCA_011799875.1). NCBI lineage: Eukaryota > Viridiplantae > Streptophyta > Magnoliopsida > Poales > Poaceae > Thinopyrum > Thinopyrum elongatum. The sequence continues at coordinate 514,877,854 of CM022298.1, forward strand.
TGGCCATGAGCCAGAGCTCGGTCTCTTAGATTTGTCAATGCTGCAGGGACGGACCCGAACATAGATGCCGTGCCAACAGCCCCCGTTGCAGGACGAGCGAGAGGCGGATCAGCAACGCGCGGATCGCAAGAGGCAACACCATAGCTAACGAGTCAATAGGCATAACGTTAACCACCATAATAACTTGAGCATGCATAACTGATCCGGGGTACATGAATCAAAATGACGCACTGCAGGGCTAGGCCCTGGCAGCCTGAGGATGATGCAGCCCGAGGGGCGCCCTCAGTTTGAACAAACCAAAAAGTCACCTCGCACCATCGTTGTAGAAGCGTTGGAGTAGCTGAAGACGCGTACTGTAGAGATCGCTCCTCATGAGCCGACCGACTCCTGAGGCCCGGGAGGCTCCGGAGATCCGGGGGGCTCGCGAGGCGCCGGCACCTCCTCCGTCAAGACCGCCCGGCGCCTGGCCTCATGAGCCGCCAAGGCTCCCTGCATGAGGCCATGTTCAGCAGGCCGAACGGCATGCGGACGTAGCTGCAGGGGTAGCCCCCACTCCGGCCGACGCGGGACGGCCAAAAGAGGTCCTGCGAAGCAGCCCTGTTGAGGCCTGGGATGTTGACGCAGACGCGCAGTTCGCCACCCATGTTAGGGGCGACAGCCGCACTGGATGACGCTGGGCGACGCTCGCCACGCATGGCTCGTGCCTCCTGAAGCTCCTTAATTGCCTTGGTGATGAACTCCTGAGCGCCTGGCGCCTGGCGCCTCGCACCTTGCACCTTGCTCACTTGGGCATGCGTCGAAGCACGCCCCCACGTGGTGCCCGAACGCCTCCCTCGCGATGCTGGTCAGGTCAGAGCTCTCCAGACGAGAGCCCCCGAGCCCGTCCTGAGAGCGGCGCCGGGCGCGCCTTCCTATGCGAGAGGGAAAGGCGCCCCAGCAGTGGGACCGGGGCCTGAGGCATGACCGTCGGGCGCCCCAACCTCCTGACGGCCCTTTGGGAGGAGCTGCTTCTTCTTCTTGGGGATGGCCTCAGGAGGCAGGATGGCACCCTCGCCATCTGAGTTCTTGACCGCCGCAGCTTGGTAGGCGCGCTCGAGGGAGCACACCGCATCCTTTTCGTCGCAAGCGACTGTGATGACACCACCACTTCCTGGTATCTTGAGGACGTTGTAGCCGTGGTGAGTTGCCGCCATGAACTTGGCGATGGCCGGATACCCGAGGATGGCATTGTACGGGAGGTGAATGTGGGCGACGTCGATGTCGATGAGCTCGGTGTGGTAGTTGTCGCGCTTGCCGAAGGTGACAAGGAAGCGAATCTGCCCTATGGGGATGGTGGAGCCATCGGTCACCCCTGAGAAGGGCTTCATGGGCAGAAGCTGATCGTAGGGCACTTGGAGCATCTCGAATGTCTCGACGGAAAGAACATTGAGCCCCGCACCACCGTCGATGAGGGTTTTGGTGACGAGGACGTTGCTGATGGTCGGCGCGCAGAGCATTGGGAGCGTGCCAGCGGTGGCTGAGCACTTGAGCTGGTCCGTAGAGTCGAAGGTGATGGCGTACTTGGACCACGTGAGGGGACGCGACGCCTCAAGCTTGGGAAGGGCCGCGTTCACCTAGCGAGCGAACTGCTTGAAGATGCGATGAGAGGCGGGGGCCTGAGCACCACCCAGGATGCAAGCGATCGCGCGTGGCTCCTGGAAGCCCCCAGCCCCATCATCTTGGCGGTTGTCATCATTTCACCTTGGAGGCGGCGGCAGCAGAGGAAGGCTAGCATTGCCCTGAGGACAGTCCTCGCGGGGCTGGTCATGCCAGGGGCCGTCGCGAGGCTGGCGCTGCTAGCGGTCCTCACGAGGCTGATCATGCCAGTCCTGGTGGGGGTCGCGGTTGTCCCAGCGGCCTCCACCGCGGCCTCCTCCGCGGCCGTAGCCATGGTCGTTGCGCTCGGGACGGCGGCCAAGGTGCCCGTCGTGGATTGCCCTGAGCTCCTGGCAGTCATTGGTGTTGTGGCTGTGGACGTTGTGGAAGACACAAAATGGGCTGCTGCCCCTGGAGGATTCGGTGTGGTCGCAGCCGTGCTTCATCTCAGGTTCAGCCGCGAGCACAGCGGGGCACTTGCGCTTTACCTCCTTAGCCTTGCCCTTCTTGTCTTCAGGATCGACCTCCGGAAGCTCCAACAGGGAGAGGCGACCTTCCTCTGCCCTCGTGCACCTGGCGGCCATGTTGAACATCTCCAGAGCCGAGCACAAGTCCTCGTGTATGGCGAGCTCCTCCTTCATCTTGACATCCCGGACGCCCTCGGAGAACGCCGAAATGATGGCCTTGTGTGACACCTTCGGGATCTTGAGGTGAACGTTTGTGAAGCGCTGTATGTACTTGTGCAAGGTCTCGCCCGGCTGTTGCTTTATGCGTCGCAGGTCGCCTGCTGCAGAAGCGCGGTCATGAGTGCCCTGGAAGTTGGCGATGAAGCGCTCGCGGAGCTCGTCCCAGGAGGAGATCGAGCCCACCGGGAGGTTCAGGAGCCAAGAGCGCGCGCCATCCTTGAGGGCCATGGGGAACTAGTTCGCCATCACCTTCTCATTGCCATTTGCCGCCTCGATGCTCAGCTCGTAGAGCTGGAGGAACTCAGCGGGGTCGAGGGTGCCGTCGTAGCATGGAGACAGATCCGGCTTGAACTTGCCGGGCCAGACGACACGGTGCAGCTCCGGGGGAACCAACTCGCGAGGTTGTTCATCCCTTGTACTTGTTCATCCTCAGCCCCTCGTGAGGCAAATCCACCACAAAGCAGGAGTAGTGTCTTACACCGCAAGGTGCCTCGAACCTGGGTAAACTGTCATGTTCATCTTCTTCCTTGTTCCTCGAGCTAGGCCATAGGGCGACGAGCTGGTTGGCTAGATAGGTTGAGTTCTTCACACATGCCCCAGAGTTCGAACCTCTCTTGGGTCTGCGGAGCCCTGAATCCAACATTTGGCGTGCCAGGTAGGGGCGTGTCGAAGCCTCTCTTCCACCGTTCGCTCCGCCGTCGTTCCGTCATTCCTATGGCCGACGCTCGCCGTGTCCGTGCCGAGCGTCGGGCCGCTCGCATCGCCCAGACGGCTCCCGCGGGCAATGATGCTCCTCGCCACTCTGCCTCCCTGGTGGCTAATGCCGCCACCAACCCTGCTGCTCGCGAACAGTAGGACTCGTCGCTGCCACCATCCGTGCGGCGCGACGGCCGCACGGTGACCCCATCACCAACTCCGGCCGCGGCATCGTCTTCTCGCGAGGTCTGCTCTGGTGAGGGTGGAAAGGATCCGATCCCAGGGGGTTCGTCCTACTCTACGGTGGTGGCTAGCCTGTATTTATAGTGGCCTTGGTCCTCATCCCCAAAACGTTGGCGGGAAGGGATTCCACAACGGCCAATTTGAAAGGGGACAAGTAGTACATCTTATCCTGACGAAAGGTGGTCTTCGCTTGCAAAGCTTCTAGTGTGACACTGCGGTCGGCTCGGTGATGACATCTGTCTTGCCGTCTTGGTGGTCTTGGTCTCATTGCACAGGAATGGAAGCCTTTGCCTGAGTCCTCGGGAACCCATGCCTGTGCTTACCTCCTTAGCACCAAAGAGGAAACTGTCTTCTCTGCGCCCGCTGGCGCCCGCCTGGCCTTGGTTGTCATGGCTTGCGTCACCGCAACCTCATGAGGTTTGGGCACCTGCATAGGAATCTCCGCTCCTCAGGAGGCGGCCTGGAGAGGCCACTCCCTCGGGAGGTCTTGGCGTCGTCTGCCTCGCGAGACTTGGCCCCTCGCGAGAGTCTTGTCTTGGTAGTCTTGTAGACGGGCCGTACCAGGCCGTCGATGAAGCCACGCCATGGGCCGCAGGCAAGCAAGTCTGGGTACCCTGGTTCCCACAACGCCGACAGAGATAACAAAGCCAGAGGCCGGCCTGGCAGCCAAGACGGATGCAAAAATTATTTTGAACATGGGCAAGAATAGTATGAGGGTCCGAGACACGCACGCCGTTAATCACTTAACTATCAATCGAGCATCTGCGATGATGACCATTAGCAATGGAAAAAAATAGGCCCAGAGGGAATCTCCTTTCAAGATCCAGTTGATAGTGCCCTGTTGGCGCCAATACAACTCAATTTGTCTATGAATATGCATAAGAAGCTCTTCTAAAGTGTAGCGATGTAGCCAACCTGCCTCAGAGAGCCCAGACAATCTGCATCGGCGTCTAAAGCACTCACGTGATCCAAGAGATCAGTTTTCTACCTACACGCCACAGGCGCACGGTTACAACCCCAACCGTTAAGAAACTTTCTAAGCTGATAAGAGCAAAAGTGCCAATCATCCATCGGGCCGAAAGATCGAGACCTCAAAGACAAGAGGGACTGAATTTTACCAGAGATCAGATCGCCGACGCCATCCACCAGCAGCCATGGAGCATCGAACTGAAAACACCTGGCAACACTGGGCGTGAGGACACCCAAGTCCAACACCAGGGGGAATGGTCCGAACTAATATGAGGGTATGCAGCAAGGGAAGCACGTGAGAACAACACATCCCACTTAGAAGTAACAAAAACGTGATCCAGCATAGATCTCAGAGGATTGAATTGGTGGTTAGACCAGGTGAACCACGTACTAGTTCTAGGAATCTCGCAAATAACACATTCACTAATGAAATTGTTGAAAGCATCAGCCAACGGCTAGGAAATATTGTCATTATTTTTATCTCCAGGGGATCTAAGAAGGTTAAAGTCATGACCAATCAAAAGAGGAAGATGACAAGAGTCAATCTTAGCAGTCAGCTCGTCCAAAAACAAGGCAGATAATGAGTGGTCCACCGGGCCATACACCACCAGCACCTCCCACAAAACATTCAAACTCTTGTGCAGCACCACCATGCTCGCCTAGAAAATACCATGCTCAAAAGCAACAAAATCAAAAGAATCCAGCCTAGCCCCGACAATAATAGCTCCCGAATGGCCCGAGGAAGACAAGCAACGCCAAGCAAAGCGATCCGCCCCACGAGAGAAGAAAGTTCACTATTAGAAAAGGAGGATCTAAAGGTTTCAATAAGGCAAACCAAATCGATGTTCACGTCATGTATCATGTCACGAATTTGGTCTCGATGCCCCCTAGCGCTAAAACCCCTTTTGTTCCAGAAAAGTGACTTCATTTGAAGCAAAGGGTCTTGATACGGAGACTAGACTTGCTCGGGGCGGCACGGAATTTCACACGTTTGGACTGCACCTGTTTCCCCGAGGCATTGGGAGGCAGGCCACCACCCGCCTCCACCACCTCACCCGTACCCACAGAGGACGACACCAACTTCCCTGCTGCCGTCTCCTTAGCCCTAGCAATAGCCGCTTGTGCCATCTTATTAGCGTGAACCATAGACAAGAGAGAAGAAGGAGAGCCCACATTGGGATCAAAAGAAACCCCAATATCCGCAAGGACACTAACCAAATGGCTATCAGGAATCGAAGGCAGAACCAGATGAACATGAGAAGTTCTGGGAGAGGTACCTAGAGGGCAGAGATATTTCAGAGCAGCACGACGCACCGCTCGCTCCGAAATGGGCTCCCCACTGTCCCTATTGCGATGACTCTTATGGGTGGTGGACACCAGGGAGCGCACCAACGTTGAAGAGGAGCGCGCCACAGGGGAGGATGCAACAGCTACCGAACCACCGGCAGAAGCCGCACCAAGATCCGCATCGAGCCGCCTACACAAGCCGGTCACCGACTTCTTGGCAGCAGACGATGTGTGGCTCTTATCAGAAAACTTCTTTGCTGAAGACTTCTTCTTGGCGCAGGTAGGACTCGGGGCAGAAGGAACCGGAGATGGAGGCACATCAACGATCCCAGAGAGTGATGGAGAAGCTGGTCGAGTAGGCTCGTTTGAGCACACCTTAGAGAAAGGAGTCCCCAATTCTGCACCCCAACACCAACCTGAGCAGCACCAGCAGCCACAGCCACAGCCCCACCAACAGGAAGAGGCACAGCCAGCCCTTCCTTCACACTGCCACCATTAAGAGCCCCAGTCTTAAACAACCCGCGACCCTCGGAGCCCAGGCCCTCCCATTTCGAAGCAGTGAAAGGATGGGCAGGGTCATCACTACTGTTGCCACCTGCATTAATTTCACCACCATGAGGAACCAGCTGGGAAGGATTGGAAGGGGGGAGGGGGAGATTGTCGGGCTGCCATGACCTCCACCCTAACACGAATCTGGTAAGCAATGGAAGCAGGGAAGACATCCACAAAACCATGAACACGCATGGGCTCCAAGCACCAAATCTTCTACCTAGTAGGCCCAAGTCGATCCAAAGAAGAGCCATCAACCTCAATATGCTTCCCAATCAACTCACCAAAAGCCACTAGGAAGCGAGAGGAATGGACGCCCGAAGGAATATCATCACACAAGATCCACACATCAGACAAAGAACCAACCGAACGATCACCATCCACATCCGCCTTCACTCACACGACCACTTGGTTCAAAGGTAATGTAAAAATTGAGCACGATGCCATCATCTTCAGGCTCTCCTTAGATGGAAAAACCACCGCAAACTCAGCCTCAGAAATCTGTTGTGGCCAATCCAAACCCTCAAGGCCCCACTCCTTGAGTTCATCCAATATGATCTGAGTCGAGACCGCGTGCGACTAAACAGAGATAATGGCAACATTAGATAGGACAAGCGCCATGATAGGGGTGTCAAGATCCCCATCTAGAGAGAAGAAAGCACACTTGAGCAGACCAAGGTTGTATTGCTTGAAAGCCAGAGCTTTGCAACGATCCTTACAGTCTACAGTGAGGTAGCCACTACAAAAAAAACACTTCTATGATGATATGTGTTTGTCACAGTAGGTCACATTTTCTATCATGCATGTACATCCATGACGATTTTATGACAGAATCAAGATAGTCATACCTGTGCTGTCATAGAAGTGTTCCATGACAATACCAAAATTATCATCATGAAAGTGTCCACTTCCATGATGATAAATCGCGCGTCATGGAAGTGTTTTCGTCAAGGGTAACCGACACGTGGCATCCACCGTAACGGGTCGCCGTTAAGCTATCGGGTTCCGGTTTGGATCCGCTAACCCTTTAACAGCCCCGGCCAATGGGGATTTTCCACGTGTAAAATTCTCATTCGCTGGAGTATCCACATGTCGGCTCAGTGCTAGGACAGATATCATCCAGCGAATGGACAGGACGCGCCTATGATACATCGACACGTGGCTCGGCCCAACAGTGGCCCATTCAGGTCAAAAGGCCGACCTGTTTGACTTAGTCAAAAGGTAGCGGCCCGGCCCACGAAAGGCCTGTTAATGGCCTGCTCGCATATAGCCCATTTACAGCCCGCTAACTCATGACCCGTTATAGCCTATCCGAATTAGGCCCAGTAGCGCCATATGGGCCGTCCAATATGATTCTGGCCCATTGTAACTTCCGGCGCATGTATGGCCCATGACGTCTTTCGGCCCATATGAGGTGCTTTGTAAATATTGGCCCATAAACGGCCCGTTGTGAAACTGTCCCATAATGAACAGTGTATCGCTTTATACCCATTAATGGCCCATTATTCCATTGGGCCGTTTCAGCCCGTGTTATCTTTCGGCCTTCTAAGGGCCCATTTATTATTAGGCTCATTTCCGGCATTCGATTACTTACGGCCAGTTACTGGCATGTTCCGCTTGTGGGCCATATTCAGCCCGTGGTTAAAGTCGGCCCGTCTGTGGCCCTTTAATCCGTTGGGCCGTTTTCATAGCGTCATCAAATATGGCCCATTAACGACCCATTATGCCTGCCGATAGAATTAAGCCCGTTGTACACATGGGCCTATTAATGGCCCGTTATGGTCAACCCATAAACAGACAATTCCCATTATAGCCCATTTACGGCCCATATTGCGGTCCGTTAATTGTCCATGAAAGTACGGTCCATGGTTGGCCAATCGATCATACGGCCCATAGAAGTCCCATTGAATCTATAGCCCGTAGAAGGCCCATGGATCATACGGACGTTAGGAGGCCCACTACAGCAGGCATATGTTGCCCATGGTTATTGTGGCCTAGTTCTAAATAAAAAGGTTAGCACGGAAAAAAGAACTACAGCGACTACAAGCAAAAAAATAAATAAGACAATAAGGAAATAAATAAGCAAGCAACTTATGCTAGGCTATTACGACTATTACAAATATTACATCCACTAGGCATCAAAGTTCGCCACCAGTGCAAATATAGTGAACAAAGCAGCATATTACATACACTGGGTGTCTAAATTGGCCACAAGTGAAAATAAATGCGGCAGCAAAACAAGTCCAGAGCTGAAACCACTCCAGAAGAGCTCAAGAAACGATATCCTGGATACCCACCATGCTGGCAAGAACCTTAGCAAGCTTATTAGTTTTCTCTTGTTTGGCGCTAAAATCGTCCAGTGCTTGCTGTTGCACCAGAAAGTATGCATCTGAATTCTACAGGGACTTCCTTAGTCCTTCGGCTTCTTGCCACAGCATAGCTGACTGATGCCTTTCAGCTTGTAGCTGAGACTGATTCAGGCAGCGAGTTCAAAGAGCTTCTACCAGTGGTAGTGGCTAGTAACTCGAACACTACATCAGCGCGGGACTTTGGGGTTGTCTCACTGCCTACAAGATAGTTTTTATCACCTTTGTTGGAGACCAACAGGGTTGTCTCACTATCTTGAACCTTAGCTGCATTACTTTCTCTACCATTGCATAATGGGGTGCTCTTCTCCAATATTCTATTCGCATTCTACAAGAGAAACAAGCAGACACATCACAGGTTTAGCATGTAGTATATGAAACTCATTTTGGTAAACTGGTTCAGTAGTAAGGTGGACAGAATAACAGCATGAAACAAACATATATCTACGTACTATGGTCACTGTATTGTTTATATCATTCTAGTTTATGTTGCCAAATCAAGATAGAGACACAGTTCAAATCATATCTTTTTAAGACACAGCAGCATAGACAGAATATAAACTACACAGCACTGGCAACACTTGTAATGTGCATGACATGAGAACATAACTTTTTATACAACTGAAACTAAAATCAACATAGAGCAAGAAGTTAGAACAGCAATCCAGTTAAAGAAATAGGTTTAAAACATACCTGTTGCGCCATTGGAGTTTCAATTGGATCCTTCAAATTCTAAATTAGTTGGTATGAGTAAATACTGTGATGCAAGAGCAAAGGAGTATGGACCATAGCTACAGAATCTGGCCTGAGAACAGTTGCTCTTCTGCTTTAAACGTGGAGTTTGCGTTCACTGTGGTGGTCTTCGTGCTTTGGGCACTGCAGTTGCTTTACAAACTACTCATGTGGGGGTACTCTATGGTGGACATGGTGCTGTGTGAACTAGAAGTGGGTTACTATTTGCTGGGGTTGGGGTTAGATGGGGTGTTGCTGGTTCTCTGTCCAACTGTGCAAGTGTACAATCTGGAAGAGTCTCGATTATGTGTGGTGGGGCTAGTTCGTGGGCCAGTACAACCATGGTTCTATCTGCATCGACGGGTAGCACCATCTTTTGTGAAGAACGGGTTTTACTCCCTTAGATACTGCCATCACCCCGTCCAATTCAAATGGCTGATAAAGAAGAAAAGAAATTGAATGTACAGACATTGTATGATAGACAGATGTGGTAATTCACATATATGTTGTCTAACCAAACAGGACAGCATGACACAATTTCACATATATGATGGCTAACTAAACAGGATAGCATGACACAGTTTCAGATATATGATGGATAACGTAACAGGATATAATGGCATAATTCAACAGATGATGGGTATCTAAATAGGATGACATGACAAAACTATATGATGTCTTTCTAAAAATAGGTTGGGATGAAATAATTCACATACATGTTGTCTAAGTATACAGGATGGCATGATATAATTCACATAATTGATTCATATACTAAGCAGCTGGCACTCGCATGTATGATCTCTAAACTAAGGAGATGGCATTGAATATTGTGTATATGATGTCTAAACTAAGCAATGCAAGACACCATATGCATGATATGAGAAATATAAACATTGCAAGTTAGAGCATACACCTCAGGTGGGATATATGACTGATCATCTATCTCTGAATCCTCCTCGGAGGAGCTATCTGTAACCATCGAGATATATGCTTCAACAGGTACCATTGCCTGCTCTGAAGACCTTGTTTTCACTCCTGGTTTTTCCATAACCGGCTCAAATGGCTGATACACATGAAGAGTAGTTCAATATACACAGATTGTCGACAAATGGAATACGTAATGAAAAAAAGTATGGCATGAGATAATTCACATATATGATGCCTGGCTACACAGGATAGCGGTGAATAATTCACATATATGATAACTGGCTAAAAAACATGGCATTGCATAATTCACATATCTAATATAGAAAGCAAACAGGAGGCATTCACACAAAGCATGTCTAATCTAAGCAGATGGCATGGCAATGCAAGACACCATATGCATGATATGAGCAATATAACTCTGCCAAGTTAGAGCATACACCTCGGGGGGGAATACGACTGGTCATCTGTCTCTGAATCCTCCTCTGAGGAGCTATCTATAACCAGCAAGAAATCTGCATCGACAGGTAGCACTGACTGCTCTGAAGACCTTGTTTTCACTCCAGATTTTCCCATCACTGACTCAAATGGCTGATGCACAGGAAGAGTAGATGAATGGCATGATACAATTCACATATACGATGACTGGCTAAACAGGATGGCATTGCATGATTCACGTATATGATGCCTGGCTAAAGAAGATGACATTACATAATTCACATATACTCCCTCCGTTCCTAAATATTTGCCTTTTTAGAGATTTCAAATGGACTACCACATACGAATGTATATAGACATATTTTAGAGTGTAGATTCACTCATTTTGCTTCGTATTTAGTCACTTGTTGAAATCTCTAAAAAGAAAAATATTTAGGAACGGAGGGAGTATGATATAGAAACTAAACAGGTGGCATTCACACAAAGCAAATCTAAACTAAGCTAATGACATATAAGATGTATCAAGTAAGCAATGCGAGGCGCCATATGCATGATATGACCAACATCAGCATGCCAAGTTAGAGCAAACACCTCAGGGGGTAAATAGGAGTGGTCGGCTCCCTCTGAATCCCCCTCTGAACAGTTATCTTCCTCTGGAATACAATCTGGAATGGGGGGAGGGGGCCCCCACTTTGTCCACCATGAAGCAGCGTCTACATGACATTATATTCCCCCGCAACGGTCTTCTCTTTTGCTCTACATGCTCAGTACGATTGTGTCTAATAACTGACATACATAATAAAAAAACATAGTTATATTATGTAAGGCCTAAGGGGTGCATGCAGTAATCAAGACTAATGGTAGCAAACGAGTGGATAGATCCAAAACTAATGATAGCAGGCAGATGATAGCTTCAGTTTAAAAACATAGACGATGGCTCATCTATTGTTTGTTGCCCACCCAACATGAACCACATAGAAGACCCGAGCTGAACCAGATAGTAGACAGATACTATTCATTGCTGCCTCCATATGTGCCCCATATGCATTTTAAAACTCAAGTTGGAACATTAGTTTGGACCTGACTCGGAGTGTAAGAGGTGAACAGTATGATAAAGTAGTAGGTAATAATAACCGATGTATAACATAAGCAGACACAAAAGAGTGCGACCTCTCTTCCGGAACTGTGTAGTCCTCAGGTTCATCTGCTCAGTCGATGATGGTAATGAAGTTGGCGTGGCTGGCGGCAACGGGGAAGATGATCTGAGGCGATGAAAGAAGGTCTGCAGGGGGATCTCTGCTGCCGTGAACGCTTCCGTCGATGGTGCACCTCAGGTGGGGTGGATGACGGCACGGCAGGAGCGGGACAAAACACATAGAGTTTTCTTTGACACCTATCTGAAAATGAAGTAAATCTATAAGGGCTCCATAGAATTGGAGGATTCTAAAAACGCAGGGACAGGAAAAACACAGGACTACGATAGGAATGCACGTGCAAAACAGAGCATTTGCAAACATAGGATTTCTTTCAACCTGGGTGTTTGGTTCACATGAATTGGAAGAACACAGGAATGGAGAAACATGGTCAAATTAAAGTCAAACCACATGAAAATGTAAAATAAGAATCTTATTATGCCAGTAATGCACTTAGTCCTGTTCTTCATGCATATTAATTTGAAAAGGACGTCCAAGTGGATATTAAAATTCCTACGTTTTTTCTTTGAAAGAGACACCAAAGGAAAAAAATCCTCCAGTTTTGCTTTGCTCCATTCCTTCTAACCAAATGCACGAATAGTAGTACCATAGTAAAGTTTCCAAGTCCTATGTTTTCCTTCACTTTTTCTTTGAACCAGTGGTGATTCTAGTAGGCAGTCTTCAACAGGCTCAAGCCTCCCTCGAAATATTTTATGAGCTTAGATTTGGTCCACATGAATATCATATAATGGCTATCTTGCTAAACCGATTCAAATTGTTGTTCAAAAGAGCATTTAGTTTTCTCCCTGTTAACTTTGTGACCACGATTCATTTCTTTCTAGATTTGCAACTGCTTTGAACCAAAGGATCCCTGAGGGATCGACATGAATGTAGAGTAACAAAGTGATGCGACGAGTGTACAACCTCTTTGGCATAGCCTTGTCGACCTCAGCATCATTGGGTTGGACATGGAGGATGGTGATGCTGGTGTGACTGTCGAAGGCGGGGAAGAAGATCTGAGGCCCCTGGAGACAGCGCCAAGGGTACTGTTCCACTGTGATGGACGGTTCCATCGTTGGAGCAGCTCCGGTGAGGTGTACGACGGCGAGGCTGAAGTAGGACAAAACAGACAAAGTTAATCTAAAGTGGGAGTCTAATAGCATGTGCAATAGATGATGTAAAATACATCACCAAAAAGTGCTAGATGTAAAATGCATCAGCAGCGCCGCGGCCGCTCCGATAGATGTTGTAAATACTGTTGACTCTGAACTTAACTGAAGAAACTGAACTTTATAGTCAAAACTGAATTTTACTGACGAAACTGATTGAACTAGTAGCAGAGCACTGCAATAGAAGTTTAGGGCATTCAAGCACTAATTGAACACACTAGTAGAGAGCAGCTCATGCAACAGCATCACGAGCGAGTGCTAAAGCATCAACTCCTGTAGCTACCGCAGGTCATGCAGCAGCAGCAGCGCGAGCAAGAGCAACCACAGAGCAGAGCAGCAGCACGAACGAGAGCAAGAACGGAGCAGCAGTATGAACGAGAGCAAGAGCAGAGCAGGAGCACGACCGATAGCAAGAGCAGAGCAGAGCAACAGCGCGAACAGAAGCAAGAGCAGTGCAGCAGCGTGACCGACAGCAAGAGCAGAGCCGCAGCGCGAGCGAGAGCCGGAGCAGCAGCAGCAGCTAGTGCTGGTGTGGAAGTTGCCGCCGAGGAAGCAATGACATGGGGGCGAGATACCGTGGAGGAAGTGGCCGGCGACGGCGCCGTTGATGGAGACCCGCCATGGCTGCTCGGTATCTAGCACCGGCAGCCTCGTGAGATCGAATAAAAGATAAAATGCAGTGGTGAGTGCAGAACCTCCTTGGTGGCACTGAGTAGGCCTCGGCTTCATCGGAGGAATTGGTGAGGATGCTCTGGTTCCGGTGGGGCAGGTTAAGACGGCGCTGTGGGGATGGAGGTGGCGCCATAGACGAGGCGAACGTCGGCGCAGCTCCTTGGAGGTGGAGGACGGGGTGGCTGATCCGGCGGGACAACGAGATCGACGACGGATCCTCATCCGGTGCGGTGGATGAGGGACATCGAGCTATTTCTATGGATGACATCGTCGGGGAAGAGGCTCCGGCTGGGCGGTGGCCGGGAGGCCGACGGAGGAGCGTGGGGTTTCGCGGGTTTTGGTGGCCTCGGTGTACGAATGGGCGGGGTTCGAAGGGGAAGGTAGGGGGGAGCCATGGCTTAGGGACGCGCTTGTCCGAAATGTGGGGTAAGTTACGAACGTACCCCCATCGGTTTTGACCACGCGACATCGAGGCGGCATTTTCGGCTAAGGGGTAGAAGGGGGATTTCATGTCTCTGGGCTGCGGGACCGATTTCGGATGAGGAGGGAGTTTTCGCGTGTGATACGTCTCCAACGTATCTATAATTTATGAAGTATTCATGCTGTTATACTATCATTCCTGGATGTTTTACAATCATTTTATAGCAACTTTATATCATTTTTTGGGACTAACCTATTGACATAGTGCCCGGTGCCAATTGTTGTTTTTTGTTTGTTTTTTACATCGGAGAAAATCAATATCAAACGGAGTCCAAACGTAGCAAAAAAAAATTGAGAATTTTTTTGGACCAGAAGACCCAGGATGGGCTAAAAAGTACCAGAGGGGAGGCCCGAGGTGGGCACAACCCACCTGGGCGCACCCAGGGGGTTGTGCCCCCCTCGGTGACCTCCCGCACCGCCTCTTCGCCCTATAAATTGCCAAATATTCCAAAAACCCTCGGGGTAACCCTAGATCAGAAGTTCCGCCGCCGCAAGCCTGTGGAGCCACGAAAAACCAATCTAGACCCCCTTCCGGCACCCTGCCGGAGGGGGAAATCATCACCGGTGGCCATCTTCATCATCCCGGCGGCCACCATGATGAGGAGGGAGTAGTCCACCCTCGGGGCTGAGGGTTTGTACCAGTAGCTATGTGTTTAATCTCTCTCTCTCTCTCTCTCTCTCTCTCTCTCTCGTGTTCTTGAGATGTCACGATCTTGATGTATTGCGGGCTTTGTTAATATAGTCGGATCATACGGTGTTTTCTCCTCTCTATCTTGTTGTGAACTGAGTTTTCCCTTTGATATTTTGTTCTTATCGGATTGAATACTTTTATGGATTTGAGAACACTTGATGTATGTCTTGCTATGAATACCCGTGGTGACAATGGGGTATCATATTTATTCACTTGATATATGTATTTGCACTCAACTCGCGGATTCCCGAGGTGACATTGGGGTAATCTATGCATAGGGTTTGATGCACGCTCTTGTCTTTGTTTCTCTGGTTGAAATCTTGGGGCACTCTTTGATGTTCTTTGTGTTGGATTGAGTATTATGAATCTGAAATTGTTTGATGCACATCGCATAATCAACTCACAGATACTCGCTGTGACATTGGAGTATCTAGGTGACATTAGAGTTGGTTGATGTGTATCATATGGTGTTATTTTAGTACGAACTCTTGGTTAGATCGATCGGACAGAATAGCTTGGTGTTATTTTAGTACGAACTCTAGGATAGATTGATCGGAAAGAATAGCTTTGAGGTGGTTTCGTACCCTACAAACAATTTCTTCTTATGTTCTCCGGTAGATAGGAATTTTGGAGTGATTCTTCATCGCACGTTGAGCGAAGGTTATATGATCCAATTATATTAGCATTGTTGAGAGATTGCACTAGCGAAAGTACGGACCCTAGGCCTAATGTTCAAGCATTGCAATACCGTTTGTGCTCACTTTTGTTACTCGTTACCTTGCTGTTTTTTATTGTTGCTATTACAAAAATCAATATCTACTATCATTACTACACTTCTATCACCATCTCTTCGCCGAACTAGTGCACCTATACAAATTAACATTGTATTTGGTGTGTTGGGGACACAAGAGACTTTTTATTATTTGGTTGCAGGGTTGTTTGAGAGAGACCATCTTCATCCTACACCTCCCACGGATTGATAAACCTTAGGTCATCCACTTGAGGGCAAATTGCTACTGTCCTACAAAACTCTGCGCTTGGAGGCCCAACACGAGTCTACAAGAATAAGTTGTGTAGTAGACATCAGCACGCGTCAAAATTTCGGGATAACAAGGCGCGGCGCGGGTTGGAGAGGCGGGATTTTCGCAGCAGAAGAGACAAAAGATACTCGAGCTTGAAAATTTCGGGATAACAAGGCGTAGATTCCATGTTTGGCAGAACAAACTTAACGTGTACAAAAAAAGACAATTCATACAAGACACAAGAGAATCATGTCCCATTTTACTATATTGCTATAAATGCCACTGAAAAACTACAAGAAAAATGTAAAAAAAAATCGGGAGAACAAGATTAGCATGTACAGTACCAAATCAATTCGCACTTCCCTCAACAACAACAAAAAACAAATCAATTACCACCACAAGAAAGAGTCATGTCCCTTTTTATATGATTACAAATGCCAGGATCTCGAATTTCAATTTTTTAATCCATGTTAGGTTGAATTCGAATATATCGTTAGGTGATCGTGCGGTTTATAATGGATGTAGTCCTACATTTTGATCTTCCATCTTATATGAACAATTTACTCCACCCTATGATATATCTATATATATACTATATATCTACTATATATCTATTAGCGTCTTACCATATGACCTAAATTTGAATCAATTTTCCTTATTTGAATATGATTGTTGTCAAGTTATACCATCACTTAAATATTATCTTGATAACAGAAAACATGCATATAGTAGTAATCATATTTAAATATGAACTACATGTACCATACGATCACTAATTCAAATATTTGTATCCATTTTGTGTTGAATTCAAATCACAGTACATTGGTCTAGGTAGCAAGATGTTCGGGATAATCTAAACCCTATTTTCATATGTATATAATTTGGCCGAATTGGAACAAGTTTTGGTATAAGCTTCTTGCAAACCGGAGCTTCTCTCAAGAAGTCTCGTGGTTCCGAGAGGGAACATGTCACCTTTGTGTGCAAAATGATATACGCTGCATCCCCCCATGATTTTCTTTACAGAGGCAATATAGAACTATATGAGTGCCGTGTTAAATTTTGGAATTATTCCGGGTTCGTTTGGCCTTTTTTATACATTAATTGAGTTTCTGGTCATTTAATGTGCATAATTCAAATTTGAACTGCAAGCACATGCTCCAGTGCACCAAAGTTGGTTGAAAAATCACATGTGTGTCCTTGGGTGAATTTCTAGGTCCCTTGCAAGAAATGGGAATGAAATTCAAACATCTAGGCATCGTGGCTCGGCCGAGAACATTGAGAAACTTGGTTTTTAAATTCCTGTAAATCCAAAACTCGCCTGAAAATCATGAAACTTGGCATGGTGTCAGAAAAGAGCCTTGATGCCCCACAAGTATAGGGGATCAATCATAGTACTTTCGATAAGTAAGAGTGTCGAACCCAACGAGGAGCAGAAGGAAATGACAAGTAGTTTTCAGCAAGATATTCTCTGCAAGCACTGAAATTATAAGTAGCGAGTAGTTTGATAGCGAGGTAATTTGTAACAAGAAAGCAACGGTAACGGTAACAAAAGTGCAGCAAGGTAGCCCAATCCTTTTGAGGCAAAGGACAGGCCAAAACGTTCTCTTATGATAAGCAAAGCGTTCTTGAGGGTACACGGGAATTTCATCTAGTCACTTTCATCATGTTGGTTTGATTTGTGTTCGCTACTTTGATAATTTGATATGTGGGTGGACCAGTGCTTAGGTGCTATTCTTACTTGAACAAGCCTCCTACTTATGATTAACCCCCTCGCAAGCATCTGCAACTACGAGAAAAGTATTAAGAATAAATCTAACCATAGCATTAAACTTTTGGGTCCAAATCGGTCCCTTATGGAATAGCGCATAAACTAGGGTTTAAGCTTCCGCCACTCTCGCAACCCATCATCTAATAACTACTCCACAATGCATTCCCTTAGACCCAAATATGGTGAAGTGTCATGTAGTCGATGTTCACATGACACCACTAAGGGAATCACAACATACATACCATCAAAATATCGAACACATATCAAGTTCACATGATTACTTGCAACAAGATTTCTCCCATGACCTCAAGAACAAAAGTAACTACTCACAAATGATAATCATGCTCAATATCAGAGGGGTATTAAATAGCATAATGGATCTGAACATATAATCTTCCACCAAATAAACCATATAGTAATCAACTACAAGATGTAATCAACACTACTAGTCACCCACAAGCACCAATCTAAGGTTCCGATACAAAGATTGAACACAAGAGATGAACTAGGGTTTGAGAGGAGATGGTGCTGTTGAAGATGTTGATGGAGATTGCCCTCCCCAAGATGAGAGAGTTGTTGGTGATGATGATGACGATGATTTCCCCCTACGGGAGGGAAGTTCCCCCAGCGGAATCACTTCGCGGGAGGGCAAAAGTGCTCCTGCCCAAGTTCTGCCTCGAGATGGCGGCGCTTCATCCCGAAAGTCCTCTTCTATTTTTTCTAGGTAAAAATGACATATATACCAGAAGAGGTGCACCGGAGGTGGGCCGAGGAGGGCACAACCCACCAGGGCGCGCCTGGGCTCCCTGGTGCGCCCAGGTGGGTTATGCCCACCTGGTGGGCCCCCTCTGGTACTTATTTGCTCCAATAATTCTTATATATTCCATAAAAATTCTCCGTGAAATTTCAGCTCATTTGGAGTTGTGCAGAATAGGTGGCCTGACGTAGCTTTTTCAGGTCCAGAATTCCAGCTACCGGTATTCTCCCTCTTAGTGTGAACCTTGCATATTATGAGAGAAAAGGCATTCGAATTATTCCAAAAAGCATTATTATATCTAAAAACAATATAAATAACAGTAGGAAAACATGATGCAAAATGGACGTATCACCGTGCGGGGTAGCTATTTGAGTACGGGAGGCGTGCGATTAGGCCCCTGTGCGTGCTTATCGGGAGGAGAGCCCTTTGACCTCCATCTGCCACCCACCTCTCTCCCAACGTCTCCATTCATGGTGCCCGAGCCCCTCCTTAATGGTGCGGCTATGTCTCACTCGGCTAATATTTAAGAGAGAAAAATGAAAATCTTGCACGGATCTTGTTGGGGATGTAACTACTGGGTATGACCCGCCCAGGAGGGGCCGGGTCATGCCACTGGCGGCTTAAAGATGAAGAGGCCCGATAAGGTCCAAGAAGATATGAAGAGGTTCATAGAGCAAGCCAATTGAAGGCCCAAGACCCAGAGACGACTTGAGGCCCATGGGTGTGAGCCGCCATATGTTTAAACTTGTCCTGTAAGGCAAGCTTTGTTAGAAACAGAGCCGGTCACATTTGTGTGAGCCGGCCAGGACTCTGTAAGCCGCCGGGCATTAACCTGTATATAAAGGGGTGACCCGTCGGCGGGTTAACTCAAGAAACAACTCATCGAGAACTAGGTCAAGCGTATTCGCTCCCTGGTGATCGAAACCCAAGCAATAAAGCCTAAAGCAGGAGTAGGTTTTTACCTTGTTGAGAGGGGCCGAACCTGGGTAAACTCCCTGTGTCCTTTGTCCCGTTTAACCACTTCAAGCTAACCTAGTTGCGATGGCTCCACACCTAAGTCCTTTTGCTAGGGCATCTGCCGTGTTAAGTCCACGACAGTTGGCGCCCACCGTGGGGCCAGCGCACGGTGGTTTCGAGTTCTTGAAGGGCAACTTCTCAGGGATCAAGGGATATGCCGTGGGCCGGATGACCAAGAGTCATCGCGGCAAGATCTACATCGACGACGTAGGATGGGGTCCCGAGGCCGATTCAATCAAATATGGGTACCGGGTCCCCTTCGCCGGAATCCACGTCTTCATCGGCAAGATCGGCGAGTCGGAGCCTCAGCCGGACACCTGCACCGACATCATCGAGACGGCTCGGCGCGCGCGACCCGCCAAGATTCAAGCCGCTATGAAGCACACTTTTGTTGGGTTTGTTCATGGAGCGGATCTTGAGGAAGGATCCGCATCTGGCGGAGAGACGGTCATCTACTCTGATGATGAGTCCTCAACCGATGAGACCAACTCAATGTATCAACTGCAAGACGGCGGGCTTGGGGGCTGTTCCGATGGCGACAGTATTTCGGACCCCTATGAGCCACCGAACAGAGTAGCGATCTTCATGGCCGGCACGCAACCGGTGCTGAATTCATCAACTGCGGCAGCTACGACTTCCGGTTCAACGGCTGAGGCGACGGCCGGCGCGAGCGGTTCTGTGCGCCCACCGGCTCAAGTTTTGTCCGAGCTCTTGGACGCCTTAGCAACTTTGTTAGAGGCAGAGCATAAGGTGGATGAGGCAAAACTGCGAGATGAGATAGCTCAAGCCAAAATTGAGCTTACCGCTGAGAATGCTTGGATGGCGACAGAACGAGCCGCCCTGGACGCTGAGTCGCAGCGGATTCAAGTAGAAAATTTCCGGTTAACCTTGGACCAGAATGCATCCAACACCATTCTACGAAGGAGGCACCAGAGTCGTCTACCTCCGTAGTGCGATGCGAGGAATCTTTTCAACACACCTGGGGCCGGACCAAGTAATCCACCTGAGGTAACCTGGGCTGTTGAGGCGCCCGTAACTGGGGGACGGTTCAACCACGTGTTCCGGACCCGCCTCGTTTGAATTTAACCCCGCCTCAGCAGGTGCCGACACCTCCGGGTCATTATTCTAACCCTCTGGATAATATGATTGCTGCGGTGTCGCGGCTGGCGGCTCTCCCGGTGCAAGGCGAGTCTCCCACGGCGGTTGAGGCACGGAAGACTGTGGAACTACTTCAAACCGCAGTAGTTCAACAAGCGGCATATTCATATAGCCGTGAGCGGATTCATTCAACCCCACGCCAAAGCCGGAGTTATAGCCGGCGCATTGAGTCGCCAGCGGTTTCAAGCAGTGAGCGGCACAATAACCAGCCCCATGGGCGTGACCCGCCACGCGCTGAGAACAATGCTCAGGCCTTGGTGGATCAGGCCAGGGCACGCCGGGAGGCGGAGCTGGCGGCTCAGTTAGCGGCTTATCAGCAACCTCAGCATAACCCGTCGGTGTCTATAGAAGCTGGGATGACTTCTTGGAACGTGGGTGTGCCGTGTCTAGTGCCGGCTTTGCGTAATGAGCGTCTGCCCAAGGATTTTAAGGGCCCTCGCAAGGTGCCCAATTACACAGCTGATCAACCTCCGGAGGAATGGATTGAGAGCTATGAGATGGCCATGGAGATGTTAGACGTCAACGACGCTGTGTGTGCTAAGTATTTCACCATGATGTTGGATGGGCCGGCTCGTACCTGGCTGAAAGGGTTACCTGCCAACTCCATCAGTTCATGGGCACAGTTGAAAGCACACTTTTTTCAGAATTTCAGAGATACATGTAAGCAACCCTTGTCGATCATCGACCTTGACGCCTGTGTCCAGCTTGAGGATGAGTCAACCAATCACTGGGTCCGCCGGGTCTCGGCTGTTATTCACTCATCAGATAGCATCAACGCCGGTTCAGCCGTCCTGATTTTGGCGAAAAATTGCCGTTTCCTTCCCCTCAAATAGAAGCTAGGGCGGCTTAAGCGCCACTGCAATGATATGGAAGAGCTCATGGCGGCTCTCACCAAATATGCCGACTCAGATAGTACTAAAGACCCAGCATCTGATGAAGAGAAGACTGGCAAGGGGAAGAAGGGCGGCAATGGAAAGGGACAGCAGCACAATACGGCGGGTCAAGGTAACAACGGTAAGCGCAAGCAAACCGATGGTGGTTCAGACTTTGTGGCTAACACTAGCACGCAGAATAGCAATCAGTGCCGTAAGGGGAAATCATCAGTGCCCCGGTTTGGCGGGCCAAAGTTTAAACTGGAGGCAATAATGAATCAACCTTGTCCAAAGCACGGTTCTCAGGATAAGCCGGCCACTCATTTGTGGAAAGATTGCTTCATCATGAGGGAGTATAAAAATTCCAGTTTTTATCAGAACCATCACGGCCCGAATGGCGGGTCAGGATCGGGCTCTCACGGGCCCGGCTTTGGAGGTGGCGGTTCAAACTCTGGTTTTCAAGGCCAAGGCAATCAAGGCGGTGTCAATCAGCAGCCCGGCCAGGGTAATCCGCAGCAGCAGTCTGGTTATCAGAGTTATCCAAAGCAGCTGAACAGTGTCCAATATCATGTTTTTACCACGAATTTGTGCAAGCGAGATCAGAAGGTTCATAAATGCGCGGTGAGCACGATCGAGCCGGCAGTCCCTCGATACTTGCGATGGTCAGAACAGCCCATTGTATGGAGCTGTGAGGATCACCCGCTCCGGATTGACAACCCGGGTCAGCTGGCTTTGTTGGTAGCTCCTCAGGTTGGAGGATACAAGTTCACAAAGGTACTTATGGACGGAGGCAGCAGTATCAATATCCTCTAATATGATACTTTTCGCCGTATGAGTTTGACTGATAAAGATCTTAAGCCATCTTCTACTGTTTTTCATGGGGTGGTGCCCGGTAAGTCGGCATATCCGATAGGCAAGATAGCCTTGGAAGTGGATTTTGGCAATGAGCATGATTACAGGGCTGAAACATTGACTTTTGAGGTGGTCAAGATCAAGAGCCCTTATCATGCCCTGTTTGGACGGCCGGCTTATGCCATGTTTATGGCATGGCCTTGTTATGTTTATCTGCAGCTTAAAATGCCGGGTCGTAAGGATACCATCACGGTGCATGGTGACAGGAAGATAGCTTTGGAATGTGAAGAGGGCGATGCTGCCTACGCTGAGTCTGTTTGTGCAATAGAAGAGTTGAAGTTCTACAAAGATAATGTTGACCCGGCGGATATGACCCCTTTGAAGAAGCCAACCACAGAGCATGACCCCTTGTTGAAGTTTAAGTCGGCAGATGACACCAAGCAGGTCGATTTTCTCCCTGGCGATTCATCCCAACAGTTCATTATCAGTGCCAACCTGGATCCGAAATAGGAAAGTGCGCTCATCGAGTTCATCCATGAGAACCGGGACATCTTTGCATGGAAGCCTTCAGACATGCCAGGTGTACCGAGGGAACTCGCTGAGCATACTCTCAATATTGATCCGAAGTTTAAACTGATCAAGCAATTTCTTCGTCGTTTTAATGAAGAGAGGTGCAAGGCCATTGGTGGAGAGGTGGCCCGGCTCTTGGCGGCCGGGTTTATCGTTGAAGTTTTTCATCCTGAATGGTTGGCTAACCCGGTGCTGGTACTTAAGAAAAATGGCACTTGGCGTATGTGTGTGGATTACACGGACCTTAACAAGGCCTGTCCGGCTGATCCTTTTGCTCTCCCTCGTATTGATTAGATCATTGATGCTGCGGCGGGTTGTGAGCGTTTGAGTTTTTTGGATGCTTATTCTGGTTATCATCAGATCAAGATGGCAGTTAAGGACCAGGAGAAAACATCTTTCATCACTCCCTTTGGAGCCTTCTGTTATGTGTCTATGCCTTTTGGGCTCAAGAGTGCCCAGGCGACTTATCAGCGTTGTGTTCAGAATTGCCTCCACAACCAAATTGGACGCAATGTTCATGCTTTTGTGGATGATATTGTTGTGAAGTCCAGGAAGAAGGAGACATTGTTAGATGATTTGAAGGAGACCTTTGACAACCTCTGGGTCTACAAGATGATGCTTAACCCGGCCAAGTGTGTCTTTGGCGTGCCCGCAGGCAAGCTCTTGGGTTTTTTGGTCTCTGAGAGAGGTATTGAAGCTAACCCGGAGAAAATCAAGGCTATCACTTCTTTGGCTAAGCTGGCATGTATTAACGACGTCCAACGTTTGGCGGGTCGTATCGCGGCTTTAAGCCGATTTATAAGCCGCCTGGGAGAAAAGGCTATTCCCCTCTACCAGATGATGAAGAAAACAGATTGCTTTGTTTGGAGTGATGCTGCTAATCAGGCGTTCGAGGTGCTTAAAAAATAGTTTGCTGAGCCGCCGGTTCTTGCAGCTCCTATTGACAAGGAGCCCTTGCTGTTATATGTGGCTGCTAATAGCAGAGCCGTCAGCGTGGCGGTTGTTGTGGAAAGGAAGGAATCAGGCAAGGAATATCCGGTTCAGAGGCCGGTTTACTATGTCAGTGAGGTACTAATTGAATCTAAGCAGAGGTACCCACATTGGCAGAAGCTGGTTTACAGTGTTCATGGCTAGTCGTAAGTTGAAACAATATTTCCTTGGTCATCCCATCACTGTGGTCAGTTCTGCTCCTCTAGGGGATATTATTCAAAACAGAGAAGCTACAGGCCGGGTGGCCAAGTGGGCCATTGAGCTTGGACCCCATGGTTTGAAATATATGCCCCGGACAGCCATCAAGTCTCAAGCACTTGTGGATTTCATCAATGACTGGACAGAATTGCAGATGCCTGAGGAGAAGCCTGATAATACGTATTGGACTATACATTTTGATGGATCCAGGCAGTTGGAAGGCTCGGGGCCTGGAGTTATTTTGACTTCCCCACGAGGTGATAAGTTTTGCTATGTCTTAAGGTTGATGTTTCCTTGTACTAACAATGCAGCTGAGTATGAGGCCTTACTCCATGGTCTTCGGATGGCTAAAGAGATGAACCTAAGCCAGGTCAGGTGTTTTGGCGATTCAGATCTAGTGGCTCGGCAAGTTTCAGGAACTTGGGATTCCAAAGACCCACTCATGGCGGCTTATCGCCGGGCGGTTGATGCTATTGCTGGCCATTTCAAATGTTATCAAGTGGAACATGTTGATTGCAGGAAAAATGAGGCTGCTGATGCTTTAAGCCGGTTGGGGTCTCAGCGTAAGCCGATACCACCTAATGTTTTTCTTGATATTCTGAGTAATCCTTCGGTTAAGTTGCCTACGGAAGAGGATCTTGCTGTCCCTGACCCGGAGGCATAGTTGGTGGCGGCTCTTCATGCTATTCCTGATTGGACAGTTCCATATTTGGCTTATATGACCCGGGGTGAGTTACCTGAGGACAAAACTTTGGCCAGGCAAATAACCTGGCGGTCTAAGTCAATGACGATTGTCAATGGCGAGTTACACCGATGCAGCATTACAGGGGTGTTTCAGCGATGTATCTCTCCTGAAGAGGGCCGTGAAATCCTAAGGGAGATTCATGAAGGAGATTGTGGTCATCATGCCGGCTCTAAATCTCTCGTTGCTAAGGCTTTTCGTCATGGGTTTTACTGGCTGACGGCTCATGCTGATGCAGAGGATCTGGTTAGCAAGTGCGATGGTTATCAGAAGTTTTCCAGACGAGCTCATGTGCCGGCTCAGGAATTGCGGATGATTCCAATCACTTGGCTGTTTGCATTCTGGGGGCTTATTGCCCAAGTAAAAGGTTACCAAAGAGAACTTGCTGCAGTGCACAGTTCAAACATAGGTATCCTGCCTTGAGGGCTCATTATATATCACTTGGGGGCTTCCTGTTCAATGAACATAGCTTTATTTACCCTTTTTGATCGGCTTGTACGCCAGGTGTAAAACACCAAATTACGGTTTATCCTGCCTGGTATGTCTGCCACTCTGCCCAGGTAATCCTGGAATGACCCATCGTACTCTTGACAGTCAATCTTATAAAGACCCTGAACTTGTCAAAGTTAAAATGGCGGTTGGTCATGTGAGGCCCGGCTTACAGGTTTGAATGAAGGATTAACTCAGTGGCTGTGCGGCCCATGAACAGCACTTGATATTGAGGCTTGGCAGCCTATGAAAGCCTTTTTTTCTGATTTGTTATTTTTTCTGAACACTGTTTGGGTTCATATCATTGCACCATATTGACATATGGATTAAAACAATTCAGGCCATGTAGCCTTAATCCTTATGGCTCGTATTTGAGCATATCTAGGGTTTTCATAACCTGGTCTAGCTTTGGACGATAAGTCGCCAGTATATTTTGATTGTGCACTTGGAGTTATTGCGCTCTAAGTTTTTTGGGCTGTTACTCTTACTGCATATGGCATTGTAAGCTGGCAGTATGAACCAATCTCACAGGTATGTTTTTACTTGTTATATGAATATGTGAGGTTTGATAACCCGCCTTGGTTATGGACTATACAGTCACCAGTAAATTTTATATGGGACATCATGACCCGCTCAGGCTTAAACCGCCAGGGTACATGTTATTTGCTTGTGTGCAGGGAATATGATAATATGACCTACATGATTGATAACATTATGAGCATAAGCAGCAGATCTTCAAACGTTAGATCGGCGGTTGAAAACATTATGCAGATAAGCATGCACGATGGCATGACAAGATCACTGTTTTACACTAGCCTATTACAAGGCTTTCTGCGGCCCAATTGATTGAAAGTTTTTCAGAAAAAAATACGCCAGGTTGCAGTCTGAGAACCGCCTTGTGATTCAGTTGCCCTGGTCTTGGCGAGTTGAAGCTTCCGGGTCATCCAGCGCCGGTTCTTCTTCTTCCTCCACTGGCTGGAAATCAGGTGATGTCCAATTGATGCCAGTTATGGCTTTGAATACAGCCTCATCATCTATGAGCGTGGATGGATCAATATCAGGAGCAAAGGTGTGCTTACGTGTTGGTGGAATAAGATCCATAACTGGATAAACCAGCATTTTCACTTTTGCGTTTTCAACAGTATAAGCCGCCTGATACTTGGAGTGATCGGTCTCCTCAGCCAACTTGCTTGCCAAAGGACGCATTTCCTTTACAATTTTGGTGAAGTAGTCTGCACTGAAGGGAGACCCATCTTCTTTTAAGCTGGGACAGCCAATGGCCAATTCCTCCGGGTCAAGCTCTGCCTACCATGCCTTGGCCTGGCTCAGGGCGGTGATGGCACCAGCTCTGGCGGCTGACCGCTTTTATCTCCTCCACCCTTTGGGGTACGACAGACAGTTTGTCCAGTGTTTCTTTGATAAGTGAAGGTGGATGTTTAGTATGAGCGATGGCAGCTATAGCTCGTTGAGCGCCGGTGTATAACTGCTCCACATGGGTGTATGCAGCTTTAAGCTTCACGCGCATGTCTGGGCCAAGGTTGGAAATTCTGGAGCCTGCATTAGCAAAGATATTGATAAACCGGCTAATGATTGTTATACATTGATGGTGAAAGATTGAAGTACTATATTACTTACCAAAGATGGCAGCTGTCATGCTATTGATTTAATGTTTCAAGCCGGATAACTCGTCAGTCACCGGCTTTAGAGCAGCTTCAGCATCTTCCGCTCTTTTTATCAGAGCCGCCTTCTCGATGTCCCAGCCGGTTCTTTCAGCGCTGAAATCCCTTTTTAACTTTTCAATCCCTTCTAAGGTGGTTTTCAGCTCTGATTTGGCCTTTGAAGTCTCTGATTGTTGGGATTGGATGTTTTGCCGCAGATCAGTGACTTGAGATTCCTTCATATTCAATTCAGCCTGCCATATACAAAGACAGGCAGTATGTGGTTATGATAATCATCTTATTTGAAGTCCCAAGCATAATACAAGTATTTTACTTGGCACTTGGGGGCTAATGCACGTTGCTTCTTTTTAAGACAAATCTTTAATGACCAGGCTAGCTTTCTCAATGGCAGCAGGATCATGGGGGCTACACATGTGGATTTGTTCACAAGCCATGATGATAAGTCCCGGCTTAGCTATGCAGCTTAAGCCGGCCCTTGGGGGCTACATATGCGGATTTTAGCGCTACAATTTGAAGTCCCGGCTTAAAGCTTCCAGTTTAATCCGGCCTTTGAGGGCTGCTCGTTTTGATTCAACAGAGTTAACAATTGCTATGGAATAGCTACAAGGTCAAAAATGCTATTTAAGTCTACAGCATATTCACTCCTTTCATATTCAGTAGACTTGGTGGCTGACAGTTATGTATACGAGAAGAGTTTTCAGCATTAACCTCAAAACGCTCCTTCATCAGATTGACTAAGCCGGCTTCAAAGTCACGGCTAGTATGAAGGCGGTTTAAGTAACCCGCGTGAATCTCCTGAGCATTGAACTGAGCATAACTCTCCAAATCCAGCTTCCATTTGCCTTTTTCAGCACCTGAAAATTCCTCCTTGGCGCTATGTTTTGCTAAGACTGTGGGCTTGGCCGGTTCTGCATAACCAGACCCGGTGACGATAACATCTTCAGCCTCTTTTTCAACAGGCTTGATGGGACTTGGCGGCTTAGCTGTGGCCGGGTTAACATCCATGAAGTCTAGTGTGACATGGTGCTCTTCTGGCGGCGGATCATCCATAGCTGCTTCAGAAGTTTGATGCAAAGATTCAGATAGTGTCTGTTTCTCTGGGTCTGCAGCTTTGGCATCTTCAGTGGTATTGGTGTTTTTGCCCAGCTTACTTGTCTTCGCCTTCTTGCTTGGCTTGGCTTGACCGCTGACAATGAGACATAAAGATGTGAGCATGATAATTTACAAAGGGTTTAAAAGCAAAGAAATTCAATATCCTCACCCAGGGGCGACTTTGAAGAGAGGGATCTGAGTCCCAGTGGAGTCACCAGATGAGGAGTTAGAAGTTCCCTGATAGTTTGAATCGGAAAGGTTAAGAGGTTGTTGAATAAGACCCGCCTTCGAAAAAGCTAAGTCGAAAATCTGTGAAACCTCTGCTCGACGCTTGCGAGGAGCCGATGTGTTGGGTAAACCGGAGGAGAGAATCCCACCGCCACTGTTCCGGGTTGTGCAGCGAACTTCATGCTGCTGTTTCTTCAAAATAAAGTTGGGATCAAAGTAAGCTAAAGGGTGAGAAAACCTTACTTTTCGGCTCGCTTGACGAACTTTCTGTCTTGGCAAAGGTTCTGAGTCGGAGGAAAGGATAGTTACCTCTTCACCATCTGCATTGCTTGCCTCCGTGTCATCCTGATAGTAATCAATGTCAATAAGATGAACAAAGAAAGAGCCAAGGGAGTCAAGTTCTACCTCCGACTCATCATCTAGAGTAAAAAGATTAGTTGCATCTGCCTTCTTTTTGGCAGGCTTCTTGATCACCTTGCTCTTGTTTCTGACCTTCTTGGCTGGTTTATCTTGGATTTTCTTGTTCCAAAAGGGGGAGTCAGCCTGCAAAAGTTCAAGTAAGAATGAGAAGGCAGATTGACATATAATGAATTAATGAAAGTTGCTCAAAAATACTTACAGCTAGCGGCTTGTTGAGGGTGCAGAAGGGGTTCAGCCCCACTTTGCTGCAAGTCTCTAGACTCTCATTGAGCAGAGTCTTTGTTATATCATTGATTTGTTTATCATCCAGACGGATTGGAGAGTAACGCAGCGGATCTTTAACATCGCCGGTATACTCACACATTAAACCGGATCGGCGGCTTAAGGTCAAGATTCTCCATGCGACCCAGCAACAAACCAGATCGACTCCAGTCAAACCTTTGGCCAACAAGGCTCTGATCTTTGAAAATATGGGCATATATTTGGCCCGTTCTTCTGTACTGATCCGTTCTAGGAGAGGATGTCTGTTACTAAGTCGGCTTTCACGATAACCCGGCAGAGGATTTTCATCTTCTGGAGAGGTGTCTTTGCAATAGAACCAAGTCCGGTTCCAGTCCTTAGGATGGCTGGGAGGTGCGGCAGCAGGAAACGTGGCTTATTTCCGTCTCTGAATTGAAATGCCACCTAGTTCTAAGCTGGGCCCGTCCGTGAACTCGGTCTAGCGGTTCAGGTAATAGAATTCCCTGAACAGTTCTACAGTAGGCTCCTGTTGAAGATACACTTCGCAAAAAACTTGGAAGTTGCAGATGTTTGAAACAGAGTTGGGCCCAATATCTTGCGGATGGAGTTGAAAGAAGTGCAGTATATCACGAAAGAATTTTGAGCCGGGTGGAGTGAACCCCCGGAACATGTGATCAGTAAAAACTACAACTTCGCCTTCTTTTGGGTTAGGAGTGGTCTCGGTTCCTGGGACTCTCCAGTGGATAACGTTCTTTGCGGCTAAGACGCCCACCTGAACATGCTCGTTCAGCATTTGCTCGGTAACCTGGGAGGCGACCCAGTTGCATGAAGTAACAGTTTTGGTCATTCTGTTGATGAAAGCCTAGAAAAGAGAATATTGCCGGATTAAGGTTATGCTCTTAAGCCGTCCAGTGATCAACAAGTAAGTGCGTTATGCAAGGCCAATTCGTATGCAGAGGGTATGTGCTATAAACATTGGTATGGTTAAACTGGAAGATGATGCCGGGTCATACAGGTTCTGAACATATACTAACGGCTTAAAGAGGGGCTAATGGTGTCCGGCGGGTTACGGCCTATCTCATAAGCCGCCCGCACGGCTGCAGTACACCAGTATCTGTAGGCCTATGAGTGAAATTTTGCTAAGTGCTAAACAAACAGGTTTCACAAATCAGTTCTATTATTTTGGATCTACAGCAGTTCAGAAAAGAAAATAAATTTTAAACCTAAGGTTGCAGCAGTAGAAGAACTCATGTGCTCAGATGGGATCTTATGCAGAAAAGGAATCTTCTGCGATTGGAAACAGATGCTAAAGCTATTACCACATATCTTCAGTATTGTGTTCAGATCCAACTACGCGATCTAAAGAGGAAAATGAAGAACGGCAAAGAGCTCCGATGAACTGAGCAAACCATAGTGCAGATCTGATGCGAAGCAAAATGGGTACCTGTTGATGCTGATGAACAGCGGAAGTGCACCGCATCTTTCTGGTCCGTTCAGGTTGATGCAGCGGCCGGAGTTGGTGACGCTGGAGGAAGACGGTGGTGGCGGAGCTCGGGTTTGCAGAGGCGTCGCAAGGAGGAAGATGGAGACGAGGGGGCAAGGGTAAAAAGTAAAAGAAGGACCCCTGTCCCTATTTATAAGGAAGTGGATAGATGGCATGCGCAGGAATCGAGGAGGCCGAAAAATGGTTATGTGGCTATGTGGACGCCTCGATTTTCAGGAGATCCATTAAGATCAAGTTCTGTTGAGATGTCCTGGGCTTTGTGCGAAGTTAATGCGCAATGATGTCATGGCGGGTTAACACGATTCTGAGATGTGACATCATGGCGGGTTACAATGAATTGGAAAAGAATTGATAAAGGAAGATTCTGCTAAGTCAAGTGGTGAAGATTGATGTGAACCAGTTCAAATCAACCTGGGGCCTAATGTTGGGGATGTAACTACTTGGTATGACCCGCCCAGGAGGGGCCGGTCATGTCATTGGCGGCTTAAAGATGAAGAGGCCCGATAAGGTCCAAGAAGATATGAAGATGGCGGTTCATAGAGCAAGCCAATTGAAGGCCCAAGACCCGGAGACGACTTGAGACCCACGGGTGTGAGCCGCCATATGTTTAAACTTGTCCTGTAAGGCAAGCTTAGTTAGAAACCGAGCCAGTCACGTTTGTGTGAGCCGGCCAGGACTCTATAAGCTGCCGGGAATTAACCTGTATATAAAGGGGTGACCCAGCGGCGGGTTAACTCAAGAAACAACTCATCGAGAACTAGGTCAAGCGTATTTGCTCCCTGGTGATTGAAACCCAAGCAATACAGCCTAAAGCAGGAGTAGGTTTTTACCTCGTTGAGAGGGGCCGAACCTGGGTAAACTCTCTGTGTCCTTTGTCCCGTTTAACCCCTTCAAGCTAACCTAGTTGTGATGGCTCCACACCTAAGTCCTTTTGCTAGGGCATCTGCCGTGTTAAGTCCATGACAGATGTTGATGTAAGATCCGACGGACCTATATAGCATCTACTATGACTTATAGCAAGACTGATGAATATATAAGGATGATGACAATGGATAATAATTGTCTTACATATTTAGGAAGATAATTAAAAAAGCCACATGCGGCTACGCCCGAAATACACAAGGGCAAAAGAAGGAAGAGACATACAATGATCTGGCTCGCTGATCTCTACTTTCTTGATGCGCTGCAGGTCACGGAGACTAGTTCTCGCGGCGAGTGGCGATGATATCTTTCATCAGTTTCATGTCCTCAATACGCTGCTTGGCAGCATCCACGGATTCCTCCACCAGCTTTTCGCGCTCGATGCGGAGCATGGCATTCTCATCCATAAGTTTCTTGACGATGTCGCCCGTCTTCTTCAACAAGGTAGTGGTCTCCTCCGCCTGCTTCGCCCTTCCGGCGATCTTCGCCCTCAGCAGGTCGCGCTCGGTGCGGAGCTTCGCCTTGTCCTCCCCTAGTCCCCGGATGATGCCGGTAGCATTTTCAAACGAGGCATTCATCTCATCATGCAGCTTCATCCAGCCGGAGATCCGACCCATCAGGACATCGAGCATAGTGTGCATGCGCCTGTGAGAGTCATCGCCTACCCGTGAGATATTTTCCCAGGCCGCCTCGGCGTGGGAGGACCTCCCTGCTGCATTCGCGGCGAGGCGGCATATCTCTGCTGCTTCCGCGGCGCGGCCGAACCAGTCTGTTGCATCGACGGCACGGAGGGACCTTTGTGCTGCTTCGGCGGCGTGGCGGGACCTTTGTGCAGCTACGGTGGCGCGGCGGGACATGTCGGCTGCTTTCGCGGCGAGGCAGGACATCTCTCATGCTTCCGCTTCCATGCTCGCCTCTCCCTGTTAGTAATCTCTCGACCCAGAACTCATGCAAGCCGTGGCAGACGCAAGGGAACGACGATGAAACACTTGTTTGTTTTTGTGGATGAGGAGTTGAGGAGGAATGTGCAGTCATCTTGGAGTAGGTAGTATTTATAACCGAGTACTAATACGCTCATAAGTGGGAAGCCGTTTAGGTTTTGATCGGTGTGAACAGGTTTGCAATTAAATATAGCGTGGTAGTACCACCAACACACGGTCAGTCCGGCCCGCCGCTTAGCATGAACAGACGGTATATCCGGCCTGCCGCTCACCGAAGTGACGCGCATCGGCTTGGTACATCACTTATGTTCGACCACATGTGAGTAGTAGCAAACCGATAGGCCAAGCTCCCCCGTCTACCACGCGCCAAATGCCCGGCCTTTTATTGTAGATCCCTTAAAAAAATGAAGATCGCACATAGGAGCAGACCATGGCAGTTGCGAATGCTCGAGTGGCAGTTTGTAGGGGAGGGGCGTGGTGTAGCAGTTTTGTAATATGCCACGGTACTTCTTTTTCTACTGCTGTGTACGTGCAATAACTGGCACCATCGAATACATATCTTATGGTTATGGGGGCGTTCGCCAGGAATAGCCTCGTGGCGAGCTATAGACTAGTCTTTTTTTCACACGCATTACATCGACACATATCATCTCTCTCCCTCTTTCCCACGCACACACCTAGGCTCTCGGGACTTCTCGCACACACGATCTCTAGCTCTCTAGGTCGATGCCACCCACATACACTTGTACTCTGAGTTTAGTACGTTATACACGAAGAGAAGAGGTGCACGCACGCACTCATCCTATCTCACACACGCATCTGTAGCTACGAATTGTAGTGTTCTCACCCATCCGATTGGCTCTATCATAGGTTCCCGTTGCTCCTTGGCCTTGAGATTGAGAAGTTTAAAATGCAGAGGCTAAGCTGGAGGCGCGAGGTTTTGGTTAATGTGCGGGCTGCACACGGCACCAACACGACACAAGCTTCGTCTGCCTGGTGCGCAGTCGGGTGAGTACTACTAGTAGTAGTACTACTTTGATGTGTCGCATCAACTCGCAGAAGTATGCAACACTTCCTCAACAAACAAGCATATAAGCAGCTTATACTCCTTACCCAAAGGATCTTTATATCCAACAGACACAAAATATCCCTTCGACTGTTGGAAATTACTTTAACTGCTGATCTGATGTCGAAGTAATTGCTGCATCGCCACCAAAATCCACCATCTCTTTAGCTAAAGTAGACCGAGCTAACCCCTATATTAGCATATTACTAAGATAAACAGAAGTCACTTTAGAGTCATTTAGGAGGTGAGCTTGTCAATCTGAATGTGGAGGGACACCGTCCTCGACAACCCAGCCCCGACCAGCAGCTTGGGCGGAACTGTGAAGAAGGTCAGGTCCTGCACAGCGACAGCGCCGGGATCCTTGCTGCTTGTCACCTCAATTTCCACCTTGACGGCGTCGGTCCTGCCTTTGGGCTCCCCCGGCGGGCCGTTCGCCCACATCTTGGCCGCGTAGCGTGGCGGTGGGGACGCCTCCGCTCTGATGCAGACGACCGACACGGTGATAGGCGCGCCGATGTCGAGCACGTCGCCGACCACGAAAAACACGCGGTCGTCCTCCTACATGAACAGCAAGAGCCGCGGCTCCGACACTGGCACCTGCAGCTGGAGCACCTTGCCGTACTGGATCCTGTGCATGGGCATGGGATGCACGGTGCTGATGTGGTGGGGGAGCGCCGGCGGCGGGCCTTCGTAGCCGTAGACGGGCACGGGGCATTTGCAGGGCGCGAGCGGACACATGCTCTGGTAATCGACGAGCTTGTGGTAAGTGACATAGAGCCCACAGCCTTTGTGCGGGCACTCCACCCTCACCGAGGAGAGGACGGCGTCCATCGTCGTGTTGCGCACGTCGAAGCCGCCGCCACGCTCGCACTTCTAGCACTGCCGCTGGTTCCCGGGGCACTCGCCGTGGCAGTCCGCGCAGGCCAGGTGCCCTCCCTTGCACTGCACAAATCAATCAAACAGCACATCAATCAAGAAACCTGCACCTTTCTCGATCAGCCGAACAGACGAGGTGTATTCGAACCTCGTACACTGGAGGCAGTGGAGCAAGGTGAGGTCCATAGAGACTATAGGGAGCTCCATCGTCGGGTCCTGTTCCGTCGACATGATCTCGCCCTCCTCGTGCACCACCACCTCTCGCTTTAGGGCCGGGGCATTAGAAAGTTTTACCATCACATATTCATAATATTTCAAGGTGCATTAAATCAACACATGCAACTATCAAAAGGAAAGTCACGCCATGCATGCATGCGTTGTAATTAATGCATCGGTAAACGCAAATTATTGAAATATATCGAGTGCACTGCTTTGATGTGTTGCGTCAACTCATACAACAAGGAGAAGTTTGATTACAACGCCCTCTCCCTCGCCCATGAGCGTGGTGGCTCGCAGGACTAGGAGAAGCTTTCGCTACACGCTCTCCCTCCTGCACACGGTGAACATGCAGCAGTTCATTCGGTGTCAGATGGCTAGAAGCAAACTAGTAGTACTCCATTGTAGTAGTAACATCATTGTTCGACTTCCCGAAGAGGCGAAGAGCCAAGCGCAACCCAAATGCTTGTGTGGCAGTTTCATGTGCAGGGGAGGTAGTAGAGCAAGTATAATAAGATGATGTAAGGATTTAAATATTGTATTATTGCTGAGGTGGAAGAGAGAGAAGAGGAGAGAGAAGGGAAGTGGGTTGTACACTTACAGCCGGCTGTAGCACGAGCTCCAAAAAGCTTTGTGACAGTGAAAGGTGGGCCATATGTTGACAAAGTAGTACTTTCTTATAGCCAACTATTATACGTGTTAACTATTACATTGGCTATAAATGATGTGGCAACATGTTATAGCCAGCAGCTGGCTATATTATTAACAATGCTCGTATAGTAACATAGTCTAGGATAGCGTGTACCGTGCCTCTAAGATTAAAATCGTTGGAGTCGGCTCCATGCTATGAGGCCGTCTCGAAGCATTTTTTTATTAAAATAATCTTCTGGCCCTACATGTCATCCTGGTTATTGTAGTTTGCACGCTAATCTGGTCAACAGAGGAATATATATTTTAATTTGTGGTGGGGTAAATGTTAGAGGTTGCAGCAAATATTGTACAATGTGTGTCTTTTAGCCAAGTTTAGAGGCAAGCATGTGGGCCCGGTGCTATGATGTGTCGCGTCAACTCGTACAACAAGGAGAAGCTTGATTACCAGTAGTACGTCCTCTCCCTCTCCCATGCGCGCGGTGGCTCGCAGACAAGGAGAACCTTTTGCTTTTACTACTCCTACAACAAGCTCTCCCTCGCCCACGCGGTGGACGGGACATGCAGCAGTTGATTCGATACTGTAGAAGTAGTAACAACATTGTTCGACTTCTCGAAGAGGCGAAGAGCCAAGCGCAACCCGAACATGGCAGTCTTATGTGTAGGGGTGATGCGTGGTGTGGCAGTTTTGTGGCAATTCTTTTCTATTGCTGTTTGCGTCCAATAGGTGCCACCGTCCGATGCAGATCTTACGGTTATTGTGGCGATTGCTAGTTATAGTCATCTTACGAAAATCAAATAATCCCAAAACAAACCCGACCACATTTCTTGTTTCTAGACATGAATAGGAATCAACCAATAAGAGACGTGGGCCGTGTATGTTTTTAATGCCTTGAGATGTACCCTAGCACGGCATGCAGCGGTCAGTTCATTGCATGAAATGGTATTAATTAGCAAATACTCCCTCCGTTCCTAAATATTTGTCTTTCTAGAGATTTCAACAAGTGACTACACCGTAATGAGTACATACAGAGCAAAATGAGTGAATATACACCGTAAATATTTAGGAACGGAGGGAGTAAATATTAAGGCTACTCAGAGTGGGGAGTATCATATACTAGTATCATGTATATGATACTAGTGTATGATACTATGTCCATAGTGCATAGTACTATCATAGATGATCATATTTATTGCCATGCATGACACAAAGTAGCATAGCATTTAACATGATACGGTATCTACCAACTCTATTACTCTAACCCTCTCTCTCTTCTTTAAGGCTGGTCATAGTGGAGAGTGACTTAGACTAGTAACATGCATATGTTACTAGTCTATGTTACTACCTTCATAGTGGGTAGTGTCATATGTGTGGTAACATAGATGTCTTCATTTATTACTTTGTAGACTTATTTTGCATTGGAAAGCGCTATGTGACGGTAACATATTATGTTACTCTATTTGCATCTCTCCTCATTAACTACCTGCCACCTCACCATTTTTGCTTACGTGGCATCTATGTTACTACCTAGGTTACTCCCACTATTACCAGCCTAATTGTCTGCCACATAAGCATGTTTGCTAGTCCCAAGTGCATGATACCGGTTATTTATTATGTTACCCCCACTATGGCCAGCCTATGTTCTCTCTTTTCCTCTCCGCCTTGGTCGCGGTGCACAATATTGAGTACTACTACTGACTACTTTTTGACATGCATTTACATTATTAGTAGTCTCTTTTTGACATGCATTTACATTGATATGGCTTGAATGCCAATGAGGGGGAGGGTAGCGGTTCCCGAAACATTGAACGGTCAATGATGCATCCTCATTCAATTAGCATGCAGAGGGAAGTAATTGGAGAAGCAGAATGGAGCCAGCATGATGTGAATGCAATGTAGTTTGGACTCTCATATAAAGGCGCCCCACCACTCCAATCCATCTACTCCTAGTCTCTGCGCAACACTGCTCACTCCAATCCAAGACCAAGTGACCAGAAGCCACAAGCACCCATGGCATCGATGGACGGGAGCGGCAGTCGGCTGTGCAAGATCATCCAAGACGTCGGCCTGTGGCCCCGCACCACACAGCGTTTCCAGACGGTGCTGGCAACCGTCGACTTTGCCTCTCGCATGGGCGAGACGATGGTCCGCTCCATCCGCAAGTTCACCGCCATCAAGAAGCGCGCGGACGACCTTGCCGTACTCCTCCAGCCCGCACGCCCAGGATCCTCATTGCCTGCCACCCTCATCGTCCTCCAAGGTGATGAACTCTTTCAAGCCCTGGTGGCCCTGCAGCTGCCGGAGGTCGCGATAAAGAATGTGCATCTCGAGGCCGCGCTCGCCGCGCAGCGCCTTGCCTTGCAAGAAACCGTCGACCTGCACATTCACGTCTACGAGGAAATCATCTACATAGGCCACTACAAGGCCAGCGAGGACAGAAAGACATTGGCCTTCTTCCACCAGCTAGAATCTTTGGACGCCATTGTTCGGAAGCAAGTTGACCTGGCCATGAAAGCCGCTGGTACTTAGCCGCCGTTCGGTGGGCCGGCGCCCTAAGTCGAGGAGGAAGAGGTCGTCGATGGATGCATCTTTCTTCTTGCCTTCTGTAACCAACACTGCATCGCCTCGTGGCCTTAATGTTTTATTAGTGTATGGCGTTTTTATTCCAGTCGTAAATGACATCACTATTCGACTTCTCAAAGAGGTGAAGAGCCTAGCGCAACCCGAACATGGGAGTTGCGTACACTCGCATGCCCGTCTAATGTGTAGGGGAGGGGGGCGTGGTGTCGCAGTTTTGTGGCATTTCTTTTCTATTGCTGTTTGCGTCCAATAGGTGCCACTGTCGGATGCAGATCTTACGGTTATTGTGTTGATCGCTTACGAAAACCTTATAATCCCAAAACACTTAGGCGCGATGGGTTAACTCGACCTTGTTTCTTGTTTCTTGACATGAGTAAAGGAATCAACCAATAAGAGACGTGGGCCGTGTATGTTTTTAATGCCTTGAGACTACCTAGCACGGCATGCTGCGGTCAGTTCATTGCATGCAATGGTAGTACTACAGTAAAAATATTAAGTTCTCTCATTTTCCCCTCCGCCTTGGTCGCGGTGCTCAATGTAGTAATGACTAGTCTCTTCTTGACCCGCATTTACGTTGATACGGCTTGAATGCCAAGGAGGGAGAGGGTAGCGGTTCCCGAGACATTGAACGGTCAATGATGCATCCTCAATTAGCATGCAGAGGAAATTAATTGGAGAAGCAGAATGGAGCCAGCAAGATGTAATGCAACGCAGTTTGGACTCTCATATAAAGGAGCCCCACCACTCCAACCCATCTACTCCTAGTCTCTGCACAACACTGCTCACTCCAATCCAAGACCAAAAGACCAGAAGCCACAAGCACCTATGGAGGCGATGGATGCGAGCGGCAGTCGGCTATGCCAGATCATCCAAGACGCCGGCCTGCAGCCCCGCACCGCGCAGCGTTTCCAGACGGTGCTGGCGACCGCCGGCATCGTAGCCATCGTCGACGCTGGCTTCGCCTCTCGCATGGACGACATGATGGTCCGCTCCATCCGCAAGTTCACCGCCGTCAAGAAGCGCATGGATGACCTTGCCGTACTGCTCCAGCCCGCGCGCCCAGGCTCCTCGTTGCCTGCCACCCTCATCGGCCTCCATGGTGATGAACTCTTTCAAGCCCTGGTGGCCCTGCAGCTGCCGGAGGTCGCGACGAAGAATGTGCACCTCGAGGCCGCGCTCGCCGTGCAGCGCCTCGCCATGCAAGAAACCGTCGACCTACACATCCACGTCTATGAGGAAATCGTCTACATAGGCCACTACAAGGCCAGCGAGGATAGAAAGACGTTGGCCTTCTTCCACCGGCTAGAATCTTTGGACGCCATTATTGAGAAGCACATTGACCTGGCCACGAAAGCCGCTGCTACTTAGCCGCCGTTCGGTGGGCCGGCGCCCTGAGTCGAGGAGGAGGAGGTCGTCGATGAAAGCATCTTTCTTCTCGCCTCCTGTAACCAGCACTGCATCGCCTCGTGGCCTTGATGTTTTATTAGTGTATGGCATTTTTATTCCATTTGTAAATGACATGTGTGATCCCTTGCTCTTATTTGGTGTTAATTATATGTAGTATCACTGTCTTCGTCCTGGTGTACTACCTAGGTCCCGGTTTGTTAGTCCCTTTTGTAATAAATTTTGACCAAAAATTTAACTGACAAAATGTTAATGCATGTCAACAAAAATTATATCATTTGATTTGTATTTGAACATAGTTTTCAATGATATAATTTTGGTGACATGCATTAACCTTTTATTAGTCTAATTTATGGTCAAATTTTGGCACAGATTACGATGGGGAGCAATAAACCAGGATGGAGGTAGACTGGTCACCATCGTGTTTTGTGTCAAATTTTGACTTCAGCGACCCAACCTACATGGAGGGAGTATATATATTGGCGCGACAACCAAACTTATATATTCAAAACTGAGCATTACTACATGTCACGATTTCAAAACGAGAAAGTGGAACAAGTACTATAGCACGCATGTGCCATTCGCGTCGCACCCCACACTGTCGTTCTGGCCCGCCGCTTATCGCGCATTGGCTTGGCATTTTCTATGTACAAGTTATAAAGGTAAAGACTGCCGCGTTCGCGTCACACCCCCACACGGTCTTTCGGGCACGCCGCTCAAGCAAGGGAACGCTTGTTGTCTTAGCATTTTCACTGTCAGGTGGGGCCACAGTTGAGCAAACCGACTATCGGCAAATCCCCACCCCGCCCACCGCACGTCGGCTGAGTTAGAATTAGAAGAGAGAAACGAGGGAGAAGAGCTAGCTGTAGCACG
This sequence comes from Thinopyrum elongatum, assembly GCA_011799875.1. NCBI lineage: Eukaryota > Viridiplantae > Streptophyta > Magnoliopsida > Poales > Poaceae > Thinopyrum > Thinopyrum elongatum. The sequence continues at coordinate 514,917,708 of CM022298.1, forward strand.
GACGCTGTTGTCAGATGGGACTCGTGTTGATAGAATAGGAGTACTGAGTACTCGTACGTCTAGTACTGAGTAGCACTAGGTGGGTGCGTGCAACCTATACTTGTCATCACTTTAGGTCTCCTTTTCAAACCACAGCTACGCTTCATAGTACATATTTTTTCATGCATTTTTGGACATAACACATTTATAAAAAATGACCGGACCTAAACCAGTCTAAGGGCCTCTTTGAATCGCAGGATACTGAAAACACAGGAATGGGGAAAGTATGATGGCGATGAACCGAGAGGAGGAGGAAGAGGAGGAGTATTGTACGTGCTAGAAACTGGACAGTAGTACATTGTTTTTTATTTCCATATCACCACATTGTTTTCTATGGCCTATCGCCTGCTGGTTCACTGGGCTGCCGTGTTTCGCACTCCTCCGACGTGAGTAGTAGTATATACTACATAGTACTATATATACCGCATGATTCTTTACTCCTTACTTCGCCGACATGTGGGAGAGCCAGCATCCGGGTCGACGTGTCATGCACCAGATTTAGAGTGGGGAATGGAAGGGGGGCATCACCCCGGTTGTAGCGCCGGAGTAATAATGACTATAGTGAGTAGTCATATCACAAGACCCCATCTTTCCAGCAGTAATGAACCATCAAATCGCACAGCCCTACCTTTCCAGCAGTAAGTTGAATCCGCTACTCCCTCACCCTCCTTGCCTCTCTGTCAAACCGGCTACGCGAAAACTATCGCGTGTACTGCACGGGAAAAGCCCCGCCCTCAACTTTTAAATACTCATAGTTTAATTTTGTGTCGATGAATTGCGCCATGGAGCAGAAAACCAAAAGAAAAAGGTGGTACATGTAAACAAATACAGTTCAAGCTCTAGCTACCGATTCGGAATGTAAACCGTGCATGTGTTTATACGTATAGGTTTCTTCAAAGTACTGAGTCCATTGATGCAATGTGGTCAAACTGTACCATCGATATCTCAAAGCCAAAATAGTTCGAGCTTGTTCGTTCTATATAAATAGTATTGTATGTTTATTCACCTGTGGGGTTGTTCAATGAATGGAGGGCCGGGAAGCAGAGTGAACAAAGTGCAAATTGCAGTCAGTCACGTTAAATAGAGAGTTTCTTTTCTTTAATGCCATGTACACAAATTGAAACTCTTGTTGTGGAGAGAAAAAGATAATCACTCCACTATATATATAGTCAGGGGCCTGAGCGCTTGCTTTACTAGGGTTGCTCTCTTCATTCTCTCATCCACTCCAGATCTAAACAAGAGAGCGGTAGCGACATTTTCTCTCTGCGCACCGCTGGTCATAGATCCGGCCGGATCCCTTCGGCCGGTGTGTCTAGGGGACTAGGTGCATCGTTCACGCTGTCATCGGCGGCGAGGGAGGAAACCCACAGCTGCCAGCGGGTCCCGATCCTTTGCCCGTGCTGTTCTCTCCGACACAGCGCCAGCTCGGGAGGTCCTCCGACCCCTTCTTGCTCCCTACCGTATTGTGGGCAGATCCATGTCGGGGTACGACACCTATGGGATCCCTAGAGATCCCTTTACGATTCGGCGGGGGGAGAGGTATACGCAAAGAGCAGAACCAATGATCGACGCGGGAAGTTTTTACCCAGGTTCGGGTCGCTGATCAGCGTAAAACCCTACTCCTGCTTTGTGTTCTTATTAGTGTTCTTGAGCCCAGCCTTTAGGAGCGCTTGCTATGAACAGTACATTCAAAGAGCAGCTACGCATGCAGAATGGGCCAGAAGTTCTCCTCCTCTGTAGCAGTTGCCTTGGGCCTCCTTTTATATGCTCAAAGGGGTCACCACAGTGGCAAAATGTACATACATTGAGGTGTAAAGTAGCTACAGGGTATCATACTTAACCCCTGACGGATTAGGACAAACGCATTTAATGCACCGTGAGGTGTCCGTTTAGGTGTCCTCACTTTCTTGGGGATGGAAAAAGGGGCCATCCCATCAGCACCGCTTAAGCTCTCCTCCACTGGCGCGTTGCCACGCATCCAGAGAAGGACCCAGAATGTCAGACTTGTTACTATGCCAAAGCAGTGGCACAGTGGCAGAATCTTGCTGGGCGCCGAAGCCTGCCGGGCACCAAGCCTTGCCGGGCGCCAAGCCTTGTCAGGCTCCAAGCCTTGCCGGGCTCCAAGCCTTGCCGGGCTCCGCAGGCCATCCCGGCAAGGATCTTGCCGGGGAAGCTGGCCTCCGGATTCCAGCTCTGCTTATCTGCTGATCCCCAGATCTCTGATTTGATGATTTCTTTGGTGGCTTCAATCAACCTCGAACTGTTTCCGGCAAGCCTTGCCGCGAGGATGGCTACAACTGCCCATGCATAAGTACGGGGTACTAGTGGCCCAATACTTAGTACACCGACAGGAGCCCCCGGGCCTAGGCCATACATGAGTGCGAGGCGTTGTTGGGCTAGGCCCAAACAGTGCACGGGCACGCGTGGCAGGGGAATAACTGCTCGTAAATATCTTGTTTTACTGTGCCCCCCACTACACGCACCGAGCACGCGACGTGGGAAGCGTGCCTGAAAGGCTGCAACTGCCTCACGCCTATAGAGGCGCATTTACATTGGGGAATAAAAGAGGCGGCCCCGCTCCTTCCACATAAAAAGGAGAAGCCGCAGAGGCACAAGCCTATTTACCCCCCTCTTCTTCTCAATCTGGCCATCGCCATCGCCTTCCTCCTCTCGAGCTCAGAGCGAAGCTTTTTCCTCTTCCGCCCGCTGCTTCCGCGCTCGCTCCATGCCCGGCTTCCGCCCTCACAGCCGCCATGCCGCCCAAGGCCAGCAAAGGCAAGGGGAAGCAGGCGAAAGCCGACGTTCCAGAGAGCGAACTGGTGAAGATGCGGAAGAGGCTTGTCGTCTTCCCCCCATCGCTCGATGCTGAAGCTCTGAAGGGGCGATACCAATGCATGTGGGCGAAAGAGACGCAAGCTCATCCCGCCACACGCGTAATTCCAGGTGCTTGCTCCAAAGGTGGATCGGACAGATACCCTTTCTTCACTGCGTATTTCTATTGCGGGCTCTGTCCCCCATTTTCCGACTTCTTCAATGATATCATGTACACATACGGCTTTCGTCTTCTCGATTTCACGCCGAATGCGGTACTTTGCATGTCCATCTTTGCCCATCTCTGTGAAAACTTTGTCGGCGTGATTCCCAATTCTGCTCTTTTTCGCCATTACTTCTTCCCTCGCATCCAAAAAGGAGAGGCCCTCTCTGGTTCTATCGCCTGGATTCCAAGGGCTTGGAATAAGGAAATATACCCAGAAGGAGTTTACCGCGAAAAGTGGGACGAGTGGCGGGCTGAATGGTGCTGGATCCAGGAAGCAGATCCCCATCCGTTTTGTCTTCCCCGGCAACAGAAGGTGGTCTGCGGCAAGGATTGGAGCGATCTCGCTGCGGAGGACGAGAGGCTCACAATCGTCACCACCAGGATCCTTCGCCTGAAGGCTGTCGGGCTGATGATGGAGATGATTGGCTTCGACTTTCTCCGCCGCCGCATCGCCCCTTTGCAGAACAGGGGAAGGCCAGCTTGGGAATACAGAAACGCGGCAGATGTCATGAGATTGCGCCCCGGGCTGAACAACAATCTGACCGCTATGCAGCTTGGCGCTCTCCGTCAAAAACTATTCCAACGCGAAGACAAGCACCGGCTGCCGGCAAGGATTGTCCCCTTGTGCAACAATTCTGCCTTGGGGTCAATCATCGCCTTCCTGCCGATGTTCAACGCCCACGGTCTTGACCCGACCTGGGCCGAGCCAACCGAGGAGGAAGCGCAGAAGTTTTTTGACAACTTGACGAAGAGACCTATCCGGCAAGAGTCAGATTTCATCCGAGCCACCACCGTCCAAGAAGTATCCTACATTGCTACTAGGGTGGAGGAGGCAAATCTTGCCGCGGAGGCCGGCAGCGTCGGCTTCACAGAGTGGGAAGCCAGCGACGCAGAGGTAGTAGTGGAGGTAAAACCTGCCGGGGTGGACAAAGTTGCCGGGGAACAGAGCAGCGCAGCTGCTGAGAGCTCTTCCGGCGAGGACACGGCCGAAGAAGAAACGCAAGAAGAGCTCCCACCCCTGAAGAAGACGAAGCGTGTTCTTCGAAAGGCTGCATCTGGAATCCCGGCAAGCCAGCCTTCTTCGAGCGGTGAGGCTCCCGGCAAGAAAGTGGCCGGCAAGACTGGACCACGGCAAGGGGCTCGTCAACAGCCCGCGCGGCGCGCGAGACCCACACCAGCGGCCACTGCTGGGGCGGCAGGGGGTCTCGTACTACCGCACCGGAAGCTGCCCCGACGCCTGCCACAGCCAAGCGGCCTAGGACTCCTCCTCCGCCTCCCCACTCAGGCATCGCAGCGGAGGTCGACTTCGACATCTCCGGTTTAAGTCCGGAGCGAGAGGAAGAAGAGTGAGTACTTTGCCACAGCTTTTATATTCCAATCTTGGATCGATCTTACTAAGTTGCTCGTATTGTCTCTGTGTGATGCAGAAACCTTGCTGGAGAGGATGGCGAAGAGGTCAAGGACTTCTACGGGCGACGAGCCCCCGGCAGGCTCCACGAGCGCGCCAGAAACCGTCGTTGTCAGCCCGGAGCCCAGTTCTCAACGCAGCCCCCAGCGTAAGTTCACTGTTCTTTTTCCGCTGGCAGGTGCCGAGGCTTCCATTCTTGCCGCTGATATCTTTGGGCTCACAGGAGAAGAACGGCAACAAGGAGAGATGTCGGAAGACATTCCTGTCGTGCCACCTCCATCGTCCACGCCGCCCAGAAGCACGTCCCCGGCAAGAGATCCTGCCGACGAGCCCACCCTAATCGAGGAGGAGCCGGCAGGCGCGGACTCCGGCAACCCACCCCCGGCAACCGGAGTTGCCGGGAGGGGTGAAGCCACCTCCCAACAGCCCGACGCAGGTAATCAGTTGCCTCAGAGTGCTTGTTACTTTTTCCCTTATCTCTCTGTCTTTTGGTCGTTTCAAACTTCAATCTTGATCTTATTCTGTTTTCCTCCTTCGTCCTTCAGAGTTCCCTATGATGGAACACATGGACGTCGACGTTGTCATCGAGGAGACCGCCTGGGACACTGCTGCCGAAGCAGACATGATCGCTGCCAGCGAGGCCACCAAGGATGACACTGTTGAGGCTGGTGGTGCTCTTGACGGGGAGGCCGCCAAGATTGCACAAGAGGAACCCGCCAAGGAACCTACTGAAGGGGGCGACAGGGAGGCTGATGACCGCACTGACGGCATTCCTGCCGCAGGAGCGCCAGGCGCTGCACCGGCCACAGAGCCCCCTGCCACTGGTGAGGCGGTCAGTGAAGACCAGCCATCGACATCCGAAGGCCCCTCATCCAGCAAATACCTCAAGGTTAGCGAGAACCTGTTCATCAACTTGCCGGGGACGACAAGCACTGGGGCACCAGCCGAAGGAGAAGTTTTTGAAGAAATCATCGCTGCTGTCGGGCTCGAGGTTGTTGACGATCCCAGCGCTAGCAGCGGCAAATCTGAAGAGGATCAGCTCCTTCAGGCCATGGGCGAGAACTTCCGCAAGCTCTAGGCTCTCCACCGTGCCCGGAAAGACAAGGCGGACTCCAGAATGGTAGTTGTCGAGGCGGCCGAAGCAGATTTTCAAAGGCGCATCGCACAAATGCAGGTCTGGCACGCCGAGGCCCTCCAATAGTTGGTTGTCGGCCGGGAACAAGTGAGCCAGCAATGGACTGAGATCCTCCTGAAGCAATCTGATATGGAGAAGGCGCATGATGAAGCTACCCAAAGGATTGCTGCTGAAGATGCCCTCCTGACGGAGCGCCGCGTTGCTCTTGATGCTTATGAGGAAGATCTCACTGCACGTGAGTAGGCGCTCGCCACCAAGCTTCGCAGCAAAGATGAAGATATCAAGAATCTTGTCGCGCGGCGGACCCAGGAGCTGGAGCAAAAACATAAGGAGGCGCTCGAAGCTCTGACTGCAAGCCATGCCGACAAGCTCAAGGAGGCCGTCGATGCTGCCAAAGCTGCAGAGGCCGCCAAGAACGAGCTGAGCGACAAGGTGAAGAGGCTGGAAACAGATCTCGAAGAGCACGGCAAGGAGCTCTCGATGCTCAAGGGTGACAGGGAAAAAACCCTCCACTCCTTGGCGGAGATGCAAGTTGCCCTGTCCGACAAAACCAAGCAGCTCTCCTCCGCGGCTGATAACATTGCGGTTCTGGAGCTGAAGCTGACCACGCTGCAGAAGTCTCTCAAGGCCGGCAGGGCCCGTGAGAAGGCTCTACTCAAGGATCTCCAAGGAGAGAGGAACCTGCTCAAGAGCACCGCCGAAGCCCAAGCTGATTACGAAAAGGGAGTGGAGATCTGGACTGGACGTCTCATCGCCACCGCGGAGAAGCTTACGGCAGAACTGTCAACCATGGGCCTGTCGAACTTCAAGTATTCTTCCGAGGAAAGAATATCTCCAAGTGCCAGGTTGACGATGTTCTTTGAAAGCATCATCAACGCCTTGAGGGTGCTCCAGTCTAGCCGGGCGACCCAATTGGCCAACGAGACTCGCCGGCTTTGCCGGGCCGTCCTCCGCAAGGTGCTCATCAAAGTGGTGCACAGCAATCCCGGCATCGACCTCTCCAACGCGCTCGGCCACCTGCCAAGGGACGCAAATGTTGAGGCGCTTGAAGAATGCATCGCGCCCATCCTCGAGAAGGTGGACTCCATCAAAAGGATCGAAGGCCAGCGCAGGGATTGAGTGCTCCCCCTTTTCTTGCCGTCGTCATTCCATGTAAAAGACAATTAAGTCTCAAGTTAGAATTGCGGCAACTCATGGATGTAATATAATTCGCCTATGTTTAGGTTCATGCTTGCTATTTTCCTTGTCTGATTCCCTTATGTATGGAGTTCACCCTACGCTTACTGAAAAACTTGCCGGCGCACAACCTGCCGCGAGCGCTGGGTGCGGGACTTCAGCAGCCTGCTGGAGGCGCAACGGCCGGCAAGACGCCTTGGTGTTCTTAGTGCAGCCACTTAAATTGTTGAGCGGGCTCGAAACAAAATAAGGGCACGACCGATTACAACAAGGGTTCCTTCGCGTGCAGATTTTCCATACAAGAGTCGGAATCGCCCAAGGAAATAACTTTGTAATAAAAGAAAAACTTGCTCTGAGTTTTTAGGACTTAGCTTTCTGTCTTTGTCCTTCCTCCGGCAAGCGTCGATTCCGAACGTCGCCAACTGATATTCATATCTCCTTTCCCCCCCAGCAAATGTGCACGCGAGGAATCCTTCTGTCTTTTAAAAAGAAAGAAGAGAAAATAAAGACATGAAACCATGGCGGTTCGTTAGAACTTACCGGGAGTAGGTGTTATACAACATCTCAGACAAACATGCATATATAAATATGAACATGGGAATCAATAAGGGAATGTACAACACTTAAATATATTCATCTGCGCTCAGGGTCTGCGCCTGGCTTTGTACAAAGGATCACATGCCTTGCCGGCAAGACTTGTACAAAAAGGTGGTTGCCGGGAGCCCCCGGCAACCGCGCCTCATGGGTAGAACTTGCGAAGATGTTCGATATTCCAGGAATTGCTCACTGGAATGCCATCTTCGGTCTCCAGGCGGACAGCGCTGGGCCTGGTGACTCGTACTACCCGATAAGGGCCTTCCCACTTTGGCGTCAACTTGTTTGAATTCTTGGCGGACTGAATCCGCCGAAGAACAAGGTCGCCTTCCTCAAGGCTTCGGGCATGAACTTTGCGGCTATGATAGCGGCGCAAAGCTTGCTGGTAGCGTGCAGCTCGCACAGCAGCCTGAAGATGATTCTCCTCAAGGAGCATAGCGTCATCTTGCCGCAGTTGCTCTTGCTCAAGCTCATCATAAGCGAGCACTCGAGGTGATCCGTATATGAGTTCCGTGGGGAGAACTGCTTCCGCTCCGTAGACCAGAGCGAAGGGCGTCTGGCCGGTGGCTCGATTTGGTGTCGTTCTGATTGACCAAAGAACCGCCGGCAACTCATCAATCCAGCGTCTTCCGCACTTTTTCAGCCTATCAAAGGTTTTGGTCCTGAGACCGCGCAGCACTTCAGCATTGGCCCTCTCCGCTTGGCCGTTGCTTCTCGGGTGAGCAACAGAGGTAAAACAAATCTTGCCGCCAAGGTCTTGGACGTACTGCATGAAGGTGCGACTTGTGAACTGCGTGCCGTTGTCGGTGATGATCCTGTTAGGCACACCGAAACAGCAAACAATTCCCTTAAAGAACTTGACGGCTGATTGTGCTGTCACCTTCCTCACTGCTTCCACTTCCGGCCACTTTGTGAACTTGTCGATAGCAACGTACAAGTACTCAAAGCCCCCGGTAGCATGGGGGAAAGGGCCCAGTATGTCGAGCCCCCAGACCGAAAATGGCCAGGAGAGAGGGATTGTCTGAAGAGCTTGAGCTGGTTGATGTAATTTCTTCGAATGAAACTGGCACGCTTCACACTTGGTGACTAGTGCAGTTGCATCCTGGAGAGCGGTGGGCCAAAAGAAACCTTGCCGGAATGCTTTTCCGACAAGCGCTCTTGACCCTATGTGAGAGCCACATATGCCTCCATGTATCTCTGCCAACAGCTCTAGTCCATCCTCCCGAGGGATACACTTCAATTTCACACCATTTGGCCTCTTTCTGTACAGGACGTCATCGACGAACTTGTACATAACAGACCGACGGGCTACCCTCTCTGCTTCTTCCTGTTCCTCAGGGAGTTCTCCTGTCTAAAGGAAATGGACAATGTGCTGCGCCCATGCTGGAGCCTGAGGCTCGACAGCTAGGACTAAAGGCATCTCCTCTGCCGGGGGAACGTTCGTCTCGACAGCAAGGGCCCGAGGCCCTGCCGGAGCCTGTTGTTCCCCGGCAAGCATGTCGATCCCGGCAACTTCCTTGTCAGCGGCTCCGGGGAGCTCTGCCGGGAAGTACTGGCTAGAGTTCGACTTTCTTCTCTTTTCTTGCCGCATTGATGGCACCACGGATGATTGAGCCAATTGGAGCACAAAAGTTCCTGGTTCCACAGGCAACTTGAGGGCGGCACGCTTTGACAGGTCGTCAGCAACACTGTTCTCGGTACGAGGAACGTGCTCCATTTGCAGACCGTCAAAGCGCTCTTCCATTTTCCTCACTTCATCTACGTAGGCTTGCATCAATGGACTTTGATAACTCTTGTTAACTTGCCTGACGACAAGTTGTGAATCGCCTTTGATGACGAGCTTTTTGATACCAAGGTCTGCCGCGATCCTGAGACCGGCAAGCAAACCCTCGTATTCTGCAGTGTTGTTGGTTGAACTCTCCCGGGGAAAGTGCATTTGGACTACGTACTTGAGGTGCTCTCCGGTGGGTGCGACAAGCAGCACGCCAGCACTGGCGCCTTGCAGCGAAAAAGCCCCATCAAAGTACATAACCCATTGCTGATCGATTTCCTTGCCGGGAAGAGTTGTTTCTTGAACCTCTTTGTCTGGCATTGGGGTCCATTCTGCAATGAACTCTGCCAAGGCCCTGCTCTGAATCGTCGAAGTGCTTTCAAACTTGAGGCCAAAACTCGACAGGTCCAATGCCCACTCCACGATCCTGCCGGTTGCTTCTGGATTTTGCAAAATCCGTTGCAACGGAAAGCGAGTGACGACGGTGATTTCATGTGCCTGAAAGTAATGGCGCAGCTTCCTCGAGGCCATAAGGAGGCCGAAAAGCAACTTCTGCACACCAGAATACCTTGACCTAGCTCCTTGTAAAAGAGAGCTAACAAAATAGACTGGGCGCTGCACCACCTTCTTCTTCTGCACGGGTTCTTCTGTTTGCGCAGATCTTGTCTTGCCGGGATCAACCCTTGCCGGGGAAGATCTTGCCGCGTCACATGGCGGTCCTGCCACTGGTGTTGCTTCCTCATCAGCCTCTCTCTGCACCACTAGCGTAGCACTAACCACTTGATTTGTTGCTGCCAGATATAGCAGCAACGGCTCTTGTGGTTTAGGCGCGACTAGCGTCGGCGGAGAGGAAAGGTATTTCTTCAACTCTTGCAGCGCAGCCTCCGCCTCCGGAGTCCATTTCATCGGACCTGCCTTCTTCAAAATTTTGAAGAAGGGCAGGGCGCGCTCAGCAGATTTGGAAATAAACCTGCTTAGAGCAGCAACACAGCCGGCAAGGCGACGCACATCCTTGACGCGCCTCGGCGCTTCAATTTGCTCAATAGCTTTGATCTTGTCGGGGTTCGCCTTGATTCCCCGGCAAGATACAAAGAATCCGAGGAGCTTGCCGGAAGGAACACCGAACACGCACTTCTCAGGATTGAGCTTCAAGTTAATCTTGCGCAAGTTTGCAAATGTTTCTTCTAAATCTTGAATGAGCGTCGCTTTGTCCTTGGTTTTGACCACTATATCATCCATATACGCCTCCATATTTCTATGGAGTTGAGGCTCAAAACCAATTTGGATTGCTCTCGCAAATGTCGAACCGGCACTTTTCAACCCGAAAGGCATTCGTATAAAACAATACGTACCACATGGGGTGATAAATGCGGTCTTCTCTTCATCTTCTTTTGCCATAAAAAGAAGGCATCAAGGAAGGACAGGAGATCACAACCAGCGGTGGCATCCACAATCTGGTCGATGCGCGGCAAGGGAAAGGGATCTTTTGGACAAGCTTTATTGATATCTGTATAATCGATACAAAGCCTCCATTTCCCATTCGCTTTCCGCACTACAACCGGATTGGCCAACCAGGTTGGATGAAGCACTCCTTTGACCAGTCCTGCCGCCTCCAGCTTTCTGATTTCTTCGGCAATGAATTCTTGCCGCTCCAAGGCTTGCTTCCTGACCCTTTGCTTGATGGGCCGCGCATGAGGACAGACAGCAAGGTGGTGCTTAATTACTTTCCTGGGAACACCGGGGATGTCAGACGGTTGCCATGCAAACACGTCGACATTCGCCCGCAGGAAAGCAACGAGCGCGCTTTCCTATTTGTCATCTAGGGTGGAACTTATGGTGAAAGTTCCCCCCGTTCCATCCTCTCTGACAGGCACCTTCTTGGTCTCCGGCGGAGCAGCCTTGGATTTCTTGTTCTTGCCGGTGGAACTCTCTGGTACGTCCTCGACGAAAGCGCAGCACTCCGAGGAGGTGCACTTGCCGGAGTTCGCGCCAAGGTTCTTGCCGGTCTTCTTCTTCCCCCCGGGTGTTCCAGCGGCAGGAGCAGGTGCCTTGATGGCAGGTGCTGCAACTGCTTCCCGGTAAAGTTGGTCGGCATAGATGAGCACATCCTTCTTATCGGAATGGATAGTGATGACGGCCAACGGCCTAGGCATCTTCAGAACGTTGTACGCGTAGTGTGATGCCGCCATGAACTTAGCCAGCGCTGGCCGACCAAGGATCCCATTATATGACATGGGGATCTTGGCAACATCAAACACCACCTTCTCGGTCCTGAAGTTGAGCTCGCTGCCAAATGTCACCGGCAGCGTAATCTTGCCCTTAGGCTGGGTTCTTCCCGGATTGACCCCTTGAAATGTACCCGTTTCTTCGAGGTCCTCGTCGGGAATTTGGAGCTTTTTTAGCACGTCCGGTGAGATTAAGTTTAGGCCGGCCCCGCCGTCAACTAACATTTTCGTCACCTTGAGGTTGCGAATCGTTGGCGAGACTAACAATGGCAAGCACCCGACCGCAGTTGTGCGATCAGGGTGATCCTCGGCGTCGAAAATGATAGGCGTGCTGGACCACTTCAGGGGCCTACATGCATCTGGGGATGGCTCTGCCGCATTGACCTCCCGCACCCACTGTTTGAGTTGGCGGTGGGAAGAATGCAGCGAGGCACCCCCATCGATACACATGGCCTCTGTAGCCTTCTGGAATTCTTGCTCACTAGATTCATCATCTTCCTCATCATCATCTCCTTCTTTGTCTCGGCCCCGAGCGGGCCTATCCTTTTGCTGCTTGGCCTTGCCGCGGCGACCCCCTCGGCCACCGCGCTTCTTGCCGGACCCATCAGCACCATCTTGGGCCTTCTCCTTATCTCGCCTCTCGTATTCGGCTCTCTGCTTCTCGGCAAGCTGCTCAACTTGCCGGCAGTTCTGGAGATCGTGGCCCTTGGTGCGATGGATCTTGCAATACTGCTTGCCGGAGTTTTCCGACTTGTCGGCAGCCGCCAAGGCCTGACAGGAAGGGCACCCGGCAAGATCCTTGCCGGGGTCACCAACCTTTGCCTTCTTGGAGGAGCCGTGGTTGTCGGATTCCTCGACAGCAAGCACGGCCTCGCCTCCGTGTTTCCTGTTCCGCCGCCGGCCTTTCCTTGACGGGGCCGCGGCGTCTTCATCTTCTGATTCGCCCCCCGCGCCAACAGCCTCGCCAGGGAGTTTCCTCCCCTCTTCGGCTCGAGCGCACTTGTTGGCCAAAGCGTAAAGCTCGGCAATACTCCTGACTTTGTTCATTGCCAGCTCTTCCCGCATTTTGCGGTTACGCATGTTCTGGTGGAACGCGCTAACGACAGCGGCAGGGTGAACGTCAGGAATATTGTATTGCACCCGGCTAAATCTCTGGATAAACTTGCGCAGGGACTCGCCCTCCTTCTGAGGGATGATATGTAAATCACTCTCTTGGCCAGGAGCTTGGTGGCCTCCAACAAAGGCGCCAACAAACTGATGGCACAGATCTTACCAGGAAGAAATAGAATTCTCCGGCAGATGCATCAACCACGACCTGACGTTGGGTTTGAGCACCAACGGGAAGTAGTTGGCAAGTATCTTGTCATCTCGGCCCCCGGCAGCCTGCACCGCAATGGTGTAGATGCCCAGGAACTCCGAGGGATGGGTCTTACCATCATATTTCTCCGGGACCTCCGGCTTGAAGGTTCGGGAATTGGGGCACCAGACTTGCCACAGCTCACGGGTAAACGCTGGGGTCCCTACCTCAGAAGGCAAGTCTCCTACGTCCCCTGGCGCAGGCTCGTCGATAGCCGGCCCCGCGCGCTTATCAGACTGATAGCGCGCTTCCCATCGCCGCTCGATGGTAGTTCAAGCGTCCTCCTTGCCTCGTTCCTGGAGAACTTGATGCTGATCGCGGCGCATCCGTGGATCGGACGACGCCGTGGAAACTTCTTCATGGCGGTCGACTTGCTGGGTTGTCGGCCACCGCTGGTGCCGCGGAGGGGAGTGCACTGTGGTTGCACCACCTCCGGTTTTCTCTACATCGGCTCGCGTCGGATCGATGGGCCTCTGCTACGAGGGCCCTGCCTCTTGCGGTCCATCTTTGTTGGCGAAGCCGATGAGGCTCTGGATGGTAGCTCGCCACTCCTCCATCTTCTCCGGGGCTGGAGGAAAATCGAGGAGCAGCTGCGCACGTGCCAAGGCTTCCACTGGCGTAGGCGGCGGCGACAGGTGTGAGGTACGTGAGGTGCTCTGACTCCTAACCATGTTAGAAGGAGCACCACCACGGTCACGAGACCGTGCGCCACCTCCGCCGGCAGCTCGATGTGCATGCTGGTCCCGCGCATCTTGGGATCTATGCGCAGAAACCTTTTCATGGGGGCGCCCTGAACCACCAGCGCCATGACGCCACTCATCATGCACGACCTGGGTAGGCCGTGAGGCTTGCGCCGGCGCGGGAGCTCCAGCAGGCGCCCTCCGATCTCTGGAGTTCGTTGTGCCACCTGTAGGCAACACAGCGCCATCTCTAGATCCAGCGGCGTGCAGGTTACCACTGCCACTGCGAACGATGCCGCTCGCCTGGCTCGGATCACAAGAACGCCATGGGGGTTCTAGTCCTCTTCCTTCTGCACCCACGCCGTCGCCCGTACGCGAAGGCGTAGATAAAACAGACATGGACGGTTGCGCCGTCGCAGCGCTCTTCTTCTTGGGCGGCATGATGATGAAGAAACTGAGGCGCCGATCACTAGATCAGGTTCACGCAACCTTCAATCCCCCTACCTGGCACGCCAAAGATATCGGGGTACGACACCTATGGGATCCCTAGAGATCCCTTTACGATTCGGCAGGGGGAGAGGTATACGCAAAGAGCAGAACCAACGATGGACGCGGGAAGTTTTTACCCAGGTTCGGGCCGCTGATCAGCGTAAAACCCTACTCCTGCTTTGTGTTCTTATTAGTGTTCTTGAGCCCAGCCTTCAGGAGCGCTTGCTATGAACAGTACGTTCAAAGAGCAGCTACGCATGCAGAATGGGCCAGAAGTTCTCCTCCTTTGTAGCAGTTGCCTTGGGCCTCCTTTTATATGCTCAAAGGGGTCACCACAGTGGAAAAATGTACATACATTGAGGTGTAAAGTAGCTACAGGGTATCATACTTAACCCCTGATGGATTAGGACAAACGCATTTAATGCACCGTGAGGTATCCGTTTAGGTGTCCTCACTTTCTTGGGGATGGAAAAAGGGGCCATCCCATCAGCACCGCTTAAGCTCTCCTCCACTGGCGCGTTGCCACGCATCCAGAGAAGGACCCAGAATGTTAGACTTGTTACTGTGCCAAAGCGGTGGCACAGTGGCAGAATCTTGCTGGGCGCCGAAGCCTGCCGGGCACCAAGCCTTGCCGGGCGCCAAGCCTTGCCGGGCTCCGCAGGCCATCCCGGCAAGGATCTTGCCGGGGAAGCTGGCCTCCGGATTCCAGCTCTGCTTATCTGCTGATCCCCAGATCTCTGATTTGATGATTTCTTTGGTGGCTTGAATCGACCTCGAACTGTTCCCGGCAAGCCTTGCCGCGAGGATGGCTACAACTGCCCGTGCACAAGTACGGGGTACTAGTGGCCCAATACTTAGTACACCGACAATCCGACCTGCCACCGGCCTCCTAGCCACATCCCGACGACCCTCAGGTATAAGTTCCTTCGAAAGCGGTCCTGCTCTACTGCCCCAGCTCCCCATGTGTCTGTATGTGGATCTTTTTCTACTTCCATCAGCTCTTCCAAAGCAATGTCATTGTTGATCGTAATGCTTTCAGTAACATGAAGCAATGCTGCCATTTTAAAATTTCTATTGTCCTTGTGTGATTGCCATGAACATAATGAAGATGCTTCTTTTCATTTCGTGTATGTTTCTTATCTTGTCATTGACCACTAACTATTTTCTTTCTACCTTTTTATGCAGATAGGGATATCCATTTCACCTCGTTACTATTGTGACCTTTTGGTGAACTGCACAAAACACTTTTTTGGAATGAGTGACCTGTGCAGTTCAACTAAAATTTCACGTGGGCAATGTCTCTCAATTTTGGTGAAACTGTACAAAGGGCGATTGGAGTTTCCAACATCTCCATCAAACTCTGCCGGTAATCTCATGCAACATTTTATTAGCCTTTGCAAGATGAGTCGTCACTGTCACCACAATGGCACTTTATTTTAGTGGAACTGCACAAAAGGATAAGCAAATTATAGTTGCACCTTGCATGAGCAGGACAGCCAACCTTAATGTTGCTTAATTTTAGTGCAACTACTAAAGAAGAACCTGCCAGCTCATGAGAGCAAGTACTTTTTGCTAGCTGCACTATGCAATCTTTGCTTCATTTCAGCTGGACTGTGCAAAAAGGTCGCATGAATTGAATCATCCGAGTGGTTCTACATGTTCACCACATCGAGTCGTGGCGGCGTAGGGCTCCTCTCTCGGTAATGGTTCCCATGACCGGGTATGTTCCTTTTTGGTTGATTTTGACTCTGCATCCAGCTAGTGATCTTGTGCTACTGTTTTGGCACTGCTATGAGAAAGCAATAATGATATTGTTTTGCCATCTTAATTTAATGCCACTAATAATTTAAGGCAATCTTTTGGCACCGCTACTGCCACTGATAAAATGAAGTAATAATACATTTAAAATAAACCTACTGTCTTGGAAATCTAATTCGGCTCTTGGGAGCATATGCTCCTGCCCATGAAAATTGTTTTTTCCAAATGTCAAAAAAATTTGAAAAACAATATACGTGATCATTGTCACACCAAAACGCTACCTGCAAATTTTTAGGAGTAAAGCTTAAGTATTTTGATCTGTGCAAACAAAACAAATCGAACGACAAAAGTTACCTCCAAATGTTACACTTATTTTTGTTTTTTTCACCGATGAATTACTGTTATCCCATTTCGCATGAAAATTGGCAAGCACTCTTGTTACACTAACAAGAACATCTACGAAAAAACTCAGAACTTTTAAATTTTATTTACTATTTATTTTCAATTTACTGTTCATCAGGGAGCATATGCTCCCAAGAGCCAAAACAGCCCTCCCATGTCTTGGAAATCTACCATTTCATTTCCAATGTAGATAACTTGCAGAATGCCTAACCGGCAGAATCAAGTCCATGTGCACTGCATCAATCACATAGATGCACTGAACTAGTTGAGTCCATCACACCTACGGTTGAGGTGGCGCGGGCCCCCTCTAACTGGCAGGCGCCATAATTTTAGTTGAACTGCACAAAAAAAGTGATTGAAATGAGTCGATGCTCCTCCTTCTACTGCCACACTGAGGTGTTAATGGATGTCAACGAATCTCCTTCATGGCAAGATACGGGGACATGAAGAATAACTTGATCTCCCAAAGTCATCTCACATAGGTCAGTACTGTCCTTTATCAACATGGTTGTGCTTTGTCATACTGTGCTAACATTGTATTTTTTTTAATAATGCTATTCTATCGCAATCTTTTCTCGTTTTGGAAATAAAGTTGCATTAACTAGTGCCACTATTATAGTAATCATGCTCTTTCTTATTTATGCAAATAGGAATACTCAACTACAGATGTTGTGATGGTCAAAAGCATTCGCCAAGTTCTTGGGTTGTATGACACCGCTAGCCAAGATGGATTTAATCCCGAGATTCACTTTATCCAAAGGCTCTAAAGTGCCATGCGTGTGTGCAAGGTGGAAAGAGATATTTCAGGACGTTGATTGATGATTCCACTAGATTCTGCTATGTGTATTTGTTAAATACTAAGGATGAGGCTCTATACACACTACAAAATCTAGAAGGCCCTCTTGTGCATATATTGGAAGCGGTAGTGCCACCAATGATGCAGAATATTTCAGCTGCCAATGTTTGACCTGTGTGGCCTTAAAAAGGATTGGTTTCAATGTTTAAGCAAATCCTTGGATCAAATTGCTTACATGAAGCATCGATCAATTTTTATTTATTTGTTCACATTCTCACAACGTTTGAGTTGTACAGTTACGATTGGCTCTGATTTGTGAATCATTGAGATGTGTATGCATCTTTCTTGTACTTATTATTTGAATCTAATGGGTTGGTTCTGAATCTTGCAAGCTGGGAATCATTGTGATGTGTAGGCATCTTTGTTTTACTTATTATTTTAATCTTATTGGTTGGTTCTGAATCTTGCGAGCTGGGAAACACGGCATGATGATGCAGAGGACAGCAACCATAACAAGCTGTTCAAACTTGGTAGTATTGTCTTTGTGAAAGTGCGGCAAATGAGCTGATCGTGTGCATCCTGAGAATAATAATTCTAATTGTTGTGCATGTTGATCCTGTGGCACTGATAAAATGAGCCAATGCTTTGCTTGTTTTAAGAATAAATTTTAATTAAAGCTAACAAAATTTAAGTAAAGTGACCATTAACACTTGCTATTACAGTACCAATACAGACCCGCTCGTGAACCCGAGGGGGCATGTTCTGCCAGGCGTGCAGCGGGCGAGGGAGGGGTAGTAACTGCTGCCGCCTGTACACACTCAGTTTACTGTTGAAAGCAGTTCCCCAAGAGCTAAAAAAATGAACTGCTGCCGCCGCCTACCCACTCATTCACTTGCAGTTGGAAAAACAAACTGTTGCTGCCGCGGTGCCGCCCCCCAGTACCCCAGCACACACCGATCGTCTCCATCTCCCCCCTTCCCCCTTCATGCCCCCAATCCCCACAAAACGAGAACCACCACATCAACTCTGTGTGAGAAGAGACTCCAATGGCGATCCGAGGGGTGAGCCTACTGGATATGGACTTCAGCAAGGAGTTCACCGTTCAGACCCATGGCAGCACCATGTTGAATGTGATGTACACCAACGATCCAGACTCGATGAAGCTCTGCCTCGCCAAGTTCAAACAGTACCTACAGGAGGAGAAAGCACAAGGTCGCGGGACTAGACCTTGTGCCCATCCATTCGTCTCCTGACAGGGACCAGCGGATCGCCGTCGCCCAGGTATGCGTGCGGGAGGAGGTTCTCGTTTCATCAGCACCGCCGACTGCACCTTCGCTACGGTGGAGAGCGGGAAGAACGCGACTATGCTTTACGATTCGGCCATCTGGTGCAACAAGCTTGTCGACATCTGGAAGCAATACAAGATCATCGGCAACGGGCAGGAGAAGGACTCTGTGGTTGACCTTGCCGCGACCATCATCGACCCCTGCTAAGCCAACATGAAAGAAGACGTCGACACCAAGGATCTCAACACGTGGGAGGTACCTCTGAATCTACCCTACATAACCTACGCGGCCAAGGACGCATACGCATGCTACGACATGTACAGGCGGATCTTGGACATGAGGGTGTGTCTGCTTCCGTAACCGATGAGTACACGGACAGCCGCAGCGTCATGATCAAGCGTGCCAGGAAGGTCTAGATGATGTACTTTATTTATTTAAGCGCCTTTATCATCTAAGTGTTTCATGCATTAGCCTATGTGTCGTAATTATCTGTTTTGTCCGAAATATTTCGTCTAAGAACCCATTAACCTATTTGCTTTTTTAGTGGCTATTTGCTTATGTATGTAACTACTTCACTGGGCTGCCGTGCTTTGAATCTCCTTCCTCCCAACATATTCCCCTTCTCAGGTGGACCCAGCAGGTCTCGTACACAGACATCTGGGACCAACCACCTATCCATTTGTATTTCTTTATTTTGTTCAATCTTTCGTCCTCTTCCTACAATGGCTGGCGGTGCTGCCGCGCACGCCTCGGTGACCCATCCTAGCCTATGGCGCTGGCCAGTCCATCCCTCTACTCCCACACATTCTCCGGCGGCGGTAGCTCCACTGGCCCGCCCTGCACCCGAGCAAGTCAACTCTCGGTACTCCTCTCCACCTGGGGTGCTGCTTAGGTGCCGTAACTGCACCTGCAGTTGGGTCAGTGACATGTGGGCCAGCCGTCTGTTAGGCCCACATGTCACTGACCCAACTGCAGGTGCGGTTACGACACTGAAGCTCAGTCCCTCCGCCTGCCCGGCTCCGGTTCGTTCTGGTCCGAGGTCTCGACGTCGTCCTCCGCCTTGGTGCTCTCGCCGCGGCGCTGCCGTCTGTCGTTCCCAACATGGTCAACAAAACGAGAGGAATCAGGAGACGATTGTTCATCGAGAGGCTGACAGTCCGGGCCCACCAGGTCCATGGCCTAGGTTTTGTTGTTTAACACACGCACCCCATGACATGCAGACACAGTTGATCCAGCAGGTTTCAACTTTTTTTGGGATCCAGCAGGTATCAAGCGGCCTCTGGGCCTCCCAGCCTAGCTTATCTATAACATCAGCAGCCCAAGTTATGTTTGTTTTTTCAAGACAACGCACAGCTCAGTTCTATTTTTCTATAAGAATGCAAAACTGAACCTATGTTTTCCCTTCTATAATAGTGTATATATATACTTATATTTATATTTATATCTTATTTTATTACATATATATAACAGAAACAACATAAGGTTCCGTTAAACCTGTCGTTCGTCCAACCATTGTATAGACCTTCCCACTTCCTTTATTTTTCGTTTTTATTAATCCTATATCTGAATTTTCTCCCACTTTCTTTTTCGATGTAATCTGAGTTTTCTTCGAGTACTTTTCCCTAGAACCAACTCAATTGTCCCACATCTAGCCTAAAAAATAATAATACCCCACGTCCTATTAACTCATCAAATTAAAATGATATTTTATTTCGTAAATCAAAAGTTCTTACAAAATAATAATAATAATTGTTTATATATAATTTGGCAAGTTAACTCCTGGTGATTGCGTACATAAGCTTGCAAAGATTTTACTGACCAATGCAGTAATAGACGTGAAATCATGTGTTTATGTTTTTATAACATTTCTCCATCCAACCCAACATGATATTTTCACTCAGCCCAGCAAGTCCACGGATTTCGAGAAAAATGCAAATGGGCTTTAAATTCTAGCATAATATATAAACGGGCTGGATAGACGCTACATCATTGTTTCACCCAGCCCACCAAATGGACAAAAAAAACAAATGGACGGGCTGACATGTGGGCCAGTAAGTCGAAGACTAAGCACTTTCGCAAAAAAAATACAAAGGTCGAAGCCTAAGCAAGGCGTTGGATTTACATTCAACGGCCAGCATTCTTCTTCAATCTCTCGTCTTCTTCCTCCAGCGCTGCCGGGACCGCCTGCTCAAGCATCCGGCGTCCAGTGGCATTGTTTCACGCGCCTCGCAGTGAACCGCTACCCCACCGACGGCCAGGCCATCCCTCCACTCCTCCTGTTATTATTCTTTGCCGAGTGTAGGCCCACCCCGCACCCGAACCAGTCAAATTTCCCACTCCTCTTCGTCTGTGACTCCTCTACCGCGTCTTCCCCATCTCCGGGTCGTTCCAGTCTGGGGCCTCGCCGTCGTCCACCGGCCTTGGTGCACTCGGCACGGTGTGGTCAACGTGGTCAACAAACGAGAGTCATCGGAAGATGACTGTACGTGGAGAGGCTGACAGTGGAGGCGCACCATGCCCATGGATGCATGCATGCAACTACATCCTTTTTACCCTAAAAAATAATGTTTTCTCCCCCTGACAGCTAGGACCCACCAGCTACATCTTCGCACGCAAGGAAGTGCGTCCTTATTACGGGCAAAAAAATGATTCCTCCCCCTGACAGCTGGGACCCATCAGCTATATCTTCGCACACAAGGAAGTGCCTCCTTATCCTCCCTGACAGCTGGGATCCACCCGGTCGAACCGTAGATAGGGTTGTCTCTCTGGTAGACAACATGTACATACATACTGGTTGATCGGTCTCTCTGCAAGGATGAACCGTGGCCGAGCAAGGAGCGGAACGTGTGACATAGCAGTTGAGGCAGTCCTGTATAAATCATGTACATGTACGTACAGCCATGCTGCAAGAAAGTAAATACGGCTATGTACGTACATACGGGCGGGGTCCTGAACGCATACAGCAACGTCGTCCTGTTGATCGGCAGCCAACCGGCTGGGTCGCAACGAAGGAAACAACATCCTGTTCAGCGGGAGGCAACCGACTGGGTCGGAAGACGCCGTGTTCATCGGGAACCAACCGGCTTGGACGGAACAACCGAAACGAGGTCTGGCATACCGCAAAACGGAGGAAACGGCCTTTTGTTCGACCACGTAGGTTGAAACGGGGTCCTGTTCATCGGGAAGGGTCAGCCGTACCGCAAAACAAAGGAAACGGACTTCTGTTCGAGTGCCTACGGTCGAAATGGGGTCCTGTTCATCGGGAGGGGTGTGGCGTACCGCAAAACGGAGGAAACGGACTTCTGTTGGAGCACCTACGGTCGAAACGGGGTCCTGTTCATCCACCGTCTACTGCCTCGCTCCAGCCTCCACGGGCTACTGTTCATCCACCGTCGACTTCCTCCCGCCTCCACCAGATACTGTTCATGCATCCAGCCTCCACTGGCTACTGTTCATAGAGCCTCCACGGGGTCCTGTTCATCCACCCCCAACTGGCTGGGGTGCGGCGGCCTCCTCGAGGTTCTGTTCATCCAGCGGCAATGGCCTAGTTACTACCACGGGGTCTTGTTCATCCAACCCCCACCAGGAACTGTTCATCCACAGCCAACCAACCTGCTCGACTCACCACGTCTCGACTCGTTCTACGTACCACGCGCACGGTAGCAACGGTCATTGTTCATCAAGAGGCAACCCAACACCGGCTGGCTATGTCTTGCACGGGGGCTCGATCGGCTTCAGTAAGCAGCAGCAGTGATCGATCGCTCGGGTTCAGTTAGCAGCAGCAGTGAAGGGATCGCTCGGGTTTAGTCAGCAGCGAATGAATCGCTCGGGTTCAGTTAACACCCAAGGGATCGATCGCTTGGGTTCAGTAATGTAGCTAGCAGTGCGATCGCTCGGGTTCAGTTAGCCAACGCCTCATACACACGCGCGTACACGAGAGAAACGCGCAAACCGACCACCCACTGTAACCGGGAACTCCCCGATATTTTCCTCGCCCTTGATCCTACCATGATTTTTTTCGTCATGGACGGCCCAAGGAATGTCATGCAGGTGCGTCTCCGGCCCGCCCAGGACGAAAAGCCCATTTTCTGTCATGATTTTTTGTCATAGAAGTAGGAGCCCACCACATCTATGATGATACGTCGTTTTGTCACAATTATCGTCATAGAAGTGTCATAAGCATGACCGAATTTTTTTCGTTTGGGCCTAAATGTCACGGATGTGTCTTTGTTTTGTAGTGAGCCTTCGGTACGGCGGATCAAACAGAAGGGAGGGAATTTGCAACGCGACTGGAAATGGCCCGCCCGATGGCAGGCAAAGCAAGTGAGATTAGGCGATGTGCCAGAGGAGGTAGGTGGGGTAACCGCGCCCTGAGAAAGTAGAGGGGGGAGGGAGGATGTCATCCCCGATCGCAGTCGATGAAGAGCCAGGGTCCACCGGTGCAAACCTTCGTGACTTGGCAGGATAGGACGACGAGCCGAACCCACCATGCTGAAACTACCGACCACCATAACCAAATTGCCGGCTGCCCTCACCAGACCCACAACCACGAAATGTGCGACCACCAGCCCCTGGCCGAGGCGCATCGGAGCGCCCCACCAGACGCATGCTGCAGCACCACATGGAGGACCAGATCTGTGCACCGCCGGTGCCGCCCCCGAACCGGCAGCCGCCGCCTCCCAGGAATCGGCCACCGTAGATCCCCAACCACCACCAGCAGCCACTGGAGCCGAGCCAGAGCCAGCGCCCATGACCACGACCATCTCTGCCTCTATCGTGGCCACACGAGCAAAGTCGTCACGCTGCAGCCACTGTGGCCCACCCGCCCATGCCTCACTATCCCTCTCCACCTGCGCACGGGCCTCATGCTCTGCCTCCAGCTTCGCTTGGAGCACAGACTCATAGTCTAGATCTGAGGCCACCACCGTCGAGCCCTCACGCCGCCGCTTACTACCGGAAACTGCCTCAGACGAAGAGCCTCAGGACATGTCCATGGCCATGATCTCCGCGAACAAATGAAGAAGGGGAGGGGGAGGTTTAGATCTAACGAGGCGGCGAATGGGATGATGGTAATGACGCATGTCCACTCTGGAAGCCAGAAACCCTAGGTTAGGGCCACCGCAGCCCCTTCAGATCCATATATACCCCACCAGAGACGGGCCAACAGGCCTAGACACCATAGCAGAAAGGCCCAAAGGAGGCAGCCCACCAGTCGAACCAAGAAGGGGAGGGAACTCAGACGCAGAAAGTGGCCCACACACCAGCCCAGCACCACAACCAAGCCCAGGCAGGCCCACCGGACGAACGAGACGACACCCCCCATCCTGAAGCACGCCAAGAACTAGGGCTTCATTCCCCGCCACCCGCGCCGTCGCCAGCCGGCCACCACCGGACCCAGGCGAGGCGTCGAACGAGGCGAGAGGCGAGCAATTCCACGGAGAGGAGGGCGAAGAAGACGGTGCCGGCCCCAATAGCCCGAAGTCCTGCGAGGGGAATTTGAACTTACCAGACCGTCGGCCGTCCGTGGACGAGTCAGCGCCATCCACCGACCCGGGTACCGCGCGGCCACGCCGGCCGGGCGCAAACCTCTGAGCCCGCCACGGCACCTGATGTCTAATGCGCAACTTTTTTCTTGTAGACTCGTGTTGGGCCTCCAAGCGTAGAGTTTTGTAGGACAGTAGCAAATTTCCCTCAAGTGGATTACCTAAGGTTTATCAATCCGTGGGAGGCATAGGATGAAGATGGTCTCTCTCAAACAATCCTGCAATCAAATACAAGCAATCTCTTGTGTCCCCAACACACCCAATACAATGGTAAATTATATAGGTGCACTAGTTCGGCAAAGAGATGGTGATACAAGTGTAGTATGGATAGTAGATATAGGTTTTTGTAATCTGAAAATAAAAAAAACCCAGCAAGGTAACAAGTGATAAAACGGAGCACAAACGGTATTGCAATGCTTGAAAACAAGGCCTAGGGTTCATACTTTCACTAGTGCAATCTCTCAACAGTGCTAACATAATTGAATCATATAACAATCCCTCAACGTGCGACAAAGAATCACTCCAAAGTTCTTATCAAGCAGAGAATATAAGAAGAAATTGTTTTAGGGTACGAAACCACCTCAAAGTTATCTTTTCTGATCAATCTATTGAGCCGTCCCTATAAGTGTCACAAACGACCCTAGAGTTCGTACTAAAATAACACCATCTAACACACATCAACCAACTCTAATGTCACCTAGATACTCCAATGTCACCATAAGTATCTGTGAGTTGATTATTCGATATGCATCAAACAACTTCAGATTCATAATATTCAATCCAACACGAAGAACTTCCAAGAGTGCCCCAAGGTTTCTACCAGAGAAAGTAGGACGAAAACATGCATCAACCCCTATGCATAGATTACCCTAATGTCACCTCCGGAATCCACGAGTTGAGTGCCAAAACATACATCAAGTGAATCAATATAATACCACATTGTCACCACGGGTATTTATATCCAAGACATACATAAAGTGTTCAAATCCATAATAGTATTCAAACCGATAATAGTGAAACCTCAAAGGCAAAAATTCAATTCATCACAACAAGATAGAGAGGGAGAAACACCATATGATCCAACTATATTAACAAAGCTCGCGGTACATCAAGATCGTGCCAAATAAAGAACACGAGAGAGAGAGAGAGATCAAACACATAGCTACTGGTACATACCCTCAGCCTCGAAGGTGAACTACTCCCTCCTCATCATGGAGACGGCTGGGATGATGAAGATGGCCTCCGGTGATGATTTCCCCTCCGGCAGGGTGCCAGAACGGGACTCCAGATGGGATCTCTTTGGTACAGAGGCTTGCGGCGGCGGGAGTCAAAGTTCTAGGGTTATTTCTGGGGGTTTCCCTATATATAAGAATTTTTAGAGATGGAATCACGCAAAAGGAGTTACGAGGGGCCCACGAGGCACCAGGGCGCGCCCTGGTGGCTTGTGGGACACTCGTTCATCTTGTGGCCCTCTCCCGAAGCTTCTAGTGTCTTTTGTTCCAAAAAAATCATCAAAAAGTTTCAGCCCATTCCGAGAACTTTTATTTCTGCGCAAAAAACAACACCACGGTAGTTCTGCTAAAAACAATATCAGTCCAGATTAGTTCCATTCAAATCGTACCAAAACCATATAGAATTATTGTAAACATGGCATGAATACTTCATAAACTATAGATACATTGGAGATGTATCAGCACCCGCGCCGATAAGGGGCCAACGACCACAGACGCTGCTGCCCGCGGAAGTTCATCGCCCCTCGACTCCGAAACAGATCCATCTAGATCCAGCGCCCAGAAATGATTTGCGTGCACCGGCAGAGGAACCGTGGAGGGCGAGGGGAAGAGGGAGAGCTAGAGGGGGAGCGAGGACAGAGGGATGACGGGGGCGCAACAACCGCCCGGCCGGAGCATAGCCCTTAGAGGAGGGAGCGGGAGGGAGGACAGAGGAGAGAGCCATCCTCTATCAGGTCACGAACAAAGACTTATACATGGATGGGTGACATATTAGGAGAGCTTTCATTGCTGGTAGTGGTACCTATACCAATCGGAGAAAATCCATTGCTATTGTCAACAGGAGTGACAATTGGTCAGACTATAGTTATTTCCTAGTGAGCAATATTTCTCTTCTTTTGTACATATAGGATCCTCAGTGACAGTACTGGGTAGTTTTAGCATCGATTTTCGTATAATTTTTTCTAGTTGCTCGAGATATACCAAAATGGTCTTATTTTCGAATTACCCACCCCCCCTCCAAAAACAATTTAATCGAAAGCATGTTGTGTCACTAACCGGTTCCGACAGAGTAAAACTTATCACAACCACCTCCATGACAAAGCAACGAAACAATCTCAACACTATAAGGCTCGCTGGTCATGATGCTGATAACTTAGACTAGTAATATGCATATGTTACTAGTCTTATTACCACTTTCATAGTGGGTAGTGTCATATGTGTGATAACATAGAGACATTTATTTATTACTTTGTAAAGTCATTTTTCATCTGGAAGTGCTATGTGATGGTAACATAGTAAGTTACTCCAATCGTCTCTCTTCTCTTTAATTACTTGCCACATTATCTTTCTTTTTTTGTCTATGTGGCATGCATGTTACTAGCCATGCTACTCCCACTACGAGTAGTCTAAGCCTAACCGTACCCTAGTCTTGTGAAGCACCATCATAAAGAATAGCCTTACAAAAGTAAAGAAACACTTATTACCATTTTCTGATAGAACAATCACCGATCCTCTACCGAAACAAAACTAACTAGTAGACTGCCAAGCACCAACTTCCTACCCTCAGCAAGAAGTCACCCAGCAAGTCGAAGGACCATTGGTGTCAGTCTTTTCTCCTACTCCCTCCGTATCGGTGCATTGGTCATGTTACAAAAACAAAATAATCCTAAAACTCTTAGGCGCAGTGCATTAACTACCCACCTCGTTCCTGTTTTTTGCCATGAAAAAAGAAATCAACCAGTAGGAGATATGGGGTGTGTATGCATTCAATGACTTGAGACTACTTATCACAACATTAGTGGTCAATTCTCTGCATGCAATGACATTAGTTACCAAAAAAACATCAAGTTCTCTCGTTTTTCCCCACCTTTGTCACGGTGCACAACCTAAAATGACTAATGCACCGGTACGGAGGGAGTACTAATGATTTTATCTGCAACCCCATCATCAACATTCAACTTAAGATTAAAATTTATAAAAAGGCCACTGATACATTATAACCGCTACTTTTAATATATCCGGGGCCTCTATTCATAAATTCTAGCCAAGATATAAGTTTATGATAGAGGCCATGCTTCTTCTTTCTTCATCGCCTCCTAGCCATCGTGGTCGACTTGATGCTTCCATCAGCGACAACAATCTTTGCAATAGTCCACATCCTCCTTCACCTTCATCCATCGAGCTTCGTTCATCGTCATCCTCATCAGCGACTACGTCTTTACGGAGTCACTGACGCTTGTCCGGTCACGGATTGCTTCTGTGGAGCTTCCGTCTGATGATGCCCATTCACTATTTTTTGGAATGCCTCAATCAGTTGCGGGTGCAACAAACGATGAGTCAATGGTGAACAACATCCATGATGGAAGCGGCTATGAAGACGCTCAAGCCGATGATTCATGGCCAGAGCAAGAGTCGTAGTCATACACCAAGCAGGCGGACTTTGAGCCAGACAACCACTGGCCATGGTTGTTGGCCCAGAGAAGAAGAGGGGAACCACGAGCTAGCAAAGGAAGACAAGGACATGGTCCATAATCACTATCTAAACTCACTAGCCCATCGATGGTACATCATTCAAGAGGCCGTTAACAAGCTTTGCAGATCGTACAAACAAGTGCAAACCAACTGTCCAAGTGGCGCATCATTCCTCGAGCTCGTAATATTTGTGGCTTGTTTTTCTATGTGTTGGTCATTTGATTGATTTGCTCAATGTTGTAACTTATTGACCATGTCCTTTTCTTCCTTTGATAGCCCACACGAGCGTGCACGTTGTACCACAAGACGACAGAGAAGAAGCACTTCGTATTTTTGCATTGTTGGATGAAGTTGAATGTGCAAAGCAAGTGGCTTGCTTCCATTGCCAATTCCCTAAAGACCGCCATGGCCAATGAAGATGAATGTGGTGATCCAACAAAAGAAGGGCATGCTTCGGACACCCATGTGCCTAGGAACCAGGGGAGAAAGTGGGAGGTGGGGAAGGAGAAGCGATAAGGGTTGGCGGCCAAGATGATGAAGTTTGAGATCATCGTGGCAAAAAAGAAGGAAGCGACTGTCAACTACAAATAGATAAAGTGACGCGAAGGCGGGAGGTTCGACATGTTCATGGACATGCAAAATAACAAGTTCAAACTCGAGGAGACAAAAATTGCTATCAATGGCCAAAGCCGAGGCATGAAAGATGTTATTCGTGAAGGCGGCAAACCTGAATCCCGATGCGACGAAAGAGTTCCAAGCTAGCATGCACAGACGCTTTTACACAAAAAGATGATGAAAAGAAGGCTGAAACTTGAGGTCTTTAGCACTGACAACTGAACTGGATTTTTTTGGATCGATGGATGTATAAAACTCGATGAACATCATGTGCTTTTTTTTGTAACTATTTAAATGAATGGTTAAATTGTTATTGATCTTAATTCGTCAAATGGAGGAGGTCGGACAAGGATGGGCATTTGATGTCTCTGACGTTAGCGAACATGGTTGAGTGGCGTATTTTGGTCCGAACACTATCCGCCGGGTGTATTTGGAGAGTGGTGTTTGGGTTGAAAATGCTCTAAGCAGCACAGACACAGGCATCACAGATGACGATCTATAGATTTATTGGTTTTCCTATTTCTCATGTGCCTGAATTTTTTCCATGTGCTAGTCACTTTTTTGGGTGCGCCAGACCTCACCAGAGAAGAAGAAACTTCTTAGCAGGAAGCAACATCCCAATGATCTATCTTACAAAGGAGCATAAGACCCATCATCTATCTTAGAGCATCTCCGAGATGTAAATTTGAAGATGTAAAACAGGAGATGTAAAAAATTACATCTTCAAAAAGTGCTTTTACATGTCCAAAAAAGAGCCAGCTCCAACAAATGATGTATTTTGGAGATGTAAAAGTAGTGCTCCAACAGATGATGCATATTTGAAGATGTAAAACTACTACCCAAAGCGGCGGTGTCCGAGCTCCGGTGGCATGGCGGAGGCACGCTCGCGGATCGACCGGCGGCGGCCGAGCTTTGAGACTGTGGGGCGGCGCGGCTGCAGATCGAGCGCCGGCGGCCGAGCGTGGAGTCGAGAGGAACGGGCGGGGCAGTGGCGGTGCTCGAATCGGGCGGTAGTCAAGCTTAAATTCGGCGGGAAGGGGCGGATGAGCTTCAAATTGGGCAGCGGGGGTGGAACTGAGGCAGGGCAGTGCGGCGGAGCTCGAATCGGGCGGCGGCCGAGCATGAAATGCAGCGGGAAGGGGCGACCGAGCTTCAAGTCGGGCAGCGGGGGTGGAACTGAGGCGGGGCAGTGCGGCGAAGCTCGAATCGGGCGGTGGCCGAGCATGAAAGGCAGCGGGAAGGGGCGATCGAGCTTCAAATCGGGCAGCGGGGGTGGAACTGAGTCGGGGCAGTGCGGCGGAGCTCGAATCGGGCGGCGACGGAACGACGACGACGCGGCGGAAAAGCGGCCGTTGCAACCGATTTGTAGACGGAGTCCGGCCGAAATGCGGCGTAGCACCGGCAGAAAGGGCGGCGGTGGTGGTGGGGAGGCCAGATTTGTCGGCGGTCGATCGAGGTAGGCGTCCGGTCGAGCGAGCGGGGGGGGGGGGGGGGGGGGGGGGGGGGGGGGGTTCAGGGTAGTTGGGGTTCGCGAGCGGATGGCCATTTACATCTGGGTTTACATCTCGGGCGGTTGGAGATGTACATTTGCAACACGAGGTGTTGTATTTTACATCTTCGGGAGGCGGAGATGTAAATTTTTCTGCATTTACATCATCTGTTGGAGAGGGGGTTTTGAGCCTCGAAAATGCAGGTTAGTTATTTTTGCATCTATTTGAAGATGCTCTTAGGGGTAGGGTGCAAATGCAGGTTAGTTATTTTTGCATCTATTTGGAGATGCTCTTAGGGGTAGGGTGCAGGGGATCGTCGGAGTTGTTCATCGCTGGTGTGGGGCTTAGAGGGATGGCCAGGCGGCGACTAGCACGGCCGTGGTGGGAGGGCGGGGTGGCGATAGCCGCCGGCCGGGCGAGGGAGGGTGGGGTGTGGAGGCTAGCGGCTTATGTGAGGAAGAAGCTGGAGATTGAACAACGCCAGACCTGTTTTCAACCGTTGGATGAAGATCGGACGGTCCAGAACAGAAGTTACTGATTGAACTTTTTTCAGGGACCGTGTATGGATTCTGTACACCCATGGTACTATGGTAGGGTGTGTACATCCATCGTGGCGGGTGTTCAGAAATGCTGACGAAGCTGGGCGTGGTGTGTTGTCGCCAGTTGTGTCATTGCAGATTTAATATACGTACCACATGAAAAGTAAGCAAACGTACACAAACACAATATAAACCAAAACCAAAAAGGGCTCGAGAAGTCCACGGCAAGCATCGGCAGACGCCCTGCCGTGTCCTTTCCTAGACTCCTAGCTAGCTAGAGCAGTCGGATAAAAAACACTTGCCCTAGAGAACCCTGCCATCACCGACGTACAGTCGTACACACTGACGCGCACATTTGCTACACTGCACGGTACATATACGTACACACGCCACGGCAACACACGACATGCACACGCCTGGCCTGGCCTGTCATGTGCACCACACACACACGTATGTACGTACGCGGACGCATGCATAGTGCGCTACGTACGTTACGTTAGCTAGCTACGAAACCCCTAGCTTTGCTAGCTAGGTGAGCTACGAGCCTCTAGCCTAGCTTCACTGGAACTCGGCGAACAGACCGTCCGCCGGCGGGTACAGGGAGAACCCGCCGTGGAACAGGCCCAGATCCTCGGCCGCCATTTCCAGGAACACCTGGTACTCCTCCGCCGTCACGGTCGTCGTCACGTTGGACGCTGCCGACGAGTCGTCCCCGGGTGGCGGCAACGGCGCCGCTGCTGGCAGCGCTCCTTCACGTGGCGCCGACCCTTCGCGCGCCGCCGGGCCCGCGGACTTGCGGCGGAATGTGTCCCCGACCTCGGAGTTCCAGAGGCGCAGGAAGACGTCGGACGGCGCGTCGGCCCCGTGCTCGCCCCCGGCCGCGGCGGTGGAGGAGGACGAGGAGGCGGTCACGCTGGTGGTCGCGGCGGAGGTGGAGAGCATGGACAGGCGCGCCTCGGCCTCGAGGCGGGCGGTCTCCCACTGGGCCGTGTGGCGCGCGGCGAGGCAGCCGGCGCCGGCAGAGGCGCCTGGGCTGGCCAGGGCGGGGTGCTGCTCGCCGACGAGCGCCGCCTGGCGGAGCTGCTTCTTGAGGTTGGTGTTCCAGTAGTTCTTGATCTCGTTGTCCGTCCGGCCGGGCAGCTGCGCCGCGATCATGGACCACCTGGTTGAGAAGATCGAGCACCACGATAGAACAGCGTCAGAGCGTCGGCTTTGGATGCACATGGTCAGCGAGACGCAGATGGCTTAATAAATGACATCGTTCGTTGATCATTCAATGAGCATCCTCATTGAATACATGCAAAGATACGCACGTATACTGCAGTAGCACGAAATGTGTTAACAGTAGTAGGAGGAGCACTCACTTGTTGCCGACGATGGCGTGGAGCTGGAGGATGGACTTGTGCTCCTCGGGGGTGAAGGGCCCGCGCTTGATGTCCGGCCGGAGGTAGTTCGTCCACCGGAGCCGGCAGCTCTTGCCGCACCGGTTCAGCCCTGCACGCACGCGCGCACTCACCTCAGCAAAATCGCCCAAGGAAATCATGCCTCCGCTACATGATTTCAAAGGAGGAAGGAAACTAAGAGCGAATGCATGCATGGGGATGGCTGTTGGCCGGCACATACCGGCGAGCTTGGGGAGCATGCGCCAGTTGCCGGGGGCGTTGGCCTGGACGTAGTCGAGGAGGAGCTTGTCCTCCTCCGGCGTCCACGGCCCTTTCTTGAGCCCCTGCCTGCTCTCGCAGCAGGGAGTCCTCCCCATGGCGCCGGCCCACCACCACCGACGACGAAATGGGCGCGCTCGCCGTCGACTAGATCGACCGACGTATCCACCACCGGAGTAGGAGGAGTAGTAGGCAGCGGGAGTGGAGCCTAGGCGGTTGGCGACACAGACAAGGAGAGCAGCAAGACGGGACGTGGGCAATCAATGCGGGGACAGATTTATAGGCCGAGGGGGATGCCGGAGGGTCATAAATGCCCCGGATTTTCACCTGCTGCTGCGAACAACGAGAGCGGGGGGAAAAAGGGCGTCGATAATAAGTGGTCGAGCTGACGGGCAGTGGGAGGGCGCCGCATTGAAGACGCATGATGCGCTGCATTCTTGCAAGTACGACGCGAGGGCCAGGGAGAATTCAATGCCTTGGGTAGGGGACGACCCGTTGTCTGCTGTTGCACGATGTACAACTGCACTACTGCAGCAGAGGGCAGGGCAGGGCGCGTTCTCAACTGGACGACCTGTGTAGGACGAGTAAAAATCAACTCGCGATCTAGTCAAAAATAAATAAATTTTACTAGCGATCACTCCGCTCTGATCGCTCCAACTTCTGAAGTGCTCACGTAATAATCTAGTAATTTCAGAAATGTGCCGCGCTGACACGTCTTGCCCATGTGTCATATCCTAAGGTGGGTATGTCAGGCTTGCATTTCTTTTTTTTTTCTTTTTTCTTTTTGCGGGTGAAGGCTTGCATTTCTTGCTCACGTGGCATCATTCATAGTCAGCATGATTCTCGCCCTCCGGCTTTTCAAGATGCTAGGTGGATAGAATCAATTTAGCCTGAAAATTGACTTTGCTCTGTCTTTTTTTTTTGCGTCTATTCCTGCCCTGATATTCGTATTTTCATTTTGAGAAAACGTATTTATTCTTCTTCTGGTTTTTATGGTGAGCTGGTTTTGGGCTGTTTCTTTTTGACTGACCACACATTTGGGTCAGTAGATTTGCTCATGGGCTGAAGCCCGTTATCTATACTGCCCAGCCCTCTCTCTCTCTCTCTCTCTCACACACACACACACACATATTTTCGTTTTTATACGTTTCTCCTTTTTTTTCTTTATTAGTTGGTTTTATTTCTCATATTTTTGAAGGTATTATTGGGATGTTGGTTGAGTGTAAATGTATAGACACACATACTTTGCAACATGTGCGGAAATTACACTATTATATAATTGTTTTTGCATACAACAAAAATGCTACCATAGTGCTAAGTTCTGTGAAAGGTATTTTACTTTTTAAATTATCCTTCTTCTTAAGATTAATACCAATGGCACCAATTCATTGTTTCTTATAAAAATTGATTATTAATTTATTCTATTTATTCTTTTTTTTGCGGGTGAAAAGGGATTTCTCATTACTCAAGGTGGCCTCTCAGCCGAGGCCAGACGTACAATAGACTCAATCCCCGAGTGGAACCACACAGCGGTCCGGGGGGTCCTTCGCCCATAAGAGGCAAGTTCATGACTACATTTATTTTGTGAACGACAACAAAGAGTAAATGAGATCTCCCTTCCAGCGGCAGCCGCTATATCTCTAATCTCCTGAATGAGGGTGCGATGCACCGAACGATCCTCCACATTTGCTGTGATCATCGCCACAGCCTCCGCGCAATCAAGCTCAACCGTTATTGGCAAACCGGTCCTATGCAGGGCCAACTCAAGGCCCTCCTTGCATGCCGCAAGCTCCGCTCCCAGGGCAGTATCGCATGTGCGCAGCTCTCTACATGCAGTATAGATGATTTCTCCTCGATCATCGCGCAAAATCATCCCTCCTCCTGCCGCTCCCGACGCCGCAACAAAACTTCCGTCGGTGTTCAGCTTTGTGCGGCCCGGCACTGGCGCGATCCATGACCTCTCCTCCTTGGCCACCTTTGGAGGACGAGTGACATACTGTGGCAAGGAGACCGTCATCTTCCCCTTGACCATATCAGCATTTGGGTGTTGTTGGATGCAGAGCAACGAAGTAATATACCCATGCAAGAACCGTCGTGAGGCTTCGGCAGGGGGCGGTTTCTTGTCATGCGTGATCTCATTCCGGACATGCCAGGTCCTCCACATGATCATCCTCGTTGCCTCGTCAAGAGGGTCTAGCAGGGTGAAGAGCCACTCCGGACCAGTGTGCATGATGTCCTCCACCTTCAGAATACACCAATCCATGGCCATGGCGTGCCACAACTCCTTTGCCAAGGGGCACCTGCAGAAAGCGTGGAACATATCCTCCCGTTCCAGTCCACACAGAGGGCATTGATCAGAAACCTCAAGATGACGAGAAAATTTATTTGCCCAAGTAGCAAGCGAGTTCGTAACGATCCTCCAAGCAAACACGCGTACCTTAGGGGGAGCAGGGCACCCCCATATGATCTTCCAGATGGCGCGATGACCATCCGGTGCCCTGCTCGTGGCGGTGGCCAATGGACGCTCGCACTCGTCCATGGCGAACCGGTAAGCGGATCGAACGGTGAAGATACCGTTCTTCTCCGGTGCCCATGCGATGATGTCGTCGGTTACGCGGGTCGAAGTACGTATGCTGGAGATCACCTCCACATCTGCCAGGTGGAAGTAGCGACGGAGCAGGTCTAGGCGCCATGACCCGTCCTCGTGCAGGAGTTCGGCCACTCGTCGTAGTCGGCAGGTACCCTGTTGGGTAATAAGTTGGCGTGAAGGCTCACGGGGGATCCATCGATCTCGCCAAATCTGAATGTTTCGGCCATCCCCTACACGCCAGACGAGGCCCTTCTTGAGGAGCTCGAGGCCATAATGAATGGCCTGCCACGTAGGGGAGGCATTGCCGGAGAAGACTGTATCCTCGAGGCGGCCCTCGGGGAAGTACCTCGCCTTGAGGACCTGCGCACATAAACTGTGAGGATTAATTAGTAAGCGCCACGCCTGCCGGGCAAGGAGGGCCTGGTTGAAGACACGAAAATCGCGGAATCCCAGCCCGCCCTGAGTTTTGTGCACCAAGATCTTTGGCCATGCCAGCCAATGTGTCTTCCTCTTCCCTTCCGATGCACCCCACCAGAAGTTCCGGACCATATGGTTGAGGTCATCACACACAGACATGGGTAGCTTGAACAACCCCATTACATACGTTGGTATAGCCTGTGCAATGGCTTTGATCATCGTCTCCTTTCCAGCCAAGGACAACGTATCTCCCCATGCTATGACTCTCTTCAACAATCTGGACTGCAAGTTTTGAAACTTCCCACGAGACATGCGACCCTCCGGTGTAGGGAATCCCAAGTATTTATCCTCAAACAAATCTGTCACAATATTAAGAACTGCACGCACTTTCTGTTGCTCCTCAATTGGACATGCATCACCAAATAAAGTGCTGCACTTTGCCAGATTAATACTCTGGCCCGTGGCCCTCTCATAAGCATGCAGGACCTGCTTCACATTCCTAGCTTGCTCCTCTTCAGCTTTGAAAAAGAGTAGCGTGTCATCTGCAAAAAGTAGGTGGGACACGCCAGGAGCTCTGCGGCACACCTTTAGCGGGTTAAAATCACCATTTTCTTCCCCTTTCTTCAACAATGCAGATAGACCATCAGCCACCAATAAAAATCGGAACGGGGATAGAGGATCACCTTGTCGTAGCCCACGGGACGGTGCAAACGAATCCAAGAGGGTACCATTAAATTTTACAGTGTATCTCACCGAGGTGACGCATGACATAATCCAGTTCACCCACCGGTGAGCGAAACCCATCTTTTGCATCATTCGCTCCAAGAAGATCCAGTCCACCCTGTCATATGCTTTAGACAAATCCAGTTTATATGCGCAAAAACTTGTTTCAGGGTCCTTCTCTTGCTGTATGTAGTGAAAGCATTCAAAAGCAATTAAAGCGTTGTCTGTTATGAGGCGTCCAGGTACAAAGGAACTCTGCTCCGGCGAAATAATCTCATCAAGAATAGGGCGGAGGCGGTTTACCAGGCATTTGGCCACCACCTTGTAGATGACATTGCACAAGCTGATGGGCCTGAACTCAGACAATCTCTCCGGCCTGTCCACCTTGGGAATGAGTACTATGGCCGTGTCATTCACCCCTTCCGGCATAATGCCCGTCCGAAAGAACTCCTTCACGCCAGCAATGACTTGCTCCCTCATCACCTCCCAGTTCCTTTGAAAGAACCGAGCGGGAAATCCATCCGGTCTCGGTGCCTTCAAGGGGCCAATCTGGAACAAGGCATCAGCAATCTCCTTGTCGGAAAAATCTGCGCATAACCCAACATTCATGCGGTCAGTAACATGAGTGTTGATTAAATCAATAACCGGGTTCGGACAAATCGTCTCGTCCGCAGAAAACAGCGCAGAGAAATAATCTGAGACCATCGCCGCCATAGTTGCATGATCACTATGGGCGGTTCCTGTAGCATCAAGTAGCTTCTTGATGCGGTTCTTCCTAGCCCGCCATTTGGCCTTCCTGTGGAAGAATTGGGTATTACGGTCCCCTTCCTTCAACCACGCCACCCGCGATCATTGCATCCACATCATCTCTTCGCGGTACAAGAGTTCGTTCAAGCTATCTGTCGCCTCCCGTATTTCCTTCCTATCTGCATTCATGGACAGAAGCTCCTCGAGCCGTGAGCGAGACTTGTTAATCTCCTTAATGACATTGCCGAATTTTCTCCGGCTCCAGTCCTGCAGCTTCTTCATCAAATTACCCAAGCCAGAGGAAATATCACCAAGATTAAGCATAGAACCCAGATATGTCCAAGTTTTCATAATTACCTCCGGCAGCGATGGCTCTCTTTCCCACATGACTTCATATTGCCGAAACCTCTTGCCAGAGGCTTGCACCGGTTCCTCTCACGAGCACCGGAGCAGGATGGGAAGATGATCCGAACTAGGTGCCACCAGGTGGTCCACCTTAGCATATTCAAACAAATCCCGCCATGCGTTGTTTGCAACCGCCCGGTCAAGGCGGACCTTGACGTTTGCACGTCCAGCACGTTTATTATCATATGTGTAGGGCAGCCCTGCAAAACCAAGATCACCCAATCCACACACTTCAAGCACATCTCGAAAGTCAATCATCTGACCTGCTGAGCGTGGCGTTGCAGAAAAGTGCTCAAAACCCCACATGGCTTCATTAAAGTCGCCAATCACAGCCCACGGCATGGTGACTTGTCGATGCAGATCACGGAGGATAGACCACATGCGATGATGGTCCTTCGTGCGTGGCTCGCCGTAGACGCAAGTGAGCCTCCAGGGCGGCTCACCCGCTAAACTCGTCACATACGCGTCGATATATCTATCATTTATTGTTTTTACATCCACACTCAACGACTCATGCCAGTACAAAGCAAGACCTCCACTAAGACCAACACTATCAAGACCATCAAAACCTCTCAAACCTAAGCGAGCTCGAAGCCTACTCATTTTATTCTTAGACTGTCTAGTCTCACAAAGAAAAACAATGCTAGGGGAGTGAGTCTGAATAAGGCTCACAAGATCACGAACTGTCCGAGGGTTCCCTCCCCCTCGGCAGTTCCAACTTAGGATATTCATTGCTCCTGACGGGGCTCCGCCGGCCCTGTCAGTTCGTCGGCGGCCCCTGGGCCGACAGCCTCCATAGTGTTTGATCCTTCCTTCATGTCCTGGTCAGCCATCTCGCCGCCAAGCTGGGTCTGCTGCCCGTCCAGAGACCCCAATGTCTTGCGCTTTTTTGGTGTACCTGAAATAACACGCTCCGCCAGATTGGTTGGATTAGCATAAATCACTAAATCCTTGTTGCCCAGCTCCTCCTGTACCAGTGACTTGATCACCAGCAGCAGCACGCTTGCCCAGTGTGGATGTATCATCAGAGAGCTCAGCATCCGCCATTCTAACCTCATGCGAAAGATTACACATAGCCGGTATCATATCTGAGCTCCTCGGCTGTGAGTTATTTGAAGCCTGAGCGCCCTTGGCTGTGTTCTCCTGAACCTGAGCTTTGGCCTTTGCACTTGCATGTTCCTCCTGCAGCGTGGTCCTACTTCCACCGGACATACGCCTCATCTGGTCGGCTAGGAGTTCGTCTACTGCTGGGTTACCCGAACTGTGCTCGGCTGCATGCTTGTGACGTCGAACAGAGCTCCCGTCCGAGCGGCGTGCCACCCGTCCACCTCGACCACGGGCCGACGATGTTGTACTCTCAGAAGAGAAATCAAGGCCCCGGAACGCCGTCGGGTTGGTTTTCGCCCTCACTGTCCCGGACTGCCTGCCAAACGGGCGTGGAGGTGAGCACCTAAGCTTGCCGCTGTATTTCCCAGATGGCGCCCCTCCCTTAAGCTTCCTGCCGCAAGACTTCTCCTGGTGGCCAAGGTACCCACACGTGTAGCAAAAATGCGGCAGTTTTTCGTACAGAATTTGGAATTCAACCTTTGTTTTCTTTTCCTTCAGCTTGGCATTCATGGCGACGGAGGTTTCCGGTGGACGGTGCACCGGTATAGCCACCCTCACGCGGACATAGTTGCCCGTATTCTCCTCAAGTTCCGCTTGCAGGAGCGTACCAAGATTAGCACAAAGAGCTTTCACCACTGTTTCAGTCCTCCAATTCATGGGCACATCAAGAATACGTACCCAGATTCTCATCTTGTCCAGCTTGTATTCTGATACTTTCCTCATTCCATCATAGGCTTCAATCAGCAGCGGGTCATGCTCATACTGCCATGGCCCTCCTCGAAGGATCCGAGACATATCGGCCTCACAACCAAAGTGCACCAGGTATTTGTTATCCCCCTGGTATGAGTAATCAAAGTCCTCTTTTAGTCTCCACCCATCAACGATGTTATCAAACAGGGTCCTGGGAGTTGGCCGATCCAGCGAGTACACCAACATGATTACGGTCCAGGGGTGAGCCTGCTGCTGCAGCACACCATCTTCCTCAAGGTCCACCTCGGCCAGCTCAACTTCATTCTCAGAGTCCTCTCCTTCCCTGAAGTCTTCCGGGCCTTCCACATCCCGTTCTTGGCGCTCCCGCATCACCGGCGGCGCATCCGCTGCTCCCGCCGTCTTCCTCTGGT
Organism: Thinopyrum elongatum; assembly: GCA_011799875.1. NCBI lineage: Eukaryota > Viridiplantae > Streptophyta > Magnoliopsida > Poales > Poaceae > Thinopyrum > Thinopyrum elongatum. The sequence continues at coordinate 514,956,523 of CM022298.1, forward strand.
CCCAGATTGTCAACGTTTGCAGTCGCGGGTTGATTCGCCCAGCAGCCACAGGACCCCTGTTGGGAGGCTTCGGGCGAGCAGCGTCCACGGAGGGAGCCCTTTGTGCGCCCCCACCAACCTCCGGGGTTACCTCGGCCACCAGCGGCTCCTTGCCCTCATCTTGCACAGTCGACGACATGCCGACGACCAGCGGCGGCGATGGTTTGTACGTGTTGTGATCCGGCGGCTTGCTCGGCTCCTTGGGCCGTCCCTGCGGAACCCTAGATGGGTTTTTGTAGGCAGACTTGTTCGTTCCCTTGCGCCAGGGGTTAGGGCACGTAGAATCCAACTCGGACACGGCAGGATCGCAGGGCCCCATGGGGTCGAGCAATCGATCGGCGGACGCGGCCGCAACAGTTCCGACGTCCAGCCCTAGCGTAGACGCGGAGGAGAGGCCACACACGGCCGGCGCGGCGTCCGGCGGTGGCGGCGGCGAGGCTGTCACCTCCAGATCGCCAAGGGCGAGAAACCCTTATTCTATTTATTCTTTGAGGGTAGTATCGGTACCACTAACTCATTTCTTCTTAGATTTTTTCTTCAAAAATTCTACTATTATATACTTATTCTTGCATATTTTGAAAAACACATTTTTTGTGTATATTGTGTGCAAAAGTTATCATTGTTTGTTTTATTATTTTCATTTTTGTTTTCTTAAAAGTAATACCAATACCACAATTCATTCTTCCTTATAAAACCTCATTATTCTGTTGTTTTAGTTTTTATTTTAATTCTTATTAAAAGTTAGCACCAATACCACTAATTCATTTTTTCATAATAACTTTATTGGTTTGATTTTTTAGTTCTTTTTTTTTCAGGATAATACAAATGCCACTAATTCATTTCTTTCGTGAAAATTCCACTGTCATATGCTTATTATTGCATATTTTGAAAAAGCACAATTTTTGTTTATATTGTGTAAAAAAAAATCATCGTTTGTTTCTTTTATAAAAAAATCTACTTAAAGGGTAATAATACCAATGCCACCACTTCATTCTTCTTTAGAAAAATTGATTATTTCTATTTTTTTGTTTTTATTCCATTTTATTTCTTCTATAAGGGTAACATCAAAGCCACTAATTTATTATTTCTTAGAAAACTCATAATTTGATTTTGATTTAGTTTTATTTCATTTTCTTTCTTATTTAATGGCAATACCAATGCACCTAATCATTCATTCTTAGAATCCTCTTTTTTTTAAGTTACACTATTATATGCTTATTTCTGCATTTATAAAAAGCGCAATTTATGTGTGAATTGTGAGATTTTTTGTCATTTTTTTTCTTATTTTTCATTTTCTTTCTTCTTAAAGTGTAATACAAATGCCACTAATTCATTCTTATCTTGGAAAATTCATTAATTTGATATTTTTATTTCATTTATTTTTCTTCTTAAACGGTAATACCAAAACCACTAATCCACTTTTTCTTAGAAAACTTCATTAATTTTTTTATTTTGTTTTTTCTTTTCTTTCTTATTTAATGGGAATATCATGCCACTAGTTCATTCCTTCTTAGGAAACTTCTTTTTTTTTTGTAAAAAACCCACTGTTATAAGCTTATTCTTGCATATTATAAAAAGTGCGATTTATATGTAAATTACGTGTAAATTTGTTTTTTTATTTTTGTTCTTCTTAAAGGGTATAACAGTGCCACTATTCATTCCTCCTCACAGCCAAATTCATATTTATTCTATTTTTTAGTTCTTGTTTCATTTTCTTGTCTTCCATAAGGGTAATACCAATTTCGCCACTAATTCATTTGTACTTAGGAAATTTATTTTTTGGAAAAAACTCCACTATTATATGCTTATTCTTGCATATGACAAAAAATGCAATTTTCTGTGTAAATTGTGTACACTTTTTTCATTATTTGTTTTAGTGTTTCATTTTCTTTCTTATTAAACGGTAATACCAATGCCACTAATTCATTCTTCTTTAGAAAACCTCATTATTTTGTTTTTGTTTTTATTTCATTTTATTTTTTATTTAAGGGTGCCATTTATACTTTCATTTTAGGGAATCAGAGACAAATAATGAAACGGCTGCCCTCGCTCACCTGGACCATCCGCATCCATGGTGGCGGGCTCCTCCAGCAAGGAGGATATAGTCATGTCCTCCAGTGACGAGGAGGACCAACTGCAGCAGCGGCCACGTCTCCTCTCGGAGATGGCTCTGATGGAGCGTTCGCTCCGTCAGCTGGGTCCGGCGCCACCGTCGTCGGCACACGTGTAGGAGGAGCCACAATTCCTGCCGTGGGTCCGCGTTAAGCAGGAGCCGGCATCCCCACTCCTGCAGGTGAAGGACGAGCCGGCGTCCCCGCCGCGCAACCGCAGCCTCGACATCGACAGCCGCGCGAAGTAGGAGTCAGCATTCCCCCAGGCCCCAGCGCCTCCGTCGCATGAAGGACGAGCCGGCGCCCCCGCAGCACAGCCGCTACGTGCGGATTGACGACCCCTCGTCGCCACCACGACGCCACCGCCGGCAGATGAAGGAGGAGCTGCGGCCCGCGATTGCCAAGGCGTGTGGCTGCATCCTCCACTACCTCAGAGGCGGCGGTTATGACGGTGCCTCCGGCTCTCAGGTTATGGTATCCGAGGCCGATCGCACGGCGCGGCAGCAGGCGAGGTACGACCGGCGCAAAGTCAGTCGTCGCTCCGCGTTCACCAAGACGGACGTGGCGTCGGAATGGGTCCGCAATGACCCGGATATCGCCGCGGCGTGGGCGCTCGACTGCTCCGTCAACACGGTGGAGATGACCGCCTGGCGCTGCCGCCGCCTTGACGGCGAGCTCGCCAAGATCGGCAAGGAGAGGACGCTTAGCGACTGCTCCGCCAACGCCAGGAGGGGCAAGGCCGCCACGAGGGCGCCGCCAGCGCCTTCGGCAGTGGCCAGGGCGGCCCTTCGCACCGCCCAGCAGGAGGCAGAGCAGCTCCTCCATGAGCATCAGGCAGCGGTCGGCAGGGCTGCCGCGGCCCTCCGGCATCCTTGCGCCGCTGGAGGGACGACGCCGACGATAGGACAGGGCGGACACGCTTACGACGTGATCGTCCGATATAGGGTTTAGTGTTTTTTAATAGTTTTTAGTAAAACGATCGAAATATTGTCCGTTTATCTAAATGATATTAGAACTTGAATGAAACCCGTCGGGTTTGCATTAATTTCATCCGGTTTGAAAAAGATTTTGCAATGTATACGGCTACGGTTGGATGGCGGCCTCCCGCATCCGTGTCCGTGGACTGATCCCCCTGTCCACGGACGGATGCAGAAGGAAATTTACAGGTTGCCGTTGGAGATAGAAGGCTAGTACGTATGTGTGCCCTCTGGTAAAAAGAAATAGTGACTGGCAGAAAATCCAAATTCATCATTTCTTAGAAAACTACATTTTTGTTTTTCTTTATTTATTTTTTGTTCATTTGTTTTTGTCTGTCTTACGATGTACTATCAGATCAGTTTATGTTATGTTTAGACCAAGCGTATATGCCCTGTGGGTTTCTGTTTTATGGTTGCAAAGGATCGAATGCTCCTCTAAAATAAGTAGACTGATCCAAAGAAAATATCATGCAAATGCATATTTAATGCATCTCTAACGGACCCCTTATATCACGTCAACCCATAAAATAACCGTCAGTTTACGGTTTTACGCGAAAAAAGTGGTCCGAACAGACACCGTAAATGCGTCCGACCCTTAAAACTTTTTGAGGGGCGCGGTAAATTGCCCCCTCCGACCCGCGAAAACACAGTCCCCCCTTCCCCCGCCCCGTTGGTGCCCTGTATCTCGTGAAATCGTTTGGTGGGAGGGATATTTTAGCACGCGCGTTCCCCACCCCCATCCCGCAGCCACCCGGCACCGTCGCCGCCCGCCCACCGCCTTCGTTTCCAGCCATATCCGCCAACAGAATCACGCCGTCGGGCAACCACGCGCCCCGGATCCGCCGAGTCGAGCCTCCCCCGGGTCGCCGCTGTCTCGGATCGACCGCCGCCGAGTCGCCACCCGCCTCGGATTCGCCGAGTCGAGCCACCCCTCGGTTGCCGCCGCTCCGGATCGACCGCCGCCGGTGAGTCCCCTTTTCTGCCCCTTCTAGTTCGACTTAGCATACGATTTGTAGATGAATTGCCGTTCATGCGAGCTTGGGTGAGATTTGTAGATGGATTTGATCCCTTGCGGGGAATGTTTGCTCGAGGATTCGTCCTCGTCCGACGACTCGGATGTAGAGTCCCTGCTCGAGAGCAATCGGCAGCAGATGGTGGTGGCGGTCTTCGCCGTGAAGGAGCTCGAGGATCGGAACCGAAAGAGACGGCGAGGATCGACCGTCGGCCGTCTTTGCATCCCTCGCAACTGCCATCTCTGGAACATGATGTTGATGCAAGACTACTTCACGGACAATCCTACATATCCGCCGCACCTCTTCCGGAGAAGGTATCGAATGCGCCAATCCCTCTTTTTAAAAACAGTGCAAGCTTGCGAGGCCAATTATCGGTTTTTTACTCAAAGGAGAAACGTCGCGGGCTTGTTGGGTTTTAGCGCATATCAAAAAATCTCGGCAGCTATGTGGGTGATTGCATATGGCATTCCGGCTGACTATGCCGACGAATATCTTCGCATTGGCGAAGGTACTATAATTGAGTCAGTGCGTAGGTTCGCCAAAGTGACCATCCACGTCTTTGGTCCTGTCTATCTTCGTGCACCCAACGAGGAAGACACAAAAATGTTGATGGCAGCAAATGAGAGGCGGGGTTGGCCCGGCATGCTAGGAAGCGTTGATTGCATGCATTGGACATGGAAAAACTGCCCGAAGGCATGGCACGTGCAGTATTGTGGCAAGTCTCGTGATGCAACAATTGTGCTAGAGGTCGTAGCATCCGAGGATTTATGGATTTGGCATTGCTTTTTTGGTATGCCGGGTACTCTCAGTGATATCAATGTGTTGCAACGGTCTCATTTGTTTACTAGACTTGCTAGTGGCGTGCTACTTGTGAACTGCGTTGGGATTTCCCCCAAGAGGAGAGGATGATGCAGTACAGTAGAGATAAGCATTTCCCTCAGTTAAGAACCAAGGTTATCAATCCAGTAGGAGAACCAAGCAACAACTCCTTAGTAGCACCTGCACACAAACAACAAATCCTTGCAACACAACACGAACAAGGGATTGTCAATCCCTCGATGGTTACGAGCAAGATTAAATTGTGTGGTGTTTGATAGATAGATCGGACAAAAATACAAAATAAAATAAAAATGCAGCAAGATATTTTTAGTTTTAATATATGATAAAATATAGACCCGGGGGCCATAGTTTTCACTAGAGGCTTCTCTCTTGAAAATAGCATACGATGGTAAACATATTACTCTTGGGCAATTGATAGAAAAGAAAATAATTATGACAATATCCAAGGCAAGGATCATATATAGGCATCACGTCCGAGACAAGTAGACCGACTCATGTCTGCATCTATTACTATTACTCCATACATCGACCGCTATCCAGCATGCATCTAGTGTATTAAGTTTATGAAAAATGGAGTGACGCCTTAAGCAAGATGACATGATGTAGACAAGATAAACTCACTTATGAATAAACCCCATCTTTTTACCCTTAATAGCAACGATACATACGTGTCATGTCCCCTTCTGTCAATGGGATTGAGCACCGCAAGATCGAACCCATTACAAAGCACCTCTCCCATTGCAAGAAAAATCAATCTAGTTGGCCAAACCAAATCAATAGATCAGAAAGAAATACGAAGCTATAGAAATCATGCATAAAAGAGTTCAGAAAAAACTCAAATAATATTCATGGATGGATCTGATCATAAACTCACAATTCATCGGATCCCAACAAACACACCGCAAAAAGTGATTACATCGAATAGAACTCCAAGAACATCGAGAACATTGTATTGAAGATCAAATAGAGAGAAGAAGCCATCTAGCTATTAACTATGGACCCGAAGGTCTGTGGTAAACTACTCACGCATCATTGGAAGGGCAGCAAGGATGATGTAGAGCCCCTCCGTGATCGTTTCCCCCTCCAGCAGAGTGTCGGAAAAGACCTCCAGATGGATCTCGTGGTTCTGGAACTTGTGGCGGCGAAAAAAGTATTTCGTGGACTCCTCGGTTGGTTTCATGATTTTAGAGAATTTATAGAGGCGGAGTTAGGTCAAACGGAGCCACGTGGACCCCACAAGCCACCAAGGCGCACCCCACCCTCTGGGCGCGCCCTGACGCCTTGTGGGCCACCGCTCCATCTTCTTGTCCCCTCCCGAAGCTTCCAGGGTCTCTTATTGCCAGAAAAAAATCTTCAAAAAGTTTCGTGGCATTTGGGCTTCATTTGGTACTGATATTCTGCAAAACCAAAAACAAGCAAAAAATAACAACTGGCACAGGGCACTAAGTTAATAGGTTAGTGATACGTCTCCATCGTATCTATAATTTTTTATTGTTTCATGCCAATATTATACAACTTTCATAGACTTTTGGCAATATTTTATATGATTTATTTTGACTAACATATTGATCCAGTGCCCAGTGCCAGTTCCTGTTTTTTGCATGTTTTTGTTTCGCAGAATATCCATATCAAACGAAGTCCAAATGCAATAAAATTTTACGAAGAATTATTTTGGAATATATGTGATTTTTGGGACTTGGAATCAACCCAAACGGGGGCCCACAGTGCCCACAAGACACCAGGGCGCGCCCCAGGGGCCAGATGCGCGGTGGTGGGTTGTGCTCACCTCGTACATCGGTTGGGACTCTACTTCGGGCGCAAGGATGCTTATATCCGGAAAAAAATCGTGTTAAAATCTCAGTGCAATCGGAGTTACGGATCTCCGGGAATATAAGAAACGGTTTTCGGCCAGATCTGGGGAACGCGAAACAGAAGAGAACAGAGAGGGAGATCCAATCTCGGAGGGGCTCCCGCCCCTCCGCCGCCATGGAGGCCATGGACCAGAGGGGGAACTCTCCTCCCATCTAGGTGGGAGGCCAAGGAAGAAGAAGAAGGAGGGGGCTCTCTCCCCCTCTCTCCCGGTGGCACCGGAGTGCCGCCGGGGCAAGGATCGTGACGACGATCTACATCAACAATCTTCCTACCGTCAACAACAACTTTCTCCCCCTCTATGCAGCGGTGTAACACCCCTTCTCCCCGCTGTAATATCTACTTAAACATGGTGCTCAACCCCATATATTATTTCCTAATGATCTATGGTTATCCTATGATGTTTGAGTAGATCCCTTTTGTCCTATGGGTTAATCGTGATCTTGGTTGGTATGATTGTATATTTTATTTATTGTGCTGTCCTACGGTGCCCTCTGTCTCACGCAAATGTGAGGGGTCCTCGTTGTAGGGTGTTGCAATATGTTCATGGTTTGCTTATTGTCGGTGTTGCGGGGGTGGCAGCAGCCTAAACGCGGATAAGTGGGTTTTGGTGTATGGGAGTAAAGAGGACTTGATACTTAATGCTATGGTTGGGAATCATGACCTTAATGATCTTTAGTAGTTGCGGATGCTTGCTAGGGGTCCAATCATAAGTGCATATGATCCAAGTAGAGAAAGTATGTTAGCTCATGCCTCTCCCTCATATAAAATTACAAGAATGATTGCCGGTACTTGTTATCGATTGCCTAGGGACAAATGACTTTCTTGTTGACAAAAGCTATCCACTTTTATTACCTTGCAATTTATTCATAGTTTTATTCTCGCAAAGTACTCGTAGTTTTATTCTTGCAAAATAGTTTCATACTTGTTTTAGGTAAAGCAAAGGTCAAGTGTGCGTAGAGTTGTATCGGTGGTCGATAGAACTTGAGGGAATATTTGTTCTGCCTTTAGCTCCTCGTTGGGTTAGACATTTTTATTTATCGAAGAAGGCTACAAATGATCCCCTATACTTGTGGATTATCAAGACCATTTTTTGGCACCATTGCCGGGGAGCAATAGCGTGGGGTGAATATTCTCGTGTGTGCTTGTTTGCTTTATCACTAAGTAGTTTTTATTTTCTGTTCTAAGTTGTTCTCCATCTTTAGTTATGGATATGGAACACGAAACACCAAAAAAATTAGTGGTACTTGCTACTCATGGAAATGGGGAACCTCCTAAAACCCTTGATGCTCGTTATGTTAAAAATATTATGCACTACTTTGATAATCCTGAGAAAACCCCATTCAACTTGATAATGGGAGACACATTGGATCAACGTGAATACTTTAGGGATTATCTCTTGACACAAAAAGGGAAATTATTATGGGATCAAATTGATATGTTGCATTGGTATGCTTGGAGTTTATGCCAGAGATATGATTATATTTGTTGCTCTAGGATGAACGCTCCACACCTTCCCTTTTCATGCAAATTTAATGATAATGAAACCCTGGCTTCTTATGCCAATGGTAGATATGATTATTATGATGTGGAACAAATAGAAGAATTTGTTGCTTTTAAGGGTGCTTATGAAATTGAATGTTTGTTTTTAAAGTATGAAGCTTTTGATGATGATGTTTATAGACATGAAAATTTTGCCATCCTTAAATATTTCTATGAAAATTATAAATACAATTCCGATATTGATATATTTATTGAGAAAGTCTCCGCTGTCCAAGAAGAGACTAATATTTTGCAGGAATCTATGGAAGAAGGAATTGATGAAACTGTGAGCTCTTTGGATGAAAAAGATGATGAGAAGAGCGAAGAACAAAAGGAGGAAGAGCGGATTAGCTACCCGTGCCCACCTTCTAATGAGAGTAACCCTCCAACTCATACATTGTTTAATGTCCCTTCGTTCTTACCGAAGGATGAATGCTATGATAATTGCTATGATCCCGTTGATTCTTTTGAAATATCCCTTTTTGATGAACATGATGCTTGCTATGCTTGTGGCCTTGGTGCCAATATGAATTATGCTTATGGAGATGAACTTGCTATAGTTCCTTATGTTAAGAATGAAATTATTTCTATTGCACCCACACATGATAGTCCTATTATCTTTTTGAATTCTCCAAACTACACTATATAGGAGAAGTTTGCTCTTATTAAGGATTACATTGATGGGTTGCCTTTTACCATTGCACATGATGATTTTGATGATTATAATATGCATGTGCTTGCTGCTCCTACTTGCAATTATTACAAGAGAGGAACTACATCTCTGCCTCTATATGTTTCCAACACGATAAAATTGCAAGAAACTGCTTATGCTATGTATTGGCCTTTACTTGATGTGCATGAATTGTTCTTGTATGACATGCCGATGCATAGGAAGAGAGTTAGACTTCGTCATTGCATGATATATGTTGCTTTGTGCTCACTACTAAATCCCAAACCATTGGTTAATTAAAATTGGCTTTGATATACCTTGGGATCCGGGTGGATCCATTACTTGAGCACTTTATGCCTAGCTTAATGGCTTTAAAGAAAGCGCTGCCAGGGAGACAACCCGGAAGTTTTAGAGAGTCATTTATTTCTGTTGAGTGCTTTTATAAAGTTTAAAAACAAAAAAAATATAGAGGGGAACCTAAAAATGTTTTCAAAAAGAGAAGCGATTGAAAGGTGATGCATTGGAGAAGTGAGGGTCGACCTTGAACACTTGTGTTCATGCTCATGGAAACAATGTAAATTTTTCATGGAAGTTTCTCACAAAAATAATTATCCCCTTGTACAAATCCATTGTATTATAAAAATAATGGGCCAAGATTTGCCTTTAGGATGATTAGATAGTTTGTTGGTATGTGCGTTGCAAAACAGAAACTTTGGTTGTAGTGCGCGATTTTACATTTTTTACTGGAACGTCGAAAGGTTCTGAAACTTTTTGCACAGTATTTCTATAAAAAAAATTGTCCAATTTTTTAAAATTTTTGTAGTACGAGAAGTATGGTTAGAGTTCATATTACTACAGACTGTCCTGTTTAAGACAGATTCTGTTTTTTATGCATTGTTTTGCTTGTTTTGATGAAACTATCGATTTTTATCAGTGGTATAAGCCATGGAAAAATTATATTACAGTAGCTACAATGCAAAAACAAAATATGAATTGGTTTTCAACAGTACTTAAAGTAGTGATTTGCTTTATTATGCTAACGGATCTCACGAGGTTTCTGTTGAGTTTTGTGTGGATGTAGTGATCAAAGATCAAGGAGGTCTCGATATGAGGAGAAGGAGGAGAGGCAAGAGCTCAAGCTTGGGGATTCCCAAGGCACCCCAAGTAAATATCCAAGGAGACTCAAGCGTCTAAGCTTGGGTATGCCCTGGAAGGCATCCCATCTTTCTTCAACAAGTATCGGTATGTTTTCGTCTTTGTTTCGTTCATGTGATATGTGTAAATCTTGGAGCGTCTTTTGTGTTTAGTTTTCATTTTTCTTTTATGCACCATGCTGGTATGAGATAGTCCATGGTTGATTTATAGAATTCTCATTGCACTTCACTTATATCTTTTGAGTATGGCTTTATAGAATGCTTCATATGTGCTTCACTTATATCAATTGAAGTTTGGATTGCCTGTTTCTCTTCACATAGAAAACCGTTATTTGTAGAATGCTCTTTTGCTTCACTTATATTTATTAGAGCATGATCTTTTGTAGAAAGAATTAAACTCTCTTGCTTCACTTATATCTATTTAGAGAGTCAACAGGAATTGGTCAATTGCATGGTTAGTCATAAAATCCTACATAAAACTTGTGGATCACTGAATATGATATGTTTGATTCCTTGCAATAGTTTTGCGATATAGAGATGGAATATGTGGGAGGTACTAGTAAACGGTTGTGGTTAGTAAGAATATTGGTGTTAAGGTTTGTGATTCCCGAAGCATGCACGTATAGTCTCTCGTTATGCTATGAAGTTGGAGCATGATTTATTATTGATTGTCTTCCTTATGAGTGGCGGTCGGGACAAGCGATGGTCTTTTCCTACCAATCTATCCCCCTAGGGGCATGCGTAGTAGTACTTTGCTTCGAGGGCTAATAAACTTTTGCAATAACTATATGAGTTCTTTATGACTAATGTGAGTCCATGGATTATACGCACTCCTACCTTTCCGCAATTTGCTAGCCTCTACGGTACCGTGCATTGCCCTTTCTCACATCGAGAGTTGGTGCAAACTTCGCAGGTGCATCCAAACCCCGTGATATGATATACTCTATCATACATAAGCCTTATTATATCTTCCTCAAAACAGCCACCATACCTACCTATTATGGCCTTTCCATAGCCATTCCAAGACATATTGCCATGCAACTTCCACCGCTTCCATTTTGATGACTTGAGCATTCATTGTCATATTGCTTTGCATGATCGTAAGATAACTAGCATGATATTTCCATGGCTTGTCCGTTTTTTTATATCGTTGTTATGCTAGATCAATGCACATCCTGGTACACTGCCAGAGGCATTCATATAGAGTCATATTTTGTTCTAGGTATCGAGTTGTAATTTCTTTTGAGTTATAAGTAAATAGAAGTGTGATGATCATTATTATTCATTTTTAGAGCATTGCCCCAGTGAGGAAAGGATGATGGAGACTATGATTCCCCCACAAGTCGGGATGAGACTCCGGACAAAAAGAAAAAAAAAGAAAAAAAACAAACAAAGAGAGAAGGGGCATGCTAGTTCCACACTTGTGCTTCAAAGTAGTACCATGTTTTTTCACATAGAGAGTCTCCTATGTTGTCACTTTCATATACTAGTGGGAATTTTTCATTATAGGATTAGATGCACACCCACTTAGTTTTTATATTGAGCTTTCATACACTTATAGCTCTTAGTGCATTCGTTGCATGGCAATCCCTACTCCTTGCATTGATATCGATTGATGGGCATCTCCATAGCCCGTTGGTTAGCCGCATCGATGTGAGACTTTCTTACTTTTTTATCTTCTCTATATTTACCCCTATCATCATACTCTATTCCACCCGTAGTGCTATATCCATGGCTTGTGCTCATGTATTGCGTGAGGGTTGAAAAGGCTGAAGCGCGTTAAAAAGTATGAACCAATTGCTCGGCTTGTCATCGGGGTTGTGCAAGATAAATACTTTGTGTTAAGAAGACAGAGCATGACAAGACTATATGATTTTGTAGGGATAGCTTTCTTTAGCATTGATATTTTGAAAGACATGATTGTTTGTTGGGATGCCTGAGCATTGATGTCTTTATGTCAAATTATAGACTATTGCTTTGAATCACTCGTGTCTTAATATTCATGCCATGACTATACATATGATCAAGTTTATGCTAGGTAGCATTCCACATCAAAAATTATCTTTTTTATCAATTACCTACTCGAGGACGAGCAGGAATTAAGCTTGGGAATGCTAATACGTCTCCGTCGTATCTATAATTTTTTTATTATTTCATGCCAATATTATACAACTTTTATACACTTTTGCAACATTTTATATGATTTATTTGGACTAACATATTAATCCAGTGCCCTGTGCCAGTTCCTATTTTTTGCATGTTTTTTGTTTCGCAGAATATCCATATCAAACGAAGTCCAAATGCAATAAAACTTTACGGAGAATTATTTTGGAAGATATGTGATTTTTGGGACTTGAAATCAACGCAAACGGGGGCCCACAGTGCCCCCAATACACCAGGGCGCGCCCCAGGGGCCAGGCGCGTGGTGGTGGGTTGTGCTCACCTCGTACGTCGGTTGGGGCTCTACTTCGGGCGCAAGGAAGCTTATATCCGGAAAAAAATCGTTTTAAAATCTCAGCGCAATCGGAGTTACGGATCTCCGGGAATATAAGAAACGGTTTTCAGCCAGATCTGGGGAACGCGAAACAGAAGAGAACAGAGAGGGAGATCCAATCTCGGACGGGCTCCCGCCCCTCCGCCACCATGGAGGCCATGGACCAGAGGGGGAACTCTCCTCCCATCTAGGGGGAGGCCAAGGAAGAAGAAGAAGGAGGGGGGCTCTCTCCCCCTCTCTCCCGGTGGCGCCGGAGTGCCGCCGGGGAAAGGATCGTGACGGCGATCTACATCAACAATCTTGCTACCGTCAACACCAACTTTCTCCCCCTCTATGTAGTGGTGTAACACCCCTTATCCCCGCTGTAATCTCTACTTAAACATGGTGCTCAACTCCATATATTATTTCCTAATGATCTATGGTTATCCTATGATGTTTGAGTAGATCCCTTTTGTCCTATGGGTTAATCGTGATCTTGCTTGGTATGATTGTGTATTTGATTTAGTGATGTCCTACGGTGCCCTCCGTCTCGCGCAAATGTGAGGGATCCTCGCTATAGACTGTTGTAATATGTTCATGGTTTGCTTATTGTCGGTGTTGCGGGGGTGACAGCAGCCTAAACGCGGATAAGTGGGTTATGGCGTATGGGAGTAAAGAGGACTTGATACTTAATGCTATGGTTGGGTTTCATGACCTTAATGATCTTTAGTAGTTGCGGATGCTTGCTAGGGGTCCAATCATAAGTGCATATGATCCATGTAGATAACGTATGTTAGCTCATGCCTCTCCCTCATATAAAATTACAAGAATGATTACCGGTACTTGTTATCGATTTCCTAGGGACAAATGACTTTCTTGTTGACAAAAGCTATCAACTTTTATTACCTTGCAATTTATTCATAGTTTTATTCTCGCAAAGTACTTGTAGTTTTATTCCTGCAAAATAGTTTCATACTTGTTTTAGGTAAAGCAAACATCAAGTGTGTGTAGAGTTGTATCGGTGGTCGATAGAACTTGAGGGAATATTTGTTCTGCCTTTAGCTCCTTGTTGGGTTCGACACTCTTATTAATCGAAGAAGGCTACAAATGATCCCCTATACTTGTGGGTTATCAGTTAGTCCCAAAAAATGATATATCTAATTGCTTGAAAGTGTATATAAAACATCCAAGATTGATAATATAATAGCATGGAACAATCAAAAATTCTAGATACATTGGAGACGTATCAAGCATCCCCAAGCTTAATTCCTGCTCGTCCTCGAGTAGCTAAATGATAAAAACAGAATTTTTGATGTGGAATGCTACCTAACATATTCATCATATAACTTTTTCCTTTGTAGCATGGCATTTGGACTTGAATGATTCAAAGCAATACTCTATAATTTGACATGGAGACATCAATACTCAAGCATACTAACAAGCAACCATGTCTTTCAAAATATCAAAGCTAAAGAAAGTTATCCCTAGCCCATTATGCTCAATCATTGATCCATTCATGAAACAACACTCAACATTAGCTACATCCAATGCAAAAGTATGACAATAGTGCTCTCTAGTTGGTGCTTTATAAGAGAAGATGGAGACTCAAATTAAAAATAAAAAATGCATAAAATTAAACAGATAGGCCCATCGCAGAGGGAAGCAGAGATTTGCAGTGGTGTCAGAGCTCAAGGCCTAAATTAGAGATAAAATTATTTTGAGAGGCATGCTTTTCCTGTCAACGAAAATGACCGAGAATTCCCAATATCTTCCATACTAGACAAATTATAGGCGGTTCACAAACAGAAAATAAAGTTTATTTCCTTTCCACCATTCTTTCACAATCCATGGCTAGCCGTATCCACGGGTGCCTTCTATACCAACACTTTCCAAGGAATTTATTATTATCATCATATTAATTATTTTTATTTCAGGACTGGGCATCCCTAATACCTGCCACACTCTCGTGCAATGACAAGTGAATAAACACTCATCGTGAGAATAAAATACCTAGCATGGAAAATATTGGCCACCCCTTGCCACTTCATAAGCGGTACGGGCACACTAAACAAAAATTTATTTTGAAAAATTAGAGTTGGCACATGCAAATTTAGTTGGAACGGTATGGAAATACCGCATATAGGTAGGTATGGTGGACCCATTTGGCACAACTTTGGGTTTAAGGATTTGGATGCACAAGCAGCATTCCCGCTTAGTACAAATGAATGCTAGCAAATAGATTGAGAAGCGGCCAACCAGAAAGCGAAAACGGTCATAATCAAGCATTGAACATAACTAACACTTAATAACGCACCATAAGTAGGATATAACTTTGTTGCATAACTATTAACTTTATGTGCATGCATAGGGAATCACAAACCTTAACACCAATATTCTTACTAAAGCACAATTACTCACCAACATGACTCACATATTACTATCTCCATATCGCAAAACTATTGCAAGGAATTAAGTTTATAATATCCAATGATCTATATGAAAGTTTTTATTATATCCCTCTTGGATATCCATCACTTTGAGACCAAATTCATATCTTGTGCAAATTACCATTGCTATCATCAACTATCAAAAAGATAGAAGTGAAGCATAAGAGTGCAAATATTTCTTCAAAATTTAATCTTATCAACTCTAAAAATAATATAAGTGAAGCATGAGAGTGCAAATATTTCTTCAAAATTATAACCATCGCCATGCTAAAAAAGATATAAGTGAAGTACTAGAGCAACTGCCTAGCTCAATAGATTTAAGTGAAGCACATATAGTATTCTAACAAATCATGATACATGTGTGGCTCTCTCAAATAAGTGTGTCAAGCAAGGATGATTGTGACAAACTAAAAAGCAATCAAAGCAAAGACTCATCTAATACATGACGCTCCAAGCAAAACTCATGATATGTGACGAATAAAAATATAGCTCCAAGTAAAATTACCGATAGTTGGTAGAGGAAAGAGGGGATGCCTTCGGGGGCATCCCCAAGCTTAGTCGCTTGGGAGTCCTTGAATATTACCTTGGGGTGCGTTGGGCATCCCCAAGCTTAGGCTCTTGCCACTCCTTATTCCTTCATCCATCGTGATCTCACCCAAAACTAGAAAACTTCAATCACACAAAACTCAACAAAACCTCGTGAGATCCGTTAGTATAATAAAGCAAATCACTACTTTAAGTACTGTTGCAGACCCATTCATATTTTATTTTTGCATTCTAGCTACTATATTCTATCTTCTCCATGGCTTATACCCCCCGATACAATCCATAGTTTCATCAAAACAAGCAAAACAAATGCATCAGAAACAGAATATGTCAAAAACAGAACAGTCTATAGCAATCTGAACATTGACCATACTTATGTAACCCCAAAAATTCTAAAAAATTAGGAAAATGTGGGCAATTTGTATGTCAATCATGTGTAAAAATTCAGAATTTTTTCGCTCCAATGATTTTTAACAATTCTGCTACTGGACGTAAAAGTTTCTGTTTTTGCACAGAATCAAAGCAACTATCATCCAAATCATCTCAAAGGCTTTGCTTGGCACAAACACTAATTTAAACACTAAAAAACAATCATAACCGTAGCATAGTTGTGTGCTTATTGAAAAATAACAAAGAAACAAAAAATTAAAATATAACTATTGGGTTGCCTCCCAACTAGCGCTTTTGTTTTATGCCCCTAGCTAGGCATAATGCATAGTTTCAAGTCTTTTCATCTTTGGTTTTAGTTCCATAGGTGGCACTCATGATTGAATCATATGGTGGCTTAATTCTAGTTCTAGGGAAGTATTCCATACCCTTCTTTAACGGAAACTGAAATTTTATATTCCCTTCTTTCATATCAATAACCGCACCTATAGTTCGTATGAATGGCCTACCAAGTATTATGGGGTAAGACGGATTGCATCAATGTCAAGTACAATAAAATCAACGGGCACATAGTTCCTATTTTCAAGAATAAGAACATCATTAATTCTACCCAAAGGATTTTTAATAGTAGAATCCGCCAAGGGCAAATTAAGAGAACATTCATCCATATTGGTAAAACCTAGCACATCACATAGAGATTTTGGAATCGTGGAAACACTAGCACCCAAATCACATAAAGCATTGCACTCATAATTTTTAATCTTGACTTTAATGGTTGGTTCACATTCATCATATAATTTTCTAGGAATTGAAATCTCTAATTCTAGCTTTTCTTCTAAAGCTTTCATCAACGCTTCTACAATATGTTTAGTAAAAGCCTTATTTTTCTCATAAGCGTTGGGTGAATTTGGCATGGATTGTAACAAAGAAATACACTCAATCAAAGAACAACTATCATAACTAAAGTCTTTGTAATCCAAGAGAGTGGGCACATCACTAGTTAAAGTTTTTACTGCTCCAAACCCACTTTTATCAATTTTTTCATCAAGATTTTCACCCTCCGAATTATGGGGACGCCTTCTACCTAAAGTTGACTCTTCTCCAGTCCCCCTTTAATAAAGTTTTATATTGCTAAACAAGAAATCAATAGATGAAACACCAATCATTTATCCTCATCATTACTACGAAAGAAACCGGGAGGAATCGCTTTTTCTAAAAATTCTCGTTTAGCTCTAAGCATAGCGGTTCTTTTCTTACTCTCATCCATGGAGACATATAAATCTTTAATTGATTCTTTAGTATCAATCTTGGATGGCAAAATCTTGGCTTTAAGATTTTCCACATCATGAATAATTCTATCAATGCTCCTCGACATATCATCAAGTTTACTCAATTTTTCTTCTATCGCAGTGTTGAAATTTTTTTGAGCATTAATAAATTCTTTAATATTACTTCAAGATCAAAGGGCATCCTATTATTATTATAAGAATTACCATAGTAATTGTCATAATAATCAGAGGAATTTCCAGGAAACGGCCTAGGATTAAAATTACCTCTATAAGCATTACTATTAAAATTGTTTCGCGAGACAAAATCCACATCTACGGGATCATTATTTTTCTCAATCAAGGTGGACAAAGGCACATCATTAGGATCAATAGGAGCATTTTTACTAGCAACCAATTTCATAAGCGCATCAACTTTATCACTCAAAGTATTCTTCAATAGAATTCACCTTTTTTGCTAGTAGGAGCTCTTTCAGTATGCCATTGTGAATAATTTGCCAAAATATTATCAAGAAATTTAGTAGCTTGACCCAACGTAATCTCCATAAAAGTACCACCCGCGGCGGAATCTACAAGATTTCTAGAAACAAAATTTAATCCCGCATAAATTTTTGTATGATCATCCACAAATTTAAACCATGAGTAGGGCAATTTCTTATCATTAATTTCATCCTTTCCCAAGATTGGGCAACATGCTCTTGCTCAAGTTGCTTGAAATTCATAATTTGATTTCTAAGGGAAATAATTTTCACGGGAGGAAAAATATTTAGTAATAAAAGCATCTTTGCACCTATCCCAAGAATCAATACTATTTTGTGGCAAAGATGAAAACCAAATTTTTGCACGATCCCGCAATGAGAACGGGAATAATTTTAATTTCACAATATCATTATCCACATCTTTTTTCTTTTGCATATCACACAATTCTACGAAAGTGTTAAGATGGGATGCGTCATCTTCATTAGGACTACCAGAAAATTGTTCTTTCATAACAAGATTTGGCAAAGCGACATTAATATTATAAGTCTCCGCACTAGCGGCATGAGGAGCAATCAGAGTACTAATAAAATCATTGTTATTATTATTGAAAAAATCACACAATTTTGTATTTTCTTGAGACATCGTGACTACACAAACAAGATAACAAGCAAACAAGAAAAAGGCAAACGGAAACCCCTTGTTCTGGTTGGGTTGTAAGGATTTGTTGTTTGTGTGTAGGTGCTGCTAATGAGTAGTAGTTGTTTGTGAACTGCGTTGGGATTTCCCCAAAGAGGAGAGGATGATGCAGTATAGTAGAGATAAGTATTTCCCTCAGTTAAGAACCAAAGTTATCAATCCGGTAGGAGAACCAAACAACTACTCATTAGCAGCACCTGCACACAAACAACAAATCCTTACAACCCAACCCGAACAAGGGGTTGTCAATCCCTCGACGGTTACGAGCAGGATTAAATTATGTGGTATTTGATAGATAGATCAGACAAAAAATACAAAATAAAATAAATAAAAGAAAAATGCAGCAATGTATTTTTGGTTTTAATATATGATAAAATATAGACCCGGGGGCCATAGTTTTCACTAGAGAGGCTTCTCTCTTGAAAATAGCATACGGTGGGTAAACAAATTATTGTTCGGCAAGGATAGAAAAGCAAATAATTATGACGATATCAAAGGCAATGATCATATATAGGCATCACGTCCGTGACAAGGAGACCGACTCCTGCTTGCATCTACTACTATTACTCCACACATCGACCGCTATCCAGCATACATCTAGTGTATTAAGTTCATGAAAAACGGAGTAACGCCTTAAGCAAGATGACATGATGTAGACAAGATAAACTCACGTATGAATAAAACCCATCTTTTTACCCTTAATAGCAACGACAAATACGTGTCATGTCCCCTTCTGTCACTAGGATTGAGCACCGCAAGATCGAACCCATTAGAAAGCACCTCTCCCATTGAAAGAAAAATCAATGTAGTTGGCCAAACAAAATCAATAGATCGGAGAGAAATACGAAGCTATAGTAATCATGCATAAAATAGTTTAGAGAAACCTCAAATAATATTCATGGACAGATCTGATCATAAACTCACAATTCATCAGATCCCAACAAACACACCGCAAAAAGTGATTACATCGAATAGAACTCCAAGAACATCGAGGAGAACATTGTATTGAAGATCAAATAGAGAGAAGAAGCCATCTAGCTACTAACTATGGACCCGAAGGTCTGTGGTAAACTACTCACGCATCATTGGGAGGGCAGCAAGGATGATGTAGAGCCCCTCCGTGATCGTTTCCCCCTCCGGCAGAGTGCCGGAAAAGGCCTTCAGATGGGATCTCATGGTTCTAGAGCTTGCGGCGGCGGAAAAAGTATTTCGTGGACTCCTCTATTGGTTTCACGATTTTAGAGAATTTATAGAGGAGCAGTTAGGTCAAACGGAGCCAAATGGGCCCCACAAGCCACCAGGGTGCACCCCACCCCCCTGGGCGCGCTCTGGTGGCTTGTGGGCCACTGCTCCATCTTCTCGTCCCCTCCCAAAGCTTCCAGGGTCTCTTATTACCAGAAAAAAATCTCCAAAAAGTTTTGTGGCATTTGGACTTCGTTTGGTACTGATATTCTGCAAAACCAAAAACAAGCAAAAAACATCAACTGGCACTGGGCACTAAGTTAATAGGTTAGTCCCAAAAATGATATATAATTGGTTGAAAGTGTATATAAAACATCCAAGATTGATAATATAATAGCATGGAACAATAAAAAAATTATAGATACGTTGGAGACGTATCTTGGTGATGCTCTTGTTTGCAACTACACGGTGAATGGGCATGAGTACACAAAGGGTACTATCTTGCAGATGATATTTACCCTTCTTGGTGCACATTTGTCAAGAGCATCAAAAAGCCCGCAACTAGGAAGCATATTGAATTTGCAAAATAGGCTGCCCGAAAAGATATTGAAAGAGCCATTGGGGTTTTGCAATCTAGGTTTTCCATTGTCCGTGGTCCTGCTCGTCTTTGGGACAAGCGAACCTTGAACAACATCATGTCATGTTGTGTGATTCTTCACAACATGATCATCAAAGATGAGAGGGATATGAACTTGGAGTTCTTCTACAACAATGTCGGTAGCCGTGTGAAGCCAGCTAGAGAGATTGACCGCATACAAGCATTCCTTCAGACATACCGGTAGATTGAAGACGCAAACACCCACTATCAACTTCAGGAGGATCTCATTGAGCACCATTGGCAAAGGCATGTGCGGTAAAACCTGTCAGTTTTACATTCATTTCATTTATTTCATGTGTGATTTGTATCATTGTATCATTATTGTATTCGGGATAATTCTTGTATTGAATTAGTAGTTTAATTTGGTGATTTGAATAATTATTGTAATTTGGATGATTGTTGTATTATAATATTCACATTTTACCTTATAGTGAATTCATAATTCTATGCAATATGTGACATATGTCTCAAATTCAGAAAAACCACGTGTTTCGCGGGCTGGCACGGGCTGCGGCCGAACAGATCTCAGATAGAGGAATTGTAAAACAGAATATTCCATGAATATTCTGTTTTACAATTCCGCTATGCGGGGTCTGTTCGGCCGCAACCCGCGCCAGCCCGCAAAACACGTTTTTCGTGAACTATAAACACATTATAAGGATCCACGATATAAGGGGTCTGCTAGAGATGCTCTAAGGGCATCTCCAACAGCGACCCTTTAATTCGCCCGTACCATGGAAGTCATCCACCGCGGGCCTGTATCGATCCGTAGGACGATTCAGAGGTGTTTCTTGTAACACCCCTGTGTAATAAAGCACTGTGCTCTTATGTTAAACATGTCAAGTCATCTTCATTTGCAATGCTTAATCACAGTGGTTAAATCTTACAATTCAAAATCCTCTCTGAAATCAATTCAAATTCAAGTGCAAAATGAAGATGCTCAAAACTTGCTGGAAAAATGTTCACCTTCTAGCAAATATTCCGAAACAAATGGTGTTAAGTAAACAACATCACCATCAACCTGAAATGGGCCTCAGCATTTAAATCAGTGCCAAAAACAGCACTATAAATGCCTAAATTCATTTTTGAAAAATGCCAAAGGATTCCAAAATTTCCCAAACTTTCTGTGGCAATGTGGAATATACCATAGTATTTATGTGACCAAGTTTCACATTTTTACTAGGTCATTTGATGGCTCAAATTATTGCAAAACTGTCTCTGAAAATAAAACAGAAAATAAGAAATAGAAAAAGGCCTAATTGCTACTGTGCCACTGGGCCTAAGTTCAAAAAGTATAGGCCCAGCCCATGAGCCGGTCGTCGTCCTCCTCGGGAAGGTGTCAACTAGCGCGCGCGCCCGAGCGCTGATCGTCGCCATGTCGTTGATCCCACGGCTCCCCGATGCCATTAAGTGCTCCCTGAGCCCCTCTCGCCCTCCCCCGAAACCCTAGCCCCACTCCTCTTTCCCCTCGCGGCGCCAGATCCCCTTTCCCCAACCTCACCGAGCGCCGCCATGACCGCGGCACCGTGAAGCTCACGACCACCGTGCTCCTCGTCGCCTAGGACCCTGTCCAGGAGGCTCACCGGCGACTGCTGCTTCGACTACGCCAACGAGCCTGAGCCAAGGACGCCTTTTTCGTCGGAATCGAGCCGCCGCTTCCCTACGGCATCTCCGGCAAGTTCCGTCGACGCCGGCCCCCCCTGCGCTACTAAACCCACCGCCGGGCCTACTTGAGCCCCCTCGGTGTGCTCCAAAACCCCCTGGCCTCTCGCTTCTCCTCCCCGTGAGCCGTAGATAGCTCCCTCGCGCACTCAAGCTCCGGCCACCATCGGTCGACGTCGCAGCCGACGCTGCGGGCTGTTTCAACGGCCGCCGTTGCCGCCGCTCGACGCAGTGCGATGCCCACGTTCGACTGCACCAGGTTTCGCGCCGAAAGAACCCCCGCAGCCCACTTCTCCTTGCGCCACCGAATGCCACCTCCGCCTTGCTCGTCGCCGGTGATGCTCCGACCGCCCTCGAGCCCTCCCACCGGCACCGTTGGATGCGCGGCTCGACGCTCGTTCGAACGAGCCTACGCGCGGGCCGAACGGCCCCTTGTGGGCGATTTCCGGTCAACTCCGGCTATGGACCGCCGCGGAAGTGGCTCGCCGGAGCTCTCTTCGGTGGCCGCCTACATGGCACCCCGGGGCCCCCCCACTGGGTCGCTGACCAACCCAGTGGGCCCAGGGGCCCCTGTTGACCAGTTGACTTAGTCAACTGTGCTGACAGGTGGGCCATCCCCCCTCTAATTAAATATGATGCTTAATTATCTTAATTAAATTAAATTGTTAGCTAAACACCCTATGACATGTGGGGCCCCCCTCTGTTTAATTAGTTAAGTTTAAATTTAAACACTGGATTAAGACTGAGTCTATGACAGTGGGGTCCCACATGTCAGTTTGACTCTGGTTAGCGAGTCTATTGACTGCTGACGTCACCCGCACGCAATGCTGGCGTCATATTCCTTTTCTGGAATTCAGTTAATTTAAGTAATTCCAGAATATTGCTAAAACTTTAAAAAATTCATAGAAATTAATCCGTAGCTCGGATCGAAAAACTTTATATATGAAAGTTGCTCAGAACAACGAGACGAATCCGAATATGCCCTCCTCATACCTGTCACATGCCTCTAGCATGATGAACATGGAACTTTCCCCTCCGGTTCATTTGATCGATAATTGCCCGGAGCTGGTAAAATATCTCCGGATGTTTTGCCGCTCCGTCTGCAACGTGTAGCCCTTCGTCAGGTCTCCCCTAGCACCGCGTATCTGCCTTGTTACGTTTTGTGATGCTTTGATTGTTCTGTTATTTATTGTTTCTTCCCCCCTTTCTTCCCGGTAGACCCCGAGACTGTTGACGATGCCCTGGTGATCGACTGCTTCACCGTCGGAGTTTCCTTTTCCATCTGCCGAGCAACCAGGCAAGCACCCCCCTTTGAACATGCCTATATCGCCTATTCTTTCTCCCTACTGCTTGCATTAGAAGATGCTAGTGCTTTACCTATTCTTATGCATAGCCTGTTTATTGTAACCTGCTATTGATACCTTACCTACTTATCCTAAACTGCTTAGTATAGGCTGGATAGAGACCCCAGTGACCCCACTTGTCCCAGTTGCCCCGCTGGATCTTCGGAAGACTCGACGACCAGACCCTAGCACCGCACATCACCCCCCCCCTTAGTTTTACGACAATGTAGCGTTACCATCGAGTGCCGAGGGTGATACCTTGTTTAGCACTTCTGATGTTAACTCTGTAGAGTAGCTATTCGGTCGTGGTCATCGAGGGTGATTCCTCCTTCACCACTTTCGATAACGACGCCGTCGTGCAACACCTCAAGTGTGAACCTCGAGGGTGATTCCTCCTAAGTTCACCTTGACGGATACATCGAGTAGGAATCCAACGAGGGTGATACCTCGGATTCCCTGATGCTATGGACACACGGATACTTGGACTTTACAACTGTTACTTGGAAAGGCGGGTCGGCCCTGAGGGGTACCCGCGAGTGATGTGGAGACGCGTTGACCTGGACGGTGCCCGAGAGATAATTACGAGGCGTGGCCGGGCATTCTTAGCCCTTGCCGCAAGTCCTCGAGACGGGGCGACGGGGTCACATCGATCGTGAGTCTCTACTCGTTACCGCACTACCAAAACACTAATGATTTGGATATTTGATCCGAGTAGGCCTCTGGCCTGATAGCACTAACCATCACGTGGGAATAGTTATGGGCACTCTGCATCGTGGCATCAGCCGAAAGCTCTGTCAGACGTCTAGTTCAGCATGGTGGGCATGTCGGGCCAGTGCCATCCATGATGAGGTGGTGCTCGTCCCGGCTCATCGCACAATGACCCGGAGTGCACAGGGCGATGGCCCAAGACCCCTGAGTGCTTGGGTTGTAGACCGGTGGGGACCTCTCTGCTGAGCTCTAGGTAGGGCTACGGTGTGTCGTTTGGCCAAGGCCGGGCATGACCCAGAAAAGTGTGTCCGGCCGGAGTTAAGCGAGCGTGGTGGGTAAGTTGGTGCACCCCTGCAGGTAAGAACTAATCTATGCATAGCCGGATCCTCGGTAACGGACGCTCGGAGTTGTATCCCGATCGATACAACTAGAACTGGATACTTGTGATGAGTATGGCTCTGGGATTGCTTTCTCGCAGGGAGTCGAGGTAGGATCTCTGGACGAGGTTGATAACTCTACTATTACTTTATATTATGTTTTTCTGTACTCTTCTAAATGCTGCAAGATGCTCGAAGATGCTTGAAGATGCTGAAGATGCTAGTCTTCGATAGGACTAGGCCTTCTTTCTATTCTGGCATTTCTGCAGCCCAGTCCACATATACAGCCTTCCTTTGATAATGTTGCATATGTAGTGTAGATCCTTGCTTGCTGAGTACTTCGGATGAGTACTCACGGTTGCTTTGCTTCCTCTTTTTCCCCATATCCGTTTGATGCAACCAGATGACGGGGCCTCGGAGCCAGCTGCCCCTGTCGACGATCACTACTACTACCCCGAGGATGGCTTCTGCTACGAGTTGGCTGACGACCAGGAGTAGGATCGGAGGGTCCCAGGCGGGAGGCCTGCACCTTTTCGATCGTAGCTTTTGTTTTGCACCGCCTTCTTAAAGGCTTGTCTGTTTCTCTTTTATATCTGTACTCAGATATCTAACGCTTCCGCTGATGCTTGTTGACATCAAGCTTATGTATTCGAGCCCTCGAGGCCCTGGCTTGTAATATAATGCTTCTATGCCTTTATTTATGTTTTAGAGTTGTGTTGTGATTCCTTCAAGTGAGTCCTTAGGCTTGATCGTGTGCATTTGCGTGTATGATTAGTGCATGATTAAGCCGGGGGCGTCACAGGTTGGTATTGGAGCCGACTGCCTGTAGGAATCCCCCTTTCCAACTCCTTGGCCGAAGTTGAGTCTAGTATTTGAAAACTGTTTTACTAACATGGCTGGGTGGCTTACGGGCCCACGTCGCCAATTGGGTGGTATTAGGATCTTTTATTCCTCGTCTATACTCTGGGACTCTGATCTCTCTTCTATTCGGGTTAAATGAATTTTACTAACGCCGACACTTAGGATCTCGTAAATCTTGTCTACCCGGAGAGCTGGATATCTGTGCTTATTCCTTATTATTGATCTGATTAGTCTGATAATCATTTTCCTTTCCATTGGTTTGTTTAACCTTTCTCTCCGAGTTGTATTATACTTCACATTGTCACTTGACTTTACCTCCGGATTCTCGCAAAGACTTTGTGATTTATTGCGACGCCTCTCGTCAGGGATTAGGCTGTGTCCTAATGCAAGAACGAAGAGTAATTGCGTATGCTTCATGTCAATTGCGTCCGCATGAAGAAAACTATCCAGTGCATGATCTTGAACTTGCTGCTGTGATTTATGCATTGAAGCAGTGGCGACACTACCTTCTTGGTAATCGTTGTGAGATATATACTGATCATCAAAGTCTGAAATATTTGTTTACTCAGCCGGATCTCAATCTCCGCCAACAGCGATGGTTGGAAACAATTACGGACTATGACTGTGGTATTTCTTATACCCCTGGCAAGGCTAATGTGATGGCTGATGCCTTAAGCCGCAAGTCCTATTGCAACAACCTCATGGTTAGGCTATCTCAGCCTCGTCTTTATGAAGAACTGCGCAAGCTGAATCTACGTATTGTTCCCCAGGGTTCTCTTAATAACCTTGTAGTACAACCAGATCTTGAGAAAGCTGTTAAGAACGTGCAAGCTAAAGATGCTGAAGTTGATCTGATGAAGAAAGATTTTCACCTAGAAAAGTACAGGGATTTCTCGCTATCTGAAGATGGAACCTTGTATTTCAGAAACCGCATTGTGGTACCTCGCTTCGAGCTTATGACTGACAAGGTCATGAAGGAGGCACATGATACAGCGTTGTCTATTCATCCGGGTAGTACCAAAATGTATTGTGATCTCCGACAAAGGTACTGGTGGTCTAAAACGAAGCAGGATATTGCTCGCTATGTTGCTGAAAGTGACGTTTGCCGTCGCGTTAAAGCAGAACATCAGAAGCCTGCTGGAATTCTGCAACCGCTTCCTATTCGTTTGTGGAAATGGGATAAAGTGCAAATGGATTTCATTACTGACCTTCCCAAGTCACAGAAGGGTCACGATGCTATTCTTGTCGTCGTCGACCAACTCTCTAAGTTTGCACACTTTCTGCCTGTCAAGGAGACTATCACTGCTAGTCAGTTAGCAGAGCTGTATATCTCCAGAATAGTTTCACTCCACGGTATTCCGAATTAGATTAGTTCGGACCGTGGCAGTCTTTTCACCTCCAAGTTCTAGGAAAGTTTCCAAGAAGCCATGGGAACCCATATTACCTGGAGTTCAGCTTATCACCCCCAATCCCAAGGCCAAGTCGAGCAAGTCAATCAAGTGCTTGAAGACATGCTTCGAGCTAGTATTATATCCTTCGGCAAGAAGTGGGAAGAATCTCTTCCTTATGCGGAATTCTTGTATAACAATAGCTATCAAGCCAGCTTGAAAATGGCCCCCTTCGAAGTACTTTATGGACGTAAGTGTCGAACCCCTTTGAATTGGTCAAGAAACTGGGGAACACTCGTGGTTCCAGATATTATTCAACACGCCGAAGAGCAAGTCCGTATTGTCCGAGAAAATCTCAAGGCGGCTCAGGACCGCCAGAAGAGCAATTATGATCGCAAGCGATGGGGTTTGACTTATCAACCTGGTGATCAAGCTTATCTTCGTGTCACTCCTATGAAGGGCACTCACTGTTTCGGCATTAAGGGCAAGTTAGCTCCACGCTACATTGGTCCTTTCCGCATTGTTGCAACACGTGGTCAGGTGGCATATAAATTGGAGTTTCCGCCGCAATTCTCTCATATCCACGACGTCTTCCATGTGTCGCAACTTCGTCGTTGCTTCAAAGAATCTCTGCACAGAGCAGTAGATCACGAGGTCCTCGAATTGCAAGATGATCTTTCTTATAAGGAGCATCCGATCCGCATTCTCGATGAAGCTGAACGTCGGACCCTTCAGAAGATTACCAAGTTCCTCAAAGTGCAGTGGTCAAATCATACTGAAGATGAAGCCACTTGGGAACGCGAGGATCATCTTCGGGAAGAATACCCCGATCTCTTTCCTTCTACCTCCTGAATTCTCGGGACGAGAATTTCTTTTAGAGGAGGAGAATTGTAACACCCCTGTGTAATAAAGCACTGTGCTCTTATGTTAAACATGCCAAGTCATCTTCATTTGCAATGCTTAATCACAGTGGTTAAATCTTACAATTCAAAATCCTCTCTGAATCAATTCAAATTCAAGTGCAAAATGAAGATGCTCAAAACTTGCTGGAAAAATGTTCACCTTCTAGCAATTATTCCAAAACAAATGGTGTTAAGGAAAACAACATCACCATCAACCTGAAATGGGCCTCAGCATTTAAATCAGTGCCAAAAACATCACTATAAATGCCTAAATCCATTTTTGAAAAATGCCAAAGAATCCAAAATTTCCCAAACTTTCTGTGGCAATGTGGAATATACCATAGTATTTATGTGACCAAGTTTCACATTTTTACTAGGTCATTTGATGGCTCAAATTATTGCAAAACTGTCTCTGAAAATAAAACAAAAAATAAGAAATAGAAAAAGGCCTAATTGCTACTGTGCCACTGGGCCTAAGTTCAAATAGTATAGGCCCAACCCGCGAGCCGGTCGTCCTCCTCCTTGGGCAGGTGTCACCTAGCGCGCGCACCCGAGCGCGGATCGTCGCCGTGTCGTTGATCCCGCGGCTCCCCGACGTCGTTAAGTGCTCCCCTAGCCCCTCTCGCCCTCCCCCGAAACCCTAGCCCCACTCCTCTTTCCCCTCGCGGCGCTAGATCCCCTTTCCCCAACCTCACCGAGCGCCGCCATGACCGCGACACCGTGAAGCTCACGACCACCGTGCTCCTCGTTGCCTAGGACCCTGTCCAGGAGGCTCGTCGGCGACTGCTGCTTCGATTACGCCAACGAGCCTGAGCCAAGGACGCCTTTTTCGTCGGAATCGAGCCGCTGCTTCCCTTCGGCATCTTCGGCAAGTTCCGTCGACGCCGACCCCCTACGCTACTAAACCCACCGCCGGGCCTACTGGAGCCCCCTCGGTGAGCTCCAAAACCCCCTGGCCTCTTCCTTCTCCTCCCCGTGCGCCGTAGATAGCACCCCCGCGTGCTCAAGCTCTGGCCGCCATTGGTCGACGTTGCAGCCGACGCTGCGGGCCGTTTCAATGACCACCGTTGCCGCCGCTCGACGTGGTGCGATGCCCATGTTCGAATGCACCAGGTTCCACGCCGAAAGAACCCCCGCAGCCCACTTATCCTTGCGCCACCAAACGCCACCACCGCCTTGCTCATCGCCGGCGATGCGCCGGCCGCCCCGAGCCCTCCCACCGGCACCGTTGGATGCGCGGCTCGACGCTCGTTCGGACAAGCCTACGCTCGGGCCGAACGGCCCCTTGTGGGCGATTTCTGGTCAACTCCGGCGATGGACCGCCACGGAAGTGGCTCGCTGGAGCTCTCTCCGGTGGCCGCCTACATGGCACCCGGGGGGCCCCCCACTGGGTCGCTGACCAGTGGGCCCAGGGGCCCCTGTTGACCAGTTGACTTAGTCAACTATGCTGACAGGTGGGCCATCCCCCCTCTAATTAAATCTGAAGCTTAATTATCTTAATTAAATTAAATTGTTAGCTAAACACCCTATGACATGTGGGTCCCCCCTCTGTTTAATTAGTTAAGTTTAAATTTAAACACTGGATTAAGACTGAGTCTATGACAGTGGGGTCCCACATGTCAGTTTGACTCTGGTCAGCGAGTCTGTTAACTGCTGACATCATCCCCACGCAATGCTGATGTCATATTCCTTTTCTGGAATTCAGTTAATTTAAGTAATTCCAGAATATTACTAAAACTTTGAAAAATTCATAGAAATTAATCCGTAGCTCGGATCGAAAAACTTTATATATGAAAGTTGCTCAGAACGACGAGACGAATCCAAATATGCCCTCCTCATACCTGTCACATGCCTCTAGCATGATGAACATGGAACTTTCCCCTCTGGTTCATCTGACCGATAATTGCTCGGAGCTGGTAAAATATCTCCGGATGTTTAGCCGCTCCGTCTGCAACATGTAGCCCTTCGTCAGGTCTCCCCTAGCACCGCGTATCTGCCTTGTTACTTTTTGTGATGCTTTGATTGTTCTGTTATTTATTGTTTCTTCCCCCCTTTCTTCCCGGTAGACCCCGAGACCGCTGACGATGCCCTGGTGATCGACTGCTTCACCGTCAGAGTTTCCTTTTCCATCTGCCGAGCAACCAGGCAAGCACGCCCCCTTTGAACACGCCTATATCGCCTATTCTTTCTCCCTACTGCTTGCATTAGAAGATGCTAGTGCTTTACATATTCTGATGCATAGCCTATTTATTGTAACCTGCTATTGATACCTTACCTGCTTATCCTAAACTGCTTAGTATAGGCTGGATAGAGACCCCAGTTGCCCCGCTGGATCTTCAGAACACTCGATGACCAGACCCCAGCACCGCACATCACCCCCCCTTAGTTGTACAACACTGCAGCATTACCATCGAGTGCCGAGGGTGATACCTCATTTAGCACTTCTAATGTTAACTCTGTATAGTAGCTATTCGGTCGTGGTCATCGAGGGTGATTCCTCCTTCACCACTTCCGATAATGATGTCGTCGTGCAACACCTCAAGTGTGAACCTCGAGGGTGATTCCTCCTAAGTTCACCTTGACGGATACATCGAGTAGGAATCCAACGAGGGTGATACATCAGATTCCCTGATGTTATGGACACACGGATACTTGGACTTTACTACTGTTACTTGGAAAGGCGGGTTGGCCCTGAGGGGTACCCGCGAGTGATGTGGAGACGGGTTGACCTAGACGGTGCCCGAGAGATAATTACGAGGCGTGGCCGGGAATTGTTAGCCCTTGCCGCAAGTCCTCGAGACGGGGCGACGGGGTCACATCGATCGTGAGTCTCTGCTCGTTACCGCACTACCAAAACACTAACGATTTGGATATTTGATCCGAGTAGGCCTCTGGCCTGATAGCACTAACCATCACGTGGGAATAGTTATGGGCACTCTGCATCGTGGCATCAGCCAAAAGCTCTGTCAGACGTCCAGTTTAGCATGGTGGGCATGTCGGGCCAGTGCCATCCATGATGAGGTGGTGCTCGTCCGGGCTCGTTGCACAACGACCCGGAGTGCACAGGGCGATGGCCCAAGACCCCTGAGTGCTTAGGTTGTAGACCGGCGGGGACCTCTCTGCTGAGCTCTAGGTAGGGCTGCGGTGTGTCGTTTGGCCGAGGCCGGGCATGACCCAGAAAAGTGTGTCTGGCCGGAGTTAAGCGAGCGTGGTGCGTAAGTTGGTGCACCCCTGCAGGGAAGAACTAATCTATGCATAGCCGGATCCTCGGTAACGGACGCTCGGAGTTGTATCCCGATCGATACAACTAGAACTGGATACTTGTGATGAGTATGGCTCTGGGATTGCTTTCTCGCAGGGAGTCGAGGAACGATCTCTGGGCGAGGTTGATAACGGATAGTATGGCTCTGGGATTGCTTTCTCTTAGGGAATCGAGGAAGGATCTCTGGACGAGTTTGATAACTCTACTATTACTTTATATTATGTTTTTCTGTACTCTTCTAAATGCTGCAAGATGCTCGAAGATGCTCGAAGATGCTGAAGATGCTAGTCTTTGATAGGACTAGGCCTTCTTTCTATTCTAGCATTTCTACAGCCCAGTCCAGATATACAGCCTTCCTTTGATAATGTTAAATATGTAGTGTAGATCCTTGCTTGCTGAGTACTTTGGATGAGTACTCACGGTTGCTTTGCTTCCTCTTTTTCCCCATATCCGTTTGATGCAACTAGATGACGGAGCCCCGGAGCCAGCTGCCCCTGTCGACGATCACTACTACTACCCCGAGGATGGCTTCTTCTACGAGTTGGCTGACGACTAGGAGTAGGATCGGAGGGTCCCAGGCAGGAGGCCTGCGCCTTTTCGATCGTAGCTTTTGTTTTGCACCGCCTTCTTAAAGGCTTGTCCGTTTCTCTTTTATATCTGTACTCAGATATCTAAAGCTTCCGCTGATGCTTGTTGACATCAAGCTTATGTATTTGAGCCCTCGAGGCCCTGGCTTGTAATATAATGCTTGTATGCCTTTATTTATGTTTTAGAGTTGTGTTGTGAGTCCTTCAAGTGAGTCCTTAGGCTTGATCGTGTGCATTTGTTGTATGATTAGTGCACGATTAAGCCGGGGGCGTCACATTTCTCTCGTAAGTCGGAGACAAATGTGGGTGTCTTTGCAAGTGTCCGGACCGCTGCCACGCTCGCGTCTGACTACCCTGGCCCACCCAAACCCCCACCCGCCCCTTCTGTGCTTTCCTTCCAAGGCATGCGCCTCTAGCGCGCCGCATTCATGCTGGCCCAGTGCACGCACCGGCCGGCATTGATGTCGCACGATGTGACTGGAGGGAGGGCGGCGCTGACCGACGTGACCTCTTGGCAGTCGCCACTTCAATGCGGACGCAACTTACCAAAGAATCAACTCCGGCCGTTGCGCCATATTGAAGTGGCCTGATGTCCCGTTCGCCTGGCCTGACCGCGGCTATATAAGTTGTCATCCAGTGATGCACATCCACATTCCCTTCTTTCTGATTGTCTCCTCCTCTCCGAGACCCTTCTCCTATAGCGGCGATGCCGAAGTCGTGGTGGTCCACACCGGCAGGCGGTGGCGGTAGGAGTTCATCCTCCGGTAGATCTTGGCGCCCGCGTCCGTGCTCTCCAGGCCCCTCGGCATCCATGGAGGCCGGCTCCTCCCGGAAGGATGAGATCGTCCTCTCCTCCGGCGACGAGGAGGACCAGCAGTCTGATAACCCACAAGTATAGGGGATCGCAACAGTTTTCAAGGGTAGAGTATTCAACCCAAATTTATTGGTTCGACACAAGGGGAGCCAAAGAATACTTGCAAGTATTAGCAGTTGAGTTGTCAATTCAACCACACCTGGAGAATAAATATCTATAGCAGAGTGATCAGTAGCACAGTAGTATGGTAGTTTGATAGTAGTAGCAACGATAGTAACAGTAATGGTAGCAGTAGTAGCAGTAGTTTTATAGCAATTGTGACACTAGCAGCAGTAGGAGTAGTAATAGTAACTTAGCAAGAACAATATGTGAAGCTCGTAGGGATTTGATCGGTGATAACTTTGGATAATATTCATCATATAACAGTCATATCCTAGGGCGACACAGAACTAGCTCCAATTCATCAATGTAATGTAGGCATGTATTTCGTAAATAGTCATACGTGCTTATGGAAAAGAACTTGCATGACATCTTTTGTCCTACCCCCCATGGCAACAGGGTCCATAAGGAAACTAAGAATATTAAGGCCTCCTTTTAATAGAGAATCGGAACAAAGCATTAACACATAGTGAATACATGAACTCCTCAAACTACGGTAATCATCGAAAAGAATCCCAATTATTGTCACTTTGGGGTATGCGGATCATAACACATAATAGGTGCGTATAACTTGCATGGTAGGATCAAGAACACTAATATATTGGTGAAAACATAAACAATTCAGATCTTAAATCATGGCACTCAGGCCCTAGTGAAAAGCATTAAGCATAGCAAAGTCATAGCAACATCAATCTCAGAACATAGTGGATTCTAAGGATCAAGCCCTAACAAAACTAACTCGATTACATGATGAATCTCATCCAACTCATCACCGTCTAGCTAGCCTATGAAGGAATTACTCACTCCCGGTGGTGAGCATCATGAAATTGGTGATGGAGGATGGTTGATGATGACGAAGACGAAAGACCCCCCTCTCCGGAGCCCCGAACAGACTCCAGATCTGGCCTCCCAATGAAGAACAGGAGGTGGCGGCGGCTCTGTATCGTAAAATGCGATGAAACTTCCTCTCCTATTTTTTCTCAGGAAATAGGAATTTATAGTATCCAGATTAGGGTCAGTGAAGTCACGAGGGCCCCACCACCCACCAGGGAGTGCCTGAGGGGGTAGGGCGCGCCCTGGTGCCTTGTGGGCACAGGGTGGCCCCCCTCCAGTTGGTCTTGGCTCCTATTTTTTTATTTATTCCATTAAAAATCTGCAAAAAGTTTCATCCAATTCCGAGAACTTTTATTTCTGCACAAAAACAACACCATGGTTGTTCTGCTGAAAACAACGTCAGTCCGGGTTGTTTCATTCAAATCATGCAAATTAGAGTTCAAAACAAGAGCAAAGGCGTTTGGAAAAGTAGATACGATGGAGACGTATCAACTCCCCCAAGCTTAACTCAATGCTTGTCCTCAAGCAATTTACTTGACAAACTGAAAGTGACAAAGCAAATTTTTTACGAACTCTCTTGTTCTTGTGTTTATATATATGCTTAAATAATACCCAGGTTTTCAGCAAATATTATAACTAACCATGCAAATGATAACTCTTAGAAATTATATTCCCTTATATCAATCGCATAATCAACTAGCAAGCAATAATGGAAATATTTCAAATGCCAACACTTTGTCAAAACAATCATGATATAATATGACAATAATGGTATCTCACTAGCCCTTTCTGAGACCGCAAAACATAAATGCAGAGCACCCCCAAATTTCAGGCAGCGACTAAACATTGTAATTCATGGTAGAAGAGATCCAGTCATGATGCACACAACATTAACTATACACAATGCATGAGAATGACAATAGTGCTCTCAAGACTGATTCTTGTTCGAGAAGGTGATGACTCAGCAATAAAAATAAAATAACATAAAAGTAAGTGGATAGGCCCTTCGCAGAGGGAAGCAAGGATTTGCACAGGTGACAGAGCTCGAAGATTAAATCAGAGATAAATATAATTTTGGGAGGTATACCTTTCCTGTCAACGTTACGACCGGGAGTTTTTGATATCTTCCATGCTAAACAAATTAGCAGCGGTTCCCAAGCGGTAAAAGTAAAGTTTACTCCCCCTCCACCAACAAACACAAGCCATGGCTAGCTGATTCCTTGGGTGCCCTCCATACCAACAACAATCTGGAAGAGTTTGTTTTATTATTATTGCAATTTTGATCATGGGACTAGGCATCCTGATTACCGGCCCCTCTCGTGCGAGGACGAGTGAATAAACATTCATCATGAGAATAACCCGCTTAGCATAGAAGATACTGATCACCCCCTGTCGCTCCATGAGCAGTACGGGCACACAAAACAGATGTTCATTTGAATATTTAGAGGTGGTGCATACAAATTTACTTGGAATGGCAGAGTAATACCACATATAGGTAGATATAGTGGACTCATCTGGAATAACTTTGGTTTTAAGGATTTTGGTGCACAAGTAGTATTCCCGCTTAGTACAGACGAAGACTAGCAAATAGGTTGAGAAGCGACCAACTTGAGAGCGAAAACGGTCATAATCATGCATTATGAATAATTAACATTGAATACTAGCATGAGTACGATATAAACACCATGAACATAAATATCGTGGAGGCTATGTTGGTTTTGAATCAACTACATGCGTCAACATGTGCCAAGTCAAGCCACTTGAAACATTCAGAGGAGGATACCATATCATCATACTACATCACAATCATTTTAATGCATGTTGACACTCAAGTTAAATCATTATCCACTCCTAGCTACTTAAGCATGGCATGAGCAACTATAATCTCTAATTGTCATCATAAACATGTTTAATCATAATATGCTGAATCATGGATACTGAGTTAAACATATTTACAAAAATAAAAACAAGTTGAGTTCATACCCACTTTTCCTTGCCTCAGTCACTTCATCAAATATCGTCATTATTGCCTTTCACTTGCACGACCGAATGATATGTAAATAATAATAATAGTGCAAGAGTGCTGGTGACTAAGCTGGAATCTGCAAACATTTTATTCAAGGGAGAAGACAAGGTAATATGGGCTCTTTGTCAGATCAACAATAATGCATATGAGAGCCACTCAACATTTTCATCATGGTCTTATCCTCACAATGACTCAACAAAAGAAAAGAATTTCAGAGAAACACACTGAAATATTTTTGGAGTTTTTGATTTTTCTTGAAGAAAGTAAATTAAAGAAAGAAAAACAAAACACGAAAAACTATTTACACGGGAAAGCTCCCAACAAGCAAAAGAAGAACGGGAAATCTTTTTGGGCTTTCTTTTAATACTATAGCTAATTTAAACTAGAAAGAAAAACTGAAAAGAAGCAAGAAATATTTTTGGATTTTCTCAAAGTTTTTCAAACACATAAGAAGAAAGCGAGAAAATAAAACTAACATGGATTATTCAATGAAAAAAATGAACACCGACAACTAGAATGAAGTGTGTAAACATGAATGTAATGTCGGTGGGAAATGCGTACTCCCCCGGGCTTAGGCTTTCGCCTAGCTTGGTAATCACCATCCGTAGTAGCCATCCGGTCCCATGTGAAAGTGCTGAGGCGGCGGCACCTGAGCGTCCCACTCTTGGGGCTCCTCCTCTGCCGCTGCCAATGCATTCCGGTAGGCGACGATATCCTCTGGTAGGATGGTGTATCCGTTCCTGGCATGAGAATCGAACAAAGCAGGTGCAGGCAATGGAATAATATCGCGAGTTACCTCGCTAAAAACCAAGTTATAATGAATGTTTTGAGGAGGCACAGGAGCATCAATAAAGTGGTGGTCCTACATCGACTGGTGATCTAGATAAGCTCTAGGCAACAAGTAATCATGGGGGCGTATATGAACATTAAAATGTCTCGCTAGGCGAGTAGCGTAAATGCCACCGTGAATTTTGCGCTTCATCCTATTGGTGTGCGGGCGGCGTGCAACGATAGCGCCAATGCTATAAGTGTTATCATTGTGAAGTGCACGACGTAAAATGGCGAGGTCGGGAGCACATAGTGAACCACCTTTCTCTCTAGCGGTCAAGCATTTCCCTATGAATAAAGCAAAGTAGTGCACTACAGGGAACTGCAAGCTAGTGGCTCGGGCATGCGACACGCCCCTTTCCTCACTCACAGTTAAAGTGTGGAGGAAGCCCTCGAACTCCTCTGGTCGAGGCTCCCTAATTTCCCCATCATAGGGGATCATGCATATCTCACAAAATTCAGTAAGCGGTATCTGGTGATGCTCAGCATATAAATCAAAGAGCACCTCAGGGGGTTCGAGCCTATTCAAGAAATGAAATTTTTGCACAAAAGAATTTATGAGGATGTGGTGTTGGTCACACTCATCAGCGAGGAAGTCAGAAGTCCAGCATTTGCAATGAATTGCGCAAATTCTTGGTAGAATCCGGCTTCATTCATGAAGGCAATGTGCGGCCATTCGCCTGACCGGACCTCCATCCTACGCGGGGTGTTGATGTCATTTTCCGAGTATTCACCAAGGACTCCCTTGGCATTCCGCTTCAAGGAACTCCTCTGGAAGATATTCATTTTTCCTACGAACAAATTTCTGAAATTTTTGGGCCACAAAATTGTGTCAACTCACAAGATTGATAGCAACTACTCATATGGATGTCTAGAGGCCATATCAAGCATTCAAACTACTTGGAACTCAAAGAATTCAACATGCAAGCTCGTTTTCAGTAGCACCAAGAGTAGCTAATTATGCAAAATATAACCCACTAAAGCAAAAACTAAGCAATGGAGGAGTCACATACCAAGTAGCAATCCCCTAAAACAGTTTCAGAAATGGAGCTCCGAGCAAGGAGATCAAAAATCTCAGCTTTGAGAGCAAGAACACAAGAGAGAGAACTACCAGGATTTTTTTCTGGAGGTAAGAGATGAAGTGGACTAAAGGGATAAGTGAGGGGGTCCCTGTGGGGCCCACCACCCACCAGGGTGCGCCTGGGGGGTAGGGCGCGCCCTGGTGCCTTGTGGGCACCTGGAGCATCCCACTAGGATGGTTTCAGTGCCAAAAATTCTTAAAAATTCAGTAAAAAATCATGTAAAAATTTCAGGTCATTTTAAGCACTTTCATTTTTGGACACTTTTTTATTGCACGGATAATTCAGAAAACAGGATAATCATGGCATTTTATTGCATTTAACTAAAAATAACAGAAACATAAAGTCAGTACAGAAGGTTGTGCTTACTAAATTCATCGACCACATGCCTCTAAAAAATAATCCATTGATAAGGTTGATCAAGTCTTATTAACAACCATTTTTTATTAGCATGAAACAGAAGAATCTTCGTAAAACACTAAGTTACCTCAACGGGGATATGCATATCCCCAATTATAAGAGTTTCATATTTCTTTTTGACAGTAGGAAGAGGAACTTGTAAGCTTCCAATAGTAATTGTCGGAGTCTTTTCAATAACATGAATACCATTTACTTGAAACTGTTTCTTTGGAAAGTGCATCGTATGTTCATTACCATTGATATGAAAAGTGACCTTGCTTTTGTTGCAATCAATAACAGCCCTTGCAGTGTTCAAAAAGGGTCAACCAAAGATAATCGACATGTTGTCGTCCTCGGGTATCTCAAGTATAACAAAGTCTGTTAAGATAGTAACATTTGCAACAACAACGGGCACATCCTCACAAATACCGATAGGTATGGCAGTTGATTTGTTAGTCATTCGCAATGATATTTCAGTAGGTGTGAGTTTATTCAAATCAAGTCTTTTGTATATAGAGAAAGGCATAACACTAACACCAGCTCCCAAATCACATAAAGCAGTTTTGACATAATTTCTTTTAATGGAGCACGGTATAGTTGGTATTCCTGGATCTCCTAGTTTCTTAGGTACTCCATCCTTAAAAGAGTAGTTTGCAAGCATGGTGAAGATTTCAGCTTCAGGTATTTTTCTTTTATTAGTGATAATATTTTTCATATATTTGGCATAGGGGGCATCTTTAAAATATCAGTCAAACGAGTATGCAAAAAGACTGGCCTAAGCATTTCAGCAAAGTGTTCAAATTCTTCCTCATCCTTATTCTTAGATGGTTTAGGAGGAAAGGGCATGAGTTGTTGAACCCATGGTTCTCTTTCTTTACCATGTTTTCTAGCAACAAAATCTCTATTATCATAACTTTATTTTTAGAAGGTAGGTTATCAAGATCAACAACAGGTTCTATTTCTACATCATTATCTGGTTCTTTATCATTGTCTGGTTGAGCATCTACATGAACATCATCATTATCATTATCATTATCATTATCACTAGCTAGGTGAATGTTCATTACCAGATTGTGTTTCAGCAACAGAAATAGAAACATCATTATCATTCTCAGAAGGTTTTCCTACCTCGGGTTCACTAGATGTATGCAAAGCCCTATTATTTTTCTTTTTCTTTTTCTTTTTAGATGAACTAGGTGCATCAACATTAATTCTTTAAGAGTCTTGTTCTATTCTTTTAGGGTGACCTTCAGGATCAAGTGGCTCCTGAGTCATTTTACCTCCTCTAGTCATTACTTTAACAGCATGATCATTCATATTACTATTCATTTCATTAAGCAAATCACTTTGAGATTTAGCAACTTGTTCTAACTGGGTTTGAACCATAGAAGCATGTTTTCCTATACCTTTAACATCATTTGTAATTCTAAACAACAACTCACTCAAGCGATCAATCATGTAGGCATTTTGTTTTAATTGTTTCATAACAGTTGCATTGAAATGATCTTGCTTAATAATATAATTGTCAAATTCATATAAGCATTGACTAGGAGATTTATTATAGGGAATGTCACCTTCATCAAACTTTATAAGATAATTTACCTCTATCACCTGTGGTGGTGTGTCAAGACCATGTATTTCTTGAATAGGTGATAAATTCTTAACATCTTCAGCTTTACTATCCTTTTCCTTCATGCATTTCTTTGCTTCTTGCATATCTTCGGGACTGAGAAATAAAATACCCCTCTTCTTCGGAGTGGGTTTAGGCGGTGGTTCAGGAAGTGTCCAATCATTATCATTCTTCAATATATTATTCAATAGTTCCTTAGCTTTTTCAATAGTTTGTTCCCTGAAAACGCAACAAGCACAACTATCTAGGTAGTCCTGATACGTCTTCGTCGTATCTACAATTTTTTATTGTTCCATGCCAATATTATACAACTTTCACATACTTTTGGCAACAATTTATATGATTTATTGGACTAACATATAGATCCAGTGCCCAGTGCCAGTTCCTGTTTGTTGCATGTTTTTTGTTTCACAGAATATCCATATCAAATAAAGTCCAAATGCGATAAAATTTTACGGAGATTTATTTTAGAATATATGTGGTTTTTGGGAAGAAGAATCAACGCAAGACAGTGCTCGAGGGGCCCACAAGGCACCAGGGCGTGCCTAGGTGGGTTGTGGGAAACTCATAAGGCGATTGCTGCCCTTCTTTCGCCACAAGAAAGATAATTTATGGATAAAAATCCCCTCAAAACTTCAGCCCAATCGGAGTTACGGATCTCCGGGAATTTAAGAAATGGTTTTCGGCGAGAAAACAGGAACACGAAACAGAAGAGAACGGAGAGAGAGAGATCCAATCTCGGAGGGGCTCCTGCCCCTCCACCGCCATGGCACCCATGGACCAGAGGGGGAATTCTCCTCCCATCTAGGGGGGAGGCCAAGGAAGAAGAAGGAGGGGGCTCTCTCCCCCTCTCTCCCGGTGGCGCCGGAACACCGTCGAGGCAATCATCATGACGGCGATCTACACCAACAACTTCGCCACCGTCATCACCAACTCTCTCCCCCTATATGCAGCGGTGTAAAACTTCTTCTCCCTATTGTAATCTCTACTTAAACATGGTGCTTAATGCTACATATTATTATCCAATGATGTGTTGCCATCCTATGATGTTTGAGTAGATTCGTTTTGTCCTATGGGTTGATTGATGATCGTGATTGGTTTGAGTTGTATGTCTTATTTTGGTGTTGTCCTATGGTGCCCTCCATGTCGCGCAAGCGTGTGGGATCCCCGTTGTAGGGTGTTGCAATACGTTCATAATCTGCTTATAGTGGGTGGCAAGAGTGACAGAAGCTTATACCCGAGTAAGTGGGTTGTTGCGTATGGGAGCAAAGAGGACTTGATACTTAATGCTATGGTTGAGTTTTACCTTAATGATCTTTGGTAGTTGCGGATGCTTGCTAGAGTTCCAATCATAAGTGCATATGATCCAAGTACAGAAAGTATGTTAGCTCATGCCTCTCCCTCAAATAAAAAATTGCAATAATGATTACAGTTCTAGTTATCGATTGCCTAGGGACAAATCATTCTCTTGTGTTACAAAAATCTTTCTACTAAACAACTAACTTTACTATCTTCCAAATTACTCGTAGTTTTATTCTTGCTAAGTACATCTAGTTTTATCCTTGCAAACCTATCCTATCACCTACAAAATAGTTTCATACTTGTTTTAGGTAAAGCGAACGTCAAGTGTGCGTAGAGTTGTATCAGTGGTCGATAGAACTTCAAGGGAATACAAATCCTACCTTTAGCTCCTCGTTGGGTTCGACACTCTTATTTATTGAAAAAGCTACAACTGATCCCCTATACTTGTGGGTTATCAAGTCCCTAGAAGCATCGGTTAGTCCATTATAGAAGATATCAAGTATTTCATTTTTCTTAAGCGGATGATCAGGCAAAACATTAAGTAATTGGAGAAGCCTCCCCCAAGATTGTGGGAGAGACTCTCTTCTTCAGTTTGAAAAAAGTTAAATATTTCCTGTAAGGCAGCTTGTTTCTTATGAGCAAGAAAATATTTTCCAGAGAAGTAGTAAATCATATCCTAGGGACTACGCACACAACCAGGAGCAAGAGTATTATACCATATCTTAGCATCACCCTTTAACGAGAAAGGAAATAACTTACGAATATAGTAATAGCGAATTTTTTCCTCATGAGCAAATAGGGTGGCTATATCATTTAATTTAGTAAGATGTGCCACAATAGTTTCAGTTTCGTAGCCATAGAAAGGATCAAATTCAACCAAAGTAATTAACTCAGGAGAGATGGAGAATTCACAATCCTTATCAGTAATAAAGATAGGTGAAGTAGCAAACTTAGGATCATATTTCATTCTAGCCTTCAAAGATTTTTCTTTCAACTTGCATAGTAATTTCTTAAGATCATCTCTATCCTTACAAGCAAGAAAGTCCCTAGCTACCTCTCCATCCATAACATAACCCTCAGGTATCTTAGGCAATTCATATCTAGGAGAGCTAGGTCGAATAGGTGTTTCATAATTTTCAATTTCAATAACTTCATCAGTTTCAGTAATTTCATCAATTTCAGCATTCTCAATTTCTTTAGCTCTAGCAAGATGTTCATCAAGAAATTCACCTAGTGGCACAGTCTTATCAAGAAAAGTACTAGCATCATCAATAGCATCATTCATAGCAGAAGTAGCATCATCAATTACTTGCGACATATCAGGATTAATAGCAAGTGGTGGTGTTGTAAGCTTACTTAAAACAGAAGGTGAATCAAGTGTAGAGCTAGATAGCAGTTCCTTACCTCCCCTCGTCTTAGAGGGAACGATCTTAGTTCTATCATCATTAAGATTCTTCATAGTGATAAACAAATATAAATCCCAAGTGACTCAACAAATATAGCTATGCTCCCTGGCAATGGCACCAGAAAAATGTCTTGACAACCCACAAGTATAGGGGATCACAATAGTT
Source organism: Thinopyrum elongatum (assembly GCA_011799875.1). Classification (NCBI taxonomy): domain Eukaryota; kingdom Viridiplantae; phylum Streptophyta; class Magnoliopsida; order Poales; family Poaceae; genus Thinopyrum; species Thinopyrum elongatum. Next base: position 514,998,625 of record CM022298.1, read on the forward strand.
TTTTAGGGTAGAGTATTCAACCCAAATTTATTGATTTGACACAATGGGAGCCAAACGATACTTGCAAGTATTAGCACTTGAGTTGTCAATTTAACCACACCTGGAGACTAAATATCTGCAGTAGAGTGATCAGTAGCACAGTAGTATGGTAGTTTGATAGTAGTAGCAATGATAGTAATAGTAATGGTAACAGTTGTAGCAGTAGTTTTATAGCAATTGTGACAGTAGCAGCAGTAGCAGTAGTAATAGTAACTTAGCAAGAACAATATGTGAAAAGCTCGTAGGCATTGGATCGGTGATAATGTTGGATAATATTCATCATATAACAGTCATAACCTAGGGCGATACAGCACTAGCTCGAATTCATCAATGTAATGTAGGCATATATTCCGTAAATAGTCATACGCGCTTATGGAAAAGAACTTGCATGACATCTTTTGTCCTACCCTCCCATAGCAGCAGGGTCCATAAGGAAACTAAGGGATATTAAGGCCTCCTTTTAATAGAGAACCGGAATAAAGCATTAACACATAGTGAATACATGAACTCCTCAAACTACGGTACTCATCGGAAATAATCCCAATTATTGTCACTTTGGGGTATGCGGATCATAACACGTAATAGGTGCGTATAACTTGCATGGTAGGATCAAGACCACAAATATATTGGTGAAAACATAAATGGTTCAGATCTTAAATCATGGCACTCGGGCCCTAGTGACAAGCATTAAGCATAGCAAAGTCATAGCAACATCAATCTCAGAACATAGGGGATACTAGGGATCAAGCCCTAACAAAACTAACTCGATTACATGATGAATCTCATCTAACCCATCACCGTCCAGCAAGCGTACGAAGGAATTACTCACTCCCAATGCTGAGCATCATGAAATTGGTGATGGAGGATGGTTGATGGCGACGAAGATGGAAGATCCCCCTCTTCGGAGCCCAGAACGGACTCCAGATCTGGCCTCCCAATGAAGAATAGGAGGTGGCGACGGCTCCGTATCGTAAAACGCGATGAAACTTACTCTCCGATTTTTTTCTCAGGAAATAGGAATTTATAGTATCCAGATTAGGGTCAGCGGAGCCATGAGGGCCCTGATGACCCACAAGTATAGGGGATCAATCGTAGTCCTTTCGATAAGTAAGAGTGTCGAACCCAACGAGGAGCAGAAGGAAATGACAAGCGGTTTTCAGCAAGGTAATGTCTGCAAGCACTGAAATTATAAGTAACGAGTAGTTTGGTAGCAAGATAATTTGTAACAAGCCAGTAACGGTAATGGTAACAAAAGTGCAGCAAGGTAGCCCAAACCTTTTGAGGCAAAGCACAGGCCAAAACGGTCTCTTATGATAAGCAAAGAGTTCTTGAGGGTATACGGGAATTTCATCTAGTCACTTTCATCATGTTGGTTTGATTTGTGTTCGCTACTTTGATAATTTGATATGTGGGTGGACCGGTGCTTAGGTGCTGTTCTTACTTGAACAAACCTCCTACTTATGATTAACCCCCTCGCAAGCATCCGCAACTACGAGAAAAGTATTAAGAATAAATCTAACCATAGCATTAAACTTTTGGATCCAAATCAGTCCCTTTCGGAATAGCGCACAAACTAGGGTTTAAGCTTCTGTCACTCTCACAACCCATCATCTAATAACTACTCAATGCATTCTCTTAGGCCCAAATATGGTGAAGTGTCATGTAGTCGACGTTCACATGATACCACTAAGGGAATCACAACATAAATATCGAACACATATCAAGTTCACATGATTACTTGCAACAAGATTTCTCCCGTGACCTCAAGAACAAAAGTAACTACTCACTAATGATAATCATGCTCAAGATCAGAGGGGTGTTAAATAGCATAATGGATCTGAACATATAATCTTCCACCAAATAAACCATGTAGTAATCAACTACAAGATGTAATCAACACTACTAGTCACCCACAAGTACCAATCTATAGTTCCGGTACAAAGATTGAACACAAGAGATGAACTAGGGTTTGAGAGGAGATGGTGTTGTTGAAGATGTTGATGGAGTTTGCCCTCCCCAAGATGGGAGAGTTGTTGGTGATGATGATGACAATGATTTCCCCCTCCGGGTGGGAAGTTCCCCCGGCAGAATCGCTCCGCCGGAGGGCAAAAGTGCTCCGGCACAAGTTCAGCCTCGAGACGGCGGCGCTTCATCCCGAAAGCCCTCTCCTTATTTTTTTTCTAGGTCAAAATGACTTATATACCAGAAGAGGGGCACCAGAGGTGGGTCGAGGAGGGCACAACCCACCAGGGCTCGCCTGGGCTCCCTGGCGTCCCAGGTGGGTTGTGCCCACCTGGTGGGCCCCCTCTGGTAGTTATTTGCTCCAATAATTCTTATTTATTCCATAAAAATTCCTCGTGAAGTTTCAGCTCATTTGGAGTTGTGCAGAATAGGTAGCCTAACCTAGCTTTTTCAGGTCCAGATTTCCAGCTACCGGAATTCTACCTCTTTGTGTGAACCTTGCATATTATGAGAGAAATGGCATTAGAATTACTCCAAAAAGTGTTATTATGCATAAAAACATCATAAATAACAGTAGGAAAACATGATGCAAAATGGACGTATCAACTCCCCCAAGCTTAGACCTCGCTTGTCCTCAAGCGAAAACCGAAATCGAAAAACATGTCCACATGCTTAGAGAGAGAGGTGCCGATAAAAACAAAATACGGACATAGAATCATCATGTATATTATTATAACAGCAACCAACTTTAATATAAAACTTTATCATAGAACTTTTATCATATAATTTCTCATGAACAAGTAACAAGTCATCACAACATCGAAGTATAAAGCATAAACTCTATTGAAAACCAACAAATTATGTTCTCAGTCAACTTTGCAACTACAATTCATCATCTTTTCAGGAAGGGTCATGTATCGGAGCCTTTTTGGCAAGTCCACATACTCAACCATCATATAGTCTTCTATGATTGCTAACACTCACCGCATACACATGAGCAAAATGTTTCAACCGGAAACATAGAAAGATAGGGGCTTAAAGTTTCACCTCCCAACATACTCACCTCGAGGGTGATGTCAACAATAATAAGTCATGCTACTCATATCCAACTGGATATATGTGCCTAGATCTTTCCTTACCACATGATGCTTGCCAAAAGAGAAAATAAAAAGGAATAGAGAGAAGAACTTTGACTCTTGCATAAAAGTAAATACATAAAAGTAAATACATAAAAGTAAAAGATAGGCCCTTCGCAGAGGGAAGCAGAGGTTGCCATGCGCTTATTTGTTTGTATGCTCAATCTCTTAGTGCAAAAGAACGTCACGTTATATTGCCCCTTGTGATAGCAACCTTTATTATGCAGTCTGTCGCTTTTATTCTTTGCCATCACAAGTTCGTACAACACTCAATTTTCTCTTACACTAAATGATCCAACACTTTTAGAAGCAATTTTTATTGCCCTATTTGCACCGATGACAACTTACTTGAAGGATCTTACTCAATCCATAGGTAGGTATGGTGGACTCTCAAAATAAGATTTGTGTTTAAAGGTTTTTGGATGCACAAGTAGTATCTCTACTTAGTGCGGAATTTTTGGCTAGCAAAGATGGGGGCAAGCACCACATGTTAAAGGATCTATGATAATATAACTTCTATGTGAATATGAACAAACATAAATTATTATGTTGTCTTCCTTGTCCAATGTCAACAATTTTGGCATATAATATTTTGATGGGGGCTCACAATCACAAAAGATGTCTAGGATAGTGTATTTGCATGTGAATCTTCTCTTCCCTTATTAATTCTTTCATGAATTGCATCATTGACCAATGCTATGTTTGTCAATCTCCAATAAAATTTTCTACTTATACTCTTCCTATTGTGATATCATTACTTACCATAAAATTAGCATATGATCTTTTTCATTTATTTCCTTTCTTTTTATTGAACATGAAAGTAAAGAAAACAAAACTCAAACTAAACTTTATTATATATATCTTGCACATGATTACAAAGATAGATCACTAAGCAAACACTCGAAAAGAAAGGATCGAACTAAACTTTTATTCATCTAAAGCAAAAGATAACTATGGATCGAACTAAGATAAGTAAAGGCAAAAGATAGTGGAGGTGATACGATGAAGAAGGAGGCGGTGGTGATGAAGTAGTGGCCCTCTCCAACAGCTTCTCCAATCTACGGATGATGCTCCGGAGGGCAATGATGTGCTCTTGTAATAGAATATTCTCACGGGTGAGATATTTATTTTGCACATGAACCGTTTTGATGATCCGAAAGGCTTCAATCTCAGTGGGGGTAAAATGATCATAGTAAAGTTTAAGGATATCTTCTTCTTCCTCCTAGGCAGGCAAAGCTTGCTCGACCACCGGCGCTTGATCTCTGGTGGCCTCCTTGCTCTTGTCCCCTTTGATGACTTCTTCGGGCTCTTCTCTCTTCAACTCGATCTTCATCACCCAAGCATCCTCTTCCACGTTGTTGGAGGAGGAAGAAGACATGATGCCTGGCTTAACAGATCTGACCAAAAACAGCAAGAAAAGAAAACAGAAGATTTCTCTGTGATACGGTGGTCAATAGGTTCGGGGGGGGGGGGTATATAAAGATTTTTTATCTTGGGAAACAAGCAAACGGAAGAAAAACGGAGTCCGAAAGGTACCCGAGGTGGGCACAACCCACCTGGGCGCGCCTGGCAAGCCAGACGTGCCCTGGTGTCTTGTGCCCACCAGGGGTGCCTTCCTGGTTGTTTCTTATTTTCCTAATTTTTGTTATATTCCAAAACTGACAAAAAATATATTTTTTTGATTTTTCGGAGTCCGTTTACTTACCGTATCACGTACCTCCTCTTTTTTCAGTTATTCTAGAGTGTTCCGGATGGTTTCCTTTATGTGTTCTTCCGAAAGGTTTCCTTTATGTGTTCTTCTGGTGCCAGAAAATAGCCTTGTTGACCCACAAGTATAGGGGATCAATCGTAGTCCTTTCGATAAGTAAGAGTGTTGAACCCAACGAGGAGCAGAAGGAAATGACAAGCGGTTTTCAGCAAGGTAATGTCTGCAAGCACTGAAATTATAAGTAACGAGTAGTTTGGTTGCAAGATAATTTGTAACGAGCAAGTAACGGTAATGGTAAAAAAAGTGCAGCAAGGTAGACCAATCCTTTTGAGGCAAATGACAGGCCAAAATGGTCTCTTATGATAAGCAAAGCGTTCTTGAGGGTACACGGGAATTTCATCTAGTCACTTTCATCATGTTGGTTTGATTTGTGTTCGCTACTTTGATAATTTGATATGTGGGTGGACCGGTGCTTAGGTGCTGTTCTTAGTTGAACAAACCTCCTACTTATGATAAACCCCCTCGCAAGCATCCGCAACTACGAGAAAAGTATTAAGAATAAATCTAATCATAGCATTAAACTTTTGGATCCAAATCAGTCCCTTACGAAATAGCGCATAAACTAGGGTTTAAGCTTCTGTCACACTCGCAACCCATCATCTAATAACTACTCCACAATGCATTCCCTTAGGCCCAAATATGGTGAAGTGTCATGTAGTCGACGTTCACATGACACCACTAAGGGAAACACAACATACATATCATCAAAATATCGAACACATATCAAGTTCACATGATTACTTGCAACAAGATTTCTCCCGTGACCTCAAGAACAAAAGTAACTACTCACTAATGATAATAATGCTCAAGATCAGAGGGATATTAAATAGCATAATGGATCTGAACATATAATCTTCCACCAAATAAACCATATAGTAATCAACTACAAGATGTAATCAACACTAGTAGTCACCCACAAGTACCAATCTATAGTTCCAGTACAAAGATTGAACACAAGAGATGAACTAGGGTTTGAGAGGAGATGGTGTTGTTGAAGATGTTGATGGAGATTGCCCTCCCCAAGATGGGAGAGTTGTTCGTGATGATGATGATGACGATGATTTCCCCCTCCGGGAGGGAAGTTCCGCCGGTGGAATCGCTCCATGGGAGGGCAAAAGTGCTCCTGCCCAAGTTCCGCCTCGAGACGGCGGCGCTTCGTCCCGAAAGTCCTCTCCTTATTTTTTCTAGGTCAAAATGACTTATATACCAGAAGAGGGGCACCGGAGGTGGGCCGAGGAGGGCACAACCCACCAGGGCACGCCTGGGCTCCCTGGCGTGCCCAGGTGGGTTGTGCCCACCTGGTGGGCCCCCTTGATACGTCTCCAATGTATCTATAATTTTTTATTGTTCCATGCTATTATATTATCTGTTTTGGATGTTTTATATGCATTAATATGCTATTTTATATTATTTTTGGGACTAACCTATTAACCTAGAGCCCAGTGCCAGTTTCTGTTTTTTCCGTGTTTTTAAGCTTCGTGGAAAAGGAATACCAAACGGAGTCCAAAGGGAATAAAATCTTCACGATGATTTTTCTTGGACCAGAAGACACCCAGGAGACTTGGAGATGAAGTCAGAGGAGCCACGAGGCAGCCACAAGGGTGGAGGGCGCGCCTAGGGGGGTAGGGCGCGCCTCCCTGCCTTGTGGGCCCCCCGTGACCCTCCTCACCTAATTCTTTCGCCTATATATTCACATATGTTCCCAAACCACCAGAAGCATCCACGAAAACACTATTCCATCGCCGTAACCTTCTGTACTCGTGAGATCCCATCTAGGGACCTTTTCCGGCACCCTGTCGGAGGGGGATTCGATCACGGAGGGCTTCTACATCAACCCTATTGCCCTTCCGATGAAGCGTCAGTAGTTTACCTCAGACCTACGGGTCCATAGCTAGTAGCTAGATGGCTTCTTCTCTCTCTTTGATTCTCAATACCATGTTCTCATCGATGTTCTTGGAGATCTATTCGATGTAATAATTTTTTGCGGTGTGTTTGCCGAGATCCGATAAATTGTGGATTTATGATCAGATTATCTATGAATATTATTTGAATCTTCTCTGAATTCTTTTGTGCATGATTTGATATCTTTGTAATTCTCTTCGAACTATCGGTTTGGTTTTGCCAACTAGATTGGTTTTTCTTGCAATGGGAGAAGTGCTTAGCTTTGGGTTCAATATTGCGGTGTCCTTTCCCTGTGACAGTAGGGGCAGCAAGGCACGTATTGTATTGTTGCATCAAGGATAAAAAGATGGGGTCTACATCATATTGCTTGAGTTTATTCCTCTACATCATGTCATCTTACTTAATGTGTTACTCTGTTCTTCATGAACTTAATACTCTAGATGCAGGCAGGAGTCGGTTGATGTGTGGAGTAATAGTAGTAGATGCGGAATCATTTCGGTCTACTTGACATGGACGTGATGCCTATATTCATCATCATTGCCTTAGATATCGTCATAACTTTGCGCTTTTCTATCAATTGCTCGGCAGTAATTTGTTCACCCACCGTATTATTTGCTATCTTGAGAGAAGCCTCTAGTGAAACCTATGGCCTCCGGGTCTATTTTCCATCATATAAGTTTCCGATCTACTATTTTCCATCATATAAGTTTCCGATCTACTATTTTGCAATCTTTTACTTTCCGATCTATAAACCAAAAATATCAAAAATATTTACTTTATCTTTTATTTAGTGTCATCTATATCTATCATATCTCAGTTTTGCAAGTAACCGTGAAGGGATTGACAACCCCTTTATCGCGTTGGGTGCAAGTTGTTTGATTGTTTGTGCAGGTATTCGGTGATTTGTGTGTTGTCTCCTACTGGATTGATACATTGGTTCTCAAACTGAGGGAAATACTTATCTCTACTTTGCTGCATCACCCTTTCCTCTTTGAGGGAAAAACCAACGCAAGCTCAAGAAGTAGCAGGAAGAATTTCTGGCGCCGTTGCCGGGAAGATCTACGCCAAGTCAAGACATACCAAGTACCCATCATAAACTCTCATCTCTTGCATTACATTATTCACCATTTGCTTCTCATTTTCCTCTCCCCCACTTCTAAAATGATTTTTGAAAAGATTTGCCTTTTTATTCGCCCCTCTTCCGTTAGTCTTTTTCGTTTGCTTTTTGTGTGCTCGTGTGTTGGCTTGCTTGCTTTGTCACGATGGCTCAGGAGAATACCAAACTGTGTGATTTTTCCAACACTAATAACAATGATTTTATTAGTACTCCGATTGCTCCCGCCACTAGTGCGGAATCTTATGAAATTAATGCCGCTTTGCTGAATCTTGTTATGAAAGATCAATTTTCCGGCCTTCCTAGTGAAGATGCCGCATCCCATCTAAACAATTTCGTTGATTTGTGTGATATGCAAAAGAAAAAAGATGTGGATAATGATATTGTTAAATTGAAGTTATTTCCGTTCTCACTTCGAGATCGTGCTAAAACTTGGTTTTCATCTTTGCCTAAAAATAGTATTGATTCGTGGAATAAGTGTAAAGATGCTTTTATTTCCAAGTATTTTCCTCCCGCTAAGATCATCTCCCTTAGGAATGATATTATGAATTTTAAGCAACTTGATCATGGGCATGTTGCACAATCTTCGGAGAGGATGAAATTGATGATACAAAATTGCCCTACTCGTGGTTTGAATTTGTGGATGATTATACAAAAATTTTATGCCGGATTGAATTTTGCTTCTAAAAATCTTTTAGATTCGGCCGCGGGAGGTACTTTTATGTAAATTACTTTAGGAGAAGCTACTAAACTCCTAGATAATATTATGGTTAATTATTCTCAATGGCACACCGAAAGATCTTCCACTAGTAAAAAAGTGCATGCAATTGAAGAGATTAATGTTTTGAGTGGAAAGATGGATGAACTTATGAAATTGTTTGCTAGCAAGAGTGCTTCTTTTGATCCTAATGATATGCCTTTGTCTACTTTAATTGAGAATAATAACGAATCTATGGATGTGAATTTTGTTGGTTGGAACAATTTTGGTGATAACGCGTATAGAGGTAATTTTAATCCTAGGCCGTTTCCTAGTAATTCCTCTAATAATTATGGTAATTCCTACAACAATTCTTATGGAAATTATAATAAGATGTCCTCTGATTTTGAGAATACTGTTAAAGAATTTATGATTTCGCAAAAGAGTTTCAATGCTTTGATTGAAGAAACATTGCTTAAGATTGATGATTTGGCTAGGAACGTGGATAGAATTTCTCTTGATGTTGATTCTTTGAAACTTAGATCTATTCCACCCAAGCATGATATTAATGAAACTCTAAAAGCTATGAGAACCTCCATTGATGAGTGCAAAGAAAGAACCGCTAAGATGCGTGCTAAAAAAGATTGTTTTGTAAGAACATGTTCTTCTAGTTTCCGTGAAAATAATGATGAAGATCTTAAAGTGATTGATGTGACTCCTATTGAATCTTTGTTTTCCAATATAAATCTTGATAAAGATGGGACTGGAGATGAGTCAACTTTAGTTAAAAGGCATCCCAATGATTCGGAGTTTTTAGATCTTGATGCAAAAATTGATAAAAGTGGGATTGGAGAGGTCAAAACTTTAAGTAGCAATGAACCAACTCTTTTGGATTTCAAGGAATTTAATTATGATAATTGTTCTTTAATAGATTGTATTTCCTTGTTGCAATCCATGTTGAATTCTCCTCATGCTTATAATCAAAACAAAGCTTTTACTAAACATATCGTTGATGCTATGATGCAATCTTTTGAAGAAAAGCTTGAATTGGAAGTTTCTATCCCTTTATGATGAGTGGGAACCTACTATTAAGATTAAGATTAAAGATTATGAGTGCCATGCTTTGTGTGATTTGGGTGCTAGTGCTTGCATGATTCCAAAAACTTTATGTGATGTGTTAGGTTTCCGTGAATTTGATGATTGTTCCTTAAATTTGCATCTTGCGGATTCCACTATTAAGAAACCTATGGGAAATATTAATGATGTTCTTATTGTTGCAAACAGGAATTATGTGCCCGTAGATTTCATTGTTCTTGATATAGATTGCAATCCTACATGTCCTATTATTCTTGGTAGACCTTTCCTTAGAACGATTGGTGCAATTATTGATATGAAAGAAGGAAACATTAGATTTCAATTTCCGTTAAGGAAGGGCATGGAACACTTTCCTAGAAAGAAAATTAAATTGCCATATGAATCTATTATGAGAGCTACTTATGGATTGCATACCAAAGATGACAATACCTAGATCTATTCGTGTTTTTATGCCTAGCTAAGGGCGTTAAACAATAGCGCTTGTTGGGAGGCAACCCAATTTTATTTTTGTTTTTGCTTTTTTTGTTCCTATTTTGCTTTTAATAATTCATATAGCCTCTGGTTAGATGTGGTTTTGTGTTTTAATTAGTGTTTGTGCCAAGTAAAACCTTTGGGATGGCTTACGGTGATAGTTGATTTGATCTTGCTGAAAAACAGAAACTTTTGCGTCTAGTCACAGAATTTTAATAATTTACTGGAGCACTGAAAAACCCTGAATTATTTATACGATAATTATATACAAATTTCCCCTGTTTTACTAATTTTTCAGAATTTAGAGAGTTACATAAGTATTAGAAAAATTCGGATCTTCGCAGGCTGTTCTGTTTTTGACAGATTCTGTTTTCTTTGTGTTGTTTGCTTATTTTGATGAATCTATGGGTAGTATCGGGGGGTATGAACCATGGAAAAGTTGGAATACAGTAGATATTACACCAATATAAATATATAATGAGTTCACAACAGTACCAAAACTGGTGATTTATTTTCTTATACTAACGGAGCTTATGAGATTTTCTGTTGAGTTTTGTGTTGTGAAGTTTTCAAGTTTTGGGTAAGGATTTGATGGACTATGGAATAAGGAGTGGAAAGAGCCTAAGCTTGGGGATCCCAAGGCACCAAAAGGTAATATTCAAGGACAACCAAGATCCTGAGCTTGGGGATGCCCCGGAAGGCATCCCCTCTTTCATCTTCGTCTATCGGTAACTTTACTTGAGGCTATATTTTTATTCACCACATGATATGTGTTTTGCTTGGAGCGTCTTGTATGATTTGAGTCTTTGATTTTTAGTTTGCCACAATCATCCTTGCTGTACACACCTTTTGAGAGGGACACGCATGAATCGTGATTTATTAGAATACTCTATGTGCTTCACTTATATCTTTTGAGCTAGACAATTTTGCTCTAGTGCTTCACTTATATCTTTTTAAAGCACGGCGGTGGTTTTATTTTATAGAAATTGTTGAACTCTCATGCTTCACTTATATTATTTTGAGAGTATTTAAACAACATGGTAATTTGCTTTGGTTATAAATTTAGTCCTAATATGATAGGCATCCAAGAGGGATATAATAAAAACTTTCATATAAAGTGCATTGAATACTAAGAGAAGTTTGATTCCTTATGATTGTTTTGAGATATAAAGATGGTAATATTAGAGTCATGCCAGTGAGTAATTGTGAATTTGAGAAATACTTGTGTTAAAGTTTGTGATTCCCGTAGCATGCACGTATGGTGAACCGTTATGTGATGAAGTCGGAGCATGATTTATTTATTGATTGTCTTCCTTATGAGTAGCGGTCGGGGATGAGCGATGGTCTTTTCCTACCAATCTATCCCCCTAGGAGCATGCGCGTAGTACTTTGTTTCGATAACTAATAGATTTTTGCAATAAGTATGTGAGTTCTTTATGACTAATGTTGAGTCCATGGTTTATACGCACTCTCACCCTTCCACCATTGCTAGCCTCTCTAGTGCCGCGCAACTTTCGCCGGTACCATATACCCACCATATGCCTTCCTCAAAATAGCCACCATACCTACCTATTATGGCATTTCCATAGCCATTCCGAGATATATTGCCATGCAACTTTCCACCGTTCCGTTTATTATGACACGCTTCATCATTTTCATATTGCTTTGCATGATCATGTAGTTGACATCGTATTTGTGGCAAAGCCACCGTTCATAATTCTTTCATACATGTCACTCTTGATTCATTGCACATCCCGGTACACCACCGGAGGCATTCATATAGAGTCATATTTTATCCTAAGTATCGAGTTGTAATTTTTGAATTGTAAGTAAATAGAAGTGTGATGATCTTCATTATTAGAGCATTATCCCATGTGAGGAAAGGATGATGGAGACTATGATTCCCTCACAAGTCGGGATGAGACTCTGGACGAAAAATAAAAAAAGAGGCCAAAAAAAATGAGAAGGCCCAAATAAAAAAAATGAGAGAAAAGAGAGAAGGGACAATGTTACTATCCTTTTACCACACTTGTGCTTCAAAGTAGCACCATGATCTTCATGATAGAGAGTCTCCTATGTTGTCACTTTCATATACTAGTGGGAATTTTTCATTACAGAACTTGGCTTGTATATTCCAATGATGGGCTTCCTCAAATTGCCCTAGGTCTTCGTGAGCAAGCGAGTTGGATGCACACCCACTTAGTTTTCTTTTGAGCTTTCATAAACTTATAGCTCTAGTGCATCCGTTGCATGGCAATCCCTACTCACTCACATTGATATCTATTGATGGGCATCTCCATAGCCCGTTGATACGCCTAGTTGATGTGAGACTATCTCCTTATTTTTGTCTTCTCCACAACCACCATATTCTATTCCACCTATAGTGCTATGTCCATGGCTCACGCTCATGTATTGCGTGAAAGTTGAAAAAGTTTGAGAACATAAAAAGTATGAAACAATTGCTTGGCTTGTCATCGGGGTTGTGCATGATTTGAATATTTTGTGTGATGAAGATGGAGCATAGCCAGACTATATGATTTTGTAGGGATAAGCTTTCTTTGGCCATGTTATTTTGAGAAGACATAATTGCCATGTTAGTATGCTTGAAGTATTATTGTTTTTATGTCAATATTAAACTATTGTTTTGAATCTTATGGATCTGAACATTCATGCCACAATAAAGAAAATTACATGGATAAGTATGTTAGGTAGCATTCCACATCAAAAATTCTGTTTTTATCATTTACCTACTCGAGGACGAGCAGGAATTAAGCTTGGGGATGCTTGATACGTCTCCAACGTATCTATAATTTTTTTATTGTTCCATGCTATTATATTATCTGTTTTGGATGTTTTATATCCATTAATATGCTATTTTATATTATTTTTGGGACTAACCTATTAACCTAGAGCCCAGTGCCAGTTTTTCCTTGTTTTTTAGCTTCGTGGAAAAGGAATACCAAACGGAGTCCAAACGGAATAAAATCTTCGCGATGATTTTTCTTGGACCAGAAAACACCCAGGACACTTGGAGATGAAGTCGGAGGAGCCACGAGGCGGCCACAAGGGTGGAGGGCGCGCCCAGGGGGGTAGGGCACGCCCCCCTGTCTTGTGGGCCCCCCGTGACCCTCCTCACCTAATTCTTTTGCCTATATATTCACATATGTTCCCAAACCACCAGAAGCATCCACGAAAACACTTTTCCACCATCGCAACCTTCTGTACCCGTGAGTTCCCATCTAGGGACCTTTTCCGGCACCCTGTCGGAGGGGGATTCGATCACGGAGGGCTTCTACATCAACCCTATTGCCCTTCCGATGAAGCGTCAGTAGTTTACCTCAGACCTACGGGTCCATAGCTAGTAGCTAGATGGCTTCTTCTCTCTCTTTGATTCTCAATACCATGTTCTCCTCGATGTTCTTGGAGATCTATTCGATGTAATACTTTTTTGCGGTGTGTTTGCCAAGATCCGATGAATTGTGGATTTATGATCAGATTATCTATGAATATTATTTGAATCTTCTCTGAATTCTTTTATGCATGATTTGATATCTTTGTAATTCTCTTCGAACTATCAGTTTGGTTTGGCCAACTAGATTGGTTTTTCTTGCAATGGGAGAAGTGCTTAGCTTTGGGTTCAATCTTGCGTGTGTCCTTTCCCAGTGACAGTAGGGGCAGCAAGGCATGTATTGTATTATTGCCATCGAGGATAAAAAGATGGGGTTTACATCATATTGCTTGAGTTTATTCCTCTACATCATGTCATCTTACTTAATGCGTTACTCTGTTCTTCATGAACTTAATACTCTAGATGCAAGCAGGAGTTGGTCGATGTGTGGAGTAATAGTAGTAGATGCAGAATCGTTTCGGTCTACTTGACACGAACGTGATGCCTATATTCATCATCATTGCCTTAGATATCGTCATAACTTTGCGCTTTTCTATCAATTGCTCGGCAGTAATTTGTTCACCCACCGTATTATTTGCTATCTTGATCTTTATCTTTTATTTAGTTTCATCTATATCTATCAGATCTCACTTTTGCAAGTAACCATGAAGGGATTGACAACCCCTTTATCGCGTTGGGTGCAAGTTGTTTGATTGTTTGTGCAGGTATTCGGTGATTTGTGCGTTGTCTCCTACTGGATTGATACCTTGGTTCTCAAACTGAGGGAAATACTTATCTCTACTTTGCTGCATCACCCTTTCATCTTCAAGGGAAAAACCAATGCAAGCTCAAGAAGTAGCACCCCTCTGGTAGTTATTTGCTCCAATAATTCTTATTTATTCCATAAAAATTCCTTGTGAAGTTTCAGCTCATTTGGAGTTGTGCAGAATAGGTAGCCTGACGAAGCTTTTTCTGGTCCAGATTTCCAGCTGCCGGAATTCTCCCTTTTTGTGTGAACCTTGCATGTTATGAGAGAAAAGGCATTAGAATTACTCCAAAAAGCGTTATTATGCATAAAAACATCATAAATAACAGTAGGAAAACATGATGCAAAATAGACGTATCAGGCCCCACAACCCACCAGGGCGCGCCTGGGGGGTAGGGCGTGCCCTGGTGCCTTGTGGGCACAGGGTAGCCCCCCTCCAGTGGGCCTTTGTAACACCCCCAGTGTCAAGCTACAGTAATCTCCCCCTAATGTTGCCATGTCATCACCTTTTACTAATCCATATGTCACTTGATCAAAATTTAAATCAAACTCAAATTCAAAATAAAGTAAAAATAATATTTATTCAAAGAACAAATTAAAAATGTTCATTGTACTACAAATAATCAATGAGTAATTGTCATAGTGAAATCAACTTTTTAGAAAGTGTTTAAGTGCCCTAAAATAATTAAAACAAGGGGCCAAATCTTTATTAAAATGCCTTTTCAAAATTATAGAAATTCCAAACTATTTTGTTTAAACCCCAAACCTTTTGTAGCAATGGCCTAAATTACTATACTAATATTGGAGCAAGTTTTATATTTTATAAAACTAAAATGATATAGAAACTAATTAGAAAACAAAAATTAAAATAAAAAGGAAACAGAAAATGTAAAAAAGAAAAAGGAAACAGCCCACCCCCTATTCCCCTAGGCCTTGGCCAACTGCACCGCGGCCCAGCCCACCACCACGTCGCCACCTTACCCTATTCACCAGGGGCGCGGTGGACGCAGCATGCACGTTGACGCCGCCGATGCTCCACACGTCGGCCATCCCGCGGCACCCTCTCCCTTGCCGGCGCCTACTAGTCCCTCCCCGACCCTGTGACGAACCCTAGCTCCTTACTCCTCTCCCCCTCGCTCTCCCTCACCCCTCTCCCTCTCTGTCTCGCTCGCCGAGCACAACTGTCGACGCATCATCGCCGTTGCTGTGGCCACTGGCATCCCCGAGGCATGTGAGCATGACCAGGAGATTCGCCGACCTTGTCGTCATCAACCTCGGGCACGGGTTCGCACTGCCTCGCGCCGTGATACGTCTCCATCGTATCTACTTTTCGTAATGCTTTTGCTCTTGTTTTGGACTCTAATTTGCATAATTTGAATGAAACTAACCGGACTGACCCTATTTTTAGCAGAACTACCATGGTGTTGTTTTTGTGCAGAAATAAAAGTTCTTGGAATTGGACGAAACTTTTTGTAGAATTATTTTGAAATAAATAAAAAATACTAGAACCAAGACCCACTAGAGGAGGGCCCCAGCTGCACACTAGGCACCAGGGTGCGCCACCCCCCTCTGGCGCGCCCTGCTGGGTAGTGGGGCCCACGAGGCTCCGCTGACCCTAATTCCAACTCTATAAATTCCTATTTTTGGAGAAAAAATAAGAGAGGAAGTTTCATTGTGTTTTACGATACGGAGCCGCCGCCACCTCCTGTTCTTCATCGGGAGGCCAGATCTGGAGCCCGTTTGGGGCTCCGGAGAGGGGGATCTTCGGTCTTCGTCATCATCAACCATCCTCCATCACCAATTTCACGATGCTCACCACCGGGAGTGAGTAATTCCTTCGTAGGCTTGCTAGACGGTGGTGGGTTGGATGAGATTCATCATGTAATCGAGTTAGTTTTGTTAGGGCTTGATCCCTAGTATCCACTATGTTCTGAGATTGATGTTGCCATGACTTTGCTATGCTTAATGCTTGTCACTAGGGCCCGAGTGCCGTGATTTCAGATCTAAACCATTTGTATTTTCACCATTATATCTATGTTCGTGATCCGATCTTGCAAGTTATATGCACCTATTACGTGTTATGGTCCGTAAACCCCAAGGTGACAATAATTGGGATACTTTTCGGTGATGACCGTAGTTTGAGGAGTTCATGTATTCAATATGTGTTAATGCTTTGTTCCGGTTCTCTATTAAAAGGAGGCCTTAATATCCCTTAGTTTCCTGATGGACCCCGCTGCCACGGGATGGTAGGACAAAAGATGTCATGCAAATTCTTTTCCATAAGCACGTATGACTATTTACGGAATACATGCCTACATTATATTTATGAACTGGAGCTAGTTCTGTGTCACCCTAGGTTATGATTATTACATGATGAATATCATCCAGCGAAATCACCGATCCAATGCCTACGAGTTTTTCACATATTGCTCTTGCTAAGTTACTATTGCTATTGCTACTCTTCCAACAGCTACAAAACTATTACTACTGTTACCGTTACCACTTCTATTGTTACTACTACTATCAAACTACCATATTACTGGGCTACTGATCACTTTGCTGCAGATATTTAATCTCTAGGTGTGGTTGAATTGACAACTCAACTGCTAATACTTACAAATATTCTTTGGCTCCCCTTGTGTCAAATCTATAAATTTGGTTTGAATACTCTACCCTCGAAAACTGTTGTGATCCAATATACTTGTGGGTTATCAAGACCTTTTTCTGGCGCCGTTGCCGAGGAGCATAGCTATATTTGTTGAGTCACTTGGGATTTATATCTATTTATCACTATGAAGAATATGAAAGAAACTAGAACCAAGATCGTTCCCTCTAAGATGAGGGGAGATAAGGAATTGCCATCACACTCTGCACTTGATTCACCTTCTATTTTGAATAGACTTGCAACACCACTGCATGCTATTAATTCTGATATGTCACAAGTTATTGGTGGTGCTAGTTCTGCTATGAATGATGCTATTGATGATGCTAGTACCTTGCTTGATAAGAATGTGCCACTAGGTGAATTTTTTGATGAACAACTTGCTAGAGCTAAAGATATTGAGAATGCTGAAGCTGATGAAATTACTGAAGTTGATGAAGTTATTGAAACTGAAAATTTTGATTCACCTATTGGGACTAGTGCCCCTAGATACCTGAGGGTTATGTTATGCATGGAGAGGTAGCTAGAGACTTTCTTGCTTGTAAGGATAGAGTAGAGATGATCTCAAGAAATTATTATGCAAGTTGAAAGAAAAAACTTTGAATGCTAGAATGAAATGTGATCCTAAGTTTGCTACTTCACCTATCTTAGTTACCGATGAGGATTATGAATTCTCTGTCGACTAGAGTTAATTACTTTGGTTGAATCTGATCCTTTCCATGGCTATGATACTGAAATTGTTGTGGCACAACGTACTAAATTAAATGATATAGCCACCCTATTTGCTCATGATGAGAAAATCCGCTACTACTATATTCTTAAGTTATTTCCGTTCTCATTAAAGGGTGATGCTAAGATATGGTACAATACACTTGCTCCTAG
Source organism: Thinopyrum elongatum (assembly GCA_011799875.1). NCBI lineage: Eukaryota > Viridiplantae > Streptophyta > Magnoliopsida > Poales > Poaceae > Thinopyrum > Thinopyrum elongatum. Next base: position 515,016,507 of record CM022298.1, read on the forward strand.
TCGTGTGCGTAGTCCCCAGGATATGATTTATTACTTCTCTGGAAAATATTTTCCTGCTCATAAGAAACAAGCTGCCTTACAGGAAATATTTAACTTTGTGCAAATTGAAGAAGAGAGTGATACATCTCCAACGTATCTATAACTTTTGATTGTTCCATGTTGTTATATTATCAATCTTGGATGTTTTATATTCATTTTATAGCAACTTTATATCATTTTTTGGGACTAACCTATTGACATAGTGCCCAGTGTCAGTTGCTGTTTTTTGCTTGTTTTTTACATTGCAGAATATCCATATCAAACGGAGTCCAAACGCAGTGAAACTTTTTGGAGATCTTTTTCTGCCCAGAAGACAACTTGGGAGCCAATGAATTGCAGGAGGGGAGACCTGTGGGGCCCACCAGGCACCAGGGGCCTCTGTGGGTAGTGGGGCCCACGGGTGTCCTCTGCACCGTCTCTCAGCTCTATAAATACCCAAATATTCCAGAAACCCTAGAGGAGTCGATGAAAAACAATTCCAGCCCCGCAAGTTCCAGAGCCACGAGATCCAATCTAGAGCCCTTTTCCGGCACCTTGCCGGAGGGGGAAACGATCACAGAGGGGTTCATCATCCTCATTGGTGCTCCTCCGATGATGCGTGAGTAGTTTATCACAGACCTACGGGTCCGTAGGCAGTAGCTAGATGGCTTCTTCTCTCTTTTTGATTCTATATACAATGTTCTCCTCGATGTTCTTGGAGATCTATTTGATGTAATGACTTTTTGCGGTGTGTTTGTTGGGATCCGATGAATTGTGAGTTTATGATCAGATCTATCTATGAATATTATTTGAGTCTTATTTGAACTCTTATATGCATGATTGTTATAGCCTCGTATTTCTTCTCCGAAACATTGGTTTGGTTTGGCCAACTAGATTGATTTTTCTTGCAATGGTAAGAGGTGCTTTGTGATGGGTTCGATCTTGCGGTGCTCAATCTCAGTGACAGAAGGAGAAGTGACACGCATGTATTGTTGCTATTAAGGATAAAAAGATGGGGTCTATTCCTACATGAATAGATCTTGTCTATATCATGTCATCGTTCTTATTGCATTACTCCATTTTTTCATGAACTTAATACACTAGATGCATGTTGGATAGCGGTCGATGTGTGGAGTAATAGTAGTAGATGCAGGCAGGAGTCGGTCTACTAATCTTGGACGTGATGCCTATATACATGACCATTGCCTTGGATATTGTCATAATCATTTTGCTTTTCTATCAATTGCCCAACGGTAATTTGTTTACCCACCGTATGCTATTTTCTCGAGAGAAGCCACTAGTGAAATCTACGGCCCCGGGTCTATTTCCTATCATATTATTTTCATATCTATTATTCCAAAAACCCAAAAATACCTTGCTGCACTTTTTCTTTATTTATTTTATTTTGTGTTTTCGCTAGATCTATTTATCCAATCCTATACAATTTTATCTATCTCAATACTGAGGAGGGATTGACAATCCCTCTTACACGTTGGGTTGCAAGTATTTGTTATTTGTGTGCAGGTATTGTTTACATAGTGTTGCTTGGTTCTCCTACTGGATTGATAACCTTGGTTTCATAACTGAGGGAAATACTTACCGTTGTTGTGCTGCATCATCCTCTCCTCTTCGGGGAAATACCAACGCAGATACAGGCAATCAGAGAGTCCCCCACATGCTTGGGGGAGGCTTCTCCAATTACTTAATGCTTTGTCTGATCATCCTCCTAAGAAAAATGAAATACTTGATATCTTTTATAATGGACTAACCGATGCTTCTAGGGACTTCCTAGATAGTTGTGTTGGTTGTGTTTTTAGGGAACGAACTGTGGAACAAGGTGAGGAGTTATTGAACAATATATTGAAGAACTATGATGATTGGACACTTCCTGAACCACCTACAAAACCCACTCCAAGGAAAAGGGGTATTTTATTTCTCAGTTCTGAAGATATGCAAGAGGCAAAGAAATGTATGAAGGAAAAATGTATTAAAGCTAAAGATGTTAAGAATTTACCACCTATTGAAGAAATACATGGTCTTGACACACCACCACAGGTGGTGGAGGTAAATTCTCTTTTAAAGTTTTATGAAGGTGATATCCCTTATAATAAGCATCCTAGCCAATGCTTATATTAATTTGACAACTACATTATGAAGCAAGATTAATTCATTGCCTATGTTATGAAACAGTTAAAACAAAATTCTGATATGATAGCTCGCTTGAGTGACTTGTTATTTAGAATCACTAATGATGTCAGAGGAGTAGGAAAACATGGTTCTATGGTTCAAACTCAGCTAGAACAAGTTGCTATCTCAAAGTGATCTACTTAATGAAATGAAAAACAATATGATGATCATGTTGTTAGAGTAATGACTATAGGAGGAACAATGACTCAGGAGCCACTTTATCCTGAAGGCCACCCTAAAAGAATTGAACAAGACTCTCAAAGAATTAATACTAATGCACCTAGTCCTTCTAAAAAGAAGAAGAAGAAGAAGAATGATTGGACTTTGCATACCACTAGTGAACCTGAAAATAGAAAAACCTTCTGAAGATAACAATGATGTCTATATCTCAGATGCTGAAACTCAATCTGGTAATGAACATTCACCTAGTGATAATGAAAATGAAAACGATGATGTTCATGAAGATGCTCAACCAGATAATGATAAAGAACAGGATAATGATGTGGAAATAGAACATGTTGTTGATCTTGATAACCCACAACCTAAAAATAGATGTTATGATAAAAGAGACTTTGTTCTTAGAAAACATGGTAAGTAAAGAGAACCATGGGTTCAGAAACCCATGCCCTTTCCACCTAAACCGTCTAAGAAAAAAGATGGTGAAGAATTTGAACGCTTGCTGAAATGCTTAGGCCAGTCTTTTTGCGTACTCGTTTGACTGATATTTTAAAGATGGCCCCTTATGCCAAATATATGAAAGATATTGTCACTAATAAAAGAAAAATACCTGAAGCTGAAATCTCCACCATGCTTGCTAATTATTCTTTTAAGGATGGAGTACCTAAGAAACTAGGAGATCCAGGAATACCAACTATACCATGCTCCATTAAAAGAAATTATGTCAAAACTGCTTTATGTGATTTGGGAGCTGGTGTTAGTGTTATGCCTTTCTCTTTATACAAAAGACTTGATTTGAATAAACTCACACCTACTGAAATATCATTGCAAATGACTAACAAATCAACTGCCATACCTATCGGTATTTGTGAGCATGTGCCTGTTGTTGTTGCAAATGTTACTATCTTAACAGACTTTCTTATACTTGAGATGCCCGAGGATGACAACATGTCGATTATCCTTGGTAGACCCTTTTTAAACACTGCAGGGGCTGTTATTGATTGCAATAAAAGCAAAGTCACTTTTCATATCAATGGTAATGAGCATACGGTGCACTTTCCGAAGAAATAATTCCAAGTGAATGGTATTAATGTAATTGAAAAATCTCTGACAATTACTATTGGAAGTTTTCAACTCCCTCTACCTACTGTCAAAAAGAAATACGGAACACTTATTGTTGGGGAGATGCATATCCTCGTTGAGGTAACTTAGTGTTTTACGAAAGTTCTTCGGGTTCATGCTAATCGAAAGTGGTTGTTAATAAGACTTGATCAACCTTATTAATGGATTGTTTTTTAGAGGCATCTGGTCGATGAATTTAGTAAGCACAACCTTCTGTACCCACTTTTTGTTTTCTGTTATTTTTAGTGAAATACAATACAATTCCATGTTTTCCTGCTTTCCGAATCTTCCGTGCAATAAAAAAGTGCCCAAAAATAAAAGTGCTCAGAATGGCCTGAAATTTTGACACAATTTTTTTCTGAATATTTAAGAAATTATTATACAAAAAACATCACAGGGGGGTGCCCCTGGTGCCCATTAGGCACTAGGGCGCGCCAGCTACCCCAGGAGCACCCTGGTGGGTAGTGGGCCCCATAAGGCCCCCTCACTTATCCCTTTAGCCTATATCATCACCTACCTCCAGAAAAAAATCACTCCAACTCTCTCTCTCGTGTTCTTGCTCTCAAACTCACGGATTTTGATCTCTTTGCTCGAAGCTCCATTTCCGAAACTGTTTTGTGGGATTGCTACTTGGTATGTGACTCCTCCATTGCTCCAATTAGTTTTTGTTCTAGTGGTTTATATTTTGAATAATTAGCTACTCTTGGTGCTGCTGTAAATGAGCTTGCATGTTGAATTCTTTGAGTTCCTAGTAGTTTGAATGCTTGATATAGCCTCTAGACATCCATATGAGTAGTTGCTATCAATCTAGTGAAGTTTTGTTGACAAAATTTTGTGGCTCAAAAATTTCAGAAATTTGTTCATACTGAAAAATGCACCTCTTTAGAAGGAGTTCTTCGAGGAGGAGGTCCTTGGAGGCATCATCGAGTGGGAGCTCAATACGACAGTCTTATGTTGAGCCAAGTGCAAGCTTGATGCGGGATGCCGATACCAAATTGTGTCTATGGCCGTGTGACGAGTTCATGATAGGAGCGGGCATTAAGGAAGAATTTGAGCAATATGTTCACAACACTGAGCTCGCTCCCTTCATCGCAGATAAGTGCATTCAACATCTCAACCTGACCCAGACGTTCACCAAGAAATTTAAATATCATTCTCGTGATTCTAGAGTTTCCTTTAACCTTTATGATAGTACCTTCACCATGCCTCTAGAAGAATTCCATGTTGCATGCAAAATTCCATATTGGGGTTCGCTAGATGAACCACCAAAATCTGAGTATGAGGCATTCTTAACTAGTCTATGTTGTGGTGAGGATAGATGAGTTACACAAGCTAGAATAAAAAGTTACAATTCCCCTCCATCCGTTACTTTGCACTCTTTAATGGCAAATGCATCGTAGGTAAGCAAGACTGCATCACACTTTGTGCTCCTGATTTGAGCCTTATTCATACTGCTTTAACGAGTATTAAATGTTATAATCTTGGAGTAATTGTTGCACGAAGGCTGCAACGTAATGCTGATAGTGGTCATTTATATGGAGGAATTTATGCCTCCCGCTTAGCTGCAAGGCTAAGAGTTTCACCCTTGCCAAATGATCCTGTTTTTCCCAATAAATTTTTCGACTTTGACGCAATGCAGCGCCATGAGTTCATAAATATAAGGCCACAAACTACAACTATAACTTGATGTTCAATAAAAAAACCATTACACCTATTATTTTGCATGCACCTGCTCTCTTTGATTATCAGAGTAAAGGAAGATACTACATCTATGAGAGAGAGGCACGCGAGTACAACGCGGCAGTAGAGGCTACTCGTCAGGCTGAGGAGGCCGCACCGAGAGCCTCCATGAGCTATCACTCTGACTATTATCCAGGCCGTGGGTGGTGATTACCAAGCTAGGCCAAAAGCCTAAGCTTGGGGGAGTACGTATTTCCACCGACATTTCATTCATGTTCGCGCACTTCATTCCAGCTATCGATGTTCATGCTTTTTCATTGTATCATCCATGTTAGTTTTATTTTTCTCGCTTTCTTCTTGTGTGTTTGAAAAACTTTGAAAAAATCCAAAATTATTTCTTGCTTCTTTTCGGTTTTTCTTCCTAGTTTAATTTAGTTGTAGTATTAAAAGAAAACCCAAAAAGATTTCTCATTTCTTCTTTTACTTGTTGGGAGCTTTCCCGTGTAAATAGTTTTTCTCGTTCTTGTTTTTCTTTCTTTAATTTGTTTCCTTTCAAGAAAAACTAAAAACTCCAAAAAAAATCAGTGTGTTTCTCTGAATTTCTTTTATTTTTGTTGAGTCGTACCAAGGGGAATACCACGATGAAAATGTTGAGTGGCTCTCATATGCATTATTATTGATCTAACAAAGAGCCCATGTTATTCTGTCTTCTCCTCTGAATAAAATGTTGCAGATTCCAGCTTAGTCCACGACACTATTGCATTATTATTATTTTCATATCATTCGGTCGTGCAAGTGAAAGGCAATAATGACGATATATGATGAAGTGATTGTGGCAGGGAAAAGTGGGTATGAACTCAACTTGTTTTTGTTTTTGTTTTTGTAAATATGTTTAACTCAATATCCATGATTCAGCATATTATGACTAAACATGTTTGGAATCACAACTAGAGATTATAGTTGCTCATGCCATGCTTAAGTAGCTAGGAGTGGATAATGATTTATCTTAGATATGAACATGCATTAAAATGGTTGTGATTTAGTATGATGATATGGTATCCTCCTCTGAATGTTTCAAGTGGCTTGACTTGGCACATGTTCACACATGTAGTTGATTCAAAACCAACATAGCCTCCATGATATTTATGTTCATGGTGTTTATATCCTACTCATGCTAGTATTCAATGTTGATTATTCATAATGCATGTTCATGACCGTTTTTGCCCCCTAGATGGTCGCTTCTCAATCTATTTGCTAGCCTTCGCCTGCACTAAGCGGGAATACTGCTTGTACATCAAAATCCTTAAACTAAAGTTATTCCAGATGAGTCCACTATATCTACCTATATGCGGTATTACCCTGCCGCTCCAAGTAAATTTGCATGTGCCACCTCTAAAAATTCAAATGAACATCTATTTTGTGTGCCTGGACCGCTCCTGGAGCGATAGGGGGTGGTCAGTATCTTCCATGCTAAGCGGGTTATTCTCATGATGAGTGTTTATTCACTCGTCCTTGCATGAGAGGGGCCGGTAATAGGGATGCCCAGTCCCATGATCAAAATTGCAAATAATTAAACAAAACTCTCCCGGGACTGTTGTTGGTATGGAAGGCACCCGAGGATTCGGCTAGCCATGGCTTGTGTTTGTTGGTGGAGGGGAGTAAACTTTACTTTTATCGCTTGGGAACCGCTGCTAATGTGTTTAGCATGGAAGATATTAAAAACTCTTGGTCGTAACATTCACAGGAAGGGTGTACCTCCCAAAATTATATTTATCTCTGATTTAAACATTGAGCTCTGGCACCTCTGCAATTCCTTGCTTCCCTCTGGGAAGGGCCTATCTATTTACTTTTATGTTATTTTACTTTTATGTTGAGTCATCACCTTCTCAAACAAGCACCAGTCTTGAGAGCACTATTGTCATCCTCATGAATTGTGTATAGTTAATGTTGAATGCATCATGACTGGATCTCTTCTACCACGCTGCTTGAACTTTGGAGGTGCTCTGCATTTACGTTTTGCGGTCTCAGAAAGGGCTAGCGAGATACCATTATTGTCATGTTATATCATGATTGTTTTGACAAAGTGTTGGCATTTGAAATATTTTATTATTGTTCGCTAGTTGATTATGCCATTGATATGAGTGAATATAATTTCTAAGAGTTATCGTTTGCATGGTTAGTCATGATCTTTGCTGAAAACTTGGGTGCTATTTAAGCATATATATGGATACAAGAACAAAAGAGTTCGTAATTTTGTTTATTTATCACTTTCAGTTTGTCAACTGAATTGCTTGAGGACAAGCAATGGGTTAAGCTTGGGGGAGTTGATACGTCTCCATCGTATCTACTTTTCCTAATGCTTTTGCTCTTGTTTTGGACTCTAATTTGCAAGATTTGAATGAAACTAACCTGGACTGATGTTGCTTTCTGCAGAACTACCATGGTGTTATTTTTGTGTAGAAATAAAAGTTCTCAGAATTGGACGAAACTTTTTGGAGAATTATTTTGGAATAAATAAAAAATGCTGGAACCAAGACCCACTGGAGGGGGGGCAGCTGCCCACTAGGCACCAGGGCGCGCCACCCTCCTCTGGCACGCCCTGGTGGGTAGTGGGGCCCACGAGGCTCCGCTGACCCTAATTCCAACTCTATAAATTCCTATTTTTGGAGAAAAAAATAAGATAGGAAGTTTCATCGTGTTTTACGATACGGAGCCACTGCCACCTGTTGTTTTTCATTGGGAGGCCAGATCTGGAGCCAGTTTGGGACTCCGGAGAGGGGGATCTTCGGTCTTCGTCATTGTCAACCATCCTCCATCACCAATTTTATGATGCTCACCGCCGGGAGTGAGTAATTCCTTCGTAGGCTTGCTGGACAGTGGTGGGTTGGATGAGATTCATCATGTAATCGAGTTAGTTTTGTTAGGGCTTGGTCCCTAGTATCCACTATGTTCTGAGATTGATGTTGCTATGACTTTGCTATGCTTAATGCTTGTCACTAGGGCCCGAGTGCCATGATTTCATATCTGAACCGTTTGTGTTTTCACCATATATCTATGTTCGTGATCCAATCTTGCAAGTTATATGTACCTATTACGTGTTATGATCCGTAAACCCCAAGGTGACAATAATTGGGATAATTTCCGATGATGACCGTAGTTTGAGGAGTTCATGTATTCACTATGTGTTAATACTTTGTCCCGGTTCTCTATTAAAAGGAGGCCTTAATATCCCTTAGTTTCCTTATGGACCCCGCTGCCACGGGAGGGTAGGACAAAAGATGTCATGCAAGTTCTTTTCCATAAGCACGTATGACTATTTACAGAATACATGCCTACATTATATTTATGAACTGGAGCTAGTTCTGTGTCGCCCTAGGTTATGACTGTTACATGATGAATATCATCCAGCGAAATCACCGATCCAATGCCTAAGAGTTTTTCACATATTGCTCTTGCTAAGTTACTATTGCTATTGCTACTCTTCCAACTGCTACAGAACTGTTACTGCGGTTACCGTTACCACTGCTATTGTTACTACTACTATCAAACTACCATATTACTGTGCTACTGATCACTTTGCTACAGATATTTAATCTCCAGGTGTGGTTGAATTGACAACTCAACTGCTAATACTTACAAATATTCTTTGGCTCCCCTTGTGTCGAATCTATAAATTTGGGTTGAATACTCTACCCTCGAAAACTGTTGCGATCCCCTATACTTGTGGGTTATCACGCCGCAACGACATCTTTGAGCTCTTCTTCGTCCTCGACACCGACGGCCGCCTCCGGTCGATTCGCATTGATGAGAGCCTTCCGCGCAAGACAAGCTGCCCGTCGAGATCGCTGTCAGCCACTGACCCTTTCCCCTAGCTTCGTCTGCTCCCGCGTGTGTCATAGCTAGCGTTTCCACCATGGTCGAGCCCCCGGCAACCACCATGGCCAGCGAGCCTCGCGCTCCAGGGCCCTTGCGCTCGAACCAGTAGCGCAGCCGAACTCCTGGCCCTCCCAGGTCAGGGTGAAAGTGGTAAGGATAATTTCTGTCCGAATCCGTTTTTATAGGATACGGTAAGAGATTTTTCACATCCGACAACAATCCGATCCGAATCCGAGTCCGATTGATAGGATACGGTATAGGATATGGTATTGCTAATATACGATGCATTAGGATAATCCGTTTTTTCTTGCCGGATAATCCGACCTTTTATTTTCCGAATCCGATTTATGGGTGAATTTGTAAGTATTAAATAACAATATATGAATGTTATCTTTACTTATGAGACGAGACATATGTTTATTAGTGATTTATTTGGCTTATTTTAATACCATCTAGTGCTTTATGTGTTCTTAACATGTATAAGTATTAAAATTTGCTCATTGTGTATGTTTACTTTTAGTTTGAAGCATTTATATCTTCCTCGTATATGAATATGGTAAATGACCGTTTCCGATCCGACGCCGTTCCATTACGTTACCGTGTCCGAATCCGCATAATCCGCTATTCGAATCCGCATAATCCGGTATTCGAATCCGCATCCGTTCCGCTTCCGAATCCGAAAATAAATATGGAATAGGATATGGTATAAGGATTATCCGCCCGAATCCGATCCGGTTTCACCCCTACTCCCAGGAGTCCAGCGAGCCCCTCAGCCAGCCGCTAACCCCCCACAGCCTCGCGCCCGTGCAAGGCTGAACGTCGGCCGCCGCTCCGCTCATCGCAGATGCCGCTACGATGCACCTCAGGCAACCGCATGACCACCTTTAGACGCGGCCGAGTCCCAACTATCTGTAGATCCCATCAGCGTGACTAACCATGGCCTGAGCTGCGATTCCGGTGAGTTCCTGTGTCGCCGCCGCGCTGAAGCTCATCGCCGGTGTTAAGCCGATGATGTGGCAAAGTCATTAGTCACTAATCCCCTCCTAAACACTCACTGACCATCGGGCCCCACCGCACTAAATAACTCTGGTTAAATTAACTCTGTTAAATACTGTGTTGCTCATGACTGGGCCCCACAACTAATTACCCTAATTAACTTAACTGAATTTTGTTAATTAAGATGTCCCACTCACTATTGGGTCGCACCAGACCCAGTTGACCAGTCAACCAACTGACTGGGTTGTACCCAGTCAATGATAGGTGGGTCCCCCTGGGCCCATTGATCAGTCAACTGGTCCGCATTGACTGCTGACTGGGCAGTCAACTGGACCCCACTGTCAGCCTCATGTACACCCTGTTGGGTACATGGTACCACTAGCAATTTTGCAATTATTTTTGGATTAATAATAATTTCAGGAAATTCTAGAAAGTGTTTAAATCTTTGAAAAATCATATAAATTAAACCGTAACTCGGATGAAAATAATTTATATATGAAAAATGATCAAAAATATAATGAATCTGACTATACCCTCCACATACCTGTCACGTGTCTCTAACACTGCAAACATGGAACCTTCCCCTCTGGATCGTCTATCCGATAAATGCATGGAGCGGGGAAAATATTCACGAATATTTTCCCGCTCCACCTTTAACACTTAGCACTGCGTTAGGTCACCCCTAGCATAGCCTATTATAATGTCATGCTCTCAGTTGCATTTGTATGTTTATTATTTATTGTTTCTTCCCCCTCCTTCTTCTCCAATAGACCCCGAGACCGCTGTTGATCTGGTGATCGACTACTTCACCGTCGAGGGTCCGAGTCTGTCTGCAGAGCTTCCAGGCAAGCAAGACCCCCCTTGATCATTCCTATATCGCCCATTCCTTCCCTCTCATTCTTGCATTAGATTTTTCTATTGTTGTTCATTTTGTACCTATTCTGATGCATAGCCTGATTTTGTAACCAGCTATTGTTACCTACCTGCTTATCCTATATGCTTAGTATAGGTTGGTTAGTGATCCACTAGTGATCCCTCACCTTGTCCCTGTTGCCCCTGCTTTATGATCGATGACTCGATCAACGTGATCGAGGTCCAGAGCCCAGCACATCACATCACAACCCCCCACCCTAGTTGTACGACTCTGTAGAGCTACTATCGAGTGCTGAGGGTGATACCTCGTATAGCACTTCTGATGAGATCTCTGTAGTGTAGTTAATCGGTCGTGGTCTACAGAGGGTGATTCCTCCTTCACCACTCCTGATAACGACTCTGTCGTGCAACACCTCAAGAGTGAACCCTCGAGGGTGATTCCTCCAAGTTCACCTTGACGATTACATCAAGTGGAATTCACCAAGGGTGGTTCCTCGGATTTCCCCCCTTGGAGTGACACACGATTACTTTGACTTTACCCCCAGAACCATTTTAAAGACGGGTCGGCCCCGAGGGGTACCCGCGAGAGTTATGTTTCTGCGGGACTAGAGGGACAGGCGGTACCACTCCGATAGAGGTGGACCTGAGTTTCTGACAGTCTCTTGTGAGTCGGGTTGACCGTGAGGGTACCCGTGAGTGATGTGGAGTCGGGTTGACCGGGAGGGTACCCGCGAGATAACTAGGCGGCACGATCGGGCATTCTTAGCCCTTGCCGTAAGTCCATGAGACAGGGCGACGGGACCACGTATCGTGGGTCATTGATCGTTACCGCGCGCTCCCAAGAAACTAACGATTTGGATATGTGATCCGAGTAGGCCTCTGGCCTTTTCGCACTGACCACCACGCGGGAATAAGTATGGGCACTCTGCGTCGTACGTTTCTCCCGAAAGCTCTCAAACGTCAGCGATGGAGCGACACATGCCCGGGTGGTCCGCGTAAGCACCTGCTTTGTATAAAGAGGTAGCCAGGACTGATCCCGGCCATCCTCGCAACATGCAGGAGTGCAAAGGGCGATGGGCCCAAGACCCCTGTGCACTTAGGGTGTAGACCGGCGTGCTGACCTCTCTGTTGAGCCTAGGTAGTACTACGGTATGTCGATTAGCCGAGGTCGGGTATGATCTGATGGTGTGCTCGGCCGGAGTTAATCGAGTGTGTTGGGTAAGTTTGTGCGCCCCTGCAGAGAAGTTAATCTATTCGAATAGTTGTGTCCACGGTAACAGACGCTCGGAGTTGTATCCCGGTCGATACAACTAGAACTGGATACTGGAGATGTGAAATGGATATGATGGCTCCGGGATTGCTTTCTCGCAGGGAGTCGAGGAAGGGTCTCTGGGCGTTGATACTACAATATACTTATTAATTATGTTATGTTACTCTACTCTCTTCTGTTGCTGCAAGATGCTAGTCTTTGATAGGCTAGGCTTTTCCTTCTATTCTGGCATTTCTGCAGTTCAGTCCAAAGATATAGCCCCATTCCTTTGATACCGATGTGTACTTAGTATAGATCTGATGTAAGTCTTGCGAGTACTTTGGATGAGTACTCAGGGTTGCTTTGCTACCTTCTTTTCCTCCATACCCGATTGCTACGATCAGATGATGGATCCCAGGAGCCAGATGCCACCACCGACGAATACTACTACCCCGAGGGTGCCTACTACTACGTGGAGGCCGCCAACGACCAGGAGTTGTTAGGAGGCTCCCAGGCAGGAGGCCTGCGCCTTTTCGATCCATGTTGTCGTTGTTTCGCTAGCCTTCTTAAGGCAGACTTGTTTACCTTATGTCTATACTCAGATATTGTTGCTTCCGCTGACTCGTTTGTATTCGAGCCCTCGAGGCCCCTGGCTTGTAATATAAAGCTTGTATGACTTTAATTTGTGTCTAGAGTTGTGTTGTGATATCTTCCCGTGAGTCTCTGATCTTGATTGTGCGCATTTGCGTGTATGATTAGTGCACGATTAAGTCGGGGCGTCACAGTCTCGACTCCAGTATTTTTTATTTATTCCATAAAAAATCTCCAAAAAGTTTCGTCCAATTATGAGAACTTCTATTTCTGCACAAAAACAACACCATGGTAGTTCTGCTGAAAATAGCGTCAATCCGGGTTAGTTTCATTCAAATCATGCAAATTAGAGTCCAAAACAAGAGCAAAAGCATTTGGAAAAGTAGATACGATGGACACGTATCACAGTCGCAGCAGCAGCTGGAGCAGCGATCGCGCCTCCTCGTGGAGGCAGCAATGGCGGATGAACAATTTGTCCGTCAGATGAAGATCGTGATGGAGAGCTCGCTCCGTCAGATGGGCCCGACACCACCGTCGTCGGCACAGGTCAAGGAGGAGCCATCGTCCCCGTCGCGCTACCGCATCAAGCCAGAGTCGATGCCCCCACCCCTGCGGGTCAAGAAGGAGTCCGCCTGCCCCCCGCGGAGTCGTGGTTGTGGCATCCAGACTGGACGTCGCGTGAAGCACGAGCCCGTGTTGCCAAGCAATCGAGGAGCCGCTGCTAGCCATAAGGAAGGCATGCGGCCACATCCTCCATTACCTCAGAGGCGCCGGCGCCGGCGGCCCCTCGGGGTCGAGGGCCGTCGTCTCCAAGGAGGAGCGGGCGACGCGCTAGTGGGCGCGGTACGACCGGCGCAACGCCGCCCCCCGTCTCCTCATTTGCTAGGACCAACGAGGCACTAGAATGGGTCCGCAACAACCCGAACCTCGCCGTCATGTGGGTCCTCGACCATTCCGTCACCACCAGTAAGACGGACGCCAGACGTCGCTGTCGCGTCGACAGCGAGATCACCAAGTATGGCGAGGAGTGGTCTCTTAGCGAGACTTCCGACGCCGGCAAGAGCAAGGCGCCGCCGGGACTGGCCGCAGCGGCACTGCGCACCGCGCAGTAGGAGACAGAGCGGCTATGCTACTAGCGGCAGGCAGCAGGCGGACAAGGATGTCGCGACCCTTCGAAGGCCTTGCACCGTTGGAGGGACAACAACGACGACGGCGGTGTGGCAGGACAGGGCGGCCACGCGTACGAGGTTGTCGTCCGGTACATAGTTTAGGTTTTTTTAGTTTTTAGTTTAACAGTGAAATATTGATCTTGTTATGTAAATTATGTCCACGTTTACACAAATTTTGCCATGTTAATTAAAAAAGTGGTTGAAATGTACGCGGACAGTGTTGGATGGTCGTTTCCCTCATCTGTGTCCGTGGACTAGTGCCTCTGACCGTGGACATATGCGGGAGGAAATTTGTTGGTCGCTATTGAAGATGCCCTAGGAGGGACGGCTATTTATTTAGCCCAGCAGCGAACTAGTCAAACTCAGTGTGACTATGTTGTATGGATGCACTTGCGAGGCTTGTATGTTTTTGTTAGGAAATGCCATCATGGCTAGCTTTATTTCATCTCAAATAATGAAAAATCATCCAAAATAAGGCTATCGATAAAAGAAGGAGGATTGTCCATCCACACAACTGGAGGATCAACCCTAGCCCTTCTAGCTAGCTCATGAGCCACGCGATTCGATTCAGGCGCACGGTGCTAAAAAATAACATGGCCAAAATTATTACAAATCTTAAAGCAATCATTAAGAATAGGGGCCGCCATTGAATTAACTGCTCCTTGATTAATCTCCTTGACCAATTCTGCACAATCAGTGTGAACAAGAAGTTTATGAATACCCAGAGAATCTGCAAGTTGCTGCCCCTTCTTCATAGCCAAAGCTTCTGCTGTATGCATCAATTGTTTTACCCATATAGGAGATCTCAACTGCAATAAACTCGCCAGCATCATCTCTCAAGATCACGCCAATGGAAGCCGTACTCCCTTCATACTCAAACGATGCATCTATAGTTTAGCTTGACTGTATCCTGCGGTGGCTTAGCCCACATTACCTCTTGATACATCTTCATCATATCTACTTTTCCTAACGCTTTTGCTCTTGTTTTGGACTCTAATTTGCATGATTTGAATGAAACTAACCCGGACTAATGTTGTTTTCAGCAGAACTACCATGGTGTTGTTTTTGTGCAGAAATAAAAGTTCTCGGAATGGAACATAACTTTTTGGAGAATTTTTATGGAATAAAAGAAAAATACTGGAGCCAAGAACCACCGGAGGGGGGCCCTGGGTGAGCACAACCCACCGGGGTGGCCCCCCCCCCCCCTCCAGGCGAGCCCAGGTGGGTTGTGCCCACCTGGTGGCCCCGCAGACCCTGACTCCGACTATATAAAATCCTATTTTTGGAGAGAAAAATCAGGGAGAAAGAATTATCATGTTTCACGATACGGAACCGCCGCCACCTCCTGTTCTTCCTCGGGAGGACAGATCTGGAGCCCGTTTGGGGCTCCGGAGAGGGGGATCTTCGATCTTCGTCATCACCAACCCTTCTCCATCGCCAATTCCATGATGCTACCCACCGGGAGTGAGTAATTCCTTCGTAGGCTTGTTGGTCGGTGAGGAGTTGGATGAGATTCATCATGTAATCGAGTTAGTTTTGTTAGGGCTTGATCCCTAGTATCCATTATGTTCTGAGATTGATGTTGTTTTGACTTTGCCATGCTTAATGCTTGTCACTTTGGGCCTGGGTGCCATGATTTCAGATCTGAACCATTTATGTTATCACCATTATATATATGTTCTAGATCCGATCTTGCAAGTCATATTCACCTATTACGTGTTATGATCCATAAACCCCGGTGTGACAGTAATCGGAAAACTTTCCGGTGATGACCGTAGTTTGAGGAGTTCATGTATTCACTATGTGTTAATGCTTTGTTTCGGTTCTCTATTAAAAGGAGGCCTTAATATCCCTTAGTTTCCTTATGGACCCAGCTGCCACGGGAGGGTAGGACAAAAGATGCCTTGCAAGTTTTTTCCATAAGCACGTATGACTATTTACGGAATACATTCCTACATTATATTTATGAACTGGAGCTAGTGCTGTATCGCCCTAGGTTATGAATGTTATATGATGAATATCATCCAACGAATTCACCGATCCAATGCCTACAAATTTTCCATATATTGTTCTTGCTAAGTTACTACTGCTGTTGTTACTGTTACACTTGCTACAAAATCATTGCTATCACTGTTACTATTACTATCATCACTGCTATCAAAACTATCATATTACTATGCTACTAATCATATTGCTACAGATAATTAATCTCCAGGTGTGGTTGAATTGACAACTCAACTGCTAATACTTACAAGTATTCTTTGGTTCCCCTTGTGTCGAATCTTTAAATTTGGGTTGAATACTCTGCCCTCGAAAACTGTTGCGATCCCCTATACTTGTGGGTTATCAAGACCTTTTTCTGGCGCCGTTGCCGGGGAGCATAGCTATATTTTTTGAGTCACTTGGGATTATTATCTATTTATCACTATGAAGAATTTGAAGGATACCAAGACTAAGATTTTCCCTCTATGGTAAGGAATTGCCATCACACTCTGCACTTGATTCACCTTCTATTTTGAGTAGACTTGCAACACCACCACATGCTATTAATTCTTATATGTCGCAAGTTATTGATGATGCTACTTCTGCTATGAATGCTACTCATGATGATGCTAGTACCTTGCTTGATGATGATGTGCCACTAGGTGACTTTCTTGATGAACAAATTGCTAGAGCTAAAAATATTGAGAATGCTGAAACTGATGAAATTGTCGAAACTAATGAAGTACTTGAAACTGAAAATCTTGAAACACCTGTTAGACCTAGCTCTCCTAGATATGAATTGCCTAAAGTACCAGAAGGTTATGTTATGGATGAGGAGACAGCTAGAGATTTTCTTGCTTGCAATGATAGAGATGATTTTAAGAAATTACTATGCAAGCTGGAAGAAAAATCTTTGAAAGCTAGAATGAAATGTGATCCTAAGTTTGCTACTTCACCTATCTTTGTTGAAGATAAGGATTATGAATTATCTGTCGACCTAGAGTTAATTACTTTGGTTGAATATGATCATTTCCATGGCTATGAGACTAAAACTGTTGTGGCACATCTCACTAAATTAAATGATATAGCCACCCTAGTTGCTCATGATGAGAAGATTCGCTACTACTATATTCTCAAATTATTTCCATTCTCATTAAAGGGTGATGCTAAGATATGGTACAATACTCTTGCTCCTGGTTGTGTGCGTAGTCCCCAGGATATGATTTACTACTTCTCTGAAAAATATTTTCCTGCTCATAAGAAACAAGCTGCCTTACAGGAAATATTTAATTTTGTGCAAATTGAAGAAGAGAGTCTCCCACAAGCTTGGGGGAGGCTTCTCCAATTGCTTAATGCTTTGCCTGATCAACCTCTTAAGAAAAATGAAATACTTGATATCTTCTATAATGGACTAACCGATGCTTCTAGAGACTTCCTAGATAGTTGTGCTGGTTGTGTTTTCAGGGAACGAACTGTTGAACAAGCTGAGGAATTATTGAATAATATATTGAAAATTTATGATGATTGGACTCTTCCTGAACTACCTCCTAAACCCACTCCGAAGAAGAGGGGTATCTTATATCCAAGTCCTGAAGATATGCAAGACGCAAAGAAAAGTATGAAGGAAAAAGGTATTAAAGCAGAGGATCTTAAAATTTTATTTCCTATTGAAGAAATACATGTACTTGACACACCACCACCGAAGGTGGTAGAGATAAACTCTTTGATGAAATTTGATGAAAGTGACATCCCTTACAATAAACATCCTAGTCAATGCATTTATGAGTTTGACAACTACATTAGAAAACAAGATCACTTCAATGAAAATGTTATGAAACAATTGAAATACAACTCCAATATGATTGCTCGCTTGAGTGACTTGTTATTTAGAATCTCCAATGATGTTAGAGGGGTAGGAAAACATGCTTCTATGGTTCAAACTCAACTATAACAAGTTGCTAAATCCTAAAGAGAGTTGCTTGATGAAATGAATAATAATATAAATGACTTTGCTATTAGAGTAGCAACTAGAGGAGGTAAAAATGACTCAGGAACCACTTTATCCTGAGGGTCACCCTAAAAGAATTGAACAAGACTCTCAAAGAATTAACACTGATGCACCTAGTCCTTCTAGAAAGAAGAAGAAAAAGAAAAATTGTAGGACTTTGCATGCCTCTAGTGAACCTGAAGTAGAAAAACCTCCTGATAATGATAATGATGTTTCTATTTCTGATGCTGAAACTCAATCTGGTATTGAACACTCATCTAGTGATAATGAAAAGGATAATGATGATGTTCATGAAGACACTCAACCAGACAATGATAAACAACCAGATAATGATGTTGAAATAGAACCAGCTGTTGATCTTGATAACTGATACGTCTCCGTCGTATCTATAATTTTTGATTGTTTCATGTCAATATTATAAAACTTTCACATATTTTTGGCAACTTTTTATATGATTTATTGGACTAACCTATTGATCCAGTGCCCAGTGCCAGTTCCTGTTTGTTGCATATTTTTTGTTTCACAAAAAATCCATATCAAACAAAGTCCAAACGCGATAAAAATTTACAGAGAATTATTTTGGAATATTTATGATTTTTGGGAGGTGGAATCAATGCAAACGGGGGCCCACAGTGACCACAACCCACCAGGGCACGCCGGGCACCCCCTGGCGCGCCCAGGTATCTTGTGCCCTCCTCGAACGTCGGTTGGGGCCCTTCTTCTGGCACAAGAAAGAAAATTTATGGAAAAAAATCGTGTAAAAATTTCAGCGTAATCGGAGTTACAGATCTCCAGGAATTTAAGAAACGGTGAAGGGCCAGATCTGGGGAACACGAAACAGAAGAGAACAGAGAGGGAGATCCAATCTCGGAGGGGCTCCCGCCCCTCCGCCGCCATGGAGGCCATGGACCAGAGGGGGAACTCTCCTCCCATCTAGGGGGGAGGCCAAGGAAGAAGAAGAAGGAGGGGGCTCTCTCCCCCTCTCTCCCGGTGGCGCCGGAGTGCCGCCGGGGATAGGATCGTGAGGGCGATCTACATCAACAATCTTGCTACTGTCTACACCAACTTTCTCCCCCTCTATGCAGCGGTGTAACACCTCTTCTCCCCGCTGTAATCTACTTAACATAGTGCTCAACTCCATATATTATTTCCCAATGATTTATGGTTATCCTATGATGTTTGAGTAGATCTGTTTTGTCCTTTGGGTTAATCGTGATCTTGGTTGGTATGATTGTACATTTTATTTATGGTGCTGTCCTACGGTGCCCTCCATCTCGCGCAAACATGAGGGATCCTCGCTGTAGGGTGTTGCAATATGTTCATGATTTGCTTATTGTCAGTGTTGCGGGGGTGACAGCAGCCTAAACGCGGATAAGTGGGTTATGGCGTATGGGAGTAAAGAGGACTTGATACTTAATGCTATGGTTGGGTTTCACGACCTTAATGATCTTTAGTAGTTGCGGCTGCTTGCTAGAGTTCCAATCATAAGTGCATATGATCCAAGTAGAGAAAGTATGTTAGCTCATGCCTCTCCCTCATATAAAATTACAAGAATGATTACCGGTACTTGTTATCGATTGCCTAGGGACAAATGACTTTCTTGTTGACAAAAGCTATCTTCTTTTATTACCTTGCAATTTATTCGTAGTTTTATTCTCACAAAGTACTCGTAGTTTTATTCTTGCAAAATAGTTTCATACTTGTTCTAGGTAAAGCAAACGTCAAGTGTGCGTAGAGTTGTATCGGTGGTCGATAGAACTTGAGGGAATATTTGTTCTACCTTTACCTCCTCGTTCGGTTCGACACTCTTATTTATCGAAGAAGGCTACAAAGGATTGATATGTCTCCAACGTATCTATAATTTTTTATTGTTCCGTGCTATTATATTATCTATTTTGGATATTTTATATGCATTAATATGCTATTTTATATGATTTTTGGGACTAACCTATTAACCTAGAGCCCAGTGGTAGTTCCTGTTTTTTCCTTGTTTTAGAGTTTTGCAGAAAAGGAATACCAAATGGAGTCCAAACGGAATGAAACTTTCGCGATGATTTTTCTTGGACCAGAAGACATCCAGAGGGCTTGGAGTGCATGTCAGGAAAGCCACAAGGCGGACACAAGGTCGGGAGGCGCGCCCCCCACCCTTGTGGGCCCCTCGTGACTCCACCGACGTATTTCTTCAGCCTATATATTCTCAAATATCCCAAAACCTACCAAGGGAGCCACGAAATCACTTTTCCACCGCCGCAACCTTCTGTACCCGTGAGATCCCATCTACGGGCCTTTTTCGGCATCCTGCCGGAGGGGGATTCGATCACGGAGGGCTTCTACATCAACACCATTGCCTCTCCGATGAAGCGTGAGTAGTTTACCACAGACCTACGGGTCCATAGCTAGTAGCTAGATGGCTTCTTCTCTCTCTTTGATTCTCAATACAAAGTTCTCCTCGATGTTCTTGGAGATCTATTCGATGTAATACTTTTTTTTGCGGTGTGTTTGCCGAGATCTGATGAATTGTGGATTTATGATCAACTTATCTATGAATATTATTTGAATCTTCTCTGAATTATTTTATGCATGATTTGATATCTTTGCAAGTCTCTTCGAACTATCAATTTGGTTTGGCCAACTAGATTGGTTTTTCTTGCAATGGGAGAAGTGCTTAGCTTTGGGTTCAATCTTGCGGTGTCCTTTCCCAGTGACAGTAGGGGTAGCAAGGCACGTATTGTATTGTTGCCATCGAGGATAACAAGATGGGGTTTTCATCATATTGCTTGAGTTTATCCCGCTACATCATGTCATCTTACTTAATGCGTTACTCTGTTCTTATGAACTTAATACTCTAGATGCAGGCAGGAGTCGGTCGATGTGTGGAGTAATAGTAGTAGATGCAGGCAGGAGTCGGTCTACTTGATACGGACGTGATGCCTATATTCATGATCATTGCCTTAGATATCGTCATAACTTTGCGCTTTTCTATCAATTGCTCGGCAGTAATTTGTTCACCCATCGTAATATTTTCTATCTTAAGAGAAGCCTCTTGTGAAACCTATGGCCCCCGGGTCTATTTTCCATCATATAAGTTTCTGATCTACAATTTTAGTTTCCTATTTACTTTCTTTGAAATCTTTTACTTTCCGTTCCATAAACCAAAAATACCAAAAACATTACTTTACCGTTTATCCATCTATATCAGATCTCACTTTGCAAATAACCGTGAAGGGATTGACAACCCCTTTATCGCGTTGGGTGCAAGTTGGTGTTTATTTGTGCAGGTATTCGGTGGCTTGCGCCTTGTCTCCTACTGGATTGCTACCTTGGTTCTCAAAAGCTGAGGGAAATACTTACTCTACTTTGCTACATCACCCTTTCCTCTTCAAGGGAAAAACCAATGCAAGCTCAAGAGGTAGCAACGATCCGCTTGCTTTTTGTGTGCTCGTGTGTTGGATTGCTTGCTTGTCACGATGACTCAAGAGAATACCAAATTGTGTGATTTTTCCAACACCAATAATAATGATTTTATTAGTACTCCGATTGCTCCCGCTACTAATGCGGAATCTTGTGAAATTAATGCCGCTTTGTTGAATCTTGTTATGAAAGATCAATTTTCTGGCCTTCCTAGTGAAGATGCCGCATCCCATCTAAATAATTTTGTTTATTTATGTGATATGCAAAAGAAAAAAGATATGGATAATGATATTGTTAAATTGAAGCTATTTCCGTTCTCACTACGAGATCGTGCTAAAACTTGGTTTTCATATTTGCCTAAAAACAGTATTGATTCATGGAATAAGTGTAAAGATGCTTTTATCTCCAAGTACTTTCCTCCCGCTAAGATCATCTCCCTTAGGAACGATATTATGAATTTTAAGCAACTTGATCATGAACATGTTGCACAATCTTGGGAGAGGATGAAATTGATGATACGAAATTGCCCTACTCATGGTTTGAATTTGTGGATGATTATACAAAAAAATTATGCTGGATTGAATTTTGCTTCTAGAAATCTTTTAAATTCGGTCGCGGGAGGCACTTTTATGGAAATTACTCTAGGAGAAGCTACTAAACTCCTAGATAATATTATGGTTAATTATTCTCAATGGCATACCGAAAGATCTTCCACTAGTAAAAAAGTGCATGCAATTGAAGAGATTAATGTTTTGAGTGGAAAGATGGATGAACTTATGAAACTATTTGCTAGCAAGAGTGCTCTTATTGATCCTAATGATATGCCTTGTCTACTTTGATTGACAATAATAATGAATCTATGGATGCGAATTTTGTTGGTAGGAACAATTTTGGTAATAACGCGTATAGAGGTAATTTTAATCCTAGGCCATTTCCTAGTAATTCCTCTAATAATTATGGTAATTCCTACAACAATTCTTATGGAAATTATAATAAGATGCCCTCTGAATTTGAGAATAGTGTTAAAGAATTTATGAGTTCGCAAAAGAATTTCAATGCTTTGATTGAAGAAAAATTGCTTAAGATTGATGATTTGGCTAGGAACGTGGATAGAATTTCTCTTGATGTTGATTCTTTAAAACTTAGATCTATTCCACCCAAGCATGATATCAATGAGTCTCTCAAGGCTATGAGAATTTCCATTGATGAGTGCAAAGAAAGAACCGCTAAGATGCGTGCTAAAAAAGATTGGTTTATAAAAGCGTGTTCTTCTAGTTTCTGTGAGAATAATGATGAAGATCTTAAAGTGATTGATGTGACTCCTATTGAATCTTTGTTTTCCAATGTAAATCTTGATAAAGATGGGACTGGAGATGAGTCAACTTTAGTTAGAAGGCGTCCCAATGATTCGGAGTTTTTAGATCTTGATGCAAAAATTGATAAAAGTGGGATTGGAGAGGTCAAAACTTTAAATAGCAATGAACCCACTCTTTTGGATTTCAAGGAATTTAATTATGATAATTGTTCTTTAATAGATTGTATTTACTTGTTGCAATCCATGTTGAACTCTCCTCATGCTTATAATCAAAACAAAGCTTTTACTAAACATATCGTTGATGCTATGATGCAATCTTATGAAGAAAAGCTTGAATTGGAAGTCTCTATTCCTAGAAAACTTTATGATGAGTGGGAACCTAATATTAAGATTAAGATCAAAGATTATGAATGCCATGCTTTGTGTGATTTGGGTGCTAGTGTTTCCACGATTCCAAAAAGTTTATGTGATGTGTTAGGTTTCCGTGAATTTGATGATTGTTCCTTAAATTTGCATCTTGCGGATTCCACTATTAAGAAACCTATGGGAAGGATTAATGATGTTCTTATTATTTCAAATAGGAATTATGTGCCCGTAGATTTCATTGTTCTTGATATAGATTGCAATCCTACATGTCCTATTATTCTTGGTAGACCTTTCCTTAGAACGATTGGTGCAATTATTGATATGAAAGAAGGAAACATTAGATTTAAATTTCCATTAAGGAAAGGCATGGAACACTTCCCTATAAAGAAAATTAAATTGCCTTATGAATCTATTATTAGAGCCACTTATGGATTGCATGCTAAAGATGATAACACTTAGATCTATTCGTGTTTTTATGCCTAGCTAAGGGCGTTAAACAATAGCGCTTGTAGGGAGGCAACCCAATTTTATTTTTGTTTTTGATTTTTTTGTTCTGTTTTGCAATAAATTTTTCATCTAGCCTATGGTTAGATGTGGTTTTGTGTTTTAATTAGAGTTTGTGCCAAGTAAGACCTTTGGGATGGCTTACGGCGATAGTTGATTTGATCCTGCTGAAAAATAGAAACTTTTGCGCTCAGAAAAACAATTCTTATTTTTTACTGGAGCGTTTAAAAAGACTGAATTTTTTACACAAGATTTATACACTAATTTTATATGTTTTTCTAATTTTTCAGAATTTTTTAAGTTACATAAGTACTAGAACAATTCAGATCTTAGCAGACTGTTCTATTTTTGACAGATTCTGTTTTCTATGTGTTGTTTGCTTATTTTGATGAATCTATGGCTAGTATCGGGGGGTATGAACCATGGAAAAGTTGGAATACAGTATATATTACACCAATATAAATAAAGAATGAGTTCACAACAGTACCAAAAGTGGTGATTTATTTTCTTTTACTAACGGAGCTTACGAGATTTTCTGTTTAGTTTTGTGTTGTGAAGTTTTCAAGTTTTGGGTAAGGATTTGATGGACTATGGAATAAGGAGTGGCAAGAGCCTAAGCTTGGGTATGCCCAAGGCACCCCAAGGTAATATTCAAGGACAACCAAGAGCCTAAGCTTGGGGATGCCCCGGAAGGCATCCCCTCTTTCGTCTTCGTCTATCGGTAACTTTACTTGAGGCTATATTTTTATTCACCACATGATATGTGTTTTGCTTGGAGCGTCTTGTATGATTTTAGTCTTTACTTTTTAGTTTACCACAATAATCCTTGCTATACACACCTTTTGAGAGAGACACGCATGAATCGTGATTTATTAGAATACTCTATGTGCTTCACTTATATCTTTTGAGCTAGGCAAAATTGCTCTAGTGCTTCACTTATATCCTTTTAGAGCACGGTGGTGGTTTTATTATATAGAAATTGATGAACTCTCACACTTCACTTATATTATTTTGAGAGTCTTTAAAACAGCATGGTAATTTGCTTTGTTTATAAATTTAGTCCTAATATGATAGGCATCCAAGAGGGATATAATAAAAACTTTCATATAAAGTGCATTGAATACTATGAGAAGTTTGATTCCTTATGATTGTTTTGAGATATGAAGATGGTGATATTAGAGTCATGCTAGTAAGTAGTTGTGAATTTGAGAAATACTTGTGTTAAGGTTTGTGAGTCCCGTAGCATGCACGTATGGTGAACCATTATGTAACGAAGTTGGAGCATGAGATATTTTTTGATTGTCTTCCTTATGAGTGGCGGTCGGGGACGAGCGATGGTCTTTTCCTAACAATCTATCCCCCTAGGAGCATGCGCGTAGTACTTTGTTTCTATGACTAATAGATTTTTGCAATAAGTATGTGAGTTCTTTATGACTAATGTTGAGTCCATGGATTATACGCACTCTCACATTTCCGCCATTGCTAGCCTCTCTTGTACCGCGCAACTTTCGCCGGTACCATAAACCCACCATGTACCTTCCTCAAAACAGCCACCATACCTACCTATTATGGCATTTCCATAGCCATTCCGAGATATATTGCCATGCAACTTTCCACCGTTCCGTTTATTATGACACGCTTCATCATTGTCATATTGCTATGCATGATCATGTAGTTGACATCGTATTTGTGGCAAAGCCACCGTTCATCATTTTTTATACATGTCGCTCTTGATTCATTGCACATCCCGGTATACCACCAGAGGCATTCATATAGAGTCATATTTTGTTCTAAGTATCGAGTTGTAATTTTTGAGTTGTACGTAAATAAAAGTGTGATGATCTTCATTATTAGAGCATTGTCCCATGTGAGGAAATAAAAAAAAGGGGGAGAAAAGGCCAAATAAAAAAAAGAGAAGGCCCAAAAAAAAGAGAGAAAATAGAGAAGGGACAATGTTACTATCCTTTTGCCACATTTGTGCTTCAAAGTAGCACCATGATCTTCATGATAGAGAGTCTCCTATGATATCACTTTCATATACTAGTGGGAATTTTCATTATAGAACTTGGCTTGTATATTCCAATGATGGGCTTCCTCAAAACGCCCTAGGTCTTCATGAGCAAGCAAGTTGGATGCACACCCACTTAGTTTTCTTTTTGAGCTTTCATAAACTTATAGCTCTAGTGCATCCGTTGCATGGCAATCCCTACTCACTCACATTGATATCTATTAATGGGCATCTCCATAGCCCATTGATACGCCTAGTTGATGTGAGACTATCTCATTCTTTTTGTCTTCTCCACAACCACCGTCTATTCCACCTATAGTGCTATGTCCATGGCTCACGCTCATGTATTGCGTGAAAGTTGAAAAGGTTTGAGAACATCAAAAGTATGAAACAATTGCTTGGCTTGTCATTAGAGTTGTGCATGATTTGAATATTTTGTGTGATGAAGATGGAGCATAGCCAGACTATATGATTTTGTAGGGATAAGCTTTCTTTGGCCATGTTATTTTGAGAAGACATAAATATTTTGTTAGTATGCTTATAGTATTATTGTTTTTATATCAATATTAAACTTTTGTTTTGAATCATACGGATCTGAACATTCATGCCACAATAAAGAGAATTACATGATAAATATGTTAGGTAGCATTCCACATCAAAAATTCTATTTTTATCATTTACCTACTCGAGGACGAGCAGGAATTAAGCTTGGGGATGCTTGATACGTCTCTAACGTATCTATAATTTTTGATTGTTCCATGCTATTATATTATCTATTTTGGATGTTTTATATGCATTAATTGTTGGGGAACGTAGTAATTTCAAAAATTTCCTACGCACACACAGGATCATGGTGATGCATAGCAACGAGAGGGGAGAGTGTGTCCACGTACCCTCATAGACCGAAAGCGGAAGCGTTAGCACAACGCGGTTGATGTAGTCGTACGTCTTCACGATCCGACTGATCCAAGTACCGAACGCACGGCTCCTCCGAGTTCAGCACACGTTCATCTCGATGACGTCCCGTGAGCTCCGATCCAGCAAAGCTTCACAGGAGAGTTTCGTCAGCACGATGGCGTGGTGATGGTGATGATGATGCTACCGACACAGGGCTTCGCCTAAGCACCGCTGCGATATGATCGAGGTGGATTATGGTGGAGGGGGCACCGCACACGGCTAAGAGATCAATGATCAATTGTTGTGTCTATGGGGTGCCCCCTGGCCACGTATATAAAGGATGGAGGGAGGAGGAGGCCGGCCCTCACAGGGCGTGCCCAAGGTGTGGAGTCCTACTAGGACTCCCTAGTCCTAGTAGGATTCCACCTCCCACATGGAATAGGAAAAGGGGAAGGGAGAAGGAGAAGGAAGGAAGGGGGCGCCCCCTTTCCCTAGTCCAATTCGGACCAGTCCATGGGGAAGGGGCGCAGCCACCCTTGAGGCCTTTCTCTCCTTTCCCGTATGGCCCATTAAGGCCCAATACGAATTCCCGTAACTCTTCGGTACTCCGAAAAATACCCGAATCACTCGGAACCTTTCGGATGTCCGAATATAGCCTTTCAATATATCGATCTTTACCTCTCGACCATTTTGAGACTCCTCGTCATGTCCCCGATCTCATCCGGGACTCCGAACAAACTTCGGTCATCAAATCACATAAACTCATAATACCGATCGTCACCGAACTTTAAGCGTGCGGACCCTACGGGTTCGAGAACTATGTAGACATGACCGAGACATGTCTCCGGTCAATAACCAATAGCGGAACCTGGATGCTCATATTGGCTCCCACATATTCTACGAAGATCTTTATCGGTCAAACCGCATAACAACATACGTTGTTCCCTTTGTCATCGGTATGTTACTTGCCCGGGATTTGATCGTCGGTATCTCAATACCTAGTTCAATCCCGTTACCGGCAAGTCTCTTTACTCGTTCCGTAATACATCATCCCGCAACTAACTCATTAGTTACAATGCTTGCAAGGCTTATAGTGATGTGCATTACCGAGTGGGCCCAGAGATACCTCTCCGACAATCGGAGTGACAAATCCTAATCTCGAAATACGCCAACTCAACAAGTACCTTCGGAGACACCTATAGAGCACCTTTATAATCACCCTGTTACGTTGTGACGTTTGGTAGCACACAAAGTGTTCCTCCGGTAAACAGGAGTTGCATAATCTCATAGTCATAGGAACATGTATAAGTCATGAAGAAAGCAATAGCAACATACTAAACGATCAAGTGCTAAGCTAACGGAATGGGTCAAGTCAATCATATCATTCTCCTAATGATGTGATCCCGTTAATCAAATGACAACTCATGTCTATGGTTAGGAAACATAACCATCTTTAATTAACGAGCTAGTCAAGTAGAGGCATACTAGTGACACTCTGTTTGTCTCTGTATTCACACATGTATTATGTTTCCGGTTAATACAATTCTAGCATGAATAAAAAACATTTATCATGAAATAAGGAAATAAATAATAACTTTATTATTGCCTCTAGGGCATATTTCCTTCATTAATATGCTATTTTATATGATTTTTGGGACTAACCTATTAACCTAGAACCCAGTGCCAGTTCCTGTTTTTTTCCTTGTTTTAGAGTTTCGCAGAAAAGGAATACCAAACAGAGTCCAAACGGAATGAAACTATCGCGATGATTTTTCTTGGACCAGAAGACATCCAGAGGGCTTGGAGTGCACGTCAGGAAAGCCACAAGGCGGCCACAAGGCCGGGAGGCGCGCCCCCCACCCTTGTGGGCCCCTCGTGACTCCATCGACGTATTTCTTCCGCCTATATATTCTCAAATATCCCAAAACCTACCAGAGGAGCCACAAAACCACTTTTCCACCGCCGCAACCTTCTGTACCCGTGAGATCCCATCTAGGGGCCTTTTCCGGTGTCCTGCCGGAGGGGGATTTGATCACGGAGGGCTTCTACATCAACACCATTGCCTCTCCGATGAAGCGTGAGTAGTTTACCGCAGACCTACAGGTCCATAGCTAGTAGCTAGATGGCTTCTTCTCTCTCTTTGATTCTCAATACAAAGTTCTCCTCGATGTTCTTGGAGATCTATTCGATGTAATACTTTTTTTTGCGGTGTGTTTGCTGAGATCTGATGAATTGTGGATTTATGATCAGCTTATCTATGAATATTATTTGAATCTTCTTTGAATTCTTGTATGCATGATTTGATATCTTTGCAAGTCTCTTCGAACTATTGATTTGGTTTGGCCAACTAGATTGGTTTTTCTTGCAATGGGAGAAGTGCTTAGCTTTGGGTTCAATCTTGCGGTGTCCTTTCCCAGTGACAGTAGGGGCAGCAAGGCACGTATTGTATTGTTGCCATCGAGGATAACAAGATGGGGTTTTCATCATATTGCTTGAGTTTATCCCGCTACATCATGTCATCTTACTTAATGCGTTACTCTGTTCTTTTGAACTTAATACTCTAGATGCAGGCAAGAGTCAGTCGATGTGTGGAGTAATAGTAGTAGATGCAGGCTAGAGTCAGTCTACTTGATACGGACGTGATGCCTATATTCATGATCATTGCCTTAGATATCGTCATAACTTTGCGCTTTTCTATCAATTGCTCGGCAGTAATTTGTTCACCCACCGTAATATTTTCTATCTTGAGAGAAGCCTCTAGTGAAACCTATGGCCCCCGGGTCTATTTACCATCATATAAGTTTCTGATCTACAATTTTAGTTTCCTATTTACTTTCTTTGCAATCTTTTACTTTCCGTTCCATAAACCAAAAATACCAATAGCATTACTTTACCATTTATCCATCTATACCAGATCTCACTTTGCAAATAACCGTGAAGGGATTGACAACCCCTTTATCGCATTGGGTGCAAGTTGGTGTTTGTTTGTGCAGGTATTCGGTGGCTTGCGCGTTGTCTCCTACTGGATTGATACCTTGGTTCTCAAAAGCTTAGGGAAATACTTACTCTACTTTGCTGCATCACCCTTTCCTCTTCAAGGGAAAAACCAACGCAAGCTCAAGAGGTAGCAACGATCCCCTATACTTGTGGGTTATCAAGACCTTTTTCTGGCGCCGTTGCCGGGGAGCAATAGCGTGGGGTGAATATTCTCGTGTGTGCTTGTTTGCTTTATCACTAAGTAGTTTTTATTTTGTGCTCTTGTTTTCTATCTTTAGTTATGGGTAGGAAACGCAAAATACCAAAAAAATAGTTGTACCTACTAAGCCAATGGTTGAAGAACCACCCAAAATCTATCATACTGCTGAGGCTTTTTACTTGGATCATCTTCGATCCCTTTGTGCTCTTGCTGAAAACCCAACTAGCTTAGTTGAGGGAAAATCATTAGATGAGCATGCTTGTTTTGTGCGACACCGTTTATCTCAAAAAGGGAAACTTTTACTGCATCAAATTAATACTATGCAATGCTATGCTTGGAATTTATGTGAAATACATGATTTTACTTGTTGTTCTGAAGACCCTAAGAAACACCTTCCTTATCAATGTGAGTTTAGAGATAATGGAATTTTATCTTCTTATGCCAAGGGTGTTTATAATTATTATGATATTGAACAAATTGAAGAATTTGTTGCTTTTAAGGGTGCTTATGAAATTGCTTCTTTGATTGAAAAGTATGATGCTACTCTTTACAAATCTGAAAATTTTGCCATACTTAAATATTTCTGTGAAAATTATTCTTCTAATGCTTATATTAAACCATATATTGAGGACTTCTCCGCTGTCCAAGAAGAGACTAATATTTTGCAGGAGTCTATGGAAGAAGAAATTGATGAAACTGTGAGCTCATTGGATGAAAAATATGATGAGGAGAGCGAAGAACAAAAGGAGGAAGAGCGGATTAGCTACCCGTGCCCACCTTCTAATGAGAGTAACTCTTCAACTCATACATTATTTAATTTCCCTTCATGCTTACCGAAGGATGAATGCTATGATAATTGCTATGATCCCGTTGATTCTTTTGAAATATCCCTTTTTGATGATGCTTGCTATGCTTGTGGCCAAGATGCCAATATGAATTATGAACTTGCTATAGTTCCTTATGTTAAGAATGAAATTGTTGCTATTGCACCCACACATGATAGTCCTATTATCTTTTTGAATTCTCCAAACTACACTATATCGGAGAAGTTTGCTCTTATTAAGGATTATATTGATGGGTTGCATTTTGCTACTACACATGATGATTTTGATGAATATAATATGCATGTGCTTGCTGCTCCTACTTGCAATTATTATGAGAGAGGAACTATATCTCCACCTCTCTATGTTTCCAACACGATAAAATTGCAAGAAACTGCTAATGCTATGTATTGGCCTTTACTTGATGTGCATGAATTGTTCTTGTATGACATGCCGATGCATAGGAAGAGAGTTAGACTTCGTCATTGCATGATATATGTTGCTTTGTGCTCACTACTAAATGCCAAATCATTGTTAATTAAAATTGGCTTTGATATACATTGGGATCCGATTGGATTCATTACTTGAGCACTTTATGCCTAGTTTAATGGCTTTAAAGAAAGCGCTGCCAGGGAGACAACCCTGAAGTTTTAGAGAGTCATTTGTTTCTGTTGAGTGCTTTTATAAAGTTTAAAAACAAAAAAATATAGAGGGGAACTTAAAACATCACAAAAAGAAAAGTGAAAGTGAGAGGGACGAGCATTGTGAAAGTGGGAGCTAGCCTTGAACTTTGTTCATGCCAATGGAAACTTTGTGAATCTTAATTACAGAAACTTTTCAACAAAAATAATTATGCCCTTGTACAAATCCATTGTATTATAAAAATAATGTGCCAAGATTTGCCTTTAGGATGATTAGATTGCTTGTTGGTATGTGCGGTGCAAAAACAAAAACTTTGTCTGTGGTGCGCGATTTTACATTTTTTACTGGAACGTCAAAAGTTTCTGAATCTTTTTGCACAGTCTTTCTATATAATTTTTTATTTTTTTCCTAATTTTTCAGAATTTTTGGAGTACATAAGTATGGTAGGCTTTCAGATTGCTACAGACTATTCTGTTTAAGACAGATTCTGTTTTTGATGCATTGTTTTGCTTCTTTTGATGAAACTATCGATTTTTATCGGTGGTATAAGCCATGGAAAAGTTATAATACCGTATCTACAATGCAAAAATAAAATATGAATTGGTTTGCAACAGTACTTAGAGTAGTGATTTGCATTATTATACTAACGGATCTTACCGAGGTTTCTGTTGAGTTTTGTGTGGATGAAGTGATCAAAGATCGAGGAGGTCCCGATATGAAAATAAGGAGGAGAGGGAAGAGCTCAATCTTGGGTATGCCCAAGGCACCCCAAGTAAATATTCAAGGAGACTCAAGCGTCTAAGCTTGGGGATGCCCCGGAAGGCATCCCATCTTTCTTCAACAAGTATCGGTATGTTTTCATCTTCGTTTTGTTCATGTGATATGTGTGAATCTTGGAGCGTCTTTTGTGTTTATTTTTCACTTTTCTTTTATGCGCCATGGTTGATTTATAGAATACTCATTGCACTTCACTTATATCTTTTGAATATGGCTTTATAGAATGCTTCATGTGCTTTACTTATATCATTTGAAGTTTGGATTGCCTGTTTCTCTCCACATAGAAAACCATTATTTGTAGAATGCTCTTTTGCTTCACTTATACTTATTAGAGCATGGTCTTTTGTAGAAAGAATTAAACTCTCATGCTTCACTTATATCTATTTAGAGAGTCAACAGGAATTGGTCAATTTCATGGTTAGTCATAAAATCCTACATAAAACTTATGGATCACTGAATATGATATGTTTGATTCCTTGCAATAGTTTTGCGATATAGAGATGGTAATATGTGGGAGGTACTACTAAATGGTTGTGGATAGTAGGAATATTGGTGTTAAGGTTTGTGATTCCCGAAGCATGCACATATAGTCTCTCGTTATGCTATGAAGTTGGAGCATGATTTATTATTGATTGTCTTCCTTATGAGTGGCGGTCGGGGACGAGCGATGGTCTTTTCCTACCAATCTATCCCCCTAGGGGCATGCGTAGTAGTACTTTGCTTCGAGGGCTAATAAACTTTTGTAATAAGTATATGAGTTGTTTATGACTAATGTGAGTCCATGGATTATACGCACTCTTACCTTTCCACAATTTGCTAGCCTCTACGGTACTGTGCATTGCCCTTTCTCACCTCGAGATGTGGTGCAAACTTCGCAGGTGCATCCAAACCCCCGTGATATGATACGCTCTATCACACATAAGCCTTATTATATCTTCCTCAAAACAGCCACCATACCTACCTATTATGGCCTTTCCATAGCCATTCTGAGATATATTGCCATGCAACTTCCACCGCTTCCGTTTTGATGACTTGAGCATTCATTGTCATATTGCTTTTGCATGATCGTAAGATAGCTAGCATGATATTTCCATGGCTTGTCCGTTTTTTGATATTGTTGTTATGCTAGATCATTGCACATCCTGGTACACTGCCAGAGGCATTCATATAGAGTCATACTTTGTTCTAGGTATCGAGTTGTAATTTTTATTTCTTTTGAGTTATAAGTAAATAGAAGTGTGATGATCATCATTATTCATTATTAGAGCATGTCCCAGTGAGGAAAGGATGATGGAGACTATGATTCCCCCACAAGTCGGGATGAGACTCCGGACAATGAGAGAAAAAAAAAGAAAAAAAGAAAAAAAAGGGAAAAAAAAGAAGGGGCATTGCTACTATCTTTTACCACACTCGTGCTTCAAAGTAGCACCATGTTTTCCATATAGAGAGTCTCCTATGTAGTCACTTTCATATACTAGTGGGAATTTTCCATTATAGGACTTGGCTTGTATATTCCGATGATGGGCTTCCTCAAATGCCCGAGGTCTTCATGAGCAAGCAAGTTGGATGCACACCCACTTAGTTTTCATATTGAGCTTTCATACACTTATAGCTCTTAGTGCATCCGTTGCATGG
Source organism: Thinopyrum elongatum (assembly GCA_011799875.1). Classification (NCBI taxonomy): domain Eukaryota; kingdom Viridiplantae; phylum Streptophyta; class Magnoliopsida; order Poales; family Poaceae; genus Thinopyrum; species Thinopyrum elongatum. The sequence goes on from CM022298.1 coordinate 515,050,008, forward strand.
CAATCCCTACTCCTCACGTTGATATCAATTGATGGGCATCTCCATAGCCCGTTGGTTAGCCGCGTTGATGTGAGACTTTCTTACTTTTTGTCTTCTCTATATTTACCCCTATCATCATACTCTATTCCATCCATTGTGCTATATCCATGGCTTGCGCTCATGTATTGCGTGAGAGTTGAAAAAGCTAAAGCGCGTTAAAAAGTATGAACCAATTGCTCAGCTTGTCGTCGGGGTTGTGCATGATAAATACTTTGTATTAAGAAGACAGAGCATGACAATATTATATGATTTTGTAGGGATAGCTTTCTTTAGTGTCGATATTTTGAAAGACACGATTGTTTGTTGGGATGCCTGAGTATTGATGTCTTCATGTCAAATTATAGACTATTGCTTTGAATCACTTATGTCTTAATATTCATGCCATGATTAGATATATGATCAAGTTTATGCTAGGTAGCATTCCACATCAAAAATTATTATTTTTATCATTTACCTACTCGAGTACAAGCAGGAATTAAGCTTGGGGATGCTGATACGTCTCCATCGTATCTATAATTTTTGATTGTTTCATGCCAATATTATACAACTTTCACATATTTTTGGTAACTTTTTATATGATTTATTGGACTAACCTATTGATCCAGTGCCCAGTGCCAGTTCCTGTTTGTTGCATGTTTTTTGTTTCACAGAAAATCCATATCAAACAAAGTCCAAACGCGATAAAAATTTATGGTGAATTATTTTGGAATATTTATGATTTTTGGGAGGTGGAAGTAATGCAAACGGGGGCCCACAGTGACCACAACCCACCAGGGCGCGTCGGGCACCCCCTGGCGCGCCCACGTATCTTGTGCCCTCCTCGAACGTTGGTTGGGGCCCTTCTTCTGGTTCAAGAAAGATAATTTATGGAAAAAATCGTGTAAAAATTTCAGCGCAATCGGAGTTACGGATCTCCGGGAATTTAAGAAACGGTGAAGGGCCAGATCTGGGGAACGCAAAACAGAAGAGAACAGAGAGGGAGATCCAATCTCGGATGGGCTCCCGCCCCTACGCCGCCATGGAGGCCATGGATCAGAGGAGGAACTCTCCTCCCATCTAGGGGGAAGGCCAAGGAAGAAGAAGAAGGAGGGGGCTCTCTCCCGGTGGCGCCGGAGTGCCGCCGGGGCTAGGATCGTGAGGGCGATCTACATCAACAATCTTGCTGCCATCTACACCAACTTTCTCCCCCTCTATGCAGCGGTGTAACACCTCTTCTCCCCGCTGTAATCTCTACTTAAACATGGTGCTCAACTCCATATATTATTTCCCAATGATTTATGGTTATCCTATGATGTTTGAGTAGATCCGTTTTGTCCTTTGGGTTAATCATGATCTTGGTTGGTATGATTGTATATTTTATTTATGGTGCTGTCCTACGGTGCCCCTCGTCTCGCGCAAACATGAGGGATCCTTGCTGTAGGGTGTTGCAATATTTTCATTATTTGCTTATTGTCAGTGTTGCGGGGGTGACAGCAGCCTAAACGCGGATAAGTGGGTTATGGTGTATGGGAGTAAAGAGGAATTGATACTTAATGCTATGGTTGGGTTTCACGACCTTAATGATCTTTAGTAGTTGCAGATGCTTGCTAGAGTTCCAATCATAAGTGCATATGATCCAAGTAGAGAAAGTATGTTAGCTCATGCCTCTCCCTCATATAAAATTACAAGAATGATTACCGGTACTTGTTATCGATTGCCTAGGGACAAATGACTTTCTTGTTGACAAAAGCTATCTTCTCTTATTACCTTGCAATTTATTCGTAGTTTTATTCTCGCAAAGTACTCGTAGTTTTATTCCTGCAAAATAGTTTCATACTTGTTTTAGGTAAAGCAAACATCAACTGTGCGTAGAGTTGTATCGGTGGTCGATAGAACTCGAGGGAATATTTGTTCTACCTTTAGCTCCTCGTTGGGTTCAACACTCTTATTTATCAAAGAAGGCTACAAACGATCCCCTATACTTGTGGGTTATCAATAACCCACAACCTAAGAATAAAAGATATGATAACAGAGACTTTGTTGCTAGAAAACATGGAAGAGAAAGAGAACCATGGGTTCAAAAACCCATGCCCTTTCCACCTAAATCAACTAAGAAAAAGATGATGAAGAATTTGAACGCTTTGCTGAAATTCTTAGGCCTGTCTTTTTGCGCACTCGCTTGACTGATATTTTAAAGATGGCCCCTTATGCAAAATATATGAAGGACATCATCACTAATAAGAGAAAAATACCGGAAGCTGAAATCTCCACCATGCATGCTAATTATTCTTTTAAGGATGGAGTACCTAAAAACTTGGAGATCCGGGAATACCAACTATACCTTGCTCCATCAAAAGAAATTATGTTAAAACTGCTTTGTGTGATCTAGGAGCTAGTGTTAGTGTTATGCCTTTCTCTTTATATAAAAGACTTGATTTGAATAAACTCACACCTACTGAAATATCTTTGCAAATGGCTGACAAATCAACTACCATACCTATCGGTATTTGTGAGGATGTGCTCGTTGTTGTTGCAAATGTTACTATCTTAACTGACTTTGTTATACTTGAGATGCCCGAGGACAACAATATGTCGATTATCCTTGGTAGACCCTTTTTGAATACTACAGGGGCTGTTATTGATTGCAATAAAAGCAAGGTCACTTTTCATATCAATGGTAATGAACATACGGTGCACTTTCCGAAGAAACAATTCCAAGTGAATGGTATTAATGTTATTGAATAATCTCCGACACTCACTATTGGAAGTTTTCAACTACCTCTTCCTACTGCCAAAAAGAAATATGAAATGCTTATTGTTGGGGACATGCATATCCCCGTTGAGGTAACTTAGTGTTTTACGAAAGTTCTTCGATTTCATGCTAATCGAAGGTGGTTGTTAATAAGACTTGATCAACCTTATTAATGGATCATTTTTTAGAGGTATGAAGTTGATGAATTTAGTAAGCACAACCTTCTGCTCCCAACTTTTATTCTCTGTTTTTCTTAGTTAAATAAAATAAAATGCCATGCTTTGTCTGATTTCTGAATTTCCCGTGCAATAAAAAAATGACCCAAAAATAAAAGTTCTCAGAATGCCCTGAAAATTCAATACAATTTTTTTCTGAATATTTAGTACAAATAACATCAGAGGGGGGTGCACCAGGTGGGCACAACCCACCTGGGCGCGCCAGCAGCCCCAGGCGCGCCCTAGTGGGTTGTGGTCCCCACGTGGGCCCCATCGCTTATCTCTTTAGCCCATGTCATCACCTACCTCCAGAAAATAAAATCACCATTGCTCTCTCTCTCTCTCTCTCTCGTGTTCTTGCTCTCAAACCCGCGGATTTCGATCTCTTTGCTCGAAGCTCCATTTTCGAAACTGTTTTGAGGGATTGCTACTTGGTATGTGACTCCTCCATTGCTCCAATTAGTTTTTGCTTTAGTGGATTATATTTTGAATAATTAGCTACTCTTGGTGCTGCTGTAGATGAGCTTGCATGTTGAATTCTTAGAGTTCTAAGTAGTTTGAATGCTCAATATAGCCTCTATGCCTCCTTATGAGTAGTTGCTATCAATCTTGTGAAGTTTTGTTGACAAAAATTTTGTGGACTAAAATTTTCAGAATTTTATTCATAGGAATAAGATGAGTTTCTTTAGGAAGTTTGCTTCCAAGAAGAGCTCTAAGGGAGTCATAGGGAGTCATCAGACAACGATCTCCACACTCGAAGAAGGGCGAAGGTGCGGCCGTGCGAATGGCCGCATAACCCCTTCATGGATGGAGCCGGAATCCGTTAAGAGTTCGCACAATTTGCTGCTAATGCTGGTCTCACCGACTTCATCGCAGCTGAGTGTGAACAATACCATCTCCTTACAAATTCCTTTGTGCAAAATTTTCATTTTCTGAGTAGGAATAACCCCCCTGAGGTGCAGTTTAATGTATATGATGAAACCCGTCAGATGCCACTCACTGATTTTTGTGACATATGCTTGATCCCTTCTGACAGGGAAATAAGAGAGCCTGGGCCTACAGAGTTTGAGGGCTTTTATCGTACTCTATCAGTGGGAGATGAGAGAGGCGTGTCGAGTGTCACTGCTACTAGTTTGAAGTTTCCTGCTGTGCATTATTTTTCTCTATTTATTGCTAAGTGTTTAATTGCTAGAGAGAAGGTCGGTGCACTCTGTGCTCCGGACTTCGCCATCTTACGCTGTGCACTATACGGCGATAACACCTATAGCCTAGGGGCTATTATTGCAAGTCGTCTGCACCTTAACAGAGCCAAGGGCAAAATTCATGGTGGTATTTATGCTACTCGTTTAGCGAGTCACTTTAACGTTCAGATTCGCCAACATGGTTATCGTTTACCCAAGGTTTATTTAGATCACCAGGCGATGAAAGATCACCAGTTTACTGATATTGATGATTCTATTAATAATATTCCTTACAACCTGGTTTTCAGTGTGGATACCCGTGATATTATTTTGTTGCCTGCACATGCTTTGTTTGATTCTATTGCCAGGGGCGGATACAGGATCATGCCTGAGGACAGTATTGCCTACTGGAAAGCCCAGGCAGAGGCAGAGGAGGAGCCTCAGGAGTGGCACGCTCAGGTGCCCGCTCCACAGCACTTCAATGTGGGATCGGATGGCTACTACGAGTGGTGATTACCAAGCTAGGCCAAAAGCCTAAGCTTGGGGGAGTACGTATTTCCACCGACATTACATTCATGTTCACACATTTCATTCCAATTGTCAGTGTTCACACTTTTTCATTGTATTATCCATGCTAGATTTATTTTCTCGCTTTCTTCTTGTGTGTTTGAAAAAACTTTGAGAAAACCCAAAAATATTTCTCGCTTCTTTTCAGTTTTTCTTTCTAGTCTAATTTAGTTGTAATGTTAAAAGAAAACCCAAAAATATTTCCTTGTTCTTCTTTTGCTTGTTGGGAGCTCTCCCGTGTAAATAGTTTTCTCATTTTTGTTTTTCTCTTTAATTTGTTTTCTTCAAGAAAAACTAAAAACTCCAAAAATATTTCAGTGTGTTTCTCTGAAATTCTCTTCTTTTTATTGAGTCGTACCGAGGAGAAGACCACGATGAAAAAGTCGAGTGGCTCTCATATGCATTGATATTGATCTAATAAAGAGCCCATATTACCTTGTCTTCTCCTTTTTGAATAAAATGTTTGCAGATTGCAGCTTAGTCCACGGCACTCTCGCACTATTATTATTTCCATATCATTCGGTCGTGCAAGTGAAAGGCAATGATGACGATATTTGATGAACTGGCCGTGGCAGAGAGAAATGGGTATGAACTCAACTTGTTCTATTTTTGTAAATATGTTTAACCTAGTATCCATGATTCAGCCTATTATGATCAAACATGTTTGTAATGACAATTAGAGATTATAGTTTCTCATGCCATGCTTAAGTAGGTAGGAGTGGATAATGATTTATCTTGGATGTCAACATGCATTAAAATGATTGTGATGTGGTATGATGATATGGTATCCTCCTCTGAATGTTTCAAGTGGCTTGACTTGGCACATGTTCATGCATGTAGTTGAATCAAGACCAACATAGCCTCTATGATATTTATGTTCATGGTGTTCATATCCTACTCATGCTAGTATCCAATGTTACTTATGCATAATGCATGTTCATGACCGTTTTCGCTCTCTAGCTGGCCGCTTCTCAACCTATTTGCTAGCCTTTGCCTGTACTAAGCGGGAATACTGCTTGTGCATCAAAATCCTAAAACCCAAGTTATTCAAGATGAGTCCACCATATATCTACCTATATATGCGGTATTACCCTGTCGTTCTAAGTAAATTTGCATGTGCCACCTCTAAAAACTTCAAATAAACATCCGTTTTTGTGTGCCTGGATTGTTCATAGAGTGACAGGAGGTAGTCGGTATCTTCCATGCTAAGCGGGTTATTCTCATGATGAGTGTTTATTCACTCGTCCTTGCATGAGAGGGGCGGTAATAGGGATTCCCAGTCCCAAAATCAAAAAATGCAAATAATTAAACAAAACTCCCCCAGGAATGATGTTGGTATGGATGGTACCTGTGGATTCGGCTAGCCGTGGAGTGTGCTTGTTGGTGGAGGGGGAGTAAACCTTTACTTTTATCGCTTGGGAACCGCCACTAATGTGTTTAGCATGGAAGATATCGATAACTAATGGTCGCGAAGTAAACAAGAAGGGTGCATTTCTCAAAATTTCATTTATCTCTGTTTCAAAAATCTGAGCTCTGGCACCGCTGCAAATCACTGCTTCCCTCTGCGAAGGGACTATCTATTTAATTTTATGTTGTGTAACCACCTTCTCACATAAGCGCCAGATCTGAGAGCACTATTGTCATCCTCATGCATTATGTGTAGCTAATGTTGGCTGCATCATGACTGGATCTTTTCTACCATGAATTACAATGTTTAGTCGCTTCTTGAACTTTGGAGGTGCTCTGCATTTATGTTTTGCGGTCTTAGAAAGGGCTAGCGAGATACCACTGTTGTCATATTATATCATGATTGTTTTGACAAAGTGTTGTCAGTTGAGATATTTTATTATTGCTCGCTAGTTGCTTATGCCATTGATATGAGTTAATATAATTTCTAAGAGTTATTGTTGACATGGTTAGTTATAATCTTTGCTGAAAACCTGGGTCTACTTAAGCTTATTTATGTAAACAAGAACAAAAGAGTTCGTAAAAGTTTTTCTTTTTCACTTTTAGTTTATCAACTGAATTGCTTGAGGACAAGCAAAGGTTTAAGCTTGAGGGAGTTGATACGTCTCCGTCGTATCTACTTTTCCTAACGCTTTTGCTCTTGTTTTGGACTCTAATTTGCATGATTTGAATGAAACTAACCCGGACTGACGTTGCTTTCAGCAGAACTACCATGGTGTTGTTTTTGTGTAGAAATAAAAGTTCTCGGAATGGAACGAAACTTTTTGGAGAATTTTTATGGAATAAAGGAAAAATACTGGAGCCAAGAACCACTGGAGGGGGGCCCTGGTTGAGCACAACCCACCAGGGCCCCCCCCCCTCCAGGCGCGCCTAGGTGGGTTGTGCCCACCTGGTGGCCCCACAGACCCTGACTCTGACTCTATAAAATCCTATTCTTGGAGAAAAAATCAGGGAGAAAGAATTATCGCATTTCACGATACGGAGCCGCCGCCACCTCTTGTTCTTCATTGGGAGGCCAGATCTGGAGCCCGTTTGGGGCTCCGGAGAGGGGGATCTTCGATCTTCATCATCACCAACCCTTCTCCATTGCCAATTCCATGATGCTCCCCACCGGGAGTGAGTAATTCCTTTGTAGGCTCGCTGGTCGGTGAGGAGTTGGATGAGATTCATCATATAATCGAGTTAGTTTTGTTAGGGCTTGATCCCTAGTATCCATTATGTTCTAAGATTGATGTTGTTATGACTTTGCCATGCTTAATGCTTGTCACTTTGGGCCCGGGTGCCATGATTTCAGATCTGAAACATTTATGTTATCACCATTATATCTATGTTCTAGATCCGATCTTGCAAGTCATATTCACCTATTACGTGTTATGATCCGTAAACCCCGGTGTGACAGTAATTGGGATACTTTTCGATGATGACCGTAGTTTGAGGAGTTCATGTATTCACTATGTGTTAATGCTTTGTTCCGGTTCTCTATTAAAAGGAGGCCTTAATATCCCTTAGTTTCCTTATGGACCCCGCTGCCACGGGAGGGTAGGACAAAAGATGGTATGCAAGTTCTTTCCATAAGCATGTATGACTATTTATGGAATACATGCCTACATTATATTTATGAACTGGAGCTAGTGTCGTATCGCCCTAGGTTATGACTGTTATATGATGAATATCATCCAACAAATTCACCGATCCAATGCCTACGAATTTTCCATATATTGTTCTTGCTAAGTTACTACTGCTGCTGTTATTGTTACACTTGCTACAAAATCATTGCTATCACTGTTACTGTTACTATCATCACTGCTATCAAAACTATCATATTACTGTGCTACTGATCATATTGCTGTAGATAATTAATCTTCAGGTGTGGTTGAATTGACAACTCAACTGCTAATACTTACAAGTATTCTTTGGCTCCCCTTGTGTTGAATCTATAAATTTGAGTTCAATACTCTACCCTCGAAAATTGTTGCGATCCCCTATACTTGTGGGTTATCACCTCTCTTGCCGGAAATTGAACAGTGCCCGCCCGATAAAAGTTAAGAGCAAGAGCTTGTATTGCTAAGGCAGTACGTTCAGGTTTAGGTATCTTTTCTCCTTTTGCACACTGTCTCCTTTCCCACCATAGGAACCAACTAGCCACCACAATCAAACATGATATAGGGATTTGAGCAAGATATGGTGGGTCATCAATCGAAGTACAAATCAGCTCCTCCAGTACAGCCGAGCCGGCCCTATCAACATTCAAAGCTCTTTCAGTTTTTTCCAATAAACCCAGATTCTCCCAAACCATCTGTGCTCGGCCACATTCAAATAAAGCATGCCGAATGTCTTCAGTACACACCTAGCACACAGGATATGCAGTATGAATTTTCATATGCTTGTTAGCAAGAATAGATTTACATGAAATGACACCATGTAAAGTTCGCCACACATGAACCTTGACTTTCCCTGGGATTTTCAATTTCCATAGTATTCTCCAAATTGGGTTAGCAGCCGAACCACCTTGTATGTTACTTCCTTCAAACTTTCTGCTATACGTACGGTTCCACTCAAGGTAGTAGGTTGATTGTACAGTAAAAGTATGTGACTTTGTATATTGCCAAGCAACGAAATCTTCCATATTTCACTTGGCAATGAGATTTGAAAGATTCTGTCTGCATCCACTCCCCAAAAATTATCTCTAATTAATGTTTTGTTCCAATATCCTGTAACCGGATCAATAAGCTCATGTACCATTGTGAGGAGATAAGAACCTGCGAGGCCTGCACGTGGTTGGATGCAAACACGAAAACACTTTGGGCACGTTTGGTTACCTGCATCGTTTCTTGCCCTTTTGCATACTTGTCACAGTTGGGTCTGGTTGAGCTAATCTAGGCAAAAACCATCATCTGCACTTAGTTTGGTTGCCTACATATAGGCTGCGTGCATTAGGAGAAATTTTTTTGCCTGCCGTTTGGTTGCATGCATTGTCTTGGCAAATGCAAGTGCCCGGTGTTTGGTTGCATACAGGCAACATGATTAAGAGATAACACCTACACATAACACACCTTAAAGTAGAGTTCTTGACGCCGCAAGCAACTAGTTCATCATGCGGCTGTCAGACTCAGCACCGCAGCCATCGTTGGACTCGGCACTGCGTCGGGTAGCGGCCGCAGCCCGTCATCGGAGCCGTCCTCGTAGTGGAGCTCGAAGCCGGAGAGCGAGCCGCCCCGCAGCACGATCACCGTGTTCATCGCCCCGCGACGGCCTCCGCGTTGTGTTGCACATCGAGGACGCCCGCCTCCAGCCTCCGCGCGGCCTCCCATGCCGCCGCCGCCTCCCGGTCCCCCAGCCCGAGTAGCGGCCCGAAGCGGCGCAGGTAGCCGGAGACGGGGACCATGCCAACGCCCATCGCCTGGCCGGCCTCCTCCTCGCCCACGCGCTTCCTGATGTGCGCGGTCAGCTTGGCAATCTCCTTCCTCACGGATGCGCTGCCGTCCACCGTCGCCATGGCCAGCTCCCTCAGCGACTGCGGCGAGCCCTCGTTGCGGCGCGTGATGGAGAGGCAGACCGCGTAGAGCCTGCCTTTGTTCCGACGGTGTGACGCCCGGATAATTAAGCTACAGTAACCCTCTACTAATGTTGCCACGTCACCACTGTTACTGTTGCTAAACTCACTCTGATTCAAAATCCAGTCAAAACCGATTCAAAATCCAGTCAAACAAATAAAGTTTTCAAAAATTAAAACTAAAATGTTCTGGTTGTGGCAAATAATTCATAAGTAATAATGGTGGTGAAACCACATTTTTTATAAAATATTTAAATGCTCCAAAATAACCAAAACAGTGGCTATAACAATTAAATTAATGCCTTTTTATAAATATTAACATGTTAAAATATTTTGTTTGGGGTCCAACTTTCTGTGGCAGTGGGTTAAATGATAATGTTAATTTAGGAATTTGTTGTGTGCTTTTATAAAACTTTAGTAACTAAAATTTAATAAAACAGAAAAGGAGAAATAATAAAAGAAAAGAAAAACAAAAATAACAAATAGGAGAAAAGACTAAAGTATACTGTGCACTTGAGCCCACTGGCTACAGTACCTGCCCAGCCCACCATCCCCATCTTTTTCTTATTCTGCTCATCAGGGGCTGGCTGGACGTGCCTGCGGCATCCATGCCGCCGATCGCCACGCGTCGGCCATCTGTCCTCCTCCACGGCGCCTACTTGACACCCTCGAGCCCCCCTCGTCGAACCCTAGCTTGCCATTCCCCTCCCCTCGCACCGTTTTTCTTCCTCCCCGCGACAAGCCGAAGCTCCGTCGCCATGGACGTTGCAAACCTCGCGCCCACCGTCGTCTCCGCCACCTAGGACTGCACCGGGAGCTCCGCCATCGTCCTCCTCATCGACCCAAAGCTGCGAATCGGGCTGAAGAGCTTTGCCTCGTCTGGATCAACCTCGTCAACACCACCGGTCCCCGAAGCTCCCCTTCTCCGATTCGCCTGCTCCCGACCTCCCCCGACGCGTCTGAGCACGCCCACAGCTCCTTGGTGAGCTCACGCACCTCCTCCCTCTCCTATTTTTCTCGCGCGCATCCTCTACGTGGGTTCCCCGCATCGCCGCCGTAGCCGCTCCGCTATGCCTCACCGTCGTTACTCCTCCGGTGACCATATGGTCTGGCCGCGAGTGTCGCTAGTCTTGCACTGAACTCCTGATTTGAACACGCCTCGCTGCTCCCCTCGTTCTCGAGCCGTAGCATAAGCCCCGCCGGAGCCGAAGCACCACCGCCGCCTCTGCCCGCCCGCGACCTCGCCTCCACGCGCGGTCGTCTGCTCGTGGCCTCGCCCCTGCTCGCCTCACTCGCCTGCTGACTGCCGCTGCTGCCACCAATGCCCGCCGCTGTCGCTGCCCTTGCTCGCGCTCGTCACGCCCCCTCCTCTGTCGCCTGCCGCTGCTTCCCCTGACCCGCCTGCCTACAGCGCCGCCGCTGCCACCGGCCTCCGCCCGGCCGTGCCCTCCCGCGCTGCTGCCCCCGCGCTCGGGCTTTCCCTCCCCCCCCCCCCTGTGACGCCCCCGGTCAATCGTACACTAATCATACACGCAAACGTGTACGATCAAGCCCAGGGACTCACGGGAAGATATCACAACACAACTCTAAACACAAATAAACGGAGGTCCACAATATTACAGCCAGGGATCCGAAGATCCGAATACATAAGTCAGTCATACAAATAATATCTGGGTACAGACATAGTTAGACAAGTTCTGCCTTAAGAAAGCTAGCACAAACAGCGACACTAGATCGAAAGGCGTTGGCCTCCTGCCTGGGAGCCTCGATCCTACTCCTGGTCAGCTGGCTCGATCCAGTAGTACGTGCCCTCTGGACCCGCCTGGTAGTAGGCTCCGGTGGTGGCGTCTGGCTCCTGGACTCCATCGTTTGGTGTATCATCAAGGTGGGGTGTATGGGGGAAAAGAGAAAATAAAGCAACCGTGAGTACTCATCCGAAGTACTCAGCAGCAAGGATCTATACTACATATGCAACATTATCAATGGAGAAAAGCTGTATATGTGGACTGGGCTGCAGAAATGCAGAATAGAGAGAAAGGCCTAGTCCTATTGAAGACTAGCATCTTCAACATCTTCTCAAAGCCATCATCTTGCAGCAGTAGAGAGAGTAGAATAGCATTTTATTTAGCAAACATGTTGAAGTACAGCTCAAAGATCCTTCCTCGACTCCCAGCGAGAAAGTAATCCCGAAGCTCCAATTAAGTAACAAGTATCCAGTTTAAGTAGTAGATCGGGATACACAAACTGAGCGTCCTTTACCGTAGGACCGGCTATCGATAGAAGATTCATCCCTGCAGGGGTGCACTACTGTTACCCAACACGCTCGATCAACCTGGCCGGACATACTTGCTGGTAATGCCCGTTCGGAAGATCAACACGAAGCACGCTCTACCTAGGCTCAGCAGAGGGTCAGCACGCCGGACTAACCTATGCACCCAGGGGTCTCGGGCCATCGCCCTGGGCACCCTGCGCGTTGCGTGGCTGGCGGGGTGCAGGCGGACACTGAACTCGCCAGTGAAGTATCCAGCCCAATCCCGACGATCAGCCCGCACGGTGAATCGTGCGTCTGATAAGCTTTCGGTGAAACGTACATCGCAGAGGGCCCCATAACCATTATCCGGCGGGTGGCAGTGCGTATAGGGCAAGTCGACCCACTCAGATCACACACCCAAATCCAATGGCTCAATTAGTATCAAGCGGAGACAATCAGAGTCTCTGATGCTCCGCCACAATGTCACACTCGAGTGCCCTTCCGGCACACCCGAAATCATAGATCCCCAGCGGGTACCCACCAGGGTGGACCCGCCGTGAAAAAGGTCAAGTAACCGTGTGGTCATATTCATCAGGGTGAACGTTGAGGTATCACCCTCGAGGTTCACACTGAGGGGTTGCACGACAGAGTCGTATCGGACATGGAGAAGGAGGAATCACCCTCGATGACCACGACCGTACAGCTATGCTGCAGAGTATTCATCAGGAGTGCGTACGAGGATCACCCTCGGCACTCGATAGTTACTACGCAGAGTCGTACAACTAAGGGGGTGTGAAGTGAGGCGTCTGTTCTTGATCGACGATCACGTTGATCGAGTCGTCGATGAACAAGCAGGGGCGACAAAGTAAGGTGGTGGGGTCACAGATGGTTCATACCAACCTATACTAAACAGTTATTATAGGCAGGTAAGGTAGCAATGAACAGGTTACAACAGCAGGCTATGCATCAGAATAGGAGCATACATTAACAGTAGCGAAATCTAATGCAAGCAGGAGAATAGAATGGGCGATATCTGGAATGCTCAAGGGGGGGGCTTGCCTGGTTGCTCTGGCAAGAGAGGGAGGTCGTCAACGGGCTGCTCGTCAGTAGCGTAGTCGTACTCGACAGCAGCGACGCCGGTCTCGGCGTCTATCGAGAGAGAGAGGAGGGGGAGAGAAACAATAATCACGGCAATAATGCAAACAATATGTATGACATGTCTAAATGATATGCGGGGTGTTCTACTGCCTCCTAACTAAATGATTTAGTTAATTTAGGAATTTATTCGGATTTATTTAATTAAAGTTGGACACATTCATTTATCGAAAACGGTCTAATTGTTCAACGTCTTATAGTTGCGGGCATCTGACGGAGATACCGAGGGCGTGTCCGGGTTCGTATCGTCGTTCTGAGCAAGTTTCATGTACAAAGTATTTTCATCGGAGTTACGGTTTTTATTAATATGATTTTCTAAAGTTTTATTAATTTCTGAAATTTAATTAATTATTTAATTCAACATTATCCGAAACAGTGCTGATGTGACATCAGCATGACCTCATGCTGATGTCAGCGGTTAATTAAGGTTAATTACTAATTACTATTTAATTACACTAATTAGTTAATTAGATTAACCTAATCAGGATTAATTAACTAATTAATTAATTATTATTTTTATTGTTTTTATTATTTTTTATTTTTTTATTTTTATTTGGGTCATGGGCCCCACGGTCAGTGGACCAGGGGCGGACACGTCCGGGCGTGCCCCTTTTGGGACCGGACATGTCCGGTGCCCAAAGGGGACGCACGGCGGGCGGGGGGGGGAGGGGGGCGGGAGAGGTGGGGAGGCGGGGGGGGAGGGGGCAGGCGGAGAGAGCGGTGGTGGAGGGAGAGGGCGGGGGGTGGTGGGGGGGAGGCGGTAGCGCGGAGGCGAGCGGGGCCAGAAGAGCCGAGAGCAGTAGCGAGGAGGGGAGCGCGCGTGTGCGAGGCCGGCGAGGCTGCGGTGCGGCGGGCGCGTTGCGCGAGCCGGCGAGCGCGGCGGAACGGCGGCACGGGGCGCGGTTGCGAGCGGCGAGGTGCGGGAGCAGAGAGGGGGGAAGAGGCCCGAGGCCTCACCGTGATCCGTAGGGACGGGGCAGCGGGGGTCGGGGTGGTCGACGGGGACGACGGGATGGGGAGGCAGGCCGGCGGGGACGAAGCGGCGAGTGCGGCGTGCGGCGGCGAGATGGAGACGGGGGGGGGCGGGGGGGGAGGAGGGGCGGGGGGGGGAGGGGGAGGGGAGCGGGGGAGCGGCCGGGAGGGAGGAGGGGGGGGAAAGGATAGGCCCCCGGGCGACGGCACGGTCGCCCCGATCCGATCGGATCGGGGGGAGGGGGGGGAGCGAGGGGGGGGGAAGTGGCACCGGGGGTTAGGGTTTGGGTCTCCTGGGGGAGGCCATATAGAGAGGGGGCGCAGGTGGGCCGGCCGGTGGGCTTCGGCCAGTGGGCGGGGGGGGTGTTGTGCTCTTTTTTTTCTGTTTCTTTTTCCTTTTCTTTATTCTCTTTTCTCCATGTTAAATGTTTAGGCCCCAAATGGTTTTTGTAAAAAGTGTGACCTATTCATAAATACCAGTGCATTATTCCCTAAACATAAATAGTTTGGGCAAACATAATTCCATATTTATTTCAGACTTAATAAATGGTTACTAAATATTATCTTTATCCAATGTTTGAGGTTGTTCGAGTCACTTATCCAATTCCAATGATGTTGGTTTCAATTTTAGAATAGCCTCTGGAATATTTGATATATCTGACATTTTAGCTCCTATGTTGGACAACTTTTATATTCCACTTTCATTTAAATTTGAATTTGACTTAGGAGTTGAAATGCAATATGATGCTAATGAGATTATGCACTGTTGATCATGCTAACATGTCATTATAAAAGTGATTACTGTTGCTAATCACGGGGGTGTTACAACTCTCCTCATCTATTAAGATTCTGTCCCGAGAATTAGAGGAAGACTGAAGAAAGAGGGGTATTCTTCGCGAAGACGATCCTCGCGTTCCAAGTGGCTTCATCTTCAGAATGATTTGACCACTGAACCTTGAGGAACTTGATTGACTTTTGACGTGTTCGACGCTCAGCTTGATCAAGAATACGGATGGGATGTTCTGGATAAGACAGATCTTCCCGTAATTCAAGCACTTCATGATCCACAGCTCGAATAGGATCCTGTGAAGCAGCGGCGGAGTTGGGATACATGAAAGACGTCATGTACTTGGAAAGGTTTGGCGGCAATTGCAACTGATATGCCACTTCTCCTCGACGGGCAAGAATACGGAATGGGCCAATGTAGCGAGGGGCTAACTGCCTTTGATTCCGAACCGATGAGTGCCTTTCAACGGAGTGACGCGGAGGTAAGCTTGCTCGCCAGGTTGATAGACTATTTCCCGGTGCTTTCGGTCATAGTTGCTCTTCGAAGACTGAGCAGATTTCAAATGTTCACGAACAATGCGGACTTGTTCTTCAGTCTGCCGAATAAGTCCGGTCCGACGAGTGAGCGTTCCCCAGTTTCTGACCAATTCAGAGGGGTTCGACACTTACGACCGTATAGAACTTCAAACGGTCCATCTCAGACTAGCTTGATAGCTATTGTTGTAAGAGAATTCGGCATACGGGAGAGATTCCTCCCATTTCTTACCGAAGGAGATGACGCAAGCTCGAAGCATATCTTCGAGCACTTGATTCACTCGTTCAACTTGACCGTGACTGAGGGTGAAAAGCGGTACTGAACGACAGATGTGTTCCCATAGCTTCTTGGAAACTATTCCAGAATCTGGAGGTGAAGAGGCTGCACGATCAGAACTGATCTCCAACGGAACACCGTGGAGTGACACATTCGGGAAACATACAAGTCTGCTAACTGGCTAGCAGTGATTGTCTCCTTAACAGGCAGAAAGTGGGCAACCTTAGAGAATCGGTCAATGACAACAAATATAGCATCATTACCCTCTGGGATTTGGGAAAACCAGTAATGAAATCCATTGGACCTTGTCCCATTTCCATTCAGGAATTTCCAGGGGTTGCAGGTTCCTGCGGGCCTTTGTGTTGAGCCTTAACGCGGCGGCAAAACGTCACACTAGAAACATAACGAGCAATGTCTCGTTCATATTAGGCCACCAGAATCTTTGACAAATGTCACGGTACTTTGTGCTACCAGGGTGAATGGACAAGGGAGTGTCATGAGCTTCCTTCATACGTTTTCCCTCTCATTCTTGAACTTGGGTACGAAGAGACGGTGTTGGAAAAATAGGATCCATCTGCATCAAGATGGAATTCCGACGGCTTTCTTTCTGAGGTATCGCTTGATCTTTTCAACTTCAGTGTCATACCTTTGCATAACCTTAATGCCGTGTTCTAAATCTGGTTCGACAACCAGGGTATTGAGATAACCCTGTGGGAATATGGAGGGTCAACTTGCAAAGCTCTTCATGGAGAAGAGGTTGTGTTTCTGAACCATAAGATTGTTGCTATAGGACTTGCGATCATCAACGCATCGGCCATTACATTAGCCGCCGGGGGTATATGAAATATTCATTCATAATCGGCAATTGTTTCGAGCCATCTTTGTTGCGAAGGTTCAGATCTGGTTGAGTATATAAATACTTCAAGCTTTGGTGATCCGTGTATATCTCGCAACGGTTACCGAGAAGGTAATGTCGCCATAGCTTCAAGGCATAGATAACCGCAGAAAGTTCAAGATCATGCACCGGGATAATTTTCTCATGAGGACGCAATTGTCGGGAGGCATAAGCAATCACTTTGCGCTCTTGCATTAGGACACAGCCTAATCCTTGACGAGATGCATCACAGTATATCACGAAATCCTTTTGGGAATCCGGGGTGTAGTACTGGGGCAGATGTCAATTATCTTTTAGTGTCTGAAAGCTTTCTTGACATTTTTCTGTCCACTCAAATTAAACACCTTTGTGAAGCAGATATGTCAATGGTTTTGCAATCTTGGAAAGTTCTTCAACGAATCGACGGCAATAACTAGCGAGTCCGAGAAAACTTCTGACTGCTTAACATTCTTTGGGGGAGTCCAGTCGAGAATAGCCTGAACTCGTTCGGGGTTAACAGCAATTCCATCCTTGGAAATCACATGTCCAAGGTAGTTACTTCAGGAAGCCAAATTCGCATTTGGAATACTTGGCATACAACTGGTGTTCTCGGAGCCTTTCAGAACAAGGCAGAGATGTTCAGCATGTTCCTCTTTATTTAGAATAGACCAGAATATCATCTAGATATACCACGACGAATTGTAGAGGTAATCATGAATATATAATTCATCAGACGGGAGAATGTAGCTGGAGCATTCGTTAGGCCAAATGACATGACGGTGTATTCATAGGAGCCATAACGAGTGACGAATGCAGTCGTTGGGAATGTCCTCTTCACGGACAGGATCTGTGTGATAACCCAACCTCAAGTCGGTTTAGAGAACACCGATGATCCGGCAAGTTGATCAAAAGATCATTGATACGGGGAGGTGGGTATTTATTCGGTTGTGGCTTGGTTAATGGGCCGGTAATCCTGAACCAATCGGTTAGTTCCATCCTTCTTCTTAACGAAGAGTGAAGGTGCTCCCCAAGCAGAGGAACTGGGGCGGATGAAACCACTCTTAAGTGACTTGTCGATTTTTCCTTAAGCTCAAGAAGGTGATGCGGAGGCATCTTATAAGGTCGCTTGGCAATAGGAACGGTGCAGGCTTCAAGTCGATGACGAACTCGACAGCTCTAGCCGGGGGTATTCCTGGAAGTTCTTCTGGAAAGACGTCTGGAAAATCTCGAACGACAGGTACGTTCTCGATCCCTTCCAGAGGTGAGGCGTTCAAAGCATTCATAACATATACCTCAGCTTCAGCGTCTCGTAGTAATTGGGCAGTGTATTCACTATCTCATCGGAGGGGTGAAGAAGTTGGATAATTTTAGTGGCACAATTGATCGAAGCAATGTGAGCTTTCAACCAATCCATTCCGAGTATGAGGTCTATGGTGGAAGACTCAGGATAATAGGGGGAAGCTAGGAATTCAAATTCCTCGATTTCAACAGGGACATTATGTGCCATCATAGTGGTTGACATTGGCCTCCCGGGGTACGGACAAACTATTGGCAGGTTCATCTTTTCGAATGCAATGTCATGAGATAATGCAAATGCTTCAGACATGAATGAATGCGATGCTCCTGAATCAAATAATACAGAAGCAGGTACTGAGTTAACAAGAGGGTACCCATCACAGTAGCAGGCTGATCCGGACTTCTTCAATGTCAATGTTGTAAGGCTTGACCACGACCACGTGAAGCAGACCCAGTATTATGTTGGGGTCTGATTGTTGCCACGGCCATATCCACGGCCAGCACGAGGAAAATCTAACTGATTCTGAGTCTGGCGGCAGTCTTTAGCCTGGTGGCCTGGTTTGCGGCACTTGAAAACACAAACCATCTTCAGGACGAAGAGGGGCATTGTTCTGAATAGCTTGAGCTTTGACGGCCTCGGTGGTGGAGGAGGCAGACGTAGTGCAGCATTGTTCTTTGGCGCAGAGGCATTGGGACGGAACGCGTTGTTGGGAATCCAAACTCTACGCTTCGGTGCGAGCCCGAAGATGAGCCAGCATCACGATAGCGCTTCTGCGAGTCCTTGTGTTCCATCTGAGCGGTCTCAACGAGAACGCTTGTTCACTAGAGTTGAGAAGTCATTGATGTCTTGAGCAGCTAGTGCAAGCTTGAGGGGGTGTAGTCCATTACGGAACTTCTCCTGTCTGCGAGCATCTGTGGCGATGTCTTCTAGCATAGCGGGAGAGATCAAGAAATTCCCGCTGATAAGCTTCGACGGTTTTTGCCCTGTGTGAGGTTGCGGAACTGGGTCTTCATGCGTTCCATAATTGCTTGAGGGATGTAACGTGTACGGAAACAGCCTGGAACTCATACCAATGATGATTGTTCCAACAGCAGCAAGTACGCTTGTGTGGTCCCACCATTGAGCAGCGGGGCCCTTTAAAAAAAGACCGCGAAGGTGACAAAGTTGGCGGGGGCGACATTAGCAGACTCCATCTCGTGAGGTGATGTCGCGGAGCCAGTCATCGGCATCCAGGGGCTTGTCAGAGTTGCGAAACTCTGGTTGGTTGAGTCGCGTAAACTCTGTCAAAGTTACTGAAGCTGGGTTCTGGTTCTGGTTGTTCTGATGCGGAAACTGAGCCATGATTCCAACCATGAACTGGCGGTTGAGCTCGAACTGTTGCATCATAGCTGCCATATAGTCTGGCGGTGGGTGGACGTTCAGGGGTACGACCACGACACGACCACCTGGTCTAACCATCCTGCTACGTACCAACAGGGGGTAGTTTAGTAAAAGCAATTGCGAGTGTTTAGCGACAAGTATGAGTAACACGACACATACCTCAAGCAGTGTAATAGATACATAACAGTAGTCGATTAAGACATACAGATCATACACAAGTCGGGTCATGCGGACAGCATAACGGCGCAATTAAAAGCTAGACATACTAGGCGGCGCGCAGGCACGCGGTAAGGAAGTACAAACGAGACATAGCAAAGGCACATCAACGTCGGAGAAAAACCACTGTAAGGGGTAACTGCGAGTGCGGACGACGAAATTCGTCGCGGAAGATCCTGTGCTCCATGTGACTCTGATGCAGAACCGGTCTCGAACTGTAAGAAGAGGTCCACGTGTAGGTGTGTGACCTCCCACAGCAGGCCAGTCAATACCAATACATCTGAGGCCTGCGCGGGTAAAGGATGTGCTCCGGATGTATCCTTGACGAACAGCGGCATCAACTGCGTCATAGCATCGTAAAGACGTGCTCGAGTGGCAACCAACTCGACGGCGAGAGCCCGAACAGTGCGATCCAGGCCTGAGTGCACTGAATCAGAACGCGGTGGTCATATCGGCGAGGCTCGTACGGGGCACAGAAGTGTGTAGTATCCGGTAGCATCTCCAGCAGGGGCATACGGAATGTATCGGAACTCAGAGTCATCCAAGATATCACTGAACTGTCCTCGAAGACGTGCGACAGCAGAGTAGGCGGCATCATGTACTGCCATCTCAATCGTTACGCCGATACCGTGGAAAAGGTGCAGCTCAGTGTCTGAGTCATTCTGCCGATCATAGATACAAACATCAGCATGGTACTGCTCCTGATTAAACTCGCGGTAATCCTCGTAAACCATGTACTCAGGGTACCAGCGGTAGCCAAGTCTGGTCATGAGAGCGATCAGGATAGCTGGAAAACCAGGGGCATTACGAGCCCAAGTGCGAAGCACAAGGTGTCGTAGGACGCGGTGGAAACAAACGGTCATCTGAAACAGAGGAAATTCAGATTTTTCAAATGACAACGAGAAGTTTAACACAACTCGGAGAGAAAGGTTAACAAAACAATGGAAAGGAAAATGATTATCGACTAATCGATCAATGACTGGGAAATCGCACAGATATCCAGCTCTCCGGGTAGAGGGATTTACGAGATCCTAAGTGCCGGCGTTAGTAAACTTTTATTTAACCCGAATAGAAGAGATATTAGAGTCCCAGAGTATAGACGAGGAATAAAAGATCCTAATACACCCAGTTGGCGACGTGGCCCGTAAGCCACACAGCCCAAGTTAGTAAATTAGTTTCTCGGTTTCTAGACTCAACTTCGGCCAAGGAATTTGAGGGGGGCTTCCTACAGGCAGTCGTGGCTCTGATACCAACTGGTGACGCCCCCGGTTCAATCGTACACTAATCATACACGCAAACGTGTACGATCAAGCCCAGGGACTCACGGGAAGATATCACAACACAACTCTAAACACAAATAAACGGAGGTCCACAATATTACAGACCAGGGATCCGAAGATCCGAATACATAAGTCAGTCATACAAATAATATCTGGGTACAGACATAGTTAGACAAGTTCTGCCTTAAGAAGGCTAGCACAAACAGCGACACTAGATCGAAAGGCGTTGGCCTCCTGCCTGGGAGCCTCCGATCCTACTCCTGGTCAGCTGGCTCGATCCAGTAGTACGTGCCCTCTGGACCCGCCTGGTAGTAGGCTCCGGTGGTGGCGTCTGGCTCCTGGACTCCATCGTTTGGTGTATCATCAAGGTGGGGTGTATGGGGGAAAAGAGAAAATAAAGCAACCGTGAGTACTCATCCGAAGTACTCAGCAAGCAAGGATCTATACTACATATGCAACATTATCAATGGAGAAAAGGCTGTATATGTGGACTGGGCTGCAGAAATGCCAGAATAGAGAGAAAGGCCTAGTCCTATTGAAGACTAGCATCTTCAAACATCTTCTCAAAGCCATCATCTTGCAGCAGTAGAAGAGAGTAGAATAGCATTTTATTTAGCAAACATGTTGAAGTACAGCTCAAAGATCCTTCCTCGACTCCCAGCGAGAAAGTAATCCCGAAGCTCCAATTAAGTAACAAGTATCCAGTTTAAGTAGTAGATCGGGATACACAAACTGAGCGTCCTTTACCGTAGGACCGGCTATCGATAGAAGATTCATCCCTGCAGGGGTGCACTACTGTTACCCAACACGCTCGATCAACTCTGGCCGGACATACTTGCTGGGTAATGCCCGTCCTCGGAAGATCAACACGAAGCAGCGCTCTACCTAGGCTCAGCAGAGAGGTCAGCACGCCGGACTAACCTATGCACCCAGGGGTCTCGGGCCATCGCCCTGGGCACCCTGCGCGTTGCGTGGCTGGCCGGGGTGCAGGCGCGACACTGAACTCGCCAGTGAAGTATCCAGCCCAATCCCGACGATCAGCCCGCACGGTGAATCGTGACGTCTGATAAGCTTTCGGTGAAACGTACATCGCAGAGGGCCCCATAACCATTATCCCGCGTGGTGGCAGTGCGTATAGGGCACGTCGACCCACTCAGATCACACACCCAAATCCAATAGGCTCAATTAGTATCAAGCGGAGACAATCAGAGTCTCTGATGCTCCGCCACAATGTCACACTCGAGTGCCCTTCCGGCACACCCGAAATCATAGATCCCCAGCGGGTACCCACCAGGGTGGACCCGCCTGTGAAAAAGGTCAAGTAACCGTGTGGTCATAATCATCAGGGTGAACGTAAGAGGTATCACCCTCGAGGTTCACACTGAGGGGTTGCACGACAGAGTCGTATCGGACATGGAGAAGGAGGAATCACCCTCGATGACCACGACCGTACAACTATGCTGCAGAGTATTCATCAGGAGTGCGTTACGAGGTATCACCCTCGGCACTCGATAGTTACTACGCAGAGTCGTACAACTAAGGGGGGTGTGAAGTGAGGCGTCTGTCTCTGATCGACGATCACGTTGATCGAGTCGTCGATGAACAAGCAGGGGCGACAAAGTAAGGTGGTGGGGTCACAGATGGTTCATACCAACCTATACTAAACAGTTTATCATAGGCAGGTAAGATAGCAATGAACAGGTTACAACAGCAGGCTATGCATCAGAATAGGAGCATACATTAACAGTAGCGAAATCTAATGCAAGCAGGAGAATAGAATGGGCGATATCTGGAATGCTCAAGGGGGGGGGCTTGCCTGGTTGCTCTGGCAAGAGAGGGAGGTCGTCAACGGGCTGCTCGTCGGTAGAGTAGTCGTATCCTGGTGCAGCGTCGTCGGTCTCGGCGTCTATCGAGAGAGAAGGAGGGGGAGAGAAACAATAAATTCCACGGCAAATATGCAAACAATATGTATGACATGCCTAAATGATATGCCGGGGTGTTCTACTGCCTAACTAAATGATTTAGTTAATTTAGGAATTTATTCGGATTTATTTAATTAAAGTTGGACACTATTCATTTATCGAAATCGGTCTAATTGTTCAACGTTCTTATAGCTGCGGGCGTCTGACGGAGATACCGAGGGCGTATCCGGGCCCGTATCGTCGTTCTGAGCAAGTTTCATGTATAAAATATTTTCATCGGAGATACGGTTTAAAAGATATGATTTTCTAAAGTTTTTATTAATTTCTAAAATTTAATTAATTATTTAATTCAACATTATCCGAAACAGTGATTGATGACGTCAGCATGACATCATGCTGACGTCAGCAGCCACCTGACAGGGTGGGTCCCACCTGTCATAGGCTGTTAGGTTAATTAGGTTTAATTAATTTAATTACTGATTAATTAACACTAATTAGTTAATTAGATTAACCTAATCAGGATTAATTAACTAATTAATTAACTAATTAATTATTTAATTAATCATTTTATTTATTTCTATTTTTATTTTCTATTTCTTTTAAATCGTTTTTAGGGGGGTGGGCCCCATCTGTCAGCGGCACAGGGGGGGCAGGGCCCACCGGGCAGTGGCCCATACGGCCACACGGGGCGGGCGTGGGCGCAGCCCGAGCGGGCGCGTCCAGGGTGCGCCCGGGCGCTGGCCACGGGCGCCGGCGAGGCGCGGCTGGACGGGTCGGTGGTGAGCGCGGGGCCACGGCGCGCGATGCGGACGAGCGCGCGGGCGAGGTGTGGGGGCGCGCGCGCGTGCGGGTGGCCGCGGCGAGCGGAGGCAGAGGCGAGAGGACGAGCGGCAGCGGCGGCTGGAGTGGGCAAAACATAATTCCATATTTATTTCAGATTTAATAAATGGTTACTAAATATTATCTTTATCCACTGTTTGAGGTTGTTCGAGTCACTTATCCAATTCCAATGATGTTGGTTTCAATTTTAGAATAGCCTCTGGAATATTTGTTATTTATCTGACATTTTAGCTCCTATGTTGGACAACTTTTATATTCCACTTTCATTTAAATTTGAATTTGACTTAGGAGTTGAAATGCAATATGATGCTAATGATGATTATGCACTGTCGATCATGCTAACATGTCATTATCAAAAGTGATTACTGTTGCTAATCACCGGGGGTGTTACAACTCTCCTCATCTATTAAGAATTCTCGTCCCGAGAATTAAGAGGAAGACTGAAAGAAAGAGGGGTATTCTTCGCGAAGACGATCCTCGCGTTCCCAAGTGGCTTCATCTTCAGAATGATTTGACCACTGAACCTTGAGGAACTTGATTGACTTTTGACGTGTTCGACGCTCAGCTTGATCAAGAATACGGATGGGATATTCTGGATATGACAGATCTTCCCATAATTCAAGCACTTCATGATCCACAGCTCGAATAGGATCCTTGAAGCAGCGACGGAGTTGGGATACATGAAAGACATCATGTACTTGTGAAAGATTTGGCGGCAATTCCAATTGATATGCCACTTCTCCTCGACGGGCAAGAATACGGAACGGGCCAATGTAGCGTGGAGCTAACTTGCCTTTGATTCCGAACCGATGAGTGCCTTTCAATGGAGTGACACGAAGGTAAGCTTGTTCGCTAGGTTGATAGACCATTTCCTGGTGCTTACGGTCATAGTTGCTCTTCTGACGAGACTGAGCAGATTTCAAATGTTCACGAACAATGCGGACTTGTTCTTCAGCTTGCCGAATAATGTCCGGTCCGACGAGTGAGCGTTCCCCAGTTTCTGACCAATTCAGAGGGGTTCGACACTTACGTCCGTATAGAACTTCAAACGGTGCCATCTTCAGACTAGCTTGATAGCTATTGTTGTAAGAGAATTCGGCATACGGGAGAGATTCCTCCCATTTCTTACCAAAGGAGATGACGCAAGCTCGAAGCATATCTTCGAGCACTTGATTAACTCGTTCAACTTGACCCTGTGACTGAGGGTGAAAAGCGGTGCTAAAAGACAGGTGTGTTCCCATAGCTTCTTGGAAACTATTCCAGAATCTGGCGGTGAAGAGGCTGCCACGATCAGAACTGATCTCCAACGGAACACCGTGCAGTGACACAATTCGGGAAACATACAAGTCTGCTAACTGGCTAGCAGTGATTGTCTCCTTAACAGGCAGAAAGTGAGCAACCTTGGAGAATCGGTCAATGACGACAAATATAGCATCATTACCCTTCTGGGATTTGGGAAAACCAGTAATGAAATCCATTTGGACCTTGTCCCATTTCCATTCAGGAATTGTAAGGGGTTGCAGAGTTCCTGCGGGCCTTTGATGTTGAGCTTTAACGCGGCGGCAAACGTCACACTCAGAAACATAACGAGCAATGTCTCGCTTCATATTAGGCCACCAGTATCTCTGACAAATGTCACGGTACATCTTTGTGCTACCAGGATGAATCGACAGAGGAGTGTCATGAGCTTCCATCATAACATGTTCTCTCTCATCCTTGAACTTAGGTACGAAGAGACGGTGTTGGAAAAATAGGATCCCATCTGCATCAAGATGGATTTTCGACGGCTTTCCTTTCTCGAGGTATCGCTTGATCTTTTCAACTTCAGTGTCATACCTTTGCATAACCTTAATGCCGTGTTCTAAATCTGGTTCGACAACCAGGGTATTGAGATAACCCTGTGGAACAATATGGAGGTTCAATTTGCAAAGCTCTTCATGGAGAAGAGGTTGTGTTTCTTGAACCATAAGATTGTTGCTATAGGACTTGCGACTCAAAGCATCGGCCATTACATTAGCCTTGCCGGGGGTATATGAAATATTCATATCATAATCGGCAATTGTTTCGAGCCATCTTTGTTGACGAAGGTTCAGATCTGGTTGAGTATATAAATACTTCAAGCTTTGGTGATCCGTGTATATCTCGCAACGGTTACCGAGAAGGTAATGTCGCCATAGCTTCAAGGCATAGATAACCGCAGAAAGTTCAAGATCATGCACGGGATAATTTTCTTCATGAGGACGCAATTGTCGGGAGGCATAAGCAATAACTTTGCGCTCTTGCATTAGGACACAGCCTAATCCTTGACGAGATGCATCACAGTATATCACGAAATCCTTTTGGGAATCCGGGGGTGCTAGTACTGGGGCAGATGTCAATTTATCTTTTAGTGTCTGAAAGCTTTCTTGACATTTTTCTGTCCACTCAAATTTAACACCTTTGTGAAGCAGATATGTCAATGGTTTTGCAATCTTGGAAAAGTTCTCAACGAATCGACGGCAATAACTAGCGAGTCCGAGAAAACTTCTGACTTGCTTAACATTCTTTGGGGGAGTCCAGTCGAGAATAGCCTGAACTCGTTCGGGGTTAACAGCAATTCCATCCTTGGAAATCACATGTCCAAGGTAAGTTACTTCAGGAAGCCAAAATTCGCATTTGGAATACTTGGCATACAACTGGTGTTCTCGGAGCCTTTCTAGAACAAGGCAGAGATGTTCAGCATGTTCCTCTTTATTCTTAGAATAGACCAGAATATCATCTAGATATACCACGACGAATTTGTAGAGGTAATCCATGAATATATAATTCATCAGACGGGAGAATGTAGCTGGAGCATTCGTTAGGCCAAATGACATGACGGTGTATTCATAGGAGCCATAACGAGTGACGAATGCAGTCTTGGGAATGTCCTCTTCACGGACACGGATCTGGTGATAACCCAACCTCAAGTCGAGTTTAGAGAACACCGATGATCCGGCAAGTTGATCATAAAGATCATTGATACGGGGCAGTGGGTATTTATTCTGGATTGTGGCTTGGTTAATGGGCCGGTAATCCTGAACCAATCGGTTAGTTCCATCCTTCTTCTTAACGAAGAGTGAAGGTGCTCCCCAAGCAGAGGAACTGGGGCGGATGAAACCACTCTTAAGTGACTTGTCGATTTCTTCCTTAAGCTCAAGAAGGTGATGCGGAGGCATCTTATAAGGTCGCTTGGCAATAGGAACGGTGCCAGGCTTCAAGTCAATGACAAACTCGACAGCTCTAGCCGGGGGTATTCCTGGAAGTTCTTCTGGAAAGATGTCTGGAAAATCTCGAACGACAGGTACGTTCTCGATCCCTTCCAGAGGTGAGGCGTTCAAAGCATTCAGAGCATATATCTGAGCTTCAGCGTCTCGAGTAATGCGGGCGGTATAGTTCACTATCTCATCGGTGGGGTGAAGAAGTTGGACGACTTTAGTGGCACAATTGATCGAAGCAATGTGAGCTTTCAACCAATCCATTCCGAGTATGAGGTCTATGGTGGAAGACTTTAGGATAATAGGGGAAGCTAGGAATTCAAATTCCTCGATTTCAACAGGGACATTATGTGCCATCATAGTGGTTTGACATTGGCCTCCAGGGGTTCGGACAACTATTGGCAGGTTCATCTTTTCGAATGCAATGTCATGAGATAATGCAAATGCTTCAGACATGAATGAATGCGATGCTCCTGAATCAAATAATACAGAAGCAGGTACTGAGTCAACAAGAAGGGTACCCATCACAGTAGCAGGTTGATCCTGGACTTCTTCAATGTCAATGTTGTAAGCTTGACCACGACCACGTGAAGCAGACCCAGTATTATAGTTGCGGGTCTGATTGTTGCCACGGCCATATCCACGGCCAGCACGAGGAAAATCTAACTGATTCTGAGTCTGGCAGCAGTCTTTAGCCTGGTGGCCTGGTTTGCGGCACTTGAAACACAAACCATCTTCAGGACGAAGAGGGGCATTGTTCTGAATAGCTTGAGCCTTTGACGGCCTCGGTGGTGGAGGAGGCAAACGTAGTGCAGCATTGTTCTTTGGCGCAGAGGTATTGGGACGGAACGCGTTGTTGGGAATCCAAACTCTACGCTTCGGTGCTGAGCCCGAAGATGAGCCAGCATCACGATAGCGCTTCTGCGAGTCCTTGTGTTCCATCTGAGCGGTCTCAACGAGAATAGCCTTGTTCACTAGAGTTGAGAAGTCATTGATGTCTTGAGCAGCTAGTGCAAGCTTGAGGTCAGGGTGTAGTCCATTACGGAACTTCTCCTGTCTGCGAGCATCTGTGGCGATGTCTTCTTCAGCATAGCGGGAGAGATCAAGAAATTCCCGCTGATAAGCTTCGACGGTTTTATTGCCCTGTGTGAGGTTGCGGAACTGGGTCTTCATGCGTTCCATAATTGCTTGAGGGATGTAACGTGTACGGAAAGCAGCCTGGAACTCATACCAAGTGATGATTGTTCCAACAGGCAGAGTACGCTTGTGTGTGTCCCACCATTGAGCAGCGGGGCCCTTTAAGAAAAAGACCGCGAAGGTGACAAAGTTGGCGGGGGCGACATTAGCAGACTCCATCTCGTGAGTGATGTCGCGGAGCCAGTCATCGGCATCCAGGGGCTTGTCAGAGTTGCGAAACTGCGTTGGGTTGAGTCGCGTAAACTCTGTCAAAGTTACTGAAGCTGGGTTCTGGTTCTGGTTGTTCTGATGCGGAAACTGAGCCATGATTCCAACCATGAACTGGCGGTTGAGCTCGAACTGTTGCATCATAGCTGCCATATAGTCTGGCGGTGGTGGACGTTCAGGGGTACGACCACGACCACGACCACCTGGTCTAACCATCCTGCTACGTACCAACAGGGGGTAGTTTAGTAAAAGCAATTGCGAGTGTTTAGCGACAAGTATGATGTAACACGACAATACCTCAAGCAGTGTAATAGATACATAACAGTAGTCGATTAAGACATACAGATCCATACACAAAGTCGGGTACATGCGGACAGCATAACGGCGCAAATTAAAAGCTAGACATACTAGGCGGCGCGCAGGCACGCGGTAAGGAAGTACACAACGAGACATAGCAAAGGCTACATCAACGTCGGAGAAAACCACTGTAACGGGGTAACTGCGAGTGCGGACGACGAATATTCGTCGCGGAAGGATCCTGTGCTCCATGTGCACTCTGATGCAGAACCCGGTCTCGAACTGTAAGAAGAGGTCCACGTGTAGGTGTGTGACCTCCCACAGCAGGCCAGTCAATACCAGCATACATCTGAGTCCTGCGCGGGTAAAGGATGTGCTCCGGATGTATCCTTGCACGAACAGCGGGCATCAACTGCGTCATAGCATCGTAAAGACGTGCTCGAGTGGCAACCAACTCGACGGCGAGAGCCCGAACAGTGCGATCCAGAGCCTGAGTGCACTGAATCAGAACGCGGTGGTCATATCGGCGAGGCTCGTACGGGGCACAGATAGCTGTGTAGTATCCGGTAGCATCTCCAGCAGGGGCATACGGAATGTATCGGAACTCAGAGTCATCCAAGATATCACTGAACTGTCCTCGAAGACGTGCGACAGCAGAGTAGGCGGCATCATGTACTGCCATCTCAATCGTCACGCCGATACCGTGGAAAAGGTGCAGCTCAGTGTCTGAGTCATTCTGCCGATCATAGATACAAACATCAGCATGGTACTGCTCCTGATTAAACTCGCGGTAATCCTCGTAAACCATGTACTCAGGGTACCAGCGGTAGCCAAGTCTGGTCATGAGAGCGATCAGGATAGCTGGAAAACCAGGGGCATTACGAGCCCAAGTGCGAAGCACAAGCTGTGTCGTAGGACGCGGTGGAAACAAACGGTCCATCTGAAACAGAGGAAATTCAGATTTTTCAAATGACAACGAGAAGTTTAACACAACTCGGAGAGAAAGGTTAAACAAAACAATGGAAAGGAAAATGATTATCAGACTAATCAGATCAATGACTGGGAAATCGCACAGATATCCAGCTCTCCGGGTAGACGGGATTTACGAGATCCTAAGTGCCGGCGTTAGTAAACTTTTATTTAACCCGAATAGAAGAGATATTAGAGTCCCAGAGTATAGACGAGGAATAAAAGATCCTAATACCACCCAGTTGGCGACGTGGGCCCGTAAGCCACACAGCCAAGTTAGTAAATTAGTTTCTCGGTTTCTAGACTCAACTTCGGCCAAGGAATTTGGAGGGGGGCTTCCTACAGGCAGTCGGCTCTGATACCAACTTGTGACGCCCCCGGTTCAATCGTACACTAATCATACACGCAAACGTGTACGATCAAGCCCAGGGACTCACGGGAAGATATCACAACACAACTCTAAACACAAATAAACGGAGGTCCACAATATTACAGACCAGGGATCCGAAGATCCGAATACATAAGTCAGTCATACAAATAATATCTGGGTACAGACATAGTTAGACAAGTTCTGCCTTAAGAAGGCTAGCACAAACAGCGACACTAGATCGAAAGGCGTTGGCCTCCTGCTTGGGAGCCTCCGATCCTACTCCTGGTCAGCTGGCTCGATCCAGTAGTACGTGCCCTCTGGACCCGCCTGGTAGTAGGCTCCGGTGGTGGCGTCTGGCTCCTGGACTCCATCGTCTGGTGTATCATCAAGGTGGGGTATATGGGGGAAAAGAGAAAATAAAGCAACCGTGAGTACTCATCCGAAGTACTCAGCAAGCAAGGATCTATACTACATATGCAACATTATCAATGGAGAAAAGGCTGTATATGTGGACTGGGCTGCAGAAATGCCAGAATAGAGAGAAAGGCCTAGTCCTATCGAAGACTAGCATCTTCAAACATCTTCTCAAAGCCATCATCTTGCAGCAGTAGAAGAGAGTAGAATAGCATTTTATTTAGCAAACATGTTGAAGTACAGCTCAAAGATCCTTCCTCGACTCCCAGCGAGAAAGTAATCCCGAAGCTTCAATTAAGTAACAAGTATCCAGCTTAAGTAGTAGATCGGGATACACAAACTGAGCGTCCTTTACCGTAGGACCGGCTATCGATAGAAGATTCATCCCTGCAGGGGTGCACTACTGTTACCCAACACGCTCGATCAACTCTGGCCGGACATACTTGCTGGGTAATGCCCGTCCTCGGAAGATCAACACGAAGCAGCGCTCTACCTAGGCTCAGCAGAGAGGTCAGCACGCCGGACTAACCTATGCACCCAGGGGTCTCGGGCCATCGCCCTGGGCACCCTGCGCGTTGCGTGGCTGGCCGGGGTGCAGGCGCGACACTGAACTCGCCAGGGAAGTATCCAGCCCAATCCCGACGATCAGCCCGCACGGTGAATCGTGACGTCTGATAAGCTTTCGGCGAAACGTACATCGCAGAGGGCCCCATAACCATTATCCCGCGTGGTGGCAGTGCGTATAGGGCACGTCGACCCACTCAGATCACACACCCAAATCCAATAGGCTCAATTAGTATCAAGCGGAGACAATCAGAGTCTCTGATGCTCCGCCACAATGTCACACTCGAGTGCCCTTCCGGCACACCCGAAATCATAGATCCCCAGCGGGTACCCACCAGGGTGGACCCGCCTGTGAAAAAGGTCAAGTAACCGTGTGGTCATAGTCATCAGGGTGAACGTAAGAGGTATCACCCTCGAGGTTCACACTGAGGGGTTGCACAACAGAGTCGTATCGGACATGGAGAAGGAGGAATCACCCTCGATGACCACGACCGTACAGCTATGCTGCAGAGTATTCATCAGGAGTGCGTTACGAGGTATCACCCTCGGCACTCGATAGTTACTACGCAGAGTCATACAACTAAGGGGGGTGTGAAGTGAGGCGTCTGTCTCTGATCGACGATCACGTTGATCGAGTCGTCGATGAACAAGCAGGGGCGACGAAGTAAGGTGGTGGGGTCACAGATGGTTCATACCAACCTATACTAAACAGTTTATCATAGGCAGGTAAGGTAGCAATGAACAGGTTACAACAGCAGGCTATGCATCAGAATAGGAGCATACATTAACAGTAGCGAAATCTAATGCAAGCAGGAGAATAGAATGGGCGATATCTGGAATGCTCAAGGGGGGGGCTTGCCTGGTTGCTCTGGCAAGAGAGGGAGGTCGTCAACGGGCTGCTCGTCAGTAGCGTAGTCGTACTCGACAGCAGCGACGCCGGTCTCGGCGTCTATCGAGAGAGAAGGAGGGGGAGAGAAACAATAAATTCACGGCAATAATGCAAACAATATGTATGACATGTCTAAATGATATGCCGGGGTGTTCTACTGCCTAACTAAATGATTTAGTTAATTTAGGAATTTATTCGGATTTATTTAATTAAAGTTGGACACTATTCATTTATCGAAATCGGTCTAATTGTTCAACGTTCTTATAGTTGCGGGCATCTGATGGAGATACCGAGGGCGTGTCCGGGTTCGTATCGTCGTTCTGAGCAAGTTTCATGTACAAAGTATTTTCATCGGAGTTACGGTTTATTTAATATGATTTTCTAAAGTTTTTATTAATTTCTGAAATTTAATTAATTATTTAATTCAACATTATCCGAAATAGTGCTGATGATGACATCAGCATGACCTCATGCTGATGTCAGCGGTTAATTAAGTTAATTACTAATTACTGTTTAATTAACACTAATTAGTTAATTAGATTAACCTAATCAGGATTAATTAACTAATTAATTAATTATTATTTTTTACTGTTTTTATTTTTATTATTTTTATTTTTATTTGGGTCATGGGCCCCACTGGTCAGTGGACCAGGGGCGGACACGTCCGGGGCGTGCCCCTTTTGGGACCGGACATGTCCGGTGCCCAAAGGGGACGCACGGGCGGGCGCGGGCGGTCGGGGGCGCGGCGAAGCGTGGGCGCAGGCGAGCGCACGCGGGGCCGGAGGCGGGGCGGCGGCGCGGTGGCTGGAGCGGCCGCGGGCGGCAGCGCGGTGGCTGGAGCGGCAGCGGGCGGCGGTCGCGCGGAGGCGAAGCGGGGCCAGATCCGCGAGCAGTAGCGAGGCAGGGCACGCGCGCGCGTGTGCGAGGCCCGGCGAGGCTGCGGTGCGCGCGGGCGCGTGCGCGAGCCGGCGAGCGCGGGCGGAGCGGCGGCACGGGGGCGCGGTGCGCGCGGCGAGGTGCGGGAGCAGAGAGGGGGGAAGAGGCCCGAGGCCTCACCGTGATCCGTAGGGACGGGGCAGCGGGGGTCGGGGTAGGGTCGGGAGAAGAGCCGGAGAAGGAGAGGGGAGGAAGGGAAGGAGGGGAAGACGCACAGAGGAAAGGGACGGACCTGTAGGAGGAGAGAGGGAAGAAGCTGGGGCCGGAAGGGAGGAGGGAGGAGAGGAGGGGCAGAGAGAGGTATAGAGAGGGAGAAGGCCTAGGCGAAGGGAGAGAGAGGGGTAGGGTGCGGTGGCGTAACGGCGACGGCGACAGGATCCGGGGGCGACGGCACGGTCGCCCCGATCCGATCTGGATCGGGGGGGAAGGGGGGGGAGCGAGGGGGGGGAAGTGGCACCGGGGGTTGGGTTTGGGTCTCCTGGGGGAGGCCATATAGAGAGGGGGGCACAGGTGGGCGGCGGCTGGGCTTCGGCCCAGTTGGGCCGGGGGGGGGGGGTGTTGCTCTTTTTTTTCTTTTTTTTTTCTTTTTCCTTTTCTTTATTCTCTTTTCTCCACTGTTAAATGTTTAGGCCCAAATGGTTTTTGTAAAAAGTGTGACCTATTTCATAAATACCAGTGCATTATTCCCTAACACCAAAATTAGTTTGGGCAAAACATAATTCCATATTTATTTCAGACTTAATAAATGGTTACTAAATATTATCTTTATCCACTGTTTGAGGTTGTTCGAGTCACTTATCCAATTCCAATGATGTTGGTTTCAATTTAGAATAGCCTCTGGAAATTTTGCTATATATCTGACATTTTAGCTCCTATGTTGGAAACTTTTATATTCCACTTTCATTTAAATTTGAATTTGACTTAGGAGTTGAAATGCAATATGATGCAATGATGATTATGCACTGTTGATCATGCTAACATGTCATTATCAAAAGTGATTACTGTTGCTAATCACGGGGGTGTTACACCCCCCCCCCCCCCCCGCTGCTCGCCCCGGGCCTCTGCCGTGGCGCCTCCCTGGTCGCCCGCCCGGCTCCCCACCGCCCCGCCGCGCCTGCTCCGGTCGGCCATGCCCGCTGGGCCGAGCTAGCTCCGCCCACCGCTGTCGCGGCTCGCCCCCACCGCGCCTCGCCGACACCCGCTACCGCCCGCGCTTGGCCGCTGCTCTGCCTCGCGCGAGGCCATGGCCGAGCACAGTCGTGCCGGCTGTGCCACTATTTGGTGGGACCGTCCCCCTCCTCACGCCGCCTACCGCCGTCGCCTCCTGCTGCTGCTCCCGCCTGCTGGCCACCGCTTCGCTCGCCGCCGCCGCCGCCCGCCGGCGGCCAGCCACGTCCGCGCCCGGCTCCACGGCCCCGGCCGCGCCCTCTGGCCTCGCCTCTGGCGGCTTCGGGTGCGGGCGCCAGCGCCCACGCCTGCCCGTTAAGGCCCCTGTGCCACTGACGAACGGGGCCCACACCCAAAAGTTTAGAATAAAAAAAGAACTAAATAAATAATTTAATTAATTAATTAATTAAACTTAATTAAGGTAATTAACTAGGTTAATTAGCATAATTAACTAAACTTAGTTAATTGAATCTGTTAATTAGTTAGGTCTATGACAGTGGGACCCACACGTCAGTTTGACCCAGTCATGATGACGCAATAAACATTTTCGAATTAAATTAAATCTGTTATTTTCAGAAATTGATTAAATCTTTATAAATTAATATAAAATAAACCGTAGCTCGGATCGAAAAACTTTGTACATGAAAGTTGCTCAGAACAGTGAGACGAATCCGAATACGCAGTCCGTTCGTCCGCCGCATGTCC
Source organism: Thinopyrum elongatum (assembly GCA_011799875.1). Lineage (NCBI taxonomy): Eukaryota > Viridiplantae > Streptophyta > Magnoliopsida > Poales > Poaceae > Thinopyrum > Thinopyrum elongatum. Next base: position 515,084,496 of record CM022298.1, read on the forward strand.
CTAGCATAGCGAACATGCAACAATCCACCTCCGTTTCATCTGTCCGAAAATGCCTAACACCGGGAATACTTTCCCGGATGTTTCCCCCTTCACCAGTATCGCGTAGTACCGCGTTAGATCACACCTAGCACCGTTTATTGCCATGTCATGCATCTGTTTGCGTCGTATTTATTGTTTCTTCCCCCTCTTCTCTCCGTTAGACTTCGAGACTGACGCCACTGTTGCTGCCCCGTTCGACTACGGTGTTGACGACCTTACCTTTGCCGCCGAGCAACCAGGCAAGCACGCCCCCCTTGAGCATGCCTATATCGCCTATTCTTTCTCTCTTATGCTTGCATTAGAAATTGCTGCTACTACTGTTTAACCTATTCTAATGCATAGCCTGTTTATTGTAACCTGCTATTGAAACCTTACCTGCTTATCCTAAAACTGTCTAGTATAGGCTGGGTAGAGACCTATCAGTGACCCCACTTGTCCCGATTGCCCTGCTGGATCATCAGAAGACTCGACGACCAGGCCCCAGCACCGCACATCACCCCCTTAGTTGTAACGACACTGCAGCGTTACTATCAAGTGCCGAGGGTGATACCTCGTGTAGCACTTCTGATGTTAACTCTGTAGAGTAGCTATTCGGTCGTGGTCATCGAGGGTGATTCCTCCTTCACCACTTCCGATAACGACGCTGTCGTGCAACACCTCAAGTGTGAACCCATCGAGGGTGATTCCTCCGAGTTCACCTTGACGGATACATAGGGTAGGAATCCAACGAGGGTGATACCTCGGATTCCCCTGATGTTATGGACACACGGATACTTGGACTTTACCCTGTTACTTGGAAAGGCGGGTCGACCCTGAGGGGTACCCGCGTGAGCCTAAGTGGCGAGTGTTGTGGAGACGGGTTGACCTGGAGGTTACCCGAGATACGAATATGAGGCGTGGCCGGGCATTCTTGGCCCTTACCGCAAGTCCTCGAGACGGGGCGACGGGGTCACATCGATCGTGAGTCTCTGCTCGTTACCGCAAGCCCCTAGTCCACTAACGATTTGGATATTTGATCCGAGCAGGCCTCTGGCCTGATAGCACTAACCATCACATGGGCATAGTATGGGCGTTCTGCATTGTAGCATCAGCCGAAAGCTCTGTCAGACGTCCAGTGCAGCATCGCGGCACGGCTGGGCTGGTGCCATCCCGAGGGGTGGTACCGAGATTCGCCGTGTGCGCAACGACTCGGAGGGCGAGGGGCGATGGCCCAAGACCCCTTGCGCTTAGGAGGTAGACCAATGGGGACCTCTCTGCTGAGCTGTAGGTAGGGTTGCGGTGTATCGTTTGGCCGAGGCCGGGCATGACCCAGAAAAGTGTGTCCGGCCGGAGTTAATCGAGCGTGGTAGGTAAGTTGGTGCACCCCCTGCAGGGAAGAAAACATCTATCGATAGCCGGTCCTACGGTAAAAGACACTCGGAGTTGTATCCCGATCGATACAACTAGAACTTGAGATGAGACTTGGCTCTGGGATTGTTTTCTCGCAGGGAGTCGAGAAAGGATCTCTGGGTGAGGTTGAGAATTAATGATACTACTACTCTATACTGTACTACTCTACACTCTTCTAATGCTGCAAGACCGTTGAAGATGCTAGTCTTCGATAGGACTAGGCCTTCTCTCTATTCTGGCATTTCTGCAGCCCAGTCCACATATACAGGCTTACTTTGATAATATTGCATATGTAGTGTAGATCCTTGCTTGCTGAGTACTTCGGATGAGTACTCACGGTTGCTTTGCTTTCTTTTTCCCCCATATCCATTTGATGCAACCAGATGACGGAGCCCCTGAAACAGCTGCCCCTGCCGACGATCGCTACTACTACCCCGAGGGGGGATACTACTACGAGTTGGCCGACGACCAGGAGTAGGTTCGGAGGGTCCCAGGCAGGAGGCCTGCGCCTTTCGATCGTAGCTTTTGTTTTGCCCCGCCTTTCTAAAGGCTTATCTGTTTCTGTTTCATATCTGTACTCAGATATCTGATGCTTCCGCTGACGCTTGTACGCAAACTTTTGTATTCGAGCCCTCGAGGCCCAGACTTGTAATATAAAGCTTGTATGACTTTATTTATATTTTAGAGTTGTGTTGTGATATCTTCCCGTGAGTCCTTAGGCTTGATCGTGTGCATTTACGTGTATGATTAGTGCACGATTGAGCCGGGGGCGTCACAGACGGGACCATCCCTTGGCCCAGCCCACGCCACACGGCCACGCCCTAGCCTCCTCCATCTTCCGGAAGACCTCCTCGGCCCGATCCCCGACGCTGGCCAAGAGGCCGAGCCGCTCCATCATGCCGGAGATGGACGCGTCAAACCGCTCGGCCCGGTCCCCGTCTCCGCCTCCTCCCCTACACCTCCCGCCTCTCCTTGGGAGGCCGGCAATGGCAACAGCAACAGCAGCCCAGCAGGAGCGCTGGTAGTACGCCGATCGAGCGCGTCGCAGCCCTAGAATTGCTTGTAACTAGTTGCATTAAAGCATTCATATCATCATGTTTAAATTTTTTTTAATTTGAATTGGGGATGTTTAAACCCTAGCACCAAATGAAATTGAACTAGGATCAAAATAAAATATTTTCAATGAACCCAAAATGCCCTTTAGAAAAGTTCATGATTTTTTAAAAAGGTGAAAACCTCTGTCAAAAATTATGCACATATTTCTAGGACATTCTGGATTTTTGAATTAGTCCATATTGTATTTGAGTTGGGGCATTTAAATCCTATAATTATTTTAAATGCTCCAAATGTTCTGGAAGCTAGTGAGGGCCTTTGAAATAATTCTTAGAGATCCCACAAAAAGTTTCAGAATTTTTAGAAATGATTGGATTTGAAAATCAAATCAAAAACAAGTTGCATAAATAGAAAACAGAAACAAAAAAGAGAAAAGCAGAGAAGCAGAGAAGGCCTACCTGGTAGCCCACTCACCTGGCCTGCTCCTGTAGCCGACGGCCTAGCCCACCAGGGCCTCCCTGTCGTCTTCCACCTCCTGCTGGCAGGAGGGCGTGTGCTCGCCGCGCGCGCCACCTCCACCCTGCCTGGTTGTTCCCTCGACGGTCTGGACGTCCCTGGAGACACCACGTACCCCGTGACCTCTCTCTCTCGCACCCGCAACCTCTTCCCTCCCCTCCGCGCTCTCTCTCTCTCACGGCCGCCCGAACGAGCCGGAGCGCGCCGCCGCAAAGCACCACGCCCACCGCTGTCCCCTTGCCCCGTGGCCGTGTCCTCTAGCTCCGCCTCGATGTTGTGAAGATCCAAGCCGAAGAACGCGCCCTCGGATGCCTGGAGCCATCGCCATCGAGCTCGCCACCGCCGCATCTGGCCGCTGGAGGTCGCCGTCGATTCGTGCGCTGGAGGTCGTCCCCGAGCCCGCTGAGACTGCCGTCGATCCCTCTGTGAGCTCCTACGCCGCTCCCCCTTACTTCTGCGCTCGTTTGCCTCACCTAGGCCGTAGTTCCGCCGGAGCCGTGAGCTCCTCGCCGCCGGCGATGACACAGCCGCGGCCACGATCATTGCAGCCCGTGTTCGAGCACACCAGCGTGCTCAGGACGTCTCCGCGAACCCGTAGCCACCAGCAGCTTCCCCTCCCGCGCTCTCTAGCGCCGAACCCGACTGCTCCCGAACTCCGGCCGCCGCCCAAGTGTTCGCCGCCGGTGAACCAGACCACCCCACGACCCCCTGACGCGCCCCCTGGATGCGGGCGAGCGCAAGCTTGCCTCCGGTGCCCTCGGCGCGTCCAGCCGTGGCCGGAAACGGCCGGCCGACGAGCACCGTTGTGCCCCGGTTAGCGCCGGTGATAGCCGCCGACGTGGCATGGTTAGTTAGCGCTAATGACCGCGTTAATTGCCCTCTGATCCAATGACATGTGGGCCCCCTACCCAAAATTAATTAGATTAATTTCCTGTTTAGATTAGTATTAACCCTAGTTGGCCCCGCCTGTCAGCTATGACTTGGCCACGTCAATATTGATCAAGCCCACTGGTCAGCCTTTGTTCCTGCCCTGTTTCATTGACGTGCGGGCCCCACTGGTCAGGTTTGACCCTGGTCAGCCCCGGTTGACCTGCTGACGTCATACTAAGTTTTCTGGATTAAAAATAATTCAAGAAATTACAGAAAATTGTTTAAACTTCTAAAAAAATATAGAAATTCAACCTTAGCTCAGATTGAAATAATTTATATATGAAAAATTATCAGGGAAAAAATATATCCATCTGTACCATTTTCATGCATATTTAAACAACTTATACTTACTGATTAGGTCAAATTCAAATAAGGGCATTTAAAATGCTTAAGTTTGGAGTTGCATTTGAATCCTTGATTCAAATGGGCTTCATTTAAATTATTGCTAGATGCATTAGTGCAAATCATAGCATTCTTGACATGTCATGATCATGCATCATATTGTTGCATTTGTTTGTGTATTGATTGCCGGCACCGTCCTTCTCGATAGGTCCTGCTCCGGAGAGTGTTCCAGAGTACCTGTCTGAGGAGCAGTGCTCTACGTTTGATCTTCCAGGCAAGCAAACCCCCTTGATCACTCCGATACAATCCCACTCTCTTGCTCCTGCTCTCTTTTACTGCATTGGGACAACAACGATTCAACTGTTACATGTTGCGGTAGTTGAGCCCATTCCTCTGCATGACCTGTCTTTGCCACAGTAAATAGTTAAAACCCACTAGCATGAGTAGGAGTTGTTTGAGCCATCATGTGCCTACTCATTCATGATTGCTTGTTATGCCTGCTATGCTTAGAGTTGTGTCAGACCTGATTCATCTGGGATGGATTGGGATGGTGTTGAACATGTCCTACTGTTGAGAGCTAAGTGTGAACATGATTTGGTAAAGGTAGCGATGAGAGGCCATGTAGGAGTACATGGTGGGTTGTCTCATTGAAACCGTCCTTAGGAACTGTGTTCTGTGTTTGTGATCCAAGACAGCTACTACCACGCATTGGGCCCGAAACCCATGGACCCTCTCGACTTATTATTCGCCTTGATCTCTGTTCAGGAGTTGCAACTAGTTTCTGGTGTTTGTAGGTAGTGCTATTTGTCTACCAAGTGGCACCTGGTACGGGTGGGCTTGGGACAGACTAGGCACAGTGGCACGGTGTATCAAGTGGCACCCGAATGGTGGGCTTGGGAACCCTGCTCACATCGTTTGGGGCCGTGATGAAAACTTCGGTCACACTTCCTTTGCGGGTTCAGCCTCGGATAGGCGATAAACCTGGACTAGAGTCTTCGTGGTTAGTCAGGTCGTGGCCGACACCCTCGCCAGACTTCCGCTTGAAGGTTGCCGAGATACATGACGTGTACATGGCGATAAGTGGGGAAAGCGTGTGTGAAGAAGTACACCCCTGCAGGGTAATATGATCTATTCGAATAGCCGCGTCCGCGGATATGGACTACTTGGAAAGCTTATATGGTTCATAGATAACTGGAAGTGGATACTATAAAATGCGCAAGATAAGCGTGAGTGCTATGGATGGCCTTCTCGTAGGGGGACGGGAGCGGATCCATGGTGGTGTATTGATATGGTGAACATGTGAATTCGTGTGCGCCACCTCAAAGAAGTTAATGGCAGTCGTAGTTCAGGATAGCCACTGAGTCAAAGCTGGTTTGCTGCAGTCAAACTCCACTACCCCTTTGTTGACACCTGATGCATAACTAGTTAGTTCTGATGTAAGTCTTGCTGGGTACATTTGTACTCACGTTTGCTTAATTTATGTTTTTGCGGAGAGACTTCAGTCTCACTAGTAGTTCTTCGTGGGCTTCGACAATTAGCTTGGGAATCCCAGACAGATGTCTTTCTTTTTAGCTGTCTGTACTCAGACAGGATTAGCTTCCGCATATGCTTGTTGCTTGTGTGACTCTGTATGTTGGGTCATGAGACCCATGTTTGTAATATCATGCTATGTATGGCTCCTCGGAGCCTTTTAATTAAATACTTTGAGTCGTAGAGCTTTTGTTGTGATGCCATGTTGTATCTGCACATATCGAGCATATTGTGTGTATGTTATTGAAATGCTTTGGTATGTGTGGGGTTCAACACCTAGTTGTTTATTCTTAGTAGCCTTCCTTATGGGAAAATGTCTCCTAGTGCTTCCACCAGAACACATGGATTGATCGGCATGTGTCCTTCTTTGCTCCTGTGTCTGTCCCTACGGAAAAATGTCACGCGGTGTTCACCGGAGTCCTGATAGCTTGCTACAGCCCGGTTTCACTCGCTGCTGACCGACACGTGCATTGCTGGGTCATGTATGTCTGTCCCTATAAGTTTGTGCCACCTTGGGTTTACGACTAGTCATGTCGGCCTGGGTTCTCTATCATATGGATGCTGGCGACACAATCATATACGTGAGCCAAAAGGCGCAAACGGTCCTAGCCAAGGTAAGACTGCAGCCGTGGGAATACCGTGCGTGAGGCCGCAAAGTGATATGATGTGTTACATGTTGGATCGGTGTGACTTAGGATCGGGGTCCCGACAGCTTCTCGCAGACGAGCCGCTCCTCCTCGCGCCGCGCCGGTCGGTGAGCACCTACGACGCCTCGGCTCATCCCCCTCTTCCCGTTATCCTCTCTCTCCCCTGCTTCTTCTCCCTCTACTCCTCTCTAATCTAATCTCGAATCCCCCCTCTACGGTTGACGAAACTACAAACCGATTGTCTGAATGGAACCATGACATCGATGTGCATCTTTTTCGAATAGACCTTATCCCAAATCAAAGTACCGTTGTGTAGATCAAAAGGGACGAAGAAAGGGGATTAGGAAGGAGTTTAGTGGAGGTAGGAGAAGAAACCACGTACAAGCTCGCATCCCTGGTGTATTCGCTCGTGCAACGGGACCCATCGCATGCACTCGAGGTGGCTCGGCCCAGCTTGGTTCATAAAAAACGGCCGATTCGGCCGTTCCTCCAGAGCCAGGTTGAGGCCTGCTTTGAGGTTCGTGCGGGGCAAGTTTTGGATGCAGCCCAGTCAATCAAACAAGTCAGATTCTTCCCGCGTGGGGTTGGTTGGGATGGATGCAGGCAACCAAACACGTCCTTTGAATACGTACATTGGCTATGAAGAGCCGATCGATTCACAACCATGCAATGTACTCGACCTCGACAGTTAAAAATGTGCAAGAGTGACCCCGATTGGTCATCGATTTGATCTAGAAAAAAAAACTGCCCAAACAAGACCTCGACAGTTAAGAGCATCTCCAACAGGCGCGCAAGGCGCGGCGCGCTAAAAACAATTTTACAGCGCGGAAATAGCTTTTTTTTCTCGCGGCGGGGCGCTAGTTCCAGCGGCCGCTGCAAAATATTGCGTGCGCGAGCCGCTCCAACAGGCTCTACAAAAAATCGACGCGCGCGAGCAACCAAAACACATACGAACGATATTTGAAACAACATATAGATAAAATTCAACGATACAAATAGTGTAGTTCAACCAAACACCACAAACTAGTCCGATACAAATAAAATAGATAAAAACTACGGTGCAACTAAAAACTAGAAACTACTCCGAGTCGTCCTCCTCCTCGCTGGTGTCGTCCGACGTCGACAGAAACACGTCTTCCCACCGAGGATCGTCGTCGTCAAAGAATAGCGGATGTCTCAGGTCGCATTGCGATATCGCCAGTGCCTTCCGCCGACGCCTGTCCGCCCGTTCCGCGCGCCGCCTTGCCCTCCTCTCCACCCAGAAGGCGTTCTCGTCGGCGACGTCCTGCGGGTAGCGCTGGCGCCACTCCGCCATGGCTAGCTCTTCCGCCTCAGCGATGAGGAGGCGGCGCTGCTGCCTACGGTCTTCCTGACGGTCGCCGTCGGTTACTAGCCGCGACGGAGGCGCGAGTTCCTGCGCCTGCTCGCACGTCTACACGTCATGAAAGTTCATCTGCGAGCGTGGCCTCGAGAGGTGCCACGCCGCAGCGTCGTACACGCGGGCGGCCTCGTGCGCGGTCTTGAACGTCCCGAGACCGAGACGCGCGCCACCGGAGCGGATCTCCGCGTAGAACGCGCCGGAAGGGCGGACGCGGACGCCGCGGTAGCCGGAGCTGCTCCGGCGGCGCGACAGCATGTCGGCGGCGGGGGAGTCGGCGGCGGGGGAGAAGGCGGCGGCGGCGGGGCGCCGGATGCGAGGAAGAACAGGGCGGCGGGGCGGGCTCGAGTGTGCGGTTGACGGCTCGGGCGAGCTCGAGTGTGCGATTGACGGCTCGGGCGCGCGTGTTTTATAGAGCGCGCCGGTCGTCGCGCGCCGGGTCGTTCTTTCACGCGCGCGCGATTCTTTGCCGCGCGCGCTGGAGCGCTCCACGGTTCCCGCTCGTACTAAAACATCTGTTTCCGGTACGCGATATTTAGCGTCGCTGTTGGAGATGCTCTAAGGAACTCTCCGAACCTACCCAAAGACATCCCTGCAATCGTCTCTGGAGCAAACCATGATGCAGATCAAATGCAACAAAGTGAAACACCTCTCGTGAAAGAACAGCACAGTTCCTTTCAACATCCCGTTTGACCTGTCCACCATTTTTCCTTCTTTTTTTTTTGAGAAACACCATTTTTCCTTCTTGATGAAACAGGAAAGGGCCGGGCCGGGTCAAACGCAGTAGTCACCGAACAAGAGAGGAGATGCGTTTCGTACTATGATGGGAACGAACAGTGACCCCGATTGCTCGGATGGCCGAGACCGGTTACGTCGCCGCTCCTGCCGATCCACCCCCCTGCGCGCGACTCGCTGGCGATCATGCACAGCACAGTCCGCGCCAACGACGCAGGCAACAGCGCCAGTGATGGGCAGGACCGGTAGTTGATGAGAACACGTAAGCCTGGCCCGACGACAGCGGAGGGTGGCCGCCATAAATGAGGGTGGCCGCTGCTCTCGCAGTAGTCCTCTGCCACACGGGCGCGGCTCGGATTTTGGCGCAGGCTGCGACGAGGGGTGCTCCAAAAAAACCACTGGCAAGGGCAGAGGTCCTGCGCTGGGAGTGTGGGGGCGATCGAGCGTCGCAGAGGGGCGCGGAGTGCTAATAAATGCGCGCGCGGTGGAGTGGCCAGGACGGCGTGATTGAACGGGACGGGCAGGGAGAGGGAGGGGATCGGTGGAGGGCTGGAGGCTTTTGTTTTGGGCTACGAGCCCTGTGATGAGACCCTCCGCGTCTGTCCCGTCCGCATCGGGCTGGCGGGGCTGGCTCCGTCGTCGGTCGCCGTGCACCGGTTTCGTGATCCGCGAGATCGGCGATGCAGTCCGTCCTCGGCGGATGTCACGCGTGGGGTAAATGCATAGGAAGCTCTTGTCTTTTCACCGCAGCTGGAGCCTGGAGGAGCTTGCTCGGGGAACGCTCCATTCGCCGTTTTGTATGGGTTGGGAGCGGAAAGACTGGCGCCGTTTGGGTGCATGGAATTCAGGTTAAGATTGAACCTCTTTCTTATTTTTTACTCCAGAGAGAGAGAGAGAGAGCGCGCCTTTTGTTGGCTTGGGAGTGTGAGCTCTCTCCCCTCCTCTGCCAGTCTGGGAGCTGAAAGGCAAAGGGATCGCAAGCATGATGGGGCGCTTCCGTACGCAGATGTTTTCTCTTAATCAGAGTGGTGTTTGCCAGTTAGCAAAACCGAGCACTTTAATAATGTGTTTAAGCCTAAGGTTGATGGCAGCATCGCCTCCACGAGAGAGCTACGACAACAAAAACACGAACGTGACTTGATCAAACCATGCATATCTCTCTAAGTACAAATGAAAAGAACTAATCAATCGATTAGTTTGCCGTCGCAGGCAGGCCTGCTAGCAACACGTTTTAGACTGCTTCCTCGTTGCTCACGTGGGAACTAGTGAAGAACAGTTCCTTCATACCCACATGCTCCCGGACACAACAAACACAAATGCTCTTCGATCCTCCTTTTCTCCAATCACTATATATAAGAGCCCCCTACAACCCTTCGAGGCATCACCGTGCAGCATCAGCACAATCACTACTCCCTCCGTCCCGGTGTATAAGTCATTCGCGTAGTTCTAGGTCGATAATTTAACTATCTAAATATGTATTATATTTGGCAAAAAATATATAATTAGAAACTACATCCGTGTAGAAATCTAGTGGTATACTTTTCATGACATATAACACATATTTAATTCATCAAATCGATGACCTAAAACTACGCGAATGACTTATACACCGGGACGGAGGTAGTAGCACTTTCCCTAGAGATTAAACACACTCGATTCAGTGAGATTCAGTGAGAATCAACGCTCGCATTCAAGTGGCGGCAAAGTTCTTCCTCCTTGCCCTTCTGGCTCTGTCGTTTTCCCGTGCTCGTGCGTCGGACCCGAGCCAGCTCCAGGATTTCTGCGTCGCTGACAGAACATCCCAAGGTATGTATAACCACACATGCAACACATGCGATACGTGTGTGATGAAATGTTTGTGTTAATTATCAGTGCCAATGCATAGTTGTTAACTCTTTAAAATCATGTAATGTGTGTGCAGTTTTTGTCAATGGATTTGCCTGCAAGGACCCGAAGACTGCGGAGGTAGAAGATTTCTTCTTCTCTGGCCTTCACATGTTCGGGAACACGAGCAACAAGCAAGGCTCCGCTGTGACGGCGGTTAATGTGGCGCATATTGCTGGGCTGAACACTTTGGGCATCTCCTTGGCTCGGGTTGATTATGCTTGATATGGTCAAAACCCACCCCACATCCACCTCCGTGCATCCGAGATCCTGACGGTGGTGGAAGGCTCGCTCTATGTTGGTTTCGTGACCTCGAACCCCGAGAACAAGTTGTTCTCAAAAGTCCTTGACAAAGGCGATGTTTTTGTGTTTCCGCAAGGGCTAATTCACTTTCAGTACAACTGCGGAACCAAAAAAGCTATAGCCATTGCGGCGCTGAGCAGCAAGAACCCTGAAGTGATCACCATAGCCAATGCGGTGTTTGGATCCAAGCCATCCATCTCAGATGACCAAAGCCTTCGAGGTGGACAAGAAGATTGTTGACCATATTCAAGCTCAATTCTAAACATATATCTGGTGATATGCCCATTTGACTCATTTGTTGTTTGTTTAAAGATCATGTTTGTGTGTTTCCTTATAATGTAATTCCATTGTACGATTTATGTTAATCAAGCTTTTGTGGAAGAAAAACAATGATGTACTCGGTTGTTTTAATGATTATCATTTTGCTACTCTCCACCGTCTTTACAAAATTATAAAGGGGAGTTTGTGGCCATCCTCGTCACAATGGTGATACTTTCCCTCCTTGATTTTCTTGCACGAAGGAACCTCGGTTATGTAACATACGTTGAAATTATATTGTCCACCTTTTTCGTGAAACAGACTTTTGGATTAATTGGTTGGAATATGAATTGAATAGATGCCCTGTCTCCTTTTAGCAGGGTTTCACTAAGGCATGGGCAAAGATTATAGTACATATTTTGTCAGAGCTAAGGAAAAGCATCAAACATCGAGAATTTGTTTGTTTGGATGGCAGACAAAACTTCATCCTGACTGTCATGAACCTGAGACTAAGCTCAGCACATAATCAACCAGCCATCTCCCATTTCCAGTGTGGCATTGGGGCCGTGAGGACTGGACAACCCACTTGTCATACTTTGATAGTAGATCACAAATGCATCCAGCAAGACATATTAGCAACTGAGTTATAGTACGCTTGCCCAAAGAGAATTACTGGAATATGATCATTGGATAAGCATCGGCAAATATATATTTCCACAGAATATGAAGGTTCAACTTGAATTGCCAGTACATCCGCCTCCCCTTGAGAGCAAGCGGCCAGAAGAACATCGCATGGCACGTTCTCATGTAGAGATTGAAGGAAACAAAAATCTTGAACCGAACAAACACTCCTTGTACACCAATTCCAATCTAGCAATTACAAATATGGCACATCAGAATGCATACAAATACAAAATAATCAAGATGTGCGGTTCATACACACATACGTCGTGACAGCTTGGCCCAGGTGGAATGATCCATCTGTGCACGCCAAGGTCACGCAACTCACAGAAATACCAGGGTTAAAATGTCCTGTAGAAAAAGCTAGCCAGCCAATACATTGTCAAAAGAAAAAGAGGTCTTTCAGTTTTAGAGAAAACAGTCTCAGAACAGGCACCTGGTTAGCAACATTAACTATTGTCAGAGTGATGGGAAGTTTTAGCTGCGCCATGATACATCCGCACACGTGGTCCGATGGAAATTAGACGAGCTAGCTACACTTTCACCTGTCCCAGAGCGCCCCAAAACAACTTAAGATACACCATAAAGATCACATAAATGAAACCTGCAGCGTACATAGAAGCCAATCAACTGGAGAACTCGATAAAGTAGAGCAAGCTATTGCAAACACAAGGCTGAAGTTATGGCACGATCAATGCCTGGAATCCCGTTGCAATATCAATCGAGATCAGTTGATAAAAAAAGTAATCAGTATAACACAAAATACTTACCACAGAATGATAAATTATCAGGAGTATTCGCACCAATACTCTGGTAAACCAATTAATCAAAGTACAAAAACTTTCTTAATAGAGTAATATTTTATAGCGTACAAGTGCATGTTGAACCAGTACTCTTAATGCTCCCCCAATAAATTTTGGAAAATTGTGTAACTATGAAGAACGTGATCCTGTGTTTCAGTCCCTATATCTGCTATATGAAGTGGATTGTGATAGGAAAAATATCAACAGCCACAATCCTTATTTTGAAGAGAAAAATGATACTTCCCTCCGTTTACAATTATAAGATGTTTTGGATATTTCAATATGGACTACATACGGACTGAAATGAGTGAACAAACACACTAAGACGTGTCTACATACATCCAATTCAGAAAACAGTTGGAACATCTTATATTTATGAACGGAGGGAGCAGTCCACAGGAGGCAGATGCACTACATGCAATGATGCAAAAGAAATAAACAAATAAGCAAACATACCTGATGAGCTCCTATTTACACAGGTTGCCTTATAACTTCCAGGGTGGGGCATACAAGATTAATCTTCCAGGTAACTATTGGCAGTATATCGTCCGGTCTATCTGAGGAGGTATGGGTTTTATCTCAGTTCCAAGCTCCTGCTCAATCCGATACCTGTGCACGGCAAAAAAAAAGTCATGGCAGAAAAAAGGGGTGATAGGAAAAAGCTATAGCAGTCCTGTAAACAATTGCATACAAGTTAAAACGATCCTCGTAGGTGATCAGATTCACAGCCAGGCCAAGGTGGCCAAATCTCCCAGATCTACCAACCTGCAAGTGAAAAATAAATTTTTCAATGCAATTTTAAACACAGAAACAAGTCGACATCTTGCCAATTTGCCATCGAAATTCACCATGTTAAAAAAGATGCTAATAAGGATATAACATTACACTCCTGAACTCCTGATAGGCAAGATGTGTTCATTTTCCAATTTCCATATCTACTAAAATGAAAATGTCTTTCATATCATCTTAGTAGAGGATTATTCAGCTAACAACGATATGCATCACTAGAACTAGTCATAGCCTGAACACCAAAATATAAATGCCAATTCATTAAACTGCATACCCTGTGGAGATAGGTTTCAGCAGTCTTGGGGAAATCAAAATTGATAACAACATTTACAGCTTGGATATCTATTCCCCTTGTAAAAAGATCTGCAAAGGAAAAATACGAAAGGTTAGAAAAAGGAGACCAAATGACCCACCCAGCTTGATAAAAAAAAATGTCAAAACTAATAAATCATTAACCATAAGTAATAATTAACTAATAAAAATGCAAAGAGCAGTGAAACTTCAATTTTATTCTAAAAACTAGAATACTATTGATTTCTAAACCACATGCTATTGTAAGGTCTATTAAACATTTCTTCCATTAGATGCAAACAGATCAAATAATCACTAATGTAATGTTGCATTGAACAAGTCAGATACTAACTACATGTGCTGACTTCTACACTAAGTGGCTCCATGAGAAAAAACATTTCTTCACTGTAGAAACTGCATTGTATTTGGACCACAAGCAAGCAAGCTGTGAATAGCCTAAACTTCAATGCCAGTAAGGCAATAAATAAGGCCTACAGTTCAGAAAGGTATAGAGTACTAAAAAAATAAATGGCCACAGAATAATGTCCTTCAGCCAAAAAAGAAAGGCAGCACCTAAGAAGGTAAAAGGTATAGTTCCATGCCTGTACACACAAGGTTCCTGCATGCGCCATTACGGAAATCATGGAATACTCTATTACGATGATCCTGCAGCATTTTAGCATGGATGTAGAAGCAAGAGTAACCAAGCTCTGTGATCTTCTTCGCCAGTAGTTCAACACGATTTAGCGGAGTTACAGAATATTATAGATTGATTAATTTGCAGCTGTATCGAGATGGAAATTGGAGAAATTAGTTACAGATTACGACCAGTCACAAAACGTGACTAAACATGTAGGAAACAACTAAAAGATTTCATGGGAAAAACCTTGGAAAAAAGAGTGTTCAGACAATGGACTTTCTGCCTTTCTTCAACAAAGGCGTAGAACTGGGTAATTCCCTTCAGTGTAAGTTCGTCCATAAGATTAATAACATAGGGTTTAGGCAGATATTTGTCCTTGAAAGCCTTGACAGTCACAGGGAATGTAGCAGAGAACATCAGAATCTGTCGACTCGATGGAAGGTATCGAATTAACTGCTCCACGGAAGGTTGGAACTCAGGAGAAAGAAGCTTGTCTGCCTACAGGAAAAACCAATATTTCTTGTAAGAACATGTTCTTACTTCTTATTAAAGGACAAATCTACAGCTGCACCACCAATTTAAATTAACCTTCTGAAGTTGTTTATTTCACGAATCCATACACCATACATAATAGTACAAAATGAGATTAAATATACTCCCACTGATCATATTTTTTTCCGTTTTCTATCTATGTGAGCTTTGTGAGAGTGTTTACCCAGGGAACTATAGTCGAGAAGCCTTTGATTATACAACACAAGTTGGTCTGCCTTTGATCATAAGCCCCACAGGATTTTTTTATTCAATATGAAAATAACTGGCTAGGCCCGTCACATTAAAACGGATTGGAAGTTACCCTTAAGCCCCTCTGGAAATCGCTTAGGCCCTTCACAGACGCTGCTTAGCCAGCAAGTCCTCCCCACCGGGCAGCAAGCCCACACAACGAGCAACTACCACCACTGGCTCTCGTGTGCACAACCCTCACCTTCTATCTCGCTCGCTCACCCAAGACAGAACCGCGCACCAGCAAATACCTAGAGGCAGCGATCCGGACTTGCTGCTGTAGACCTGACTTCGACAGCGATGAGCATGCCACAAAGATCATGCATGGGCAGGTCACGTCAGCGGACCATGTCAAGCGTCACGAGGGGGTGGCAAGACTCTGCACCATCACCTACTCACTAAATACTACAAATCCAAAGAGGCAAACCAGACCTAGAGCCACGGCTCCCCCCTGCGTCAGGCCAGCGCCACATCCCTTTCCCTCATCGGCTCAGTACTACGGCTTGGCGCTGCTTACCTTTGTGCTCGGCTGCTTCTAAAAGTTCAAGCTGCCTCCTCCTTCCTCGATTCAACTTTGGTCTTTGACCAATCAATAGAGAAATAGATTCATATAGGTTGGAGCAGATTTAGAGGAAGGGGTGACAGAGACGACCTGGGAGAAATCTGGACAGAGCAAACCCTCAAGAGAGCTCACTCATGTCTTTCAGCAGTGCCTGGCAGGGAGCAAAGCAAAAAAAGGGGCAAACTGTATATTTTTTCATATGCACCTTAAATGGATAACTAAATTGTTTTTTGTAAAAATCCCCTGTAGGGCATGTAGGACAAATCATCAGGTGGACAACCAACTTATGGGCATGATCAAATGCAGACCAACTTAGGGTTTATTATCAAAGGCCAACCCAACTTCAGGACATATTGTCGACATCGATTCTCTCCACATAAAAAGGCAATTTCTTAATCCAGTTAGTCTGGAATGAAGAAGTGATAATCTATCTCATGAACTAGCAACAAACAATTTTAAGGTGGAGAACACATCTGCTGATATACATTCCTATTTCATTTCCCCTCTGTGAAATGTAGTGTTTTGTAAAATAGATTAAAAAAAGCAGTGGTAGAATGCCATGCCAAAAAGGTTCTTTACGAAAGGTCTTTGAAAGACAAAGTGTGCCCTAATTTAAAATACAAGCAATGCCAACTACAACAAGTCGTCAAATACCTCATCCATAATAAGCATTGAACAGTCCTTCAGAATGCAAATGCCTTTCTTCGTAAGGTCCAAAACACGACCAGGCGTCCCCACAAGTAAATGCACAGGTTGATAAAGACGGACAATATCATCCTTTAGGCTTGTTCCTCCAGTAGTGACCATGACTTGAATCTTCAAGTGTTTCCCAAGTTCCTTGCAGACTTGTGATGTTTGTAAAGCCAATTCCCTCGTGGGGACCAATATAACAACTGAATATAAGAAACAAAAGGTAAGGGTGATATGATCAATTCGAATATGCTTATGTTTGATCGTTGCATAATTTTAGAAACTCTATGTACGTAATTTCATGAATTCCATGTGCAAAATAACAGTTACTAGTCCAGAAGAAACCTTGAATAGCATTTTTGTCTTGATCAATCTTCTCTAGCGCAGGTATACAAAATGCAGCAGTCTTGCCGGTTCCATTTTTTGCTCTTGCAAGAATGTCGCTGCCGGTTAATGCAATAGGAATGCTTTCTTCTTGGATAGGAGACGGTCTTTCAAACCCTTTCTCATATATGCCCATAAGAAGTTCACGCTTCAGAAAATAGTCTTCAAATTCGTTTCCCTTAGTTGCAGTGACATCCTGTGCAGAGAAAAAATGAATAAAAAGAAGACACTAACTTAGCAGGAGAATGAGAACATAAGCAACAAATAATAATGCTACAAGATAAGCTAAACTTGACATTTAACTCGTCCAACAAGGTATTTCGGAAAGAAGGTAGAGGAGTCTTGACAAGTTGAACATTCTAAAAGAGAACTTATTTTGCTACATGGATTGTGCTGTTGTGTGACTATTGAGGGCAAACTATATGATGAACTCAAATGCCGTATGCGAGATTCAAATCTACAGCAAGATTTAGCAAATAATAACTATTAAATATGATGATTTTCCTTTATGTGTCGAATCTGAACTGTAGAACATAAAGTGGAACAGGGTAGCCTCCCAAGAATGACCAAGTAGGAGTGTACGACTGGCTTGTTCTCCAAACCAAGAACACTATCAGCTGCCTTTTCCTTCCACGAGCAATACCGAATAGTAATCTTCTAATACTGATATCTGACTGCGATGTGCTTGGACATTAAAAGTTATTATTGGAACCTAGTTCTATTTCTAACTTATGACAACCAGAACCTTAAAAGAAAACATGTAAAGCAAGACAATAGCTAATGCAAAAATATAACATTGCATGCCCAATCTTTACAAGAATGAGAGCAGCACTTGACAAGAAAAAAGAAAATATTAGCATAAAAATACCTCGGTCTGGTAGCGTGTATCTGGAGGTGGAAGCTTCAATTGGGCCTTCCAGTCTTGCGAACTGCAAAAGTATAACTTACTCTACTACCAATATCTAGGGTATATCATCTACGTTGGAACAACAGTTCAACAGTGGTTCTTTTCTACTTGGGGGAACCATATTTGTGGACAACTATGTTAGGAACCTCCTGAAAATTTACATCCAGGATATTCACTTCAAAAGACCGCTATATATGCCTTTCCAACCACCAAATCACAAAATGCCACATCCGACTGTTGTTTGGATGTGATGCAGGAAAAAAACGCAGGAACTGTAGACACAAAGAGAAGAAAACATGAGATAGGACCTCTTATTTGGTTTCCTTCAAAATTCCTATGGAATGCCTCATTTCAAAAGAATTTCAAAGGATGTAGCATTGGAATTCCTGTTCCAAATGGTACCAAAGGAATTTTTCCTATAGAAATCATATCCTCTAAAATTCCAACATTTTCCCTCTGTTCGAAACAGGGACTTAGCATCGATAAAAGAAACTGATTGGACACATCAATCATCCATGTGGCCATCATCATGGACCACAAAATAGCCATTAATTCGCCCAATGCAGTAGCCCTACCACATATTCAGTAGACAACATCCACAGCTATACATAGCCTCGAAAATATGCACACGAGCACGTTTTGTTAGTTGCTCAGCAGTTATCTGAAAACAGTCAATTAGACAGAACTACTCCAAGAGACAGGCTCTCCACTATCCCAGAAGATGTCATGCTTGGTCCCAGGGATTAATACAGAATACTCAGGGGCATGCGGCATGCATTACGCTGTACAGATAATTCATGCTTGGAGACTGTAATTCCCTTATCCAGCAGCACTGGTCCGCTAAAAACACAGAAACACTCACAGCGTTACCACCAAAAGCAGAAGAGTTTCACCCATGCTGCACTTTCAGCCTATCTAACCGCTGGGACCTAACCAGTACTAGTACACAACTATCCAAGTCCACGAATCAAATAAATACAGGAGCGTTTTGAACCTATACCAAACAATAGGCAAAGCCTTTCCGCGCCTCTCTTACCTCAAATAGGCGTCATCGGCGGCAGCCGGCGCGTGGTGCTCGCTGGCTCTGGCGACGCCCGCGGCCTCGCCAGCGGTCTGATTCCGCCGAAGCCACTGCTGATGCTGAAGCTGCTGGGTGTGGTGCTGCGACTGCTGCGACTGCCGCTGCATGTGCTGCTGCTGGTGCCCCTGCGCCTGCTGCTGCTGCTGCGGCGGCGGCGGCTGCTGGTGATGCTGCTGCGTCGGCGGCGGGCCACGGCCGTAGTAGTTAGGATTCCCGCCGCGGCCGTTGCCGATGCCGGGAGGGTACCTCGCCCGCTGATCCATCGCTTCAAGGAGCCCCGGACCTTCTCCGGAATCGAACCAAAAATGGTTGTGCAGAGCGAAGAGAGCTCCGGCTGTCGGATAGATCCGGCCGGGTGCTATGATTTGGGGGGACGACTCGAGAGGCGTTGGTCGGTAAGAATTGGGGAATTTGCGGGGGGCGATTTCTAAACTTTGTCCCTCCGTTCTGGCGAGGCGAGGGAGAGGCTGGGACAGGTAGGATGACGGCGAATTGGGATTGGTGGAGAGCTAAAATTACGAGACTGACCTTGACAGTGCTCGGCCATTTACACGTTTTTTGCTGTTGACATTTTTCTTATATTTACACCTTTTTTTGTTGACATTTCTCTTATATTTACACGTTTCCCTTGCTTCTTTAGTTCTTTCGCATACCTTTGATTTTTACCCTTTTTGTATTTAGTGATGGTACTACATTGCAGGCTACAATTCTCGGAACAAGGGCAAAGAAATGTAGATTATGGTCCATCGGAAATAGAGATAGGGTCGCATCAATATTCAAAATTTTCTTTTGAGCAAAAGGGTTTGCACCCGATTTTCATTAATGGAAATCATAAAAAGGTTCTCTACTAACTAAGGCCTCCATTGGTTTACATGGATTTTGTAAGAATGTTAAAGGATAGGAATCTTATTCCTTCACATTTCAAAGAAAAAGAAAACTTAGCATAGACCTAGTGAAAAAAATCAAATCCTGAATCAAACGACGTCTCTTTCCTATAGGATTTGAGATGCATATTACCTCATTTCCTATAGTTTTTTATTCACATGATATTCCTTTTGTATTAATCAAATGAGGCCTTTTTGAATTAACGGAAAAACTGAAAGATAAATAACAACTAACAAAATAAACCATGCGTTAGCCGGAAGGAATAACCGAACGCTTTTGCTCCCCGACAACGACACCAGAAAAACTTGATGACCTGCAAGGGCACAGGGCTATGCAATTCGCGGTAAGTAGAGTATGTCGATTTCACAGGGAGCGGTGTTGCACATGTAACTATCAACCCCGCAACTACATCGTCACTTACGTGGATACGTTCACACCCAAAGCATTATCTGGAAATAGTCTATTCGTCGGTTGTTAGCGAGAACAGTAATAAGGGTGTTTTTGACTAAACAACTACGCGGAGGTAAAAACATAAATAAAACAACGGATAAAAATAAAGGGGTGGTGCTTGAGTAATAAGAGCGTTCTCAAGGTGTTCGGAGTCATCGCTACCCATACGTTCTACGAATACTGAGCCACTTTGCATGTTTCTTTTTGTGGGCGGAGCCGGTACAGATACGTACATACACATGGCAGCCGTGTATCACATAGGTCACCACCGTTCTTCCCCACTCCGATTATCAAAAGGTGATTAAGGGGGAAAGGGTCCCCGTGGACGCAGCCAAATTGGTCTCCGTTTACCTCCTACGATCCGGACGAAGGGAGATAGGGCCTGTCACACCACCCACCTCCGCAACCAGCCGGTTCGCTAACAGTAGTAACCTTCCGTCCAAAATTGACATATGTTGGATGGTCGACTTCACCCGACATCAAGAAGACTATTAACGTAAACATTCAAAGAAGTTATCATATCGCGCAAGACGATCGGTACTAGCACAAAACTAGAATTCATCTTATTCCCTCAAGAACTAATTAAATTACTCAAACATGGTGATGGAGTACATAGAGACGAAGGATGAGTTACAACCCAACACGAAGTTGGAGATGGAGAGAGACATGGCGTGGTGATGAAGAGGGCGTCGGCCCTCCGGCCGGCGCCGGCGCGGAGCCGCCTCCTTCCTTCCTTCTTCCTTGGCTTGGCCTTTCTCTATATGGTGGAGTTGCTGCAATGGAGGTGTGGTGGTTGTAGATTGATACGTCTCCAACGTATCTATAATTTTTTTATTGTTCCATGCTGTTATATTATCATTCTTGGATGTTTTACAATTATTTTATAGTCATTTTATATCATTTTTTGGTACTAACCTATTGACATAGTGCCCAGTGCCAGTTGTTGTTTTCTGCATGTTTTTTACATCGCAGGAAATCAATACCAAACGGAGTGCAAACGCAGCGAAACTTTTGTGGATTTTTTTTGGACCAAAAGACATCCAGTGGGCCGGAGAAGCACCTGGGGGGTGCTCCGGAGGGAGCACAACCCACCAGGGCGCGCCTGGAGGCCCAGGCGCGCCCAGGTGGGTTGTGCCCACCTCGGCCGCCTCCCGCACCGCCTCTTTGCTTTATAAATACCCCAATATTCCAGAAACCCTAGGAGAGTCGATGAAAATCAATTCCAGCCGCCGCAAGTTCCAGAAACACCAGATCCAATCTAGACACCATCTCGGAGGGGTTCATCATGTCCATTGGTGCCTCTCCGATGGTACATGAGTAGTTCTTTGTAGACCTACGGGTCCGTAGTTAGTAGCTAGATGGCTTTCTCTATCTCGTTTGATTCTCAATACAATGTTCTCTTGGAGATCCATATGATGTAACTCTTTTTGCGGTGTGTTTGTTGGGATCCGATGAACTTTGAGTTTATGATCAGATCTATGCTTTTATCCATGAAAGTTATTCGAGTCTTCTTTGATCTCTTATATGCATGATTGCTTATAGCCTCGTATTTCTTCTCCGATATTTGGGTTTTGTTTGGCCAACTTTATCTATTTATCTTGCAATGGGAAGAGGTGCTTTGTAATGGGTTCGATCTTACGGTGCTTGATCCCAGTGACAGAAAGGGAAACGACACGTATGTATCGTTGCTATTAAGGATAACAAGATAGAGTCTATTTCTACATAAATAGATCTTGTCTACATCATGTCATCGTTCTTATTGCATTACTCCGTTTCTCCATGAACTTAATACACTAGATGCATGCTGGATAGCGGTTGATGTGTGGAGTAATAGTAGTGGATGCAGGCAGGAGTCGGTCTACTAATCTTGGACGTGATGCCTATATAATGATCATTGCCTGGATATCGTCATGAGTATTTGAAGTTCTATCAATTGCCCAACAGTAATTGTTTTCCCACCGTTTGCTATTTTCTCGAGAGAAGCCACTAGTGAAACCTACGGCCCCCGGGTCTCTTCTTTAATATATTTGTCTTTGCGATCTATTTTTATTTGCTTTTGTTTTCAGATCTATATTTCCAAAAACCCAAAAATACCTTGCTGCACTTTATTTTATTTTGCATTTATTCGAGATCTATTTATCCAATCTATTACAACTTTCTCCCGTCCACTAGCCATTTCTGGCGCCGTTGCCCGAAAGGGATTGACAACCCCTTTAATACGTCGGGTTGCGAGTATTTGTTATTTGTGTGCAGGTGCTGTTCACGTAGTGTTGCATGGTTCTCCTACTGGTTCGATAACCTTGGTCTCATCACTGAGGGAAATACCTACCGTCGCTGTGCTGCATCATCCCTTCCTCTTTGGAGAAATACCGACGTAGTTCTAGTAGACATCAAAAGGAATTCTTGGCGCCATTGCTGGGGAGATATCATCAACATCTACCAGGTTCCTAATCACAAATCTCATCTCCTCGCAATTTACATTATTTGCCATTTGCCTCTCGTTTTCCTCTCCCCCACTTCACAAAAATTTACCGTTTTATTCGCCCTCTTTTTTGTTCGCCGTTTTCTTGCCGAATCTATCCGTGTTCTTGCTTTCTAGTTATGATGGCTAGCGTGACTACTCCTCCTTTGTCATCAGATTTTAAAGTTTTATACTTCAAGCAACGACAAGGAGAAAATTTGAAAGATGCTTGGTATAGGCTAATGGAATCCTATCGTGTTTGCAACTTAAAGGGGGACGCAAAGATTTTGCTTCGTAATTTTTACATAGGATTGGCTTTGCATCATAGACAACTCTTAGATTTTGCCGCTAAAGGGAATTTTATCGAGCTTGATGCTAATGCTGCTTATGAAATTTTAGAAGGAATTCTGGGGATTCCACCTCAAAAGAAGGGGTTTTCTTTCACCCCAGAGGGTGTTCAAATGTTGGACAAACTTGGTGATTTTGCATAAACATATGGTGGAATTGCAAAAATATAACGAACCCCTTAAACATCTTAATGGCAGTATCAATCGCATGAATACCTTGATTACCCTCTGTAACAAGCGATTGGATATTTTAGATCTCAAGATGGCTTCTTTTCTTGAGAATTTAGGGAAGCGCAAAGTGCCTCCTGGGTTTGAGAAGACCCTTACAAAAGTTGCCAAAACAACCGATGACAATACTTAGATCCTTGCTTTATGCCTAGCTAGGGGCGTAAAACGATAGCGCTTGTTGGGAGGCAACCCAATGAATAAAATTTATTTTTTTGCTTTTTGCTTTCTGTTCTTGAGTGTTAGCATAATAATGCTACTGTTATGATTGATTTTTTTGTGTTTTAATTAGTGTTTGTGCCAAGTAAAGCCTTTAGGATTATGTTGGATGATAGTTGATTTGATCTTGTTGGAAAACAGAGACTTTTGTGTCCAGTAAAACAATTTTTAAAATTCACAACAGAGACAAAAAATTCTGAATTTTTTACACAAGATTTATATACAAATTTCATATATTTTCCTAATTTTTCAGAATTTTTGGAATTACATAAGTATTCGAAATATTCAGATTGCTACAGACTGTTCTGTTTTAGACAGATTCTGTTTTCTTTGCGTTGTGTGCTTGTTTTAATGATTCTAAGGTTTTCTTTGAAGAGTTTTTTCCATAGAAAAGTTGGAATACAGTAGATATAATGCATTAATAAAATATGAATTAGTTTTCTACAGTACTTATAGTAGTGATTTGTTTTCTTATACTAACGGATCTCACGAAGGTTTTGTTGAGTTTTGTGTGATTGAAGTTTTTAAGTTTTGGGTGATTTTACGATGGATGAAGAAATAAGCAGTAAGAAGAGCCTAAGCTTGGGGATGACCATGGCATCCCAAGCTATTATCCAAATAGAAGCAAGCAACTAAGCTTGGGGATGCCCGAGTGGCATCCCCTCTTTCTTCTAACGACCATCGGTATTTTACTTGAAGCTATATTTTTATTCGTCACATACTATGAGTTTTGCTTGGAGCGTCTTGTATGATATGAGTCTTTGCTTGTTTTTATTTTTGTTTTAAGTCTTGAATCCTTGCTGGACACACCTATTTGAGAGAGCCAAAATTATGCCATGACTTGTTAGAATTGCTCTCTATGCTTCACTTAAATCTTTATGAGCTATGGAATTGCTCTAGTGCTTCACTTATATCTTTTTGAGCACGGTGTGCTTTATTATTTTTTAAGAAATGCTCTCATGCTTCACTTAGATTTATTTGGGAGTTAGTAAATTTTTTAAGAAATTCTCTCTTGCTTCACTTAAATTAATTTGAGAGAAAGAAATATTATGCTCATGATCTTCACTTATATTTGTTTGAGCTTATCAAAAGCAACACATGAAAATTAGTCCCAAAGTGATAGATATCCAAGAAGGATATAATAAAAACTTTCATGAAGATCATTGGACAAAATAAACTTGATTCCTTGTAATAGTTTTGAGATATGATGATGTGATATGTGAGTTATGTTGATGAGTAATTATGCTTTAGTAAGAATATTGGTGTTAAGGTTTGTGATTCCCTATGCATGCACGAAAGTCAATAGTTATGCAATGAAATTATATCCTACTTGTGGTGCATTATTCGGTGTTAATTATGATTAATGCTCGCTTATGAGATTTTTTGTTTCTTGGTTGGTCGCTTCTCAATCTTTTGCTAGCCTTCATTTTGCACTAAGTATGATCACTACTTGTGCATCCAAAACCCTTTAAACCAGTTTTGCCATATGAGTCCACTATATCTACCTATATGCGGTATTCTTTTGCCGTTCTAAGCAAATTTGCATGTGCCATCTCTAATTTTCAAAATAAATTTCTCTTTTGTGTGCTCGTACCGCTCGCGAGGCGGTGAGGGGTGGCCGATATTTTCCATGCTAGATGTGTTATTCTCACGATGAGTGTTTATTCACTTGTCATTGCACGAGAGTAAGGCAAAGGCATTAGGGATGCCCAGTCCCAAAATGAATAAATGAATTTACTTTATGTTGTCAAATAATAAATTCCTTGGAAAGTGTTGGTATGGAGGGCACCCGTGGATATGGCTAGCCATGAAAAGTGAAAGAAATGGTGGAAAAAGGAATAAAATTTATTTTCTGTTTGGGAACCGCCTATGATATATCTAGCATGGAAAGTGTGGGGAACTCTAAGTCGTTTTCGTTGGTGGGAAAAGTATACCTCCCAAAATATTTTTATCTCTCAATTTTCGCTTTGAGCTTTGGCACCTCTACAAATCCCTACTTCCCTCCGCGAAGGGCCTTTCTTTTACTTTATGCAATTTTTATTTTGAGTCTCCATCTTCTCTTATAAAGCACCAACTAAGGGGCACTATGATCGTACTTGAGCATTGGGTGTAGCTAATATGCGAGTGTGTTTCATGAATGGATCAATGATTGAGCATAATGGGCTAGGGATAACTTATTTTAGCATTGATATTTTGAAAGACATGGTTGCTTGTTGATATGCTTGAGTATTTAAGTTATTATATCAAAACTAGACTATTGCTTTAAACCATATAAAAGTCCAAATGTCCATGCTATAAAGAAAAGAATATGTGATGAACATGTTAGGCAGCATTCCACATCAAAAATTCTATTTTTATCATTTACCTACTCGAGGACGAGCAGGAATTAAGCTTGGGGATGCTGATACGTCTCCAACGTATCTATAATTTTTTATTGTTCCATGCTGTTATATTATCATTCTTGGATGTTTTACAATCATTTTATAGTCATTTTATATCATTTTATATCATTTTTTGGTACTAACCTATTGACATAGTGCCCAGTGCCAGTTGTTGTTTTCTGCATGTTTTTTATATCGCAGGAAATCAATACCAAACGGAGTCCAAACGCAGCAAAACTTTTTGTGGATTTTTTTTTGGACCAAAAGACATTCAGTGGGCCAGAGAAGCACCTAGGGGGTGCTCCGAGGGGAGCACAACCCACCAGGGCGCGCCTGGAGGTCCAGGCGCGCCCAGGTGGGTTGTGCCCACCTTGGCCGCCTCCCGCACCGTCTCTTTGCTCTATAAATACCCCAATATTCTAGAAACCCTAGGGGAGTCGACGAAAATCAATTCCAGCGCCGCAAGTTCCAGAAACACCAGATCCAATCTAGACACCATCTCGGAGGGGTTCATCATGTCCATTGGTGCCTCTCCGATGACGCGTGAGTAGTTCTTTGTAGACCTACGGGCCCGTAGTTAGTAGCTAGATGGCTTTCTCTGTCTCGTTTGATTCTCAATACAATGGTCTCTTGCAGATCCATATGATGTAACTCTTTTTGCGGTGTGTTTGTTGGGATCCGATGAACTTTAAGTTTATGATCAGATCTATGTTTTTATCCATGAAAGTTATTTGAGTCTTCTTTGATCTCTTATATGCATGATTGCTTATAGCCTCGTATTTCTTCTCCGATATTTGGGTTTTGTTTGGCCAACTTGATCTATTTATCTTGCAATGGGAAGAGGTGCTTTGTAATGGGTTCGATCTTACGGTGCTTGATCCCAGTGACAGAAAGGGAAACGACACGTATGTATCGTTGCTATTAAGGATAACAAGATGGGATCTATTTCTACATAAATAGATCTTGTCTACATCATGTCATCGTTCTTATTGCATTACTCCGTTTCTCCATGAACTTAATACACTAGATGCATGCTGGATAGCGGTTGATGTGTGGAGTAATAGTAGTAGATGCAGGCAGGAGTCGGTCTACTAATCTTGGACATGATGCCTATATAATGATCATTGCCTGGATATCGTCATGAGTATTTGAAGTTCTATCAATTGCCCAACAGTAATTGTTTTCCCACCGTTTGCTATTTTTCTCGAGAGAAGCCACTAGTGAAACCTACGGCCCCCGGGTCTCTTCTTTAATATATTTGCCTTTGCGATCTATTTTTATTTGCTTTTGTTTTCAGATCTATATTTCCAAAAACCCAAAAATACCTTGCTGCACTTTATTTTATTTTGCATTTATTCGAGATCTATTTATCCAATCTATTACAACTTTCTCCCGTCCACTAGCCATTTCTGGCGCCGTTGCCCGAAAGGGATTGACAACCCCTTTAATACGTCGGGTTGCGAGTATTTGTTATTTGTGTGCAGGTGTTGTTCATATAGTGTTGCGTGGTTCTCCTACTGGTTCGATAACCTTGGTCTCATCATTGAGGGAAATACCTACCGTCGATGTGCTGCATCATCCCTTCCTCTTTGGGGAAATACCGACGTAGTTCTAGCAGACATCATAGATGAGACTTGTGGAAGATGGAGATGGAATGATGCGGCGGCTAGGGTTGGAGGTCTTCATATAGGAGTCTTCCTCGGGTGTCCTCCAATGATCTAGCCTCCTCCCTTTCATCCAAGGGTTCAATGGGATCCAAATCTACATCCAATACAAGCCTTGGTCGTCAAGGATCCCGTAGGGGAAAACAGGGGCGAAATCGAAGCACAATCGGTGTAGTTATTGATGTTTTTTGGAGTTGTCACGAGGTCATATGGCCATCCATATGAGCAGCTCCGCTCGTATGGAAGGTCATCCTTCACTCTGGACTTCGAGAGCTGTTTCGTATTTTGTTCGCCATTTTTTCATACGAACTCCGATTTTGACGTTCTTGGATTCGTTGGATTGCTAGCGAAAAGCCCGACGTGTCAGAGGCCTTGGACCTTCAATTTGGACACTGATAAATGTGAAATCATCAAAATCTCCAAAGGGCCTTGATCTGGTGCCTTGAACTTCTCCGGTTTGACCCCCAACTTGGTTCTTTTGATGTCCTAAGTCCATGAACATGCCAACACACCTACAAAGAACACAAAACAAAGTAAAACGAATAAAAACTAAATAAAAATTAAAAGTGTCCAACGAACTTAGTAAAACAAGTAAATGCCGAAAACTATGCATTTCAGGCATGAATAAGTGCTAGATGGATATGATATGAGGGATTTTGGCACTAGAATATTGTAAGTGCATCTAGTGCCACCCTTTGTTGGTTTTGGAGTATTGAAGACAAACTTGGTTAAGGGACTAATGTGTTTGTGAGATTCACAGGAGAGCACAGATAGAAGTCCCTGGAGATTCGGTTTACCCATCAAAGATGACCCCTAAAAATGTGTGGAGACATTGAAGATAATGGTGGTACGCGAAGACTTTCGCTTGAAGACAATGGGGCGCGAAGACATAGTCTTTTGGTAGTTTCATTTTCTTCTTTCTTGAGTCATAGGAACCACCGTACTATTAAGTAGGGTCGAGGTAAACAAAGTCAGAAACTGAGGTGATGCTCAACCTAAAAACCTATGTCTTCCAGTGAAGATAATGAGAGGAAACCTCTTCCAGAGTTGGTTGAGTCAGCTTTACTTGGAGCTCAAGTAAAGCTACCGCGTATATTTGAAATCCTATCATTGGACACATGTCGGTTCGCCACTGACCCAGGGTCATTTTGGTCATATCTTGTCGGGTTGCCTCCTGGCTATAAATAGCCCACCCCCTCCACCATAAGTTGCTGGCTGCTCCGAGTTATTGCACGGCTTTTGTCGTTTGAGAGCAACCCACCCCCGAAGCCTTTAGGAGAGATTCCCTGCGAGGATAAACCCAAGACACCCAGAGCCCAAAGTGATTGAGCATCACTAAAGCCTTTCTGTTTTGCGTGAACCGAAGACTTGTTACACTTGAAGACTGTTGTAACATCCCCAGCCTCTCACCACAGTGATCACCCTCTGATCATGCCAAGTCATCATCATTACTCCATAAGAAAAATAATTCAAGTTCAAATTCAAAATTCAAAATGCAAGTCCAATAATTATTCCCTCAAACAGCAAATCAAAAAAATATTCATGATGTTGCAAATAATCCCAAGGCAATTATAAAATTGAAACCAACATTTCTGGAATCACCAAATTGCCCCTGGAATTTATTTCAGGGGTCCAACGGCATTATTTTGGCTCATTTCATTTTTCCAAAAATGCTTGCACTATTCAAATGGCCCCAAACTCTTTGTGGCATTTCCTAAAAATACAAAGAAAATGTTAGGCCAAGTTCCACATTTTTCCTCAGTTCTTTTGGTGCCCCCAATTTTTCTTTTCTGCCTCTGTTAAATAACAAAAGAGAAAAACAGAAAAAGGGAAATGGGAGTTGGGCATTACCTGCTCACCTGGCCACCACAGCCCAGCCCAGCCAAGGCCTCATCCCACCTACTCCCGCCTCGCTGTCGCCACAGCCATGGCCGAGCTCGCGCCGCTCCAGCCATGGCTTGACACCGCGACAGAGCAGTTGGATGGGGATAAGAACGGCGCCCAGTTCGCCTCCCTTGGACGCCGCACCATTCGCCCCCCCTCTCTCTCTCCCTCGCGCGCCCACTCGCTTCCCCTCTCCTCTGCCGCGCAGCCGAGTGCCGCCGTCGCCGCACCGCTGCTCCACCGCGGCTACCGGCCACCCTTCGCCTGGCCACCGAGCCCACGAGCTCCGCAGTGCCCCTCCACATCGTCTACGGGCATCAATTTGAGCCAGGCGGCGCTACAGGGACGACCATGAGCTCTTCTTCCTCCTACTGCTGCCGGCGAACTTCCTCGATTCCGGCCGTCTCTGCGCTCCTAAGCCCCGCAATGGCCACCATGAGCCGCACCATAAGCATCCGTTCTTCCTCCCTCCCTTTCTACCCCGCGGGCGTGCCATAGCTAGCCGTCACCGACGCCGTCCTCTGCCGTCCGCCATTACCGGTGAATTGCTCACGGCAGAGCCACCCGAGCTCCTCCACTTGGTCCATCGCGCTTCAGGCGCTTGCCTTAGTCCGCCTAGTCGTTTGGCTTGCTCGAAGATGAATCGAAGTCACGCGCCCGAGCTCGGCCGATTTGCCACCGCCGCTGACCTCAACGCCGGCTCCGTTTCCGGCGACCATATGGTCTGGCGATGCCACCGTTAGACGCGCGCCGCACAGGCCGTTCGAGAGCAACAAACCACGGCGAAAAAGATGCCCCGTACGCAAAATCCGAGCTCGCCGGAGTTCTCAGACGCGTCCGGCGTTCGCCGGAGCGTTTCCGGCGCCGGCGTCCGACGTGGACCGACCGGTGGGCCACCTCGGGTTACTGGCAGCTGGGTCCCGCGGGCTCAGTTGACCAAGTCAACTGGCTGACTGGGCTGGTCCCAGTCACTGACCAGTGGGGCCAAGTTTGCTAGTCAACTGGTCAACGCGGACCAGCTGACTCAGCTGGCTGGTCCCACCTATCAGCCCCTCTGGTGCACTCTGGGTGCAGTGCACCGGGTGCACCCAGTAATTTCGTGTGCAATTTTGAATTAATATTAAATCCAGAACATCCAGAATATTGATTAAACTTTGAAAATTCGTAGAAAATAAACCGTAGCTCAGATCGAAAT
Organism: Thinopyrum elongatum; assembly: GCA_011799875.1. Taxonomy (NCBI): domain Eukaryota; kingdom Viridiplantae; phylum Streptophyta; class Magnoliopsida; order Poales; family Poaceae; genus Thinopyrum; species Thinopyrum elongatum. The sequence continues at coordinate 515,114,819 of CM022298.1, forward strand.
ACTTTATACATGAAAGTTGCTCAGAACGACGAGATGAATCTGATCGTGTCGTCTGTTTCCATGTCGGAACCCCCTACGTAGTAGAACTCGTAACTTTGAGCCCAATTTCGGTAGATGAATAGTGCTTATACACCGGTTAATAAATCCAACTCTAATCCTAAAATAACTAATATGACTTAGACATGCTTTTAGGCTACTCTGCACTGCACGTTAGCCTAGCAAGCTCTGTGTTGCTTTGGCTACCTTATATTTATCTGTTTTCTCCCCCTCTTCTCTCTCGATAGAGCCCGGTACCGGCGTAGCCTCCGAGATCGACGCAGCTCCGGTGATTGGCTACATTACCGACGATTCTGCCTTTGCCGCCGAGCAACCAGGCAAGCCCCCCCTCTTGAGCATTCCGATATCGCCCATTCTATTTCTCTCCTGCTTGCATTAGAATTTTGCTACTGTTACTGTTATCCCATTTCTGCTGCATAGCCTGTTTATTGTAACCTGCTGTTGATACCTTCCTGTTCATCCTAAACTGTTTAGAATAGACTGGGTAGAGCCCCATCAGTGACCCCCACTTATCCCGACTGCCCCGCTGGAGTATCAGAAGACCCGATCAACGGGATCGAAGACCAGGACCCGGCACCGCACCTCACTTCCCCCTTAGTTGCTCGACACTACTGGGTTACTATCGAGTGCCGAGGGTGATACCTCGTTAGCACTTCTGATGATAAACTTGTAGGTTAGTTATTCGGTCGTGGTAAGCAAGGGTGATTCCTCCTACACCACCCTCGATAACGACGAAGTCGTGCAACACCTCAAGTGTGGACCTCGAGGGTGATTCCTCCTACGTCCACCTTGATATTACATCAGGTGGGAGTCCAACGAGGGTGATGCCTCGGATTCCCCCTTGATATGGTAGCCACACGGATGCCCTACATAACTGATGATACTGATACTTGGAAAGGCGGGTCGACCCTGAGGGGTACCCGCGAATGATGGATAGTTACCCGTGATTTATTTTACGAGGCGCGGCCGGGCATTCTTAGCCCTTGCAGCAAGTCCTCGAGACGGGGCGATGGGGTCACATCGATCGTGAGTCTCTGCTCGTTACCGCAAGCCCCTAGTCCTCTAATGATTTGGATATTTGATCCGAGCAGGCCTCTGGCCTGATAGCACTAACCATCACGTGGGAACAGTTATGGGCACTCTGCATCGTAGCATCAGCCGAAAGCTCTGTCAGACGTCCAGTTCAGCATTGCGGCACGGCTGAGCCGGCGCCATCCATGTATAGAGGTGGTACCGAGATTCTCCCTGCTCGCAACGACACGGAGTGCACAGGGCGATGGCCCAAGACCCCTGAGCGCTTAGGAGGTAGACCGGCGGGGACCTCTCTGCTGAGCTGCAGGTAGGGCTACGGTGTGTCATTTGGCCGAGGCCGGGCATGACCCAGGAAAGTGTGTCCGGCCAGAGTTAAGCGAGCGTGGTGGGTAAGTTGGTGCACCCCTGCAGGGAAGAAAACATCTATCGATAGCCGGTCCTACGGTAAAGGACACTCGGAGTTGTATCCCGATCGATACAACTAGAACTTGAGATGATACCAGGATATGTGGCTCCGGGATCGCTTTCTCGCAGGGAGACGAGGAAGGATCTCTGGGCAAGACTGTTACTTGACACAACCACTACTATGTTATACTGTGCTTCTCTACTCTCTTCTATTTCTGCAAGACCGCTAAAGATGCTAGTCTTCGATAGGACTAGGCTTTCCTCTCTATTCTGGCATTTCTGCAGCCCAGTCCATATATACAGCCTTCCTTTGATAATGTTGCATATGTAGTGTAGATCCTTGCTTGCTGAGTACTTCGGAGTACTCATGGTTGCTTTGCTTTCTTTTTCTCCCCATATCAGTTTGTCGTGACCAGATGACGGAGCCCCTGAGACAGTTGTTCCCGCCGACGACTACTACTACTACCTCAAGGATGGCTACTACTTCGAGATGGTCGATGACCAGGAGTAGGTTCGGAGGGTCCCAGGCAGGAGGCCTGCGCCTTTCGATCGTAGCTTTTGTTTTGCTCCGCCTTCTTAAGGCTTCTCTGTCTTTCTTTTTATATCTGTACTCAGATATCTGGTGCTTCCGCTGACGCTTGTATGCCATCGAGCTATGTATTCGAGCCCTCGAGGCCCCTGGCTTGTAATATAAAGCTTGTATGACTTTATTTATGTTTTAGAGTTGTGTTGTGATATCTTCAAGTGAGTCCTTATGCTTGATCGTGTGCATTTGCGTGTATGATTAGTGCATGATTAAGCCGGGGGCGTCACAACTGTGATCTTCCAGCCGGTTAGGCGTCGCGTTCTGAGCATCCAAGAGTCATTGTGGATTACCGGTGAACAATGTCTGTGAAGGTTTGAAAGTCTACTTTGAAGACTTACCTGAGTGATTGGGCGAGGTCTATAGTGACCTCAGCTCAAGGGGAATAAGGTGAAGACTAGGTCTTCTGAGTTCAATCTCAGCCTCCCTAACCAGACGTACAGTTGTCACAGCAACTGGAACTGGTCAAACAAATCATTTGTCTTCTCCGAGCAACTGGTTCTATCTCTTCACTCATGTACTTACCATTTAGTTTTGTGAAGCCTTTGATTAATCATTGTGTATGAAGTCATTGTGTGAAGACAATCCCCTTATTACATCTCTGTCTTCACATTAACTGTTCCTATCGTCCACATCTACCTAGTTTGTTGTCTGCTTTCACTTCTCACTTTAATTATGATGTTATGTCAGCATGCCTAGTGTAGTTTATCTTTCGTTGTATCTTGTTTAGTTACTGTTTTGCTTCCGCATCTTCAAAGACATTGCCTGTTTCGAAGACATTCATAAAAATCGCCTATTCACCCCCTCTAGTCGACAACTAGCACTTTCAAATATACTCTAAAAGAGTAAAATAAAGTAAATATAAATAAATTGCAGCAAGGTATTTTTGGGTTTTTGGTTTTATAGATCTGAAAATAATATGATAGAAAATAGACCTGGGGGCCATAGGTTTCACTAGAGGCTTCTCTCTTGAAGAAAACATACGGTGAGTAAACAAATTACTGTTGAGCAATTGATAGAAAAGCGCATAATTATGACGATATCCAAGGCAATGATCATGAATATAGGCATCACGTCCGTGACAAGTAGACCGACACCTGCCTGCATCTACTACTATTACTCCACACATCGACCGCTATCCAGCATGCATCTATTGTATTAAGTTAACAAGAACGAAGTAACACCTTAAGCAAGATGACATGATGTAGAGGGATAGATCCAATCAATATGGTAAAAACACCATCTTTTTATCCTTAATGGCAACAATACAAATACGTACCTCGCTACCCCTACTGTCACTGGGTGAGGACACCTCAAGATTGAACCCAAAACAAAGCACCTCTCCCATTGCAAGATAGATCAATCTAGTTGGCCAAACCAAATCAATAGATCGGAGAGAAATACAAATCTATCTTAATCATGCATAAAAGAGTTCATAGAAGACTCAAATAATATTCATAGATAATCTAATCATAAATCCACAATTCATCGGATCTCAACAAACGCACCGCAAAAGAAGATTACATCGAATAGAACTCCAAGAATATCGAGGAGAACATTGTATTGAAGATCAAAGAGAGAGAAGAAGCCATCTAGCTACTAGCTATGGACCCGTAGGTCTATGGTAAACTACTCACACATCATCGGAAGGGTAGCAAGGTTGGTGTAGAGGACCTCCGTGATCGAATCCCCCTCCGACAGAGTGTCGGAAAGGCCCCAAGATGGGATCTCACGAGAACAGAAGCTTGCGGTGGCGGAAAAGTATTTTTGGTGTACTCTCTGATGTAAGGGGAATATTTGGGTATTTATAGAGCAGCGATTAGGGTTAGGAGAGCCACGGGGGGGGGGGGGGGGGGGGGGGGGGGGGCACAAGCCTACGCCCCCCCGGGGCGCGCCCCTAGGGCTTGTGGCCGACTCGTGGGTCTTTTGGCCTCTTCCCGAAGCTTCGTGGTTGTCTTCTGGTCGAAAGAAAAATCCTCAAAAAGTTTCGTTCCGTTTGGTATTGATTTTCTGTAAAAGACAAAAACAAGGAAAAAACAGCAACTGGCACTGGGCACTAGGTTAGTAGGTTAGTCCCAAATAAAGATATAAAATAGCATATTAATGCATATAAAACATCCAAGATGGATAATATAATAGCATGGAACAATCAATAGACCAGGACGAAAATCCCAGTGCAAAAGGTCATCCTTGAGAGGGTGTTAGGTGTTTAGACTGATCCATGGTGGTGGCACCGGTGAGGAGGGGCTTGGTGGTGGCAGCGACATGGTGGAGGTGGGAGGAGGAGAGGAGTGCCATCCTCGCCGCCGCCTTCATCGCCTAGTGTTGGGGCTTAGCCCGACCAGTAGTCTCTAGTAGCGGTGAGGGGAAGGGAGAACGGAGAGGTAGGAGGCGACGACTTAGATTTGGGTGGAAGATAGGGCTGGGGCGGGAGGCTTAGGTTAGGGTGTGTGGAGGGGGGAACGTATTTAAACCGGTTTTGGAGAGGGATGATAATTTGAACTACAAGAAGAGTCCACGGGTCATGTGGACCAATCTAATGAGCAGTCCGGTGCAATAGTAAGACTTTTTTTGCGGGTGAAAACATTGTATGACTCAATGACATTGTCATTACAATTTGCGAGAGCTAGCTCTAAAGTTCTGGAGGTCCAGAACCAACCCAAGTCATAGTTCTACCATAAAATATAGCAAGCTTTGCTAAGCTGTCGCTAACCTTATTCTGAGTACGGTTAACAAGTTTCACGAAGATATATAAGGTGCTTGATTTCTTTAACAAGAGAGGAATAAACCGATCTATCCAACCCACGTGATTGAATCATCTTAACTGCTATGATGGAATCCTCTCCACTATAATTGGAGGTCACTTCTCTAGATAGAGAAAGGGAGACCTCCAATACATGCAAATATAGCTCTACCTCGAGGGCTTCTCGACAAAGGACCCATCTGAGTTCAATTTAATGTAGCACATCTTGGAGGAAGCCAAACAAACGGCTTCTCCATAGCCGGTATCACATGTGAGGGTTTAACCGAACTATCATACGTGATGATCACCTTTCCTTTGCATGGCAACACGCAGATCAAGTTTTAGTCCAATCAAAGAATCAAGATAGCTGACAAGGAACCTTATGGAAGTATCCACCACATCATTGCATACATGCCAACAACGCCAAAGGGTCATGAGTAGCATACAACACTCAACATCAGGCAACTGATCAAGAGCATGTAGAAGCCATTTTTGTCGATGTTGCAAATAGATGCAAGATCAGGTAGCCTCCACACTTCCGCCATAAATTTCCAAGTTCACGGGCAAGAGGGAAATGACAGAGCGGATGGAAGTTGTTTTTCGTCTCAGCAAAACAGACCGAGCAGAGATTAGTCAATTGACCTCTATTGTGTTTATTCTACCAATTCGGAAGGGTATTCGCAGCCACCCTCCATGTGATATAATGGGTGGAACACTGCATGACCAAGATGAGTTTCCAGCAAGAACGGCGACCATCAGGCACAGAACTAGAGCCCATCGAGCTACCTTTGTGATCTTCGTCAAACGCAAGAGAGTAGTCACTCTTGTTAGAGAAACTTCCAAACTTACCCGGGCCCCAAGCGAGCATGTCATCCTCCTACCTCGGCGAAGCTCTGATTTTGAGGATCTCTGATACACAAACTTGGGAGCTCCTATTCCGCACGCTGAGCGCTGGGAAAAGGGGGCAGAGCGCAACCCCTCGCTCCCACGCGCGAGTTGGGCTGGCCCAATTGTGGGGTGGGGCTCCCCTGTTTTTTCGTTTCTTTTTGTTTTTTTCTTTTCTGTTTAATTTTTTCCTTCTTTAAAAAAGTTTGGATTAAAAAAAAATCAGAATTTTAAAAAAATCTTCACTAATGTAAGAGAATGTTCACAAATTTGTAAAATGGTAAGAAATTCAAAAGGATGGACTTTTTCTGATTTTCATGACTATTTTTGAATTTTTATGTACATTTTTTTGTATTTTGATGAACATTGTTTGTATTTGATGAACAAAATTTAAAATCAATTAACATTATTTTTAATTTTATAAAAAATTGAATCCGAAAACATTTGTTGCTTCTATATTTTTTTAGGATTTAAAAAAAGATTAGAATTTCCAAAAATGTTCACTAATGCATAAGAATCTTCACGAATTAAAAAAAATTCATGAATTCATAAATATGTTCACAATTCTAAAAAATGATTTTTTTAATTTGATGAACAAACTTTGAATTTTGGTTGAACATTTTTATAATTTTGATGAATTTATTTTGTATTTCATGAACAAAATTTAAATTCAATGAACATTTCTTTAATTTGATGATTTTTTAAATCAAACATTTTTTGTATTTGATGAACATTTTAAAAAAATTATGATCATTTTTTGAATTTGATGATTTTTTTGTTTCATTGAAGAAATTTTGAATTTTGAAATAATTCACCAATTTGAAAAAATGTCCACCACTGTGAAAAAACTGTTCTCTGATTTGAAAAAAATGTCCGTGTATTTGGAAAGAAAAATGAAAAGAAGAAAAAGAAAAATGAAGAAAGAAAAAAAATTAAAATTAAAAAGAAAGTAAAAAAGAAAATTTAAAGAGAAAAAACCAAAAAAAAAAATGGAACGACTAGTTGGGCCGGTCCAAACCAACACAGCATGCATAGGGGGTGGGGTATGCGCGCGGTTGCTAAGCGGCGACCCGCGCGCCAAATCTTGATCTGCCGACAAACCTGGCCACTTGGTCGTGCCTGGCAGGCCGACTCGTGCTACCCGATCCGTGGCTAATCGGGGCGTGCTGTCGACATGGCACGACCCCTTTTTTTTACAACCTAAGAGGCTGAATATAGGCCCAACACAACCAAATATGCGGGTTGACGGGCTAAACATGCCGGTGAGCCGACCTATTTACTTGTAGTGTCATGCATAGGCCTCGAGGCTGGGCACCCAGGCCGGCACGGCATGGCCCGTGTACTAAACGTGCCCTCGTGGGCCATGCCATGCCAAACACGTTTAGCCCTAGCCCGGGCCGGGCCGGCCGGCCGGATCTGCTGAGGCCATAGTTTTAAAAATTAGACCGGAGCACCAATTCAACCGGAAAAACCAGGAACCCGCATCTTGCCTGGCTTTTTAAGGTGTATTGGTCTTTTAGTAAAAAAAAGGGGAAAATATTCAAAAAAAAAAGGTGCATAAACTAGGGATTGAACACCTAACCTTGAGGTAAGACACCAATAACCAACTAGGCCAGCACCACCTTATGATTTCTTAATGATTTACATCCAATATTATGTGTATTTTTTTTATGTGAGGTCAAAATTTTGAAAAATAATCTTGAATATTCTGACTTTTTGTCGGTAAATACCTTAACCGACAGGCTCAGCGGTTCGAATTTTTTGACTATGGACCAAGACATCAGCCTCCACGAAGTACCTTAACAACTCGAGGTTCCATGATGCATTCTCATTTAGAAATTCAGACACCAATCGGATGCGGAACCTATGAAACCATGAAATCCTTGCGCTCTGCTCTCGTTATTATTTCTGTACGTTCTCCGGGACCAGAGCGGGGCTACAAACTCTTACGAAGAAAATCAACGCTTTGTACGCTATACACGCTAAGCTTAAAACTGCACAATTATCCGCAAAATGAAAAAAAAAAGGTTTAAAGCTGCACAAACACGGCACGATGATTTACAGCAAGGAACAACGAATCAAACACCTCGCGACGAGCCGCACAACGCTTCGCCGCTCGCTCGATCACGACGGCTTGGCCTGCCTCGCCCACGACGGCGGGGTTCCCGCCTAGTTGATCCCGAAGAACTCGCTCATGGAGAGCAGGTCGCAGAACCCTCCTCCGCCCTGCATGTCCGCGTCGAACTCCCAGCAGATGCCGCCGTCGCCGAGCCCGTGCAACGAGTCCACGGCGCCGCAACGACCGTCCACCGTGCTGCTCGCACCCTGCTGCGCCGGGCTGCAGTCGAAGGCCGCGTCCAGGGCGCTCGGAGCCATCAGGCCGGTGCCGTAGTCCATGTCCATGTCGAGCCAGTCCGCGAACATGACCTTGGGGAGCACCGGCGCGTGCGGCCGGATCAAGGCGGCCGCGCCGGGCCCGGTGAGGCTGCTCGAGTCGTCGGCCGTCGACGACGACTCGGGCGGGCCGGACGAGCCGGAGTTGGACGGCTGGTTAACGACGCTGCGTTCGCGGCCGCTCTCGCTGGGCGTCGGGCTCCGGGGCGCGTCCGAGGTGGCGGACTTGGCTGGTGCCCGCGCGCCCTCGACGCGCTTCTTGAGGTACGAGTTCCAGTAGTTCTTCACCTCGTTGTCGGTCCGGCCCGGCAGGTGCTGCGCTATCTGAGACCACCTGCGCCAGAGAAAAAAATCTCATCGTGTTAGAGAAGCAAATTATGAAGAAATTTGGACTCAAAATTTACAGCTACAGCCGATTGATGTTTTCCTTTTGGTCAGCAGAGACACGAGCTCATCAACCCCCTGCTTATTTTTCTTGTGTTTATTGCTTAATCTCGGGGTATTGTACAGTCGCTCCAATAAATAAACCTATGATTGGTGCAGACTTGTCGCAGCTACAAGTCTTCTCCCCACGGATTGTCAATGTCAAAGCATCTGTTACACTATCATTGCTCATTGGTCTCAACAGTTTTTTTTTTTGCGCATCCATTGGTCTCAACAGTTGACTGTACTAGAAGCGTGTTCACAAATGATTGTACACATAATATCTATCTTCATTATCAAAACTAAGGACGGTACTAACTAGTACACTATGATCAAGGGCACACGAAATGGAAATGATAAAACCAGCTTTGCTTGCACCGACAGGCAACTGCAAAAGACCCTGTGGCCACAAGCCTAACGATTCTCGGTTGTTCTTTCGTCCTTTTTGTCCAAAAAGAGGTTAACCGTGACCAAGCCAGCTTTCCACCCAGTAGGTTAGCGAAAGCGAGGCGCTTGTTCACTGTCACCAAGCGAGCACCCGAAAAGAGAAGCAATCGAGTGCCTCGAGTGTCAGCATCAACTCCACCACGTAAAGCGGTCTCCATGCCCATGCCAAGACATCAGCATTTCCTTTTGTTTTCGCCACCAAAACATTTTATTTCAGTTTCTACCCTGAAACTCAACTTGCGAGCTTAGCGACACTGCCATGCTGACACTAGCAAATTGGCACAAGCGGCAGTAGGTAGCTATGTGTAGCATGCGCAGGAATGCTCTACTTTTCTTCCTCTTATTATTAAACTGCTGAGGATGATTGTAGACTAATTAGAAGGAAATAATAAAGAAGTACTCTCTGACTGATTCAATTCAATCGCGCCTGCTAATCAGGTCACGTTTTGCTCGTCAGCAATCTGTTATACTTGCTCTGAGGAAGGTGGGGTGGAAAAGGTGAGAGTTGTGATGTGTGCTTGGGATGCTTACTTGTTGCCGAGTGTGGCGTGGAGGCTCATGACGGTCTCCTCTTCCGCCCTGGAGAACATGCCGTGCTTCAGCCCCGGCCTCAGGTAGTTGATCCATCGCAGCCTGCAGCTCTTGCCGTTCCTCTGAAGCCCTGCAATTCACGGCGAACTTTAGCCCCCAGCCCACATGCCAAGGTGCATTTGACAAAATTCTGCTGGATTCTTTTCCGAAAGCACTGCAAAAAATTCCTGAATTCGAACAGGCAGACGAAGCTCAAGAGAAATTAATTCCCCATCTTTCCCCTTCCCACGAGCCAAGGTACATTTGCAGAGCCTCGGCAGGAGATCAGGGGAAATTGGGAATTGGGCATGAACCTCGCAGGCTTGCGGAAATGCAAGTACACAAGAAGAAAATCTGTCCAATCCCCCTTCGAAATTCTCGGGGGAATCGCGCGCGAAATGCCGGCCGCGCTCGGTTAGGAGGGAGTTCTTACCGGCCTTGACGGGGACGGTGCTCCAGCAGCTGTGGCCGTAGCGGACGATGTAGTCGCGGAGCTTCTGGTCCTCCTCCGGCGACCACAGCCCCTTCCGGTGCTGAGCCTTGGGCTTCTGGCACGACTTGCACCCCATCAATTCTTGCGAAATGCCGGCCGCCGCGGAGGTGCAGGACGAGCGATGCTGTGTACTCCAAGGAGGAGGTTAAGGTTTAATAAATCAGCTTTGAGAGGCGTGGGAGGGGCTGCTATTGCTGCGGTGTTTGCACTGTTCTGTCGGTCTCTTCTGCGCTTGGCGTGAGGGCTCTCTGTGAGGCTTTATAGACCCAATGATGAGTTGTTGGGGGCCTTCTCGTGGGGATAACGAAAGATTAGTCACCGATTGTTTTTAATGATCACAAACTCTTTGAGATAGCATATCCATTGATTCCTGCAATGCTCTTTTATTTATTTAGTAAAGCTTCTTTATTTGCAGCATATATAATAATAATCCAAAAGGCATGTAATTGTAGGAAGAAAAATCCATCTTGGAGACACCCAATTGTAAGTCCTGCAAATTGTGCTCTTTAATAATTATATGCGTCCTCTGTGAGCTATTTGGAAGGTAAACCATGGACAATTTTAGTTGATCTTTATTTTAGAGACACTTAACCAGCCGGGTGATCCGGTGTAATCGCGGTTTTTTTTTGAAAAGGAGGATTACCTTCGGCCTTTACATCCACAAGGTCTGCGATGAAGTACAAGTTTACTTGAAGCTAAAAAATGAAAGAAAAGATAAAATTTACCACAACCATCGAAAACATGATGAGATGACTAAACACCTAGCCTATTATTGGACTGTCATCCAAATCCGTTATAGATATCCCGAGCTACCATCTCCCACCGGGTACACTCAGTATCCAAAAGCTCCCTCCGCAGGAGTGAGTAACGGCCACGTACGGATCCATATTGTAGCCCTGTAAATAACCTGCAAAAAATTTATACGAGTTCGTCTATCAAAAACCATGTCAGTTCTGCAGTTCCATATAGCCCATAGTAATGCGCGTACTCCTATCCGAATATGTCTCGCAGTGTTTGGCTCCACTCCATTTAGCCACGTCCCAAATAACGATACTACTTGGAGGACTGACATTAAAGGCTATATGAATCGAGCGCCATAAAAGTTTGGTAAGAGGACAAATGAGAAAGAGGTGCTTAATAGTTTCATCCTGATCACAAAAGCATCAATGTTGACTACCGTCCTATCTTCTCTTTGCTAAATTATCCTTAGTCAGAGCCACCTCCTTGTGAACGAAGCACATGAAGACTTTGATTCTTAAAGGTACCTTAATCTTCCAAATATGTAACAATTTCGGGATTGGCCAGAGTCAACTAAAACTAAATACATAGATTTCACTGAGAAAACCATTGACAAATAGTCTTCCGTGAATCGCATCTGGCTCATCAGAGAGGTGGATGTCCATCAACCTCCGCACGAGATGCAACCACGCCACCCATCGGTCTCCTACTAAAGATCTCATGAACTGGATGTTTAGAGGGACAGACTGTAGTACTGTAGCAACATAGGCATCCTTACGCTGTACAATATCATAAAAAGACGGATATTGGATGGCTAGAGGCGTCTCCCCTAACCATGTATCCTCCCAAAATCTAGTGGAAATACCGTTTCCGATGATGAATTTAGTCCTATGGAAGAAGGCTTCTTTCATCCTCATTAGCCCCTTCCAGAATGGTGAATCATTGGGTCTAACGGTAACCTGGGCCAAGATCTTGGATTGCAGGTACTTAATACGCAAAATCTGTACCCATGTACCTTTGGTCTCAACTGAGAGCCTATACAACCATTTACTGAGCACACATCTATTTTTTACCTCCAAATTCTCAATGCCAAGCCCACCCTGGTCCTTCGGTCTACAAATAATATCCCACTTAGTTAACCTATATTTTCTCTTTATTTCATCGCTTTGCCAAAAAAAATGGTGATCGATAAAAGTCTAGCCTTTTCCGTACCCCTTCGGGTACTTCAAAGAAAGACAATAGGAACATCGACATACTCGTGAGCACCGAATTTATCACTACCAGCCGGCCACCATAAGAGATAAGCTTGCCCTTCCAAAAGCTTAGTTTTTTTTCAAATCGATCTTCTATACACTTCCACTCCTTGTTGGATAACTTGCGATGATGAATTGGTATGCCCAAATAGCTAAACGGAAGGACTCTCAGTTCACATCCGAACAATTGTCTATAAGCGTCTTGTTCATCTTTGGCTCTCCCAAAATAGAACAATTCACCTTTGTTAGAATTGATCTTCAATCCAGATAATTGCTCAAACAGGCATGGTACCAGCTTCATATTTCTACCCTTTGCCAAATCATGTTCCATGAAAATTATAGCGTCGTCCACGTACTGTAGTATGGACACCCCCATCCACAAGATGGGGTACTAGTCCTCCTACTTGACCATCCTCTTAAGCTCTATGTATGAGAATTGCCGACATATCTGCGACTATGTTGAAAAGGATAGGAGACATCAGGTCCCCCTGTCTGAGGCACTTTTGTGTCTGGAAGTAATGACCTATGTCATCGTTCACTTTAATCTCAATGTTACCTTTTTGTACAAATGAATCTACCTGTTTCCTCCAGGAATCGTCAAATCCCTTCATACGTAAGGATTGTTGGAGGAACGGTCATTTAACCTTATCGCACGCCTTCTCAGAATCCACTTTGAAGACCACCCCATCCAGTTTCTTCGAGTGGATTTCATGAAGTGTTTCATGTAGGACGACAACACCCTCTAGTATGTGTCTGCCCGGCATGAAAGCCGTCTGAGTTGGTTGCACCATGCTATGCGCAATCCGTGTTAGTCAGTTTGTGACAACTTTAGTGAAAATTTTGAAACTGACATCGAGCAGACATATCGGTCTGAACTGCTCAGTACGCACTGCCTCCTCCTTCTTTGGCAACAACGTTATCGTTCCAAATTTTAGATGGAATAGCTGCAGTTGGCCGTTAAACAAGTCATGGAACATTGGCATGAGGTCACTGTCGGTGTCAAAACCGGCAGACCTCGGGGTAGGGGGTCCCGAGCTGTGGATCTAGAATCGATGGGGAACAGGGGACGATGAACACGGTGTTTACCCAGGTTCGGGCCCTCTCGAAGAGGTAATATCCTACGTCATGCTTGATTATATTGGATGTATAGTATGGTTACAGAGTAGATCTACCTCGAGATCAGCATGAGCTAAACCCCAAGGCGATGAGGTGATGAATATAGCTCTAACCCTAAAGACTACAACCCTCGGTTTATATAGACACCGGTAGGGTTAGGGTTACCGGAGATAGATTACAATAAGGAGTAAAGAGATCCCGCCTATCCTTGACTTGGAGGACACACCACGGCTTCATAGATCTTCTGTCGCTATATGGCTTCACCAGTCCGGCCCATATTCAATGGGCCGGCGCCCCGAGGACCCCTTAGTCCATAACTCCCTCAGTAGCCCCCGAACTTGCCTCCAATGCCAAGGCTTGTGTCCGGCATCTGCTCACTCAACAGTATTCGGCTTGCGAGGCGAGTTCTCCAATGTGCTTCATTCATGTTCGGAGTCAAGTGATGTCCGGAATCCGAAACGACCACTTTACTTAGCCACGAAGGCCAAATCGTTCAAGTGTAAACATTGCCTTCATCTGACAACTTTTTCTCAAAGAGTCACATCTGGCCATAAAGCCGAGCGGTTAGTATTTCTCGAAGCACGGCTCAAGGCTGATGCCACGTTTGGCACGTCTCCTCAAGGTGGAGATCGTGCCCCGCCTTTCAGGGGATATGATCAATGATTTCGATTCCCCACCCCGCACATAACGTTGCGAGCATATCGGGAAGTGGAGAAGCCAACGGCGTGAAAAAAGGAACTCTTGGTTTATCAACAGCCTATAAAGGGGGAGCTACAATAGTCAGCATCCCATGCCTTCTTCCACCTTCCGCTCACGCAGATCTTCAGAGCTCCAGCGCCCCTTTTCTCTGCTTCCGCAGCAAATCCCACTCCGTCTCCTTCAGCCATGGCCGGATCTGGCGCCAACGGGAAGTGGGGCGTCTCCATCGTCACCGACAGCGACATCCTGAAGCTGAAGCAGGCCGGCTACTTGTCGGCCGACGTCGCCCATCAGGCCCCTGAAGCAGGCCAAATCGTCCCTACACCCAGGCCGGGTGAAAGGGTCGTATTCCTCCCCCATTTCCTTAGGGGGCTTGGATTTCCTCTGCACCCCTTCGTGAGGGGGCTGATGTTCTTTTACGGGCTAGATTTCCATGATCTAGCCCCCAACTCCCTCCTCCACATCTCGTCCTTTATTATCTTCTGCGAGGCTCTCCTCCGGGTCCGACCACACTTTGGCCTATGGCTGAAGGTGTTCAACATCAAGCCCAAGGTGGTTGGTGGCGAGCATGCGGGCTGCGGCGGGGCCATGATCAGCAAACTGACGCGGGTCCCATGGCCGGAGGGCAAGTTCGCCGACACCGTTAAGGTGTGGCAAAAGGAATGGTTCTACATCACCAAGCCAAGGGAAGCCACCTAGGCGGCAGCTCCCGCATTCAGATCCGGACCCCCACCAGGCTGGCCTCGTGGACCACCAAGAGCCCGGACTGGGGGTCCGCTGACGACTTGAAGGTGCTGCAGAAGCACGTCGTCAGCGTAGTGGAGACCGGTGCGAAGATGGTTAATGTGATCCAGATCATGCTCAATCGTCGACTCCTCCCCTGTCAGGAGAGGGCCAAGCCAATGTGGGAGTACGTCCCCGAAGATCCGGCCACTGTGCAACATCTTTTCGGCACAACCCACAAGAAAGTGTGGGGTCTGCTGTTCAAGCCACAGAAGGACTGGCCAGTCGAGGGGGAGGACATCGGCCTTGACGCTGCGACCCCTCCGAAGAAGGTGAGTGGCATTGGTCTTAACATGATTTCGAGCATTAGCACCGTATGATTTGATCCGAATCTCTTTATGTGGATATTGCAGGACTAGCTTGCCAAGGCTGAGAAGATCAGCGGCCCGGCGCCGCTGCCAGAAGGGCCCCG
Organism: Thinopyrum elongatum; assembly: GCA_011799875.1. Classification (NCBI taxonomy): domain Eukaryota; kingdom Viridiplantae; phylum Streptophyta; class Magnoliopsida; order Poales; family Poaceae; genus Thinopyrum; species Thinopyrum elongatum. The sequence continues at coordinate 515,129,852 of CM022298.1, forward strand.
ATTCGAATAGCTAGAGAAGCTGTTGGTCGTGGTGCCGTACAAGGCGCCCCATAAGAAGGGCAAGAAGACAAAGGTGCCGGAAGCCAGGGAGGGCCTCCGTCGCAGGGCTCGTCCGGACAGCCGGTCCGGAGACACTGCGGCCCTATCCGTACAGGAGGGGGACGAGGATGAGGACGAGGATGAAAGTGCCTCCTCGCACTCTAAGAAGAGGGCGGAATCCAGCGACGTCGAGGAGGTTCAACCTCCTGAGGCCCGGAAGAGACAGTGCCGGCCTAAGCTGGTCCTGTCTGACAGCTCGGACTCCGACGAGGAGTCTGAAGCGTCCGAAAAGGTTCCGGAGAGGGAACCCAGGGTCAAGCCCTATGCGACCAGGTACATATTGCGGCATTTTCAATCGCTTTATTCTTTAGTAGCCCCTAGTAAAACTTAGATTGATTGTTATTTGGTGGTGCAGCCCTCTGCCTGGCCACCCCGCCGAGGAGACCTCTTCGGGGACGTCCCTGCCCGCCGAACTAGCGGACAGTGGCTCACGTTCCGCACCTCCTCTAATCCCCGAAGAGGTTGGGGAGGTGCTGTCGTGAAAGACCCCTCCTCCTCCGAACTCAGGGGAGGGGGTCGATGCCACCATGGCCGAGGCTGACGCCTCGATCATTGAAGAACAGGGGGATGCATCCCTCCTGGCTAACGCGGGAGGGGATCCGGATCATCCGAACCCCTACCGCATTCGGCTCCCGATCCCCCAAGGGAGCCAATTCCTCCTTTCGATGGGGAAGGTGCTGGGGGCCCGACGCCCGCGCCGAACACCTCAACTCGGGCGGCGGTGGGCTGGCCGGACGCGCTGGCGGAGTTGGTGAACAACTCTCCTGTCGTCGACGAGCACCGTACTCTTATGGGTGCGGTTATACAGGGTGTTCGGTCCATTCATTCCGGACTGAACGACGCTGTTCGAGGCCTGCTAACAGGCTTTGAGGTAAGTCAAGTAATGCTCTTTTCTCATAAATTGGATTTAGTCCTTGGTTTAAGTATGCCATAACTGTAGTAGCCCCCGAGAATCTGCAAGGTGTGCAAAGAAAACCTGCGGAGGATGTCGTTCTACAGGCCATTATCTAAAATGGTGTGAATTTTTTAATGCCACATGCATCTTCTCTGGCCACAACTGCTAATGCTGCGGTGCTAGAGGAGATGGATCGGAAGCTCAAGCATTCTGATAAAGAGCTTGACCTAGTCAACAAATGGCTTGACGAGGCGCAAGGTAAGCCCTTTGATAAGATGCACAATTGCTTGATGCCGGATATTGACGATCCGGACTGTATGCTGATCTGTTATTGTGATGATCTTGCAGTTGCCGCCGCCGAAGTCGAGGGCTTGAGGGAGGCCTTGAAGAAAGCCGAGGCAGAGGCGGCTGCCAAGAAGACGGTCGCTGACAAGGCGGTGGCCGAGCTCAAGAAGGCCAAGCTTGCTGGTGAACATCACCGAGGTGCAAGTGGAGCTCTAGGATGCCGTCAAGAAGCTTGAGGTCATTGAGAAGGAACAGGGGAAGCGATCCTCCCAGTTGTCCAAGGCGGAGAAGGAGCTCCAGGAGGCGAGGACCGAAGCACGAGTTGTCCAGGAAGAGCTCCGCCAAGTCGGACAAATTGCAAATGGTAAGAAATACTTACTGCAGAGTGTGTTCGGAGGCAACAGGTTCACCCTGCTGACGCGGGTCTGGCGCTCCGCAGGCATCTTCGCCGAGCTTCCGAAGAATGTGGCTGCTGCCATGGAGCATTATGCCGCTCACGAGGAGGACTCTGAGCAGCGGCTGTTCTGGTCATAGTTTCTGGCCTCCGAGCATCCTCCCCTCCTCAGCAACCAGATGAAGCAGCTGATGGAGCTGCATCGGATGTCCGAACTAGCGCTGAAGGACCCGTGTGTCCGGCTGTGGCCGGCCGAGCCGATTCCGGAGAGCTACTTCGGTTTAGTGCAGAAGCTGCGGGACGTGCCGCTCCGTGTTGACACCATGAAGTGGTCGACATGCCTCGAGGGAGCTAGGCTGGCGTTTGCGAAGACCATGGTACATTGGCCGAAGATTATTCCGATGGACATGGCCACTGGGCCTCTGCCCAAGGGAAAGGAGCATCGCCGCCCTGAGCAGTATTTTGCACAGGTGATGAATGGCGCGCGGGCGATAGAGGGCCAGTGTTCGAAAGATGTAATGATTGAATAACTGTGTTAAGTTTTTATCAATTAGACCCTTATGCTTTATGATGCGTCCACTTGACTTATTTTGTCTTGTCATGATTTAATTTTGACTCTTGTGCGGCCGTATGTTTATTCTGAAAGCTACCACTCATCAGCTTCCGCCCCCAGGTGAATATCACGAGGGGTGTTTTGTCTCCGCACTGTTACCCTTAGCCAATGTCTTGGTACCCGGAGGCGGTAGCGCGTGAGCGAAACTAGGCAATCGGACTATTCGGTTTTATTGCTTTCACTTAGCCTTAGGAGCTTGATTGTGGGAGCTAGTGACTAGCCCCCGATGGCTTGTGACGTACTTGGGGGCCAACACTTGTCCTTTCCGATCACATGGTTTGTGTTAAGACGAACCCTTCGTGTGACACGGCGAAATCACCAATGATTTTTGGAGTCAAAACTCGTCATCGGATCGCTGACCAGTTCGCACTTACTATGACGGTCAGTTTTCGGCTTTCTCCTCCTGAGGTACTTGACCAGGCTAGCCAGAAGTACAATCGCAGGGGTTCTCCCTTTGCCCTCTTAGCCGAACGAGCGAAACATAAGGGGCAAGCACAGGAGCCGGGCAACCCAACTATTGACCCAAGACATAGTTCGGAACTGGTGCATATAGTGCAATATCCGAGACGCCGAACACTCAGCGAAAAAAGGTGTCGGACTTGGGGTACGGAGCCGAGGGTTAAATCGAGCTCTAGGTTAGTTAACCAATCATGTTTTCATGCCGGGCTTGTTTGAAGAGTGATGTCTACTACGCAACCTTCTTCTTGTAGACTCGTGTTGGACCTCCAAGCGCAGAGTTTTGTAGGACAGTAGCAAATTTCCCTCAAGTGGATTATCAATCCGTGAGAGGCGTAGGATGAAGATGGTCTCTCTCAAACAACCCTGCAACCAAATAACAAAGAGTCTCTTGTGTCCCCAACACACCGAATACAATGGTAAATTGTATAGGTGCACTAGTTCGGCGAAGAGATGGTGATACAAGTGTAATATGGATGGTAGATATAGGTTTTTGTAATCTGAAAATATAAAAACAGCAAGGTAACTAGTAACAAAGTGAGCAAAAACGGTATTGCAATGCTTAGAAACAAGGCCCAGGGTTCATACTTTCACTAGTGCAAGTTCTCTCAATAATGATAACATAATTGGATCACATAACAATCCCTCAACGTGCAACAAAGAATCACTACAAAGTTTCTATCGGAGAACGTAGGACGAAAACGTGCATCAACCCCTATGCATAGATTACCCCAATGTCACCTCGGGAATCCGCGAGTTGAGTACCAAAACATACATCAAGTGAATCAATAGAACATCCCATTGTCACCACAGATATCCCATCGCAAGACATACATCAAGTGTTCTCAAATCCAATACTCAATCCAACATAACGAAACCTCAAAGAGCAAGACTCAATTCATCACAAGAAGGTAGAGGGGGAGAAACACCATATGATCCAACTATAATAACAAAGCTCGTGGTACATCAAGATCGTGCCAAATCAAGAACACGAGAGAGAGAGAGATCAAACACATAGCTACTGGTACATACCCTCAGCCCCGAGGGTGAACTACTCCCTCCTCGTCATGGAGACCGCCAGGATGATGAAGATGGCCACCGGTGATGGTTTACCCCTCCGGCAGGGTGCCGGAACGGGCTCCCGATTGGTTTTTCGTGGCTACAGAGGCTTGCGGCGGCGGAACTCCTGATATAGGTTTCTTTTCGGGGGTTTCTGTATTTATAGGAATTTTTGGCGTCGGTTTCAAGTCAGGGGGGTCCATGAGGCAGCGGCAAGGTAGGGGGCGCGCCCTAGGGGGGGCGCCCTCCACCCTTGTGGATGCCTCGTGGCTCCTCTGGTCCATCTCCGATACTCCGTGGGCTTCTTCCGGTTCATAAAAAATCGTCGTAAAGTTTCAACTCGTTTGGACTCCGTTTGGTATTCCTTTTCTGTAAAACTCAAAAACAAGAAAAAAAACAGAAACTGGCACTGGGCTCTAGGTTAATAGGTTAGTCCCAAAAATAATATAAAATAGCATATAAAACATCCAAAACAGATAATATAATAGCATGGAACAATAAAAAATTATAGATACGTTGGAGACGTATCAAGCATCCCCAAGCTTAATTCCTGCTCGTCCTCGAGTAGGTAAATGGTAAAAACAGAATTTTTGATGTGGAATGCTACCTAACATATTTATCCATGTAATTTTCTTTATTGTGGCATGAATGTTCAGATCCATAAGATTCAAAACAAAAGTTTAATATTGACATAAAAACAATAATACTTCAAGCATACTAATAAAGCAATCATGTCTTCTCAAAATAACATGTCCAAAGAAAGTTATCCCTACAAAATCATATAGTCTGGCTATGCTCCATCTTCGTCACACAAAGTATTCAAATCATGCACAACCCCGATGACAACCCAAGCAATTGTTTCATACTTTTGATGTTCTCAAACCTTTTCAACTTTCACGCAATACATGAGCGTGAGCCATGGACATAGCACTATAGGTGAAATAGAATATGGTGGTTGTGGAGAAGACAAAAAGAAGGAGATAGTCTCACATCAACTAGGCGTATCAATGGGCTATGGAGATGCCCATCAATAGATATCAATGTGAGTGAGTAGGGATTGCCATGCAACGGATGCACTAGAGCTATATGTTTATGAAAGCTCAAAAAGAAACTAAGTGGGTGTGCATCCAACTCGCTTGCTCACGAAGACCTAGGGCAATTTGAGGAAGCCTATCATTGGAATATACAAGCCAAGTTCTATAATGAAAAATTCCCACTAGTATATGAAAGTGATAACATAGGAGACTCTCTATCATGAAGATCATGGTGCTACTTTGAAGCACAAGTGTGGAAAAAGGATAGTAACATTGCCCCTTCTCTCTTTTCTCTCATTTTTTTCTCATTTTTTTTTGATTGGCTTCTTTGGCCTCTTTTTTTTTCTCACATGGGGCAATGCTCTAATAATGAAGATCATCACACTTTTATTTACTTACAACTAAAGAATTACAACTCAATACTTAGAACAAAATATGACTCTATATGAATGCCTCCGGCGGTGTACCGGGATGTGCAATGACTCAAGAGTGACATGTATAAAAAATATGAAAGGTGGCTTTGCCACAAATACGATGTCAACTACATGATCATGCAAAGCAATGTGAGAATGATGAAGCGTGTCATAATAAACGGAACGGTGGAAGTTGCATGGCAATATATCTCGGAATGGCTATGAAAATGCCATAATAGGTAGGTATGGTGGCTGTTTTGAGGAAGGTAAAAGGTGGGTGTATGGTACCGGCGAAAGTTGCGTGGTACTAGAGAGGCTAGCAAGGTGGAAGGGTGAGAGTGCGTATAATCCATGGACTCAACATTAGTCATAAAGAACTCACATACTTATTGCAAAAATCTATTAGTCATCGAAACAAAGTACTACGCGCATGCTCCTAGGGGGATAGATTGGTAGGAAAAGACCATCGCTCGTCCCCGACCGCCACTCATAAGGAAGACAATCAATAAATACCTCATGCTCCAACTTCGTTACATAACGGTTCACCATACGTGCATGCTACGGGAATCACAAACTTCAACATAAGTATTTCTACAATCCACAATTACTCACTAGCATAACTCTAATACCACCATCTTTATATCTCAAAACAATCATAAGGAATCAAACTTCTCATAGTATTCAATGCACTTAATATGAAAGTTTTTATTATATCCCTCTTGGATACCCATCATATTAGGACTAAATTCATAACCTAAGCAAATTACCATGCTGTTTAGAGACTCTCAAAATAATATAAGTGAAGCATGAGAGTTCATCAATTTCTTAAAAATAAAACCACCGCCGTGCTCTAAAAAGATATAAGTGAAGCACTAGAGCAACTACCCAGCTCAAAAGATATAAGTGAAGCACATAGGGTATTCTAATAAATTAACGATCAATGTGTGTCCCTCTCAAAAGGTGTGTCCAGTAAGGATGATTTTGGAAAACTAAAAAGCAAAGACTCATATCATACAAGACGCTCCAAGCAAAACACATATCATGTGGTGAATAAAAATATAGCCTCAAGTAAATTTACCGATGGATTGAAGACGAAAGAGGGGATGCCTTCCGGGGCATCCCCAAGCTTAGTTGCTTGGATATTCATTGAATATTACCTTGGGATGCCTTGGGAATCCCCAAGCTTAGGCTCTTGCCACTCCCTATTCCATAGTCCATCAAATCTTTACCCAAAACTTGAAAACTTCACAACACAAAACTCAACAGAAAACTCGTAAGATCCATTAGTATAATAAAACAAATCATTCACTTTGGTACTGTCAAGACAAGATTAATTTTTTTTATCACGATACCTACTGTACCCTATCATTTCTACAATTTATATTGAGCAATATAAGCCATAGAAACTAGGAAACAAGCAAGCTATGCATCGAAAACAGAATCTGTCAAAAACAGAACAGTCTGTAAAGATCTGAATTAAGGTCATACTTATGTTACTCCAAAAATTCTGAAAAGTTAGGAAAACGTAGACAATTTGTATATAAATCCTATGTAAAAAATTCAGAGTTTTTACACGTTCCAGTGAAAGATAGGAATTTCTGTACTGGACGCAAAAGTTTCTGTTTTTGCACAGAATCAAATCAACTATCAACCACACTATCCCAAAGGCTTTACTTGGCACTTTATTGAAACAAAAGCTATAAAACATGATTACTACAGTAGCATAATCATGTGAACACTCAAAAACAGTAGGTATAAATATTGGGTTGTCTCCCAACAAGCGCTTTTCTTTAATGCCTTTTTAGCTAGGCATGATGATTTCAATGATGCTCACATAAAAGTAAAGAATTAAAACACAAAGAGAGCATCATGAAGCATATGACTAGCACATTTAAGTCTAACCCACTTCCTATGCATAGGGATTTTGTGAGCAAACAATTTATGGGAACAAGAATCAACTAGCATAGGAAGGCAAAACAAACATGACTTCAAAACTTTCAACACATGTAGAGGAAACTTGATATTATTGCAATACCTAGAAGTATATGTTCCCCCCTCATAGTAATTTTCAGTAGCATCATGAATGAATTCAATAATATAGTTATCACATAAAGCATTCTTTTCATGATTCACATGCACAAAAAATTTATTACTCTCCACATAAGCAAATTCCTTCTCATTCATAATAGTGGGAGCAAATTCAACAAAATAACTATCATGGGATTGAAAGTCAAAAATCAAGATGACAAGTTTCATGGTTATCATTATTCTTTATAGCATACATGTCATCACAATAATCATCATAGATAGCAACTTTGTTCTCATAATCAATTGGAACCTCTTCCAAAATAGTGGATTCATCACTAAATAAAGTCATGACCTCTCCAAATCCACTTTTATCAATATTGTGAAAAGATTCAACACCCTCCAAAATAGTGGGATCATTACCTAGAGTTGACACTCTTCCAAAACCACTTTCATCAACATAATCATCATAAATAGGAGGCATGCTATCATCATAATAAATTTGCTCATCAAAACTTGGAGGACAAAAAATATCATCTTCATCAAACATAGCATCCCCAAGCTTGTGGCTTTGCATATCATTAGCATCATGGATATTCAAGGAATTAATACTAACAACATTGCAATCATGCTCGTCATTCAAAGATTTTATGCCAAACATTTTATTGCATTCTTCTTCTAACACTTTGGCACAATTTTCCGATCCATCATTTTCAAGAAAGACATTATAGAGATGAATAATATGAGGCAACCTCAATTCCATTTTTTATACTTTTCTTTTATAGACTAAACTAGTGATAAAACAAGAAACTAAAAGATTCAATTGCAAGATCTAAAGATATACCTTCAAGCACTCACCTCCCCGGCAACGGCGCCAGAAAAGAGCTTGATGTCTACTACGCAACCTTCTTCTTGTAGACTCGTGTTGGGCCTCCAAGCGCGGAGTTTTGTAGGGCAGTAGCAAATTTCCCTCTAGTGGATGACCTAAGGTTTACCAATCCGTGAGAGGCGTAGGATGAAGATGGTCTCTCTCAAACAACCAGGCAACCAAATAACAAAGAGTCTCTTGTGTCCCCAACACACCCAATACAATGGTAAATTGTATAGGTGCTCTAGTTCGGCGAAGAGATGGTGATACAAGTGTAATATGGATGGTAGATATAGGTTTTTGTAATCTGAAAATATAAAAACAGCAAGGTAACTAGTAACAAAAGTGAGCAAAAACGGTATTGCAATGCTTAGAAACAAGGCCTAGGGTTCATACTTTCACTAGTGCAAGTTCTCTCAACAATTATAGCATAATTGGATCACATAACAATCCCTCAACGTGCAACAAAGAATCACTCCAAAGTTTCTATCGGAGAACGTAGGACGAAAACATGCATCAACCCCTATGCACAGATTACCCCAATGTCACCTCGGGAATCCGCGAGTTGAGTGCCAAAACATACATCAAGTGAATCAATAGAACATCCCATTGTCACCACAGATATCCCATCGCAAGACATACATCAAGTGTTCTCAAATCCAATACTCAATCCAACATAACGAAACCTCAAAGAGCACGACTCAATTCATCACAAGAAGGTAGAGGGGGAGAAACACCATATGATCCAACTATAATAACAAAGCTCGCGGTACATCAAGATCGTGCCAAATCAAGAACACGAGAGAGAGAGATCAAACACATAGCTACTGGTACATACCCTCAACCCCGAGGGTGAACTACTCCCTCCTCATCATGGAGACTGCTGGGATGATGAAGATGGCCACCGGTGATGGTTTCCCCCTCCGGCAGGGTGTCGGAACGGGCTCCCAATTGGTTTTTCATGGCTACAGAGGCTTGCGGCAGCCAAACTTCCGATCTAGGTTTATTTTCGGGGGTTTCTGTATTTATAGGAATTTTTGGCGTCGGTTTCAAGTCAGGGGGTCCACGAGGCAGCGGCAAGGTAGGGGCGCGCGCCCTCCACCCTTGTGGATGCGTCGTGGCTCCTCTGGTCCATCTCCGATACTCCGTGGGCTTCTTCTGGTCCATAAAAAATCGTCATAAAGTTGCAGCTCGTTTGGACTCCGTTTGGTATTCCTTTTCTGTAAAACTCAAAAAAAGGAAAAAAATAGAAACTGGCACTGGGCTCTAGGTTAATAGGTTAGTCCCAAAAATAATATAAAATAGCATGTAAATGCATATAAAACATCCAAAATAGATAATATAATAGCATGGAACAATAAAAAATTATAGATACGTTGGAGACGTATCAAAGAGCGTGGGGGGAATCGAAAGGAAAGGAGACAATCGCAAGATGCGGATATCCGAATACCATGAAGGGCGTTTTTATTATTTCTCGTAGGCTCAAGATGCCTAACCGTACAATTCGAACTGCCCTGGCATTATTTGTAAAAAGGAAAAAGTTTTACAGAGTAAAGGTTTACGCAGGGCCTTGATGCGTGAGTCGAAGCCTCCACTGTGCCCTGCTGCACGTCTGTGCCTTTGCTTCTGAGAGGTGGGGTTGGGACCTTCGATGGGACCTTGAAGGGCGAGGATCCTGCCGATGAAGCTTTATGCTTGGGGGGGGGGGGGGGGGGGGGGGTTCCGGAATTGGCCCCCGAGTCATCCGAAGACAAGGTAATTCCGAAGTTCGGTTTAGCCGAACACATGCTTCGAATTTATTGATATATGCCTCACGGCTGCCCATGGTATTTTGAGTGCAAAATTGTGCTGACGAAGCATGTGGAGCGTGAAGAGTGTGGGCGTGCCGTGGGCGTGGATCCCTATTTGCGGCGAACGCATGCGGGTTCCTATGACGGGGAGCGGGTTCGGGCCCATTTACTGTTGTCGCCGGCCTTTACGGCGGGCCGATAACGGGACCCGTATGGGCCGGTTTGGTCCTCGGCCGCTAGGGCCGCAGTGTGCTCTTTGGTCCGAAGTGAGCATTCTATATTGCCGTTGATGGATATGACGCCCGAAGGACCGGGCATCTTCAACTTGAGGTACGCGTAATGCGGGACGGCATTGAATTTACCAAACGCCGTCCGACCGAGGAGGGCATGATAGCCGCTGCGAAAGGGTGCAATGTCGAAGATCAAGTCCTCGCTTCAGAAGTTGTTCGGAGAGCCAAACACTACTTCAAGCATTACAGTGCCTGTGCAGCGGGCCTCCACTCCCGGAATGACCCCCTTGAAGGTGGTGTTACTGGGTTTGATCCTTGACGGATCGATCCCCATCTTCCTCACTGTGTCTTCATATATCAGATTGAGGCTACTGCCCCCGTCCATTAGGACTCTAGTGAGGTGGAATCCATCGATGATGGGGTCGAGTACTAAGGCTGCAGATCCTCCGTGGCGTATGCTGGTCGGGTGATCCCTGCGATCGAAAGTGATTGGGCAGGCTGACCACGGATTGAACTTCGGCGCGACGAGCTCGATGGAATATACGTCTCGCAGCGCTCGCCTCCTTTCCTTCTTGGGTATGTGGGTTGCGTAGATCATGTTCACCGTCTTGACCTCGGAAGGGAAGGGTTTCTGTCCTCCACTATTTGGCCTGCGGGGTTCGTCATCGTCCTCGCTTCGTGGGCTTTTGCCCGAGTCTTCGGCTGTGAGTTTGCCGGCCTGCTTTATCACCCAACAGTTACGGTTGGAGTGGTTGGCGGGCTTCTCCGGAGTGCCGTGGATCTGGCAAGTCCTATCCAGAATTGCATCTAGTCTAGATGGGCCATCGCCGTTGCCTTTAGGGGCCTTCTTTCGGGGTCCGGACTTCAGGTTTCTGAACCCGGCATTTACTGCCGTATCCTCACCTTCGTCGTCATTGTGGCGACGTTTACTCTTGCTACGTCGCGGCTTTCCATTAGCGTCCCGAACCTCAGAGGTGCCGGGTGTGTCGGGGTTGGTGTTTTTACGAGCAAGCCAACTGTCTTCGCCCGTGCAAAAGCGGGCCATGAGAGAGGTAAGGGCTACCATAGTTCTTGGTTTATCCTGGCCGAGCTGTCTTATGAGCCAGTCGTCCTTGACACTATGCTTGAAAGTGGCCAAGGCTTTGGCGTCCGGACAATCGACAATTTGGTTTTTCTTGGTCAGCAATCGGTTCCAAAATTGCCGGGCAGATTCTCTGGGCTGTTGTGTGATGCGGCTTAGGTCGTCCACGTCCGGAGGTCAAACATAGGTGCCCTAAAAGTTTGCTCGAAAAGCGTCCTCAAGCTCTTCCCAATAGCAGTCTTCGGGAAGGCTGTTCAACCAGTGTTGAGCTGGTCCTTTAAGCTTTAGTGGCAGATATTTAATGGCCTGGAGGTCATCTCCTCGCGCCATGTGAATGTGGAGGAGAAAATCCTCTATACATACGGTCGGGTTTGTGGTTCCGTCGTATGACTCGATGTTCACAGGCTTAAAGCCTTCTGAGAATTGATGTTGCATTACCCTCTCTGTGAAGCACAGGGGGTGTGCGGCGCCCCGAACTCGGGCTACATCACGTCGGAGGTCTTCAGCCATCCGGGTCCGCTGCTGCTCCCAGACTCTATCATTTTGGTTCCGCCAATCGTAATATCCTTCCCGGTGAGTGGGCGGATCTTCCCTGGGTCCGTAGATGGACCTGGTACGGCCTCCTCGAGCGTCTAGGTCATGGCGGAGGTCGTACTCGTAGGTGGGCCGCACTTGATCCTTGCCGTAATGGCGAGGTGGGGCGGCGGGGTGCTCGGCCTCGTCAGCTTCTCTGTCCCGCCCTCTAGGGGGGCGGTCTGGCTGTTCGGCGCGTGTGGGCTCTACGGCCTCGTCGTCGAATTGTGGCAGCAATCTTTGCTTGGGATAACTTTTGATTGGCTGTTCGCGGCCGTACTCTTCTTCGGCGGCTAGGACTTTGGTCCATTGATCATTGAGGGTGTCCTGTTCGGCCTTAATTCTGCATTTTTGTTTCTTCAGACTGCGGGCGATGGCTAGAAGCCTCTGTTTAAACTGCTCCTGCTCCAGCGGGTCTTCGGGGACGATGAAATCGTCATCCTCGAGGCTGGCCTCCTCCTCGAAGGATGGGAGGTAGTTGCTGTCTTCGGAGTCATCGGGGTTTTCTGGGTTGAACGGGTCCTCCTGCCCTGCGGGGTCATCCTGATGATGTTCGTTAGCTGCGGCTCCGACGAGGTCATCCGTATTATTTGCGGTGCCGTTCTCCGCAGATTCCATGTTGCTCACATGGCTTCGACGTGGCTTTGATCGACGACGCTGTCTTTGGCGTTTGGGCGGCTCATCTCTGGGCTTGTCTCGGTCCTGATTGGGAGTGCCATCACCGTCCTTGGGGGTGTCCACCATGTAAATATTGTAGGTGGACGTGGCCGACCAGCGGCCGATGACGGGGGGGGGGGGGGGGGGGGGTGTCGGTACTAGCCGTGGCTCTGCCATCCTCATTCATGTATTCGGTGTTTTCCGAATTATAATCTAGCATATTGGTTAAATCATCGATAGTGGTTACCAAGTGGGTGGTGGGTGGGACGTAAAATTCCCTGTGGTATGCCTCGAAGGGTTGATAATTGTGGGCGGAGTGCAGGTCCTCCTGGATGGTCATTTTCTAGATTCGGTCTAGCACCTTGTTTAACATAGAGAGGGTCACCGAACTCGAGGGCTCTATGCCAAGTTCCGTTGTGACGGGTGCTACTTCTTGAGCTTGCGTTGGTTTTTCCCTTGAAGAGGAAAGGGTGATGCAGCAAAGTAGAGATAAGTATTTCCCTCAGTTAGAGAACCAAGGTATCAATCCAGTAGGAGACAATGCACAAATCACCAATACCTGCACAAACAATCAAACACTTGCACCCAACGCGATAAAGGGGTTGTCAATCCCTTCACGGTCACTTGCAAAAGTGAGATCTGATAGAGATAGATAAAATTAAACAAAAGATAAAGTAAATATTTTTGGGGTTTTTGGTTTATAGATCGGAAAGTAAAAGATTGCAAAATAGTAGATCGGAAACTTATACGATGGAAAATAGACCCGGGGGCCATAGGTTTCACTAGAGGCTTCTCTCAAGATAGCAAATAATACGGTGGGTGAACAAATTACCGTCGAGTAATTGATAGAAAAGCGCAAAGTTATGACGATATCCAAGGCAATGATTATGAAATATAGGCATCACGTCCGTGTCAAGTAGACCGACTCCTGCCTGCATCTACTACTATTACTCCACACATCGACCGACTCCTGCCTGCATCTAGAGTATTAAGTTCATGAAGAACAGAGTAACGCTTTAAGTAAGATGACATGATGTAGAGGAATAAACTCAAGCAATATGATGTAAACCCCATCTTTTTATCCTCGATGGCAATAATACAATACGTGCCTCGCTACCCCTACTGTCACTGGGTGAGGACACCACAAGATTGAACCCAAAGCTAAGCACTTCTCCCATTGCAAGAAAAACCAATCTAGTTGGCCAAACTAAACTGATAGTTCGAAGAGAATTACAAAGATATCAAATCATGCATAAAATAATTCAGAGAAGATTCAAATAATATTCATAGATAAGCTGATCATAAATCCACAATTCATCGGATCTCGACAAACACACCGCAAAAGAAGATTACATCGGATAGATCTGCAAGAACATCGAGGAGAACATGGTATTGAGAATCAAAGAGAGAGAAGAAGCCATCTAGCTACTAGCTATGGACTCGTAGGTCTGAGGTAAACTACTCACGCTTCATCGGAAGGGCAATAGAGTTGATGTAGAAGCCCTCCGTGATCGTATCCCCCTCTGGCAGGATGCCGGAAAAGGCCCCAAGATGGGATCTCATGGGAACAGAAGGTTGCGACAGTGGAAAAGTGTTTTCGTGGATGACTCTGGTGGTTTGGGAATATATGTGAATATATAGGAGGAAGATCTAGGTCAGGGGGTCACCGAGGGGCCCACAAGGTAGGGGGGCGCGCCCTCCACCCTTGTGGCCGCCTCGTGGCTCTTCTGACTTGCACTCCAAGTCTCCTGGGTGTCTTCTGGTCCAAGAAAAATCATCGCGAAGGTTTTATTCTGTTTGGACTCCGTTTGGTATTCCTTTTCTGTGAAGCTCAAAAACAAGGAAAAAACAGAAACTGGCACTGGGCTCTAGGTTAATAAGATAGTCCCAAAAATAATATAAAATAGCATATTAATGCATATAAAATATCCAAAACAGATAATATAATAGCATGGAACAATAAAAAATTATAGATACGTTGGAGATGTATCAACGGGGTGGGGGGCAGTCAGTACCCTGGACGGTCCTTGGTTTCCACAGGCCGAGCTAAACTCGGGGTACGATGCCGGATCCTGGAGGGGGTCCGGATTGTCACTGGGGACTAAGGACGAGCCTTGGTTTTTGCGTGTGGTTTCTACGCTGGGATTCGAGATCGAGCTGCTTTGGGCCGGGGGTGACCCCTGGCCATCGGTTGCCGGCTCGTTGTGAGGGCTTAAGGTCAGAGGAGCGTTGTGACGAAAAGGTTTGGCCGAGATTGACTCTTGGCTTCCGCCTCCTGATTCTGCCTCGAAGGCCGAGGATAGGCCCTCCGCAGACATGACGGACCCGGTCGAAGGTGGAGTCTGGCCCTCGCCTGAAGCGGAGCCCTCCTGGCTCGAAGCTGTTTGAAGGACGGGGGCCGATCTGTAGATCGGATTGGAGGGGGACTCCAGAGCGGGCATGGCGAGGCCAGTGAGGGTGCAGAAGGGGGCGGCGAATCCGGCGAAGACCAGATCGCCCCGCATGTCCGCAACGTATTCCAGATTACCGAATCAAATTCGGTGTTCAGGAGCAAAGTTGTCGATCTGACCCAAATGGCCAGTCGGGTCGGCATGCAGCACGATGCTGCCGAACGCGAAGAGTTGATCGGGGACAAAGAAGTCCCCAGATTCGATGCCTGCTCCTACGATCAGGCGAGCCATTGATCCTTTGGGCGACCCCACAACGGAACTCTCAATGAAAGCACCAATGTCGGTGTCAAAACCGGCAGACCTCGGGGTAGGGGGTCCCGAGCTGTGGATCTAGAATCGATGGGGAACAGGGGACGATGAACACGGTGTTTACCCAGGTTCGGGCCCTCTCGAAGAGGTAATACCCTACGTCCTGCTTGATTATATTGGATGTATAGTATGGTTAAAGAGTAGATCTACCTTGAGATCAGCATGAGCTAAACCCTAAGGTGATGAGGTGATGAATATAGCTCTAACCCTAAAGACTACAACCCTCGGTTTATATAGACACCGGTAGGGTTAGGGTTACCGGAGATAGATTACAATAAGGAGTAAAGAGATCCCGCCTATCCTTGACTTGGAGGACACACCACGACTTCATAGATCTTCTGTCGCTATATGGCTTCACCAGTCCGGCCCATATTCAATGGGCCGACGCCCCGAGGACCCCTTAGTCCATAACTCCCTCAGTCACCCTTAATGAGATGCATATAGGGTTTGGATCAACGATCGTTACCGACTCCGAAGTCCAGTGGAAGTAGACGAGTCGGTGTAGATCGTACTTGGAGTCCCACGAACCATTGATGACGATCTCGCGAACCGCCCTCGAATGTTCCCTCGACAGAAGACCGAAAGCACGACCTCTCTACTTGGTTGCAAGCATACGGTCTTCATGATCCGGCAGCGCTTCGCCGTCCAGAGCTAATCGTCACCGGAGAATTAGAGGGATGAGATTAGAACCACACCGTTCTTGTAATTATGAGGATTAGAGGAACTAGGCCTAGCTCTAATTAGTCAACTAGGACCAACTAGAACTACAACTAGATGAACTAGAGGAGACTCCAAAAATCTGTGTATAGAAAAGGGCCAAAACCTCATGTATATATAGGTTAGAGGGGAGAGGAGGGTCCCTTCCTTGGTGCGTCTACCAAGGACTCCTCCCCCCACTTGGAAAAGTGGGGAGCCTTCCCTATTGGGCCATGGTGCACTGGTACACCGAGGTGCTATACAAACGGTTTTTAACCACTTTCCGCGACGGCGTTTTGAACCATCGCCAAGTGAGTGACTACGACAGGGGGGGGGGGGGTCCTTCCCACATGACCCAGAAACTGTCAGGGATAGGGAGCCTTGATGCATATAGTTGTCCCTATAAAACTGTTTCTGATATCTCGAATATCCCAAATGCTTCATCCTTGCTACTCGTTTGTGCTCGCATTGCTATTGCAGTCGGAGTTCTGTGGTTTTACCTAAAACCAGGCGCAGTCCAGGCACATTCCAGGCATGGGAGTTTTCCAGGCACGTACCAAACTGGCTCTACGTTTATGATGCCTGGCACATCACAAACAGTTCATGATTGTAAACCGTGTACGATAGGTCGACAATCACACACATTTAGTTTTCCTGCACCGTTTGTGATATTGTCTGAAATCACACACACGCTTTGCAAACGGCAACCGTGTGCATGGTTACACATGTTTCCTCTTCGTGAACCGTGTCGGATTATGATGTATATCACACATGCTGTGCTTTATAGACCGTGTGCGCCGTAATGACCTGCAGACCATAATTTCACCCTAATTTAATTGCTGCTATTTAAAATTGTACCTAATTTGAATTTGAAAGTAGGCTATAGCTTTATTCATATCCATCAGGTTCAAACAACCAATGCATTATTTGATTCACAGGTACATATGTTCAAGAATTACATAAGCACCAAATAAAGAATGATGAACCAGGGTCGTATACTTGTACTATTACAGATGGCAAAGAAAGAGGCGAGAGACATTCTGGTTGCTGAACAAGGTGAAGTGGAATGCCCCTATTGTGCTCTCCTCGATGCAGAAGGCATGCACGACTCTAGTCCAACCCCTTGTGATGGCCGGCCGCCAATCATGTAGTTTGAGAGGTAATCTTGAGTAAACTGCTTCAGGATCCACTGCAAAGGAAAAAGATTCAGACATTGTCATCTAACACAACTCATTACGGGCAGTAAAAAGAAGGCTACAGAGTTCTTACTTACCATCCTGCAGTTCACTGTTGTCTTGCATAAAGTGTAAACAAATAGTTCAATTGGCATCTTTTGACCCATTTTAATAACAATCTTTATCAGTTTCCTCACTTGATGTTGGTTCATGAATATCTCATTGCCCCATATGCAGAAAGGGTCGAAGTGTGGATCTTTGGCAATGATATATGTACCTAAAAGCACCAAGTTAATATTAGAAGCTAAACAACAATTGCAAAATGATGTAGTACAACACACCCTCCATCCCATTATATAAGATCTTATTACATGTATATCTAGACATCATCAGAACATTAAGGTAACACTCTTCCTTGTTGCTATGTAGCCTGGGATTGCATATTTAGTCATTCAATACAATGCATGTTGCTATGTAGCCTCAGATATATTAAATATGGCCCTAGTTAACCTACCGATAAATGGGTTACAGATATATTCAGTGAAATGTCTGATTCGACGATTAATCCCTTATCAACCCCCAGGCTATATGGTACCAACTACCGATATCCTGAACAGTGAGTATATATAAGCAATGCGATGAAACTAACCTCGATGGAAAACAGTAGCTATTCTCAATATTGTCCTGTATGAGTACATATAAAGGCATGTTAAGCACAACAGGACCGTGTGACGACCCACAAATGTGTGTTTGTGGTGGGAGATGGGTGAGACCCCATACGAACCACCTGCGGGTGCCCTATACTATATGTATGAAAATGGTGTGGTGTGATATTTAACTACCATTCACAACTTTGATGTGGCACATGTGCCTCGCAAAATAATCGGACTTTCCCGACCCCATGGAGGTCGCGGGTAGTGCGAAGTAGCCCCCCACCCCCCACGCACACACACACACACACACACACGTGTCGGGGGGAGGGCATCTCACCAAGACGTACTGTAACACGGACCAAACAGAATCCAACTTGATAGTATAACCTCTCTCGCTCGTTGTTGGTCAAAGTGATGGACGTCCACACGGCCCCGCAAAATGGGCTCGCTTGTCGCCGATAAACTCGCGAGGGAGTACTGTCTGAAGACAAAACCCACTCTGTGCATGTGGCCCAATTATGTATATGGAAGTGGTGTGTGTGGTGTTTGAATATGCAATGCGCAAATTTGATGTGGCACCATGCTTTGGAACTGTAAAATCCCCACACTGATTGAGGGTTCACGATGCGTAGCATGCATGCGCTCAAACTTAATTAGGCCTAGAATGATCGACCTACTATACGGTAACATGAACCAAAGAAGAAGAATCCACCCTGGTAACCTTTCTCGTCATCGATCAAAATGATGGACGTCCACGCGGGCCCATGAATATATATAGGCTTGCCGCCCATAACCAAGCGAGCGAGAGTGTCCAAAGACAACCATTGCATGCATGTGTCCCAAACATATTTATGGAGGTGCGTGATGCATGCATATGTGTTGAATACCTAATGCACAACATTGATGTGGTGCATGCTTTAAAAATCGCACAGGTCCCCACACAGAGCAAGAGGTTCATGACGTGTCGTGTGCTCGCCCCCCCTCGATCCGGCGGGATGGATTCATGTGTACACATGCGCTATTATATCTGTAATCTCACATCATGACCTATATCGCGAGACAAACAAAAAATTAATCCCCTCCTAAGTCAAAATAACTAACCTCTCTCGTTGTCGGTGAAAGTGATGGACCAAGCGGGCCGACAGATGGAAGCATCGCCGATAACCATGTGAGTGAGTGCCACAGGACAACCACCATCGCTTGCATGTGTGCCAAAACATATATATGGAGAGGTGTGTGGGTTGTGATGTTTTGAATACCTAATGCACAACCTTTGATGTGGCATTTGCCTCAAAAACCACAAAGTCCCCACACAGAGTGAGGTTCATGTGTGACACCTAGTATATGTTGGTCCCATCCCCCCTTCGACACGTACTATATATATACTACTCCTACCCTAACACAACCCTAAAAGAATTAATCCTCCTTGTTCGTCAAATATGCCTCTCTCTTGTTGGGTCAAAGTGATGGAGGATGACCTCACAGGCCCAACAGATGGAAGCGCTGCACGCGAGTGAGTTCCTATAGGGCAACCACCGCCTGCATGGTATTGCGTGATGTTTGAATACCAATGCACAACTTTGATGTGGCACCTGCCTCGGGAACTGGAAAGTCCTCCCCACATGGAGCGAGGTTATGACACACACATATATAGAGAGTATACATGTTGCCCCCTCTTTGACATGTACTACATACTCCTACCGTGCATATACGTAACACAAACAAAAAAAGAACCATGCTTGTTGGTCAAATTAACCTCTCTCTCGTTGTACGTTCAATTGATCGACTGAGACCTCGCGGGCCCACAGAGAGTCACACGCGAGCGAGTGTCATAGGACAACCACCGTGTGCATGTTGTCGTGTGTTGTGTGATGTTTGAATACCCAATGCACAACTTTGACGTGGCACATATGATAGGTCCATTTTCCATCCTGTTTTCCTACTGTTATTTATAATGTTTTTATGCATAATAATGCTTTTTGGAGTATTTCTAATGCCTTTTCTCTCATATTATGCAAGGTTTACACAAACAGGGAGAATACCGGCAGTTGGAATACTGGATCTGAAAAAGCTACATCAGAGTTACCTATTCTGCACATCTCCAAATGAGCTGAAAATTTACGGAGAATTGTTTTGGAATATATGAAGAATATTGGAGCAAATAACTACCAGAGGGGGCCCACCAGGTGAGCACAACCCACCTGGGCGTGCCCTGGTGGGTTGTGCCCTCCTCGGCCCACC
Source organism: Thinopyrum elongatum (assembly GCA_011799875.1). NCBI lineage: Eukaryota > Viridiplantae > Streptophyta > Magnoliopsida > Poales > Poaceae > Thinopyrum > Thinopyrum elongatum. The sequence continues at coordinate 515,149,848 of CM022298.1, forward strand.
TCCGGTGCCCCTCTTCTGGTATATAAGTCATTTTGACCTAGAAAAAATAAGGAGAGGACTTTCGGGATGAAGCACCGCCGTCTCAAGGCGGAACTTGGGCAGGAGCACTTTTGCCCTCCAGCGGAGCGATTCCGCCGGGGGAACTTCCCTCCCGGAGGGGGAAATAATCGTCATCGTCATCACCAACAACTCTCCCTTCTTTGGGAGGGCCATCTCCATCAACATCTTCAACAGCACCATCTCCTCTCAAACCCTAGTTCATCTCTTGTGTTCAATCTTTGTACCAGAACCTTAGATTGGTACTTGTGGGTGACTAGTAGTGTTGATTACATCTTGTAGTTGATTACTATATGGTTTATTTGGTGGAAGATTATATGTTCAGATCCATTATGCTATTTAATACCCCTCTGATCTTGAGCATGATTATTATTTGTGAGTAGTTACTTTTGTTCTTGAGGTCACAGGAGAAGTCATGTTGCAAGTAATCATGTGAACTTGATATGTGTTCGATATTTTGATGATATGTATGTAGTGATTCCCTTAGAGGTGTCATGTGAACATCGACTACATGGCACTTCACCATATTTGGGCCTAAGGGAATGCATTGTGGAGTAGTTATTAGATGATGGGTTGCTAGAGTGACAGAAGCTTAAACCCTAGTTTATGCGCTACTTCGTAAGGGACCGATTTGGATCCAAAAGTTTAATGCTATGGTTAGATTTTATCTTAATAATTTTCTTGTAGTTGCGGATGCTTGCGAGGGGGTTAATCATAAGTAGGAGGTTTGTTCAAGTAAGAACAACACCTAAGCACCGGTCCACCCACACATCAAATTATCAAAGTAGCGAACACGAATCAAATCAACATGATGAAAGTGATATGATGAAATTCCCGTGTCCCCTCAAGAACGCTTTGCTTATCATAAGAGACTGTTTTGTTCTATCCTTTTCCACGAAAGGATTGGGCTACCTTTCTGCACATTATTTACCTTTACCGTTACTTGCTCGTTACAAATTATCTTGCTATCAAACTATCTGTTACCGACTATTTCAGTGCTTGCAGAAAATACCTTGCTGAGAACCACTTGTCATTTCCTTCTGCTCGTCATTGGGTTCGACACTCCTACTTATCGAAAGGAATATGATTGATCCCCTATACTTGTGGGTCATCAAGGCTCTACTCTGGCGCCGTTGCCGGGGAGTGAAGCGCTCTTGGTAAGTGGAAATTGGTAAGGGAAAATTATTACTAAGTGCTGAAATTTATTGTCACTTGTTACTATGGAGAATCATCCTTTGAGGGGTTTGTTCGGGGTATCTTCACCTTGACCGAAACCACAATTAGCTACCCCTCAACCTACTGCACCTACTAAAAATATTGGTTATGAAATTCCTCCGGGTATGATAGAACAACTGCTAGCTAATAATTATGCAGGAGATGGAACTGAACATCCTGATATGCACTTGATATATGCGGATGAAATTTGTGGATTATTTAAGCTTGCAGGTTTGCCCGTAGATGAAGCTAAGAAGAAGGTTTTCCCTTTATTTGAAGGGAAAAGCATTGGCATGGTATAGGCTATGCGATGATATTGGATCTTGGAATTGGAATCGATTGAAATTAGAATTTCACCAAAAACATATCCTATGCATCTAGTTCATCGTGATCAGAATTGTATATATAATTTTTGGCCTTGTGAAGGAGAAAGTATCACTCTAGCTTGGGGGAGGCTTAAGTCAATGTTATATTCATGCCCCAATCATGAGCTCTCAAGAGAAATTATTATTCAGATTTTTTATGCTCGGCTTTCTCATGATGATCGATCCATGCTCGATACTTCCTGTACTGGTTCTTTTATGAAGAAGACTATTGAATTCGGGTGGGCTCTTTTAGAAAGAATTAAACGCAACTCTGAAGATTGGGAACTCGATGAAGGTAAAGAGTCAGGTATTAAGCTTGAATTTGATTGTGTTAAATCTTTTATGAATACCGATGCTTTTCACAAGTTTAGCACTAAATATGAACTAGACTCTGAGATAGTAGTCTCCTTTTGTGAATCATTTGCTACTCATGTTGATCTCCCTAAGGAGAAGTGGTTTAAATATCACACACCTATCAAAGAAGAAATTAAAGAAACCGACATAGCTAAGGATGAAACTATTATGTATAATGTTGACCCAGTTGTTCCTACTGCTTATATTGAAAAATCACCTTTCCGTGCTAGGATAAAGGAACATGCTAAGGTTTCAACAGTGGTTCGCAAAAGTAATATTAGAGCACCTAAACCTGCTGAACAAATTAAAGTAGAACCTAGTGTTGCTATGGTTAAAGATCTCCTGGTAGAAAATATTGATGGGCATGTTGTTTACTTCTGCGATGAAGCTGCTAGAATTACCAAACCCAATGAAAAAGATAAACATAGACCTGTTGTTGGCATGCCTGTTGTCTCGGTTAAAATAGGAGATCATTGTTATCATGGTTTATGTGATTTAGGTGCTAGTGTGAGTGCTATTCCCTTTACTTTATACCAAGAAATTATGAATGACATAGCACCCGCCGAAATAGAAGACATAGATGTTACTATTAAGCTTGCTAATAGAGACACCATCACACCACTTGGGATTGTTAGAGATGTTGAAGTCTTGTGTGGGAAAATAAAATACCCTACTGATTTTCTAGTCCTTGGTTCCCCACAAGATGACTTCTGTCCCATTATATTTGGTAGACCTTTCTTGAACACTGTCAATGCTACTATAGATTGTCATAAACAAACTGTCAGTGTTAGCTTTGGTGATGAGTCTCATGAGTTTAATTTTTCCAAGTTCAATAGACAACCTCACAAGAAAGAATTACCTAGTAAGGATGAAATAATTGGTCTTGCTTCTATTGCCGTGCCCCCTACTGATCCATTAGAACAATATTTGCTAGACCATGAAAATGATATGCACATGCATGAAAGAAATGAGATAGATAAAATTTTCTTTGAACAATGACCTCTGCTCAAACATAATTTGCCTATTAAAACTCTAGGAGGTCCTCCTCCACCTAAAGGTGATCCTGTGTTTGAATTGAAACAATTGCCTGACACTTTGAAATATGCTTATCTTGATGAGAAAAAGATATATCCTGTTATTATTAGTGCTAACCTTTCAGAACATGAAGAAGAAAGATTATTGAAAATTCTGAAGAAGCACCGTGCTGCTATTGGATATACTCTGGATGATCTTAAGGGCATTAGTCCCACTCTCTGCCAGCACAAGATTAATATGGAACCTGATGCTAAGCCCGTTGTTGATCATCAACGATGTTTGAATCCTAAGATGAAAGAAGTGGTAAGAACTGAAATATTAAAGCTTCTAGAAGCAGGTAAAATCTATCCCATAGCTGATAGTAGATCGGTGAGTCCCGTTCATTGTGTCCCTAAGAAAGGAGGTATTACTGTTGTTCCTAATGATAAGAATGAACTCATTCCACAAAGAATTGTTACTGGCTATAGAATGGTTATTGATTTTAGAAAATTAAATAAAGCAACTAGAAAAGAGCACTACCCCTTGCCTTTTATTGATCAAATACTAGAAAGATTATCAAAGCACACACACTTTTGCTTCCTAGATGGATATTTTGGTTTTTCTCAAATACCTGTTTCACAACCTGATCAAGAGAAAACCACCTTTACTTGCCCTTTCAGAACTTATGCTTATAGACGTATGGCTTTTGGTTTATGCAATGCACCTGCTACCTTTCAAAGATGTATGACTGCTATATTCTCTGATTTTTGTGAAAAGATTGTTGAGGTTTTCAGGGATGATTTTTCTGTTTATGGAACTTCTTTTGATGATTGCTTGAGCAACCTTGATCGAGTTTTGCAGAGATGTGAGCAAACTAATCTTGTATTGAATTGGGAGAAGTGCCACTTTATGGTTAATGAGGGTATTGTCTTGGGACATAAAATTTCTGAATGAGGTATTAAGGTGGATAAAGCTGAAGTTGATGCAATTGAGAAAATGCCATGTCCTAAAGATATTAAAGGTATTTGTAGTTTTCTCGGTCATGCTGGTTTCTATAGGAGGTTTATTAATGACTTCTCTGAAATTTCTAGGCCTCTTACAAATCTTTTACAAAAGGATGTTCCATTTGTTTTTTATGATGATTGTGTAGAAGCCTTTGAAACACTTAAGAAAGCCTTAACTTCTGCACCTATTGTTCAACCGCATGATTGGAACTTGCCTTTTGAAATTATGTGTGATGCTAGTGATTATGCTATTGGTGCTGTTCTAGGACAAAGAGTTGATAAAAAATGGAATGCTATTCATTATGCCAGCAAAACTCTAGACAATGCCCAAAGAAATTATGCTACTACTGAAAACGAATTTTTAGCAGTTGTGTTTGCTTGTGACAAATTCAGATCCTACATTGTTGATTCTAAAGTAACTGTTCACACCGATCATGCTACTATTAAATATCTTATGGAAAAGAAAGATGCTAAACCTAGACTCATTAGGTGGGTTCTCTTGCTACAAGAATTTGATTTACATATCACTGATAGAAAAGGAGCTGAGAACCCCGTAGTTGATAACTTGTCTAGGTTAGAGAATATACTTGATGACCCACTACCTATTGATGATACCTTTTCTGATGAGCAACTGGCTGCAATAAATGTTCCTCATAACACTCCTTGTTATGCTGACTATGCTAATTATATTGTTGCAAAATACATACCATCTAGTTTCACTTGCCAACAAAAGAAAAAAAAATCTTCTATGATTTAAGACATTACTTTTGGGATGACCCACATCTTTATAAAGAAGGAGTAGATGGTATTATTAGACGTTGTGTACCTGAGCATGAACAGGAACAAATTCTATGGAAATGTCACTCCGAAGCTTATGGAGGGCATCATGCGGGAGATAGAGCTGCTCACAAGGTATTGCAATCTGGTTTTTATTGGCCTACTCTCTTCAAGGATGCCCGTAAGTTTGTTTTATCTTGTGATGAATGTCAACGAATTGGTAATATTGGTAAGCGTCAAGAAATGCCTATGAATTATTCACTTGCTGTTGAAACATTTGATGTTTGGGTTTTTGTTTATATGGGACCTTTTCCTTCCTCTAATGGGTATACACATATTTTGGTTGCTGTTGATTATGTTACTAAGTGGGTAGAAGCTATTCCAACTAGTAGTGCTGATCATAACACTTCCATTAAAATGCTTAAAGAAGTTATTTTCCCGAGGTTTGGAGTCCCTAGATATTTAATGAGTGATGGTGGTTCACACTTTATTCATGGTGCTTTCCGTAAAATGCTTGCTAAATATGATGTTAACCATAGAATTGCATCACCCTATCATCCTCAATCTAGTGGTTAATTTGAACTTAGCAATAGAGAAATAAAGCTAATATTACAGAAAACTGTTAATAGGTCCCGAAAGAATTGGTCTAAGAAATTGGATGATGCACTTTGGGCCTACCGAACAACATATAAAAATCCTATGGGTATGTCTCCCTATAAAATGGTTTATGGAAAAGCTTGTCATTTGCCTCTAGAGTTAGAACACAAAGCATATTGGGTAATTAAAGAGCTCAACTATGATTTCAAACTTGCCGGTGAAAAGAGGTTATTTGATATTAGCTCACTTGATGAATGGAGAACCCAAGCCTATGAAAATGCCAAATTATTTAAAGAAAAAGTTAAAAGATGGTATGACAAGAGAATTGAAAAGCGAGAATTCAAAGTTGGAGAATATGTTCTATTGTACAACTCTCGTTTCAGATTCTTTGCAGGGAAACTTCTCTCTAAATGGGAAGGACCATATATCATCGAAGAGGTTTACCGCTCTAGAGCTATCAAAATAAATAATGTCGAAGGTACTAACCCGAAGGTGGTCAATGGGCAAAGAATTAAACATTATATTTCAGGTACGCCTATTAATGTTGAAAGCAATATTATTCGAACTATGACACCTGAGGAACACATCAAATAGACCTTTCGGAACACTCCAGAATAATTAAAAAAGAGGAGGTACGTGATACAGTAAGTAAACGGACTCCAAAAAATCCACAAAAATATTTTCTGTCAGTTTTGGAATATTTTAAAAATTAGTAAAATAAGAAACAACTGGAAAGGCACCCGAGGAGGGCGCAAGACACCAGGGCGCGCCAGGGCCCCCTGGCGCGCCCATGTGGGTTGTGCCCACCTCGGGAACCTTCACGACTCTGTTTTCCTCCCGTTTGCTTGTTTCCCAAGATAAAAAATCTTTATATACCCCCTGAACGTATTGAACATCATATCGCGGAGAAATCTTCTGTTGTTCTTTCTTGCTATTTTCTATCAGATCTGTCAAGCCAGATATCATGTCTTCTCCCTCCTCTGACAAAGTAGAAGGAGATGCTTGGTTAATGAAGATAGAGCTAAAAAGAGAGGAACAAGAGAAGACCATCAAGGGTGACAAGGTCAAGGAAGTCACGCGAGATCAAGTTCCGGTAGAGGGGCAAGCCGTTCCAGTAGCAGAAGAAGAAGACATCCTTCAGCCTTACTATGATCATCTTACCCCTACTGAAATTGAAGCTTTTAGGATCATTGAAACGGTTCGTGTGCAAAATAAATATCTCACTCGTGAAAATATTCTGTTGCAAGAGCATGTCATCACCCTCTGGAGCATCATTCGTAGATTGGAGTACCTCATGAGCCTGAAGTGTGACGCTACCTTATCACCACCACCACCTTCTTCATCACCAAAGGATACTTGAGTTCATGGTATGGACACTCCCCTTTGCTTGTGCCAAGCTTGGGGGAGGTGTCCCGGTATCGTATCACCACCACTATCTTTGCTTTTATCTATTTTAGTTTGATCTTTAGTTTCCTATGATTTAGTTGAATAAAAGTTTTAGTTCGATCCTTTCTTTTCGAGTGTTTGCTTAGTGATCTATCTATCGATGTAATCGTGTGTGAGATATATAATAAAGAGTAGTTTGAGTTTTGTTTCTTTACTTTTATGTCTCAATAAAAAGAAAGGAAAATAAATGAAAAAGATCATATGCTAATCTTATGGTAAGTATTGACATCACATAAGGAAAAGTATAAGTGGTAAAATTTGTTGGAGATTGACAAACATAGCATTAGTCAGTGATGCAACTCATGAAAGAATTAATAAGGGAAGAGAAGATTCACATGCAAATACACTATCTTGGACATCTTTTATGATTGTGAGCCCCCATTAAATATTTTGTGTCAAAATAGTTGACGTTGGACAAGGAAGATAGCGTAATGATTTATGTTTGTTCATATTCACGTAGAAGTTATATTGTCATAGATCCTTTAACATGTGGTGCTTACTCAAAATATTTTCTAGCCAAAATTTCTGCCCTAAGTAGAGATACTACTTGTGCATCCAAAAACCCTTAACCCAAATCTTATTTTGAGAGTCCACCATACCTACCTATGGATTGAGTAAGATCCTTCAAGTAAGTTGTCATCGGTGTAGTAAGGCAATAAAAATTGCTTCTAAATGTGTTGGATCATTTAGTGTAAGAGAAAATTGAGCGTTGTATGAACTTGTGATGGCAAAGTAATAAAAGCAACGGACTGCATAATAAAGGTTGCTATCATAAGGGGCAATATAATGTGACGTTCTTTTGCATTAAGGTATTTGACATACAAACAAATAAGCGCATGACAACCTCTGCTTCCCTCTGTGAAGGGCCTATCTTTTATGTTTATGCATTTACTTTTATGAAGAGTCAAAGTTTTCTTCCCTATTCCTTTTTATTTTCTCTTTTTGCAAGCATCATGTGGTGAGGAAAGATCTAGGCACATATATCCAGTTGGATATGAGTAGGCATGAGTTATTATTGTTGACATCACCCTTGAGGTGAATACGTTGGGAGGCGAAACTATAAGCCCCTATCTTTCTATGTGTCCGGTTGAAACTTTTTGTTCATGGGTACGCTGTGAGTGTTAGCAATCATAGAAGATTAAATGATGGTTGAGTATGTGGACTTGCCTAAAGGCTCCGATACATGACCCTTCCTGAAAATATGATGAATTGTAAGTTGACTGAGAACATAGTTTGTTGGTTTTCAATACGGTTTATGCTTTATACTTCAATGTTGTGATGAATTGTTACTTGTTCATGAGAAGTTATATGATGAAAGTTATGTGATAAAGTTATTTGACAAAGTTTTATGTTAAAGTTCTTTCCTGTTGTAATAATATGCATGATGCTTCTATGTCTGTATTTTGTTTTTATCGACACCTCTCTCTCTAAGCATGTGGGCATGTTTTTCGATTTCGGTTTTCATTTGAGGACAAGCGAGGTCTAAGCTTGGGGCAGTTGATACATCCATTTTGCATCATGTTTTCCTACTATTATTTATAATGTTTTTATGCATAATAATGCTTTTTGGAGTATTTCTAATGCCCTTTCTCTCATATTATGCAAGGTTTACACAAAGAGGGAGAATACTGGCAGCTGGAATACTGGACCTGAAAAAGCTACGTCAGAGTTACCTATTCTGCACATCTCTAAATGAGCTGAAAATTTACGGAGAATTGTTTTGGAATATATGAAGAATATTGGAGCAAATAACTACCAGAGGGGGCCCACCAGGTGGGCACAACCCACCTGGGCGCGCCAGGGAGCCCAGGCGCGCCTGATACGTCTCCAACGTATCTATAATTTTTGATTGTTCCATGCTGTTATATTATCATTCTTGGATGTTTTACAATCATTTTATAGTCATTTTATATCATTTTTTGGTACTAACCTATTGACATAGTGCTAAGTGCCAGTTGCTGTTTTTTGCATGTTTTTTACATCGCAGGAAATCAATACCAAACGGAGTCCAAACGCAGCGAAACTTTTTGTGGATTTTTTTGGACCAGAAGACATCCAGTGGGACAGAGAAGGGCCTGGGGGTGCTCCGAGGGGAGCACAACCCACCAGGGCGCGCCTGGAGGCCCAGGCGCACCCTGGTGGGTTGTGCCCTCCTCGGGTGCCCCCCGAATTGCCTCTTTGCTCTATAAATACCCCAATATTCCAGAAACCCTAGGGGAGTCGACGAAAATCAATTCTAGCCGCGGTAGAGTCCAGAACCACCAGATCCAATCTAGACACCATCATGGAGGGGTTCACCACTTCCATTGGTGCCTCTCCGATGATGCGTGAGTAGTTCTTTGTAGACCTACGGGTCCATAGTTAGTAGCTAGATGGCTTTCTCTCTCTCGTTTGATTCTTAATACAATGGTCTCTTGGAGATCCATATGATGTAACTCTTTTTGCGGTGTGTTTGTTGGGATCCGATGAACTTTGAGTTTATGACCAGATCTATCTTTTTATCCATGAAAGTTATTTGAGTCTTCTTTGATCTCTTATATGCATGATTGCTTATAGCCTCGTATTTCTTCTCCGATATTTGGGTTTTTTTTGGCCAACTTGATCTATTTATCTTGCAATGGGAAGAGGTGCTTTGTAGTGGGTTCGATCTTACGGTGCTTGATCCCAGTGACAGAAGGGGAACCGACACGTATGTATCGTTGCTACTAAGGATACAACGATGGGGTCTGTTTCTACATAAATAGATCTTGTCTACATCATGTCATCGTTCTTATTGCATTACTCCATTTCTCCATAAACTTAATACACTAGATGCATGCTGGATAGCGGTCGATGTGTGGAGTAATAGTAGTAGATGCAGGCAGGAGTCGGTCTACTAATCTTAGACATGATGCCTATATAATGATCATTGCCTGGATATCGTCATGATTATTTGAAGTTTTATCAATTGCCCAACAGTAATTTGTTCACCCACCGTTTGCTATTTTTCTCGAGAGAAGCCACTAGTGAAACCTACGGCCCCCGGGTCTCTTTTCCAATATATTTGCTTTCAAGATCTGTTTTGCTATTCGCTCTTTTTTTTATTTGCAACTTTTATTTTCAGATCTATTAAACCAAAAATACAAAAATACCTTGTTGCACTTTATTTTATTTGGCGTTCGATCTATCAATACTTACTACTCTCTCACGTCCGTTTGCCAATTTTTGGCGCCGTTACCCGAAAGGGATTGACAACCCCTTTTACACGTCGGGTTGCGAGTATTTGTTATTTGTGTGCAGGTGTTGTTTACGTAGTGTTTCTTGGTTCTCCTACTGGTTCGATAACCTTGGTTTCATCACTGAGGGAAATACCTACCGCCGCTGTGCTGCATCATCCCTTCCTCTTTGGGGAAATACCGACGTAGCTTCAAGCCGCATCAAAAGGAATTTCTGGCGCCGTTGCCAGGGAGACATCATCAACATCTACCAGGTTCCTAATCACAAATCTCATCTTCTTGCAATTTACATTATTTGCCATTTGCCTCTCATTTTCATCTCCTCCACTTCACAAAAATTTGCCGTTTTATTCGCCCTCTTTTTCATTCGCCGTTTTCTCGTCAGATCTATCTTTTTGGTTGCAATCTTATTTGCTACCTTTGCTTGTGTTACCATGTGCCTTCTATTTGCTTGCATCTTCGCTTGCTAAAATTCTATTGTTATGGATCCTCATCCACTTGCTAATCTTTTCAAAAGATCCAATTATGATGAACCAATTGCTAGTGAATTGAGTTCACTGGATTATCTTTTTGAAGTTTTGCTTGAGATTTATGAATCTGAAAATCGTGATGAAGTGTTAAACGAAGGAATTTATAAAGTGGTTCATGATAGCTCTTTGAATGAAAAGCATGATTGCAATGATGTTATTATAAATTCTATTAATGTCAATTGTGCTAATAATATGCAAAACCCCAAGCTTGGGGATGCTAATTTTGATATGTCCACTACTTTTTGCAATGATCATGATTGGGGTGATTCTTCTTATGATCTTAAAAATTTATTTATGCCTCATGATGAATATGCTATTGATAATAATTTTTGCAAATAGTATTGAAAGTGGGTTTGGAAGAGTGTCAACTTTAGGTAAAAAGAATCCCACATACTCGGAGAGTGTTCAATCTTATGAAATTTTTGATAAAAGTGGGTTCGGAGAGGTCATGACTTTAGTTGATGTTAATCCCACTATATTGGAAGAGTATCAACTTTGCATGCATGTGGATCATGAAGAGAAAATTTTATATGATAGCTATATTGTTGAATTTGATTATGATCCTACATGTAATTATTATGAGAGAGAAAAATATGGTTGTAGAAATTTTCATGTTACTAAATTTCCTCTAGTTATGTTGAGACTTTCAATGTTTTATTCCTCTCCTTTGCATATGCTAGATATTTCTTGTCTTGATAATTTGTTTGCTTATAAAAGTCCTATGCATCGGAAATATGTTAGACTTAAATATGTTTGTCACATGTTTTATGATGTTCTCTTTGTGTTTATTATCTTTCTTGTGAGCATCAATAAATATTATGCCTAGCTAGGGGCGTAAAACAATAGCGCTTGTTGGGAGGCAACCCAATGAATAAAATTTATTTTTGCTTTTTGCTTTCTGTTCTTGAGTGTTTGCACAATTATGCTACTGTTATAATTGTGTTTTTTATGTTTTAATTAGTGTTTGTGCCAAGTAAAGCCTTTAGGATTATGTTGGGTGATAGTTGATTTGATCTTGTTGGAAAACAGAAACTTTTGCGTCCAGTAAAACAATTTTTAAAATTCACAGAAGATACTAAAAATTCTGTATTGTTTACACAAGATTGGTATACAAATTTCCGCTGTTTTTCTAATTTTTCAGAATTTTTGGAGTTTCAGAAGTATTCTAAATATCCAGATTGCTACAGACTGTTCTGTTTTTGACAGATTCTGTTTTCTTTGCGTTGTGTGCTTGTTTTGATGATTCTTTGGTTTTCTTTGATGAGTTTTTGCCATATAAAAGTTGGAATACAGTAGATATAATGCAATAATAAAATATGAATTGGTTGCTACAGTACTTATAGTAGTGATTTGCTTTCTTATACTAACGGATCTCACGAAGGTTTTTGTTGAGTTTTGTGTGATTGAAGTTTTCAAGTTTTGGGTTATCTTACGATGGATGAAGGAATAAGGAGTAAGAAGAGCCTAAGCTTGGGGATGCACATGGCATCCCAAGCTATTATCCAAAGAGAAGCAAGCAACTAAGCTTGGGGATGCCCCGAGTGGCATCCCCTCTTTCTTCTAACGACCATCGGTATTTTACTCGAAGCTATATTTTTATTCGTCACATACTATGAGTTTTGCTTGGAGCGTCTTGTATGATATGAGTCTTTGCTTGTTTTGCTTTATGTTCTAAGTTATGAATCCTTGCTGGACACATCTATTTGAGAGAGCCAAAATTGGCATGACTTGTTAGAATTGCTCTCTATGCTTCACTTAAATTTTTATGAGCTATGGATTTGCTCTAGTGCTTCACTTATATCTTTTTGAGCACGGCGTGCTTTAGTATTTTTTGAAGAAATGCTCTCATGCTTCACTTAGATTTATTTGGGAGTTAGTAAATTTTTACCTTTTCCGTTACTTGCTCGTTACAAATTATCTTGCTATCAAACTATCTGTTACCGACTATTTCAGTGCTTGCAGAAAATACCTTGCTGAGAACCATTTGTCATTTCCTTCTGCTCCTCATTGGGTTTGACACTCCTACTTATCGAAAGGACTACGATTGATCCCCTATACTTGTGGCTCATCAACATCACAAACCGGAAACGCACTACACAGAGGTTCACGATGCGTAGCCCCCTTACTTCGAGCCGGTGGGAGGGACTCATGTGTACGCACGTGCCCGAACTTTGATATGGAATCTCACCATGATCCACACCGTAACACACACATGCCAAAGATGAATCCACCTTCGGTCCGATGCCTCTCATTGTCGGTGGAAACTGAAAACCTTTGCGGGCTAACAAATGGGCACATCGCTACTAACCGCATGAGGGAGTGTCCGAGAGGACCACCAATGCATGCATGTGGTCCGAACATGTATTATGAAAGGGTTGTGTAATGCTTTAAATAACCAATTCACGACTTTGATGTGGCATATATACATGACTCACAAAATGATCAATAATTAATCCCACGTCACGGAGGCTCGCGACGTGTACTGATGGACCCCCCCCCCCCACACACACAGAGACACACATCCCACACCACCACCTGCACTCTGAGGCATGTCAAACTTTTTCTGCAGTGAACATATGACAAAAGGAGTGTCGTGTTAAAGTTTGAAAAAAACAGAGATCATTCGATCCATTTTATACATAGATTGATTTCCTAGGGATTTAATGTGCAAAAATCAAATTTGAGCTACATGTGCACCAAAATGGATTGCAAAATCACATGTGTGTCCCTGGGTGCATGTTTCCCCGTGAAAGAAATTTCAAAACATTGAGAATGTTGATTTTTAAAATTTAGTAAATCCAAAACTTAGTTGAAATTCATGAAACTTATCGTGGTGTCATATATGGGCACCAGTAGACTGCGATATTGTATTTTTTTCATCAAATTTGGGACAAGTTTTGATATAATCTACTTACAAACGGGAGATTGTTAATAACTGGCAACCAATATCTCATACGGAATATTTATTCGGACCATGTGCGTTAGACCGTGCCATGCTTCGGTTAAGTAGTAAAGCGGTAGAATGGATCATCAAAAAAAATATACGTGCCACCACGCGCCCCGTGTGGCGTGCGAGCAGGCGTGAGTTGACGGGACGCATGTGAGCAGTCCGCCGCGCAGGCAGCCCGGGAGGCATGCGTGCAGGTGTGTGAATTGACGGGAGGCGTTTTCACTGCGCAGTGTCACCGGGAGGTGTGCGAGTAGCTGTGTGAAATGATGGTATAGGAATGCCAGAAGTCCACCGCGCAGGCTCACCGGGAGGCGAGACAGCCTTTGACCACCACCCGCCTCACTCCCACTGGTCCGTATTAATGGCGCGCCCGAGCCACCGGCCATAAAAGGCGGCCGCACCCTGATATGTCTCCAATGTATCTATAATTTATGAAGTATTCATGCCATGTTTATAATAATTTTATATGGTTTTGGTATGATTTGCATGGAACTAACCCGGACTGACGCTATTTTCAGCAGAACTGCCGTGGTGTTGTTTTTTGTGCAGAAATGAAAGTTCTCCAAATGAGCTGAAACTTTTTGATGATTTTTTTTGGAACAAAAGAGATCCCCAAAGCTTCGTGGAAGGACCAAAAGGTGAAGGAGTAGGGCACAAGACACCGGGGCGCACCAGGGGGCCCAAGCGCGTCCCGGTGGGTTGTGCTCACCTCGAGGCCCATCTTCGCGTGAAAACGACGCCAAAAAATCCTATAAATAGAGAAACCATCAGAAATAACCCTAGATCAGAAGTTCCGCCACCGTAAGCCTCTGTAGCTTGAAAAACCAATCTAGACCCTGTTCCGGCACCCTGCTGGAGGGGGAAATCATCACCGGTGGCCATCTTCATCATCCCGGCGCCCACCATGATGAGGAGGGAGTAGTCCACCCTCGGGGCTGAGGGTTTGTACCAGTAGGTACGTGTTTAATCTCTCTCTCTCTCGTGTTCTTGAGATGTCACGATCTTGATGTATTGTAGGCTTTGTTAATATAGTTGGATCATATGGTGTTTTCCCCTCTCTATCTTGTTGTGATGAATTGAGTTTTCCCTTTGAGATTTCGTTTTATCGGATTGAATACTTTTATGGATTTGAGAGCACTTGATCTATGTATTGGCACTCAACTTGCGGATTCCCAAGGTGACATTGGGGTAATCTATGCATAGGGGTTGATGCACGTTTTCGTCCTTGTTTCTCCGGCAGAAATCTTGGGGCACTCTTTGAGGTTCTTTGTGTTGGATTGAGTATTATGAATCTGAAATTGTTTGATGCATATCGTATAATCAACTCACGGATACTTGCGGTGACATTGGAGTATCTAGGTGACATTAGAGTTGGTTGATGTCTATCATATGGTGTTATTTTAGTACAAACTCTTGGTTAGATCGATCGGAAAGAATAGCTTGGTGTTATTTTAGTATGAACTCTAGGATATGTTGATCGGAAAGAATAGCTTTGAGGTGGTTTCGTACCCTACAAACAATTTCTTCTTATGTTCTCTGCTAGATAAGAACTTTGGAGTGATTCTTCATCGCACTTTGAGGGATGGTTATATGATCCAATTAGATTAGCATTGTTGAGATATTGCACTAGCGAAAGTACGGACCCTAGGCCTCATTTTAAAGCATTGCAATACCGTTTGTGCTCACTTTTGTTACTTACCACCTTGCTATTTTTTATTGTTCTTATTACAAAAATCAATATCTACTATCATTACCACACTTTTTTCACCATCTCTTCGCCAAACTAGTGCACCTATACAATTTACCATTGTATTTGGTGTGTTGGGGACACAAGAGACTTTTTATTATTTGGTTGCAGGGTTGTTTGAGAGAGACCATCTTCATCCTACACCTCCCACGGATTGATAAACCTTAGGTCATCCACTTGAGGGAAATTTGCTACTGTCCTACAAAACTCTGCGCTTGGAGGCCCAACATGAGTCTACAAAAACAAGTTGTGTAGTAGACATCACACCCCTGGTCCACAGTGGTCACCAACGTCTAGACTCTGGAGTGTATGAGGATGCCGCCAAACCGCACCATCAGAGGGAGTGGCGACGCCGGGGCTGGTGAAGCACCCGCGCAACGCGTGAAGCTGGGCACAGAGGTTGCCGTCGCCGCCGCCGAGGTCTCGCGTGGGCAGTAGCACGACCTTGACTTCGTCGGTGCTGTCGTGCCTGATACGTCTCCATCTTATCTACTTTTCCAAACTCTTATGCCCTTGTTTTGGACTCTAATTTGCATGATTTGAATGGAACTAACCCGGACTGACGCTGTTTTCAGCAGAATTGCCTTGGTGTTATTTTTGTGCAGAAATAAAAGTTCACGAAATGAACTGAAACTTCACGGAGAATATTTTTGGAATAAATAAAAAATATTGGCGAAAGAATCAACAGAGGGGGACCCACCTGCTGTCCACAAGGATGCAGGGCGCGCCCACCCCCTAGGGGGCGCCCCCTGCCTTGTGGGTCCCCTGGACCTCCACTGACCTCAACTCCAACTCCATATATTCACGTTCGGGGAGAAAAAAATCAGAGAGAAGGATTCATCACGTTTTACGATACGGAGCCGCCGTCACCTCCTGTTCTTCATCGGGAGGCCAGATCTGGAGTCCGTTCGGGGCTCCGGAGAGGGGAAATCGTCGCCATCATCATCACCAACCTTCCTCCATCACCAATTTCATGATGCTCACCGCCGTGCGTGAGTAATTCCATCGTAGGCTTGCTGGACGGTGATGGGTTGGATGAGATTTATCATGTAATCGAGTTAGTTTTGTTAGGGTTTGATCCCTAGTATCCATTATGTTCTAAGATTGATGTTGCTATGACTTTGCTATGCCTAATGCTTGTCACTAGGGCCCGAGTGCCATGATTTCAGATCTGAACCTATTATGTTTTCATGAATATATTTGTGTTCTTGATCCTATCTTGCAAGTTGTAGACACCTTTTACGTGTTATGATCCGCATACCCCAAGGTGACAATAATTGAGATTCTTTTCGGTGATTACCGTAGTTTGAGGAGTTCATGTGTTCACTAAGTGCTAATGCTTTGTTCCGGTTCTCTATTAAAAGGAGGCCTTAATATCCCTTAGCATTAGGACCCCGCTGGCATGGGAGGGTAGGACAAAAGATGTCATGCAAGTTCTTTTCCATAAGCACGTATGATTATATTTGGAATACATGCCTACATTATATTGATGAATTGGAGCTAGTTCTGTGTCACCCTAGGTTATAACTGTTGCATGATGAATGCCATCCAACATAATTATCCATCATTGATCCTTTGCCTACGAGCTTTTCACATATTGATCTTTGCTACGTTACTTTTCCGTTGCCACTGTTATAATTGCTACAAAAATGCTACTGTTACTTTTGCCACTGTTACCGTTACTTCCATACTACTTTGCTACTAAATACTTTGTTGCAGATATTAAGTCTTTCAGGTGTGGTTGAATTGACAACTCAGCTGCTAATACTTGAGAATATTCTTTGGCTCCCCTTGTGTCGAATCAATAAATTTGGGTTGAATACTCTACCCTCGAAAACTGTTGCGATCCCCTATACTTGTGGGTTATCAAGACCTTTTTCTGGCGCCGTTGCCGGGGAGCATAGCTCTATTCTCTGAGTCACTTGGGATTTATATCTGTTGATCACTATGAAGAATTTGAAAGATACTAGAACCAAGATTTTTCCCTCTACTACAAGGGGAGGTAAGGAACTGCCAACTAGCTCTGCACTTGATTCACCTTCTGTTTTGAGTAAGCTTGTGACACCTACACCTGCTATTGATTCTGATATGTCGCATGTTATTGATGATGCTACTTCTGCTATGAATGATGCTTATGATGCTACTACTTTGCTTGATAAAACTGTGCCACTCGGTGAATTACTTGATGAACATCTTGCTAGAGTTAGAACTATTGATTATGCTGAAGATGATGATATTTCTAAAACTAATGAAATTATTGAAACTGAACACTTTGAAACACCTGATAAGACTAGCTCTCCTAGGTATGAACTTTCTGTTGTACCTGAGGGTTATATTATGGATGAAGAAACTGCTAGAGACTTTTTTGCTTGTAATGATAGAGATGATCTTAAGAAACTGTTAGCTAAGCTGGAAGAAAAGTCTTTGAATGCTAGAATGCAATATGATCCTAAGTTTGCTACTTCACCTATCTTTTTTACTGATAAGGATTATGAATTCTCTGTCGATCCTGAGTTAATTACTTTGGTTGAATCTGATCCTTTCTATGGTTATGAATTTGAAACTGTTGTGGCACATCTTACTAAATTGAATGATATAGCCACCCTATTTACTCATCAGGAAAAAATTCGCTATTACTATATTCTTAAGTTGTTTCCTCTCTCGTTAAAGGGTGATGCTAAGTTATGGTTTAATTCTCTTGCTCCTGGTTGTGTACGTAGTCCCCAGGATATGATTTACCACTTCTCTGGAAAAAAATCCCTGCTCATAAGAAACACGCTGCTTTAAAGGAAATATTTAACTTTGTGCAATTTGAAGAAGAGAGTCTCCCACAAGCTTGGGGGAGGCTTCTCCAATTACTTAATGCTTTGCCTGATCATCCTCTCAAGAAAAATAAAATACTTGATATCTTTTATAATGGACTAATCGATGCTTCTAGGGACCACCTAGATAGTTGTGCTGGTTGTGTTTTCAGGGAACGAACTGTTGAGCAAGCTGAATTGCTATTGAATAATATATTGAGTAATGATAATGATTGGACACTTCTTGAACCAACTCCTAAGCCAACTCCGAAGAAAAGAGGTATTCTATTTCTCAGTCCTGAAGATATGCAAGAGGCAAAGAAATCTATGAAAGAAAAAGGTATTAAAGCTGAAGATGTTAAGAATTTACCGCCTATTGAAGAAATACATGGTCTTGATAACCCGACACAGGTAGCAGAGGTAAATTCTCTCTATAGATTTGATGAAGGTGATATTCCTCATAATAAGTCTGCTAGTCAATGCTTGGATGAGTTTGATAATTTTATTGTCAAACAAGAAAATTTCAATGCTTATGTTGGTAGACAATTAAAACGTAATGCTCACATGCTTGACTGCTTGGGTGATTATATGAGTAGAACTATTAATGATATTAAGCTTATTAGTAAGCATGCTTCCATGGTTAAGACTCAAATAGAACAAGTACTTAAGGCACAAGATGATTTGCTTAATGAGTTGAATAGTAAGAACAATGATAATGTTGTTAGGGTTATGACTAGAGGTGGCAAAATGACTCAGGAACCTTTGTATCCTGAGGGCCATCCTAAGAGAATTGAGTAAGATTCTCAGAGAATTAATACTGATGCACCTAGTCCTAGTAATAATAATAAAAAGAAAACTGATAGGGCTTTGCATGCTTCTAGTGAACCTGTTATAGACACACCTGAGAATCCAAATGATATTTCTATTTCTGATGCTGAGACACAATCTGGTGATGAACATGAACCTAGTGATAATGTTAATGATGATGTTCATGTTGATGCTCAACCTAGTAATGATAATGATGTGGAGATTGAACCAGCTGTTGATCTTGATAACCCACAATCAAAGAATCAACATAATGATAAGAGAGACTTCGTTGCTAGGAAACATGGTAAAGAAAGAGAACCATGGGTTCAGAAACCCATGCCCTTTCCTCCTAAACCATCCAAGAAAAAGGATGATGAGGATTTTGAGCGCTTTACTGAAATGATTAGACCTATCTTTTTGCGTATGCGTTTGACTGATATGCTGAAAATATCTCCTTATGCTAAGTATATGAAAGATATTGTCACAAATAAGAGAAAGATACCTGAAGCTGAAATTTCCACCATGCTTGCTAATTATACTTTTAAGGGTTTAATACCAAAGAAACTTGGAGATCCAGGAGTACCAATTATACCATGCTCCATTAAAAGAAACTATGTTAAAACTGCTTTATGTGATTTGGGAGCCGGTGTTAGTGTTATGCCTTTCTCTTTATATCGTAGACTTGAATTGAATAAGTTGACACCTACTGAAATCTCTTTGCAAATGGCTGATAAATCAACTGCTATACCCATCGGTATTTGTGAGGATGTGCCTGTTGTGGTTGCAAACGTTACTATCTTAACGGACTTTGTTATTCTTGATATTCCCGAGGACGATAGTATGTCAATCATTGTTGGTAGACCCTTTTTGAATACTCCAGGGGTTGTAATTGATTGCAACAAAGGCAATGTCACTTTTCATGTTAATGGTAATGAGCATACGGTACACTTTCCGAAGAAACAACCTCAAGTTCATAGTATCAATTCTATTGGAAAAATTTCAACTATTACTATTGGAGGTTTTGAATTCCCTCTTCCTACTGTCAATAAGAAATATGATATTCTTATTGTTGGGGACATGCATATCCCCGTTGAGGTAACCTAGTGTTATTCGAAAATTCTCCAGTTTCATGTTATTCGGAACAGGTTTGTTAATAAGACTTGATCAACCTTGTTAACGGATTCCTTTTGATGAGCATGAGATGGACGAATTTAGAAAGCACAACTTTCTGTACCCACTTTTTACTTCCTGTTATTTAGAATAAATAAAGCAAAAATAGTATTATCTGCCTGTTTTCTGAATTATCCGTGCAATAAAAAATATCCCGAAAATAATAGTTCTCCAAATGCCCTAAAAATTTAGTATGATTTTTTATAGAATATTTTAGAATTTCTGGCACTGAACATGCACCAGGGGGATGCACCAGTGGACCACAAGGGTGGAGGGCGCGCCCTACCCCCTGGGCGCCCCCCCTGCCTTGTGGGTCCCACGTAGGCCCCCCCTCACTTATTCCAGCACCCATCCACTTCGTCTTCCTCCAGAAAAAATCATCCCGTTGCTCAAACCCGTGTTCTAGCTCATCTTGCTGCCATTTTCGATCTCCTTGTGCAAAGCTCCATTTGCAAAACTGTATTGGGGGATTGTTCTTCGGTATGTGACTCCTCCAATGGTCCAATTAGTTTTTGTTCTAGTGCTTTATTTATTGCAAAATTTTGCTGCTGTGGTGACCTTGTTTTGAGCTTGCATGTCAAATTTATATGGTCCAAAGTAGTTTTGATGCATGATATGACTTCTAGACACTTGTAGGAGTAGTTGCTATTAGTTTTGTTGAGTTTGGTTCAATTTTATTTTAAGTCACTAAAAATTTCAGAAATTTTCAGAGAAAATGATGAGGAGATTGTTAAGTGGCTCTTCAAGTAGGGGTTCTAAAGGAAATGAGAATGAGGTGAAGAAGAAGCCCAAGTACAACCTTCCCCGCACCGCGGAGAATCGGCCATGTGAATGGCCATGTGATGCATTCTTGGAGGTGGCCGGAATTTATGAGGATTTCTATTATTTGGCTGGGAATGCAGGCATCACCGACTTTCTCCATGATAAGTGTGATCAGTACCTCTTACTCACTAATACTTTCGTGCAAAAATTTCACTTTCATGCTAGGAGATCACCACCCACGGTAGAATTTTATTTATATGATGAGCATAAGGAGATGACGCTTTATGACTTTTGTGAGGTTTGCAAATTACCTTATGAGGGCAGCGTCGAAGAGCCATGTCCTAGAGATGTGGAAGATTTTATTGATGAAGTTACCGTAGGGGAAAGGAGAAAGGTGTCGGAAGCGAGAGTGGCTAGTTTACATTTTCCTATTTTACGCTATTACTCATTATTTGCGGGGAGATGTTTAATTGGTCGCGGGGAGAGTGGAGGTCTTAGTGCTCCTGACCTTGCTATTTTGCGCCATGCTTTACTTCGCGATAGAACTTTTAGTTTGGGTGCTATGGTTGCTCGACGGTTGAGTTTAAACCATACGAAGGGTCCTATCTTTGAAGGTATCTATGCCTCCCGCCTCGCTAAATGCTTCGAGATACCCATTAGGCATGATGAGAGAGAGGAGAAGCTGCTTCCCACTATATACTTAGATTATGACAGTATGGTAGCACATGATTTTTTTAAGAAATACGATGACAAGAGACTCATCTATAACCTGGTATTTAGCGAGAAGACTTGTCAGAGTATTACCTTGCCTGAACCTTTTTTGTTCGATATTCATTCAGGCAGGTACTTCATCATGCCCGCGGACATTTATGCATACTGGGAGGGGACGCGATCCCCAGTTCCTGAGCCAGAGCCATCACCTGACCCATATTAGGAGTCTATTTATCAGTGGGAGCCACAGGAGCTCGCTAACCAGTGGAACCCCCAGGATCCTCCTCAGTACACCGGAGAGGGCTACTTTGATCCATGGGCGTAGACCAACTTAGGCCAAAAGCCTAAGCTTGGGGGAGTACGTATTTCTCACCGACATTATATTCATGTTCACACACTCATCCCAGTTGTCGGTGTTCATACGTTTTCATTGTGTTATCCATGTCAGTTTATTTTCTTTTTCCCGCTTTCTTCTTGTGTGTTTGAAAAACCTTAAGAAAAACAAAAAAAATTAGTTGTAGCTTATTTCCTTTCCATGTTTATTTAGTAGTAGTATTAAAGAAAACCCAAAAAGATTTCTCGTTCTTCTTTTGCTTGTTGGGAGCTTTCCCGTGTAAATAGTTTTTCTCGTTCTTGTTTTAGTTTCTTCAGAAAAACAAAAACTCCAAAAACATTTCAGTGTGTTTCTTTGAAATTCTTTTTCCTTTCTTTGGGGGTCGAGAGGAGAAGACCACGATGAAAATGTTGAGTGGCTCTCATATGCATTATTGTTGATCTAACAAAGAACCCATATTACCTTGTCTTCTCCTTTGAATAAATGTTTGCAGATTCCAGCTTAGTCCAATGCACGTGCACTATTATTATTATCCACACTGTTCGGTCGTGCAAGTAAAAGGCAATAATGACGATATATGATGAAATGAGGAAAAGCTGGTATGAACTCGACCTATCTTGTTTTTGTAAATATTATTAGTTCATCGTTCCTGATTCAGCCCATTATGAATGAAACATGTTTGCAATGACAATTAGAGATTATAGTTACTCATGCCATGCTTAATTAGCTAGGAGCTTATAATGGTTTACCTTGTGTGCCAACATGCTTTTAAAATGGTTGTGATGTAGTATGATAGGATGGTATCCTCCTTTGAATGATTCAAGTGGCTTGACTTGGCACATGTTCACACATGTAGTTGAAACAAAATCAACATAGCCTTTACGATATTTATGTTCATGGTGATTTATATCCTACTCATGCTTGCACTCAATGTTGGTTAATCTCAATGCATGTTTATGACTGTTGTCGCTCTCTAGTTGGTCGCTCCTCAATCTTTTGCTAGCCTTCACTTGTACTAAGCGGGAATACTGCTTGTGCATCCACTTCCATAAACCCAAAGCTGTTCCATATGAGTCCACCATACCTACCTATATGCGGTATTTACCTGCCGTTCCAAGTAAATTTGCATGTGCCAAACTCTAAACCTTCAAATAATAATCTGTTTTGTATGCCCGAATCACTCATGTAGCGACTGGGGGCTGTCAGTATCTTCCATGCTAGGTGGGTTATTCTCATGATGAGTGGACTCCGCTCATCATTCACGAGAAAATGGCTGGTAATCGGGATGCCCAGTCCCATGCTCAAATCAAATCAAAATATAATTGCAAACAAAACTCCCCCAGGATTGTTGTTAGTTGGATGGTACCCGTTGTTTCGGACCACGCGTGGAATGTGCTTGTTGGTGGTGGGGGAGTATAAACTTTACCATTCTGTTTGGGAACCGCCTATAATGTATGTAGCATGGAAGATACCGAGATCTCTTGGTTGTTATGTTGATAATGAAAGCATACCGCTCAAAATTATATTCATCTCTGTTTCAAAAAGCTCAAGCTCTGGCACCTCTGCAAATTCTTGCTTCCCTCTGCGAAGGGCCTATCTATTTACTTTCATGTTGAGTCATCATCTTCTTATAAAAAGCACCAGTTAGAGAGCACCACTGTCATTTGTATGCGTTGTTATTAATTGATATTGAGTATGACTGTGACTGGATCTATTTTGCCATGAATTACAATGTCTAGTCAGTCCTTGATCTTCAGGGGTGCTCTGCATTTGTGTTTTGCGGTCTCAGAAAGGGCTAGCGAGATACCATTCTGTTATATCATATCATGATTGTTTTGAAAAAGTGTTGTCATCCGAGATTTATTATTATTGCTCGCTAGTTGATTATGCCATTGATATGAGTAAATGTGAGACCTAAATGTTATTGTGAATATGGTTAGTTCATGATCTTTGCTGAAAACCTGAATGCTGGCTATACATATTTGCAACAACAAGATCAAACAGAGTTTGTAAAAGTTTTTCTTTATCACTTTCAGTTTATCAACTGAATTGCTTGAGGACAAGCAATGGGTTAAGCTTGGGGGTGTTGATACGTCTCCATCGTATCTACTTTTCCAAACTCTTCTGCCCTTGTTTTGGACTCTAATTTGCATGATTTGAATGGAACTAACCCGGACTGACGCTGTCTTCAGCAGAATTGCCTTGGTGTTATTTTTTTGCAGAAATAAAAGTTCTCGGAATGACCTGAAACTTCACGGAGAATATTTTTGGAATAAATAAAAAATATTGGCAAAAGAATCAACAGAGGGGGACCCACCTGCTGTCCACAAGGGTGCAGGGCACGCCCACCCCCTAGGGCTCGCCTCCCTGCCTTGTGGGTCCCCTGGACCTCCACCGACCTCAACTCCAACTCCATATATTCACGTTCGGGGAGGAAAAAATCAGAGAGAAGGATTCATCGCGTTTTACGATACGGAGCCACCGTCACCTCCTGTTCTTCATCGGGAGGCCAGATCTGGAGTCCGTTCGGGGCTCCGGAGAGGGGAAATCGTCGCCATCATCATCACCAACCTTCCTCCATCACCAATTTCATGATGCTCACCGCCGTGCGTGAGTAATTCCATCGTAGGCTTGCTGGACGGTGATGGGTTGGATGAGATTTATCATGTAATTGAGTTAGTTTTGTTAGGGTTTGATCCCTAGTATCCATTATGTTCTAAGATTGATGTTGCTATGACTTTGCTATGCCTAATGCTTGTCACTAGGGCCCGAGTGCCATGATTTCAGATCTGAACCTATTATGTTTTCATGAATATATTTGTGTTCTTGATCCTATCTTGCAAGTTGTAGACACCTATTACGTGTTATGATCCGCATACCCCAAGGTGACAATAATTGGGATTCTTTCCGGTGATTACCGTAGTTTAAAGAGTTCATGTATTCACTAAGTGCTAATGCTTTGTTCCGGTTCTCTATTAAAAGGAGGCCTTAATATCCCTTAGTTTCCATTAGAACCCCGCTGCCACGGGAGGGTAGGACAAAAGATGTCATGCAAGTTCTTTTACATAAGCACGTATGACTATATTCGGAATACATGCCTCCATTATATTGATGAATTGGAGCTAGTTCTGTGTCACCCTAGGTTATAACTGTTGCATGATGAATGCCATCCGACATAATTATCCATCATTGATCCTTTGCCTACGAGCTTTTCACATATTGATCTTTGCTACGTTACTTTTCTGTTGCCACTGTTACAATTGCTACAAAACTGCTACTATTACTTTTGCCACCGTTACCGTTACTTCCATACTACTTTGCTACTAAATACTTTGCTGCAGATATTAGGTCTTTCAGGTGTGGTTGAATTGACAACTCAGCTGCTAATACTTGAGAATGTTCTTTGGCTCTTCTTGTGTCGAATCAATAAATTTGGGTTGAATACTCTACCCTCGAAAACTATTACGATCCCCTATACTTGTGGGTAATCAGTGCCCCCCAGCTGGAGCCGGAGGTCAACAGCAACTCCAGCAATGACTGCGACTCCGACAAAAAACCGATTAGTCATCTATATACCCATTTGTGCGGCAAACATATCATGTGTTTTCTCTGGTACTCCCCCTCTCTATTTTTGTGGAATACAAATCGTATGGTTATGTTCTCTCAGTCCATGAAATCAGAGTAATTAAGATCCGTTAGATGCACGTAGTGTATTGATTGTTTGAATGGTATCCATATAGGGTTAGTGATTAATTGTTTGTTCTGTACAAATGATTTTTGCTAATAATCCAACTAGGGTTAGCGTGCGTGCTAATAATTCATGGCCAGATCTTGAGAATTGATTTTGAATGTCCTACATATATGTTTGTGCCTTTTTTTTCTTCCAGATCTTGAGAATTGATTTTGAATGTCCTACATGTATGTTTCTGCCATTTTTTTCTTTCAGATTGGTATGTACACAGATGAGGCTCCGGCCAGTGCCGCCGCTGGATGTAGATCTTGGATCCGGCAGCGCGGCCAGAAGCGGCCACGCCCCCTGGACCTGAGGAACCAGTAGAATCTCCGGCGGACCGCATCAGTGATCTCCCGGACGCCATCCTTGGGGAGATCATCTCCCTTCTCCCCACCAAGGATGGCTGCCGCACACAAGTCCTCGCATCTCGGTGGCGCACTTAGTGGCGCGCCATGCCTCTTAATCTTGACTGTCGTCAGCTATCTGTCGATGATGATTCTGAACTCCCCGGAGCCATCATCTCCTCCCACCAGGGCTCCGTTCAACGCATCTGCATCCCGGCATGCTACCTGCAGGACATACCCTGCACGGTGGCCGCCTGGCTGACATCCTGTCAATTCGATAAACTCCAGCAGCTTGAGTTCTACCATTACTACAATGATAGGTTACCACCAAGAGCTGCATCTGTGCCCTCACCACCGATGCCCATCTCATGGTTTTCCTCCTCTCTCCACACCACCACCTTGACCCGGTGCCATCTAGCAGACAATCTGGTACAAATGCTTCGACTCCCACTGCTGAAAAAACGTGCGCTTGTGTTGGTTGATCTGTCGGTGGCCTCACTGCACAACATCATCCACTCCAGCTGCCCTGCACTGGAGCGTTTGGTGCTTGTTTTTGGAAAAGGAATCCATATCCCTTGTCTCAAAATAAAGTCGCCTCACCTTGTAAGCATTGGAATTCATTTTGAAGGACATGAGCTCATCATCGAAGATGCCCCTTCACTTCAAAGGTTGCTCCTTGATTGTTGTTATAAACCTTCGCAAATAACTGTGGTCTCTGTGCCTAAACTGGAGACCTTGGGTGCAATTCGTGATCCATTTAAATGGTTCGAGATGGTGTTTGCCTCCACACCTATTGAGGTACTGTATATTATTCACGTACACTTTTGTAATTTGCATTTTTCATTTGTGCGCATAAGTTAAGTATCATCTTGGAGTACACTTTCAGTGCTAATATTATGTTCTATGCTCAATGAAGAGCTTGTCCATCCTATCAGTGGCGGTGGATTCTGTCAAGACCTTATATATCAGTATGTGGTGTTTTGATCTCAACATCATTATTGGCTTGCTGCAATGCTTTCCATGTCTGGAGAATTTGTATATAAAGGTGATGATTTCACGCACATTGAAAGCCCATATATAATGTACTATAATTAATCATTCAGCTATCGCTCTTTCAACATAATCTTTTTTAGACATTAACTGTTTTCAATCTTCATCTCTATTTAGGCATTAACACATGGAGAAAAAGGTATAACCAATCAATGGTGCAAGAAGCACCGGGATTTTCTCAGATCTCATGACATTCGTTTGAAGACAGTAACGCTGGAACGATATGCATCCAACAATGCAAACACTAGCTTTGTCACATTCTTCTTGTTGAATGCGAGGGCACTATTGTCCATGAGGATTAAGTGTTTCGACAAGAAATTTCTCACGGCTGCAAGTGTTGAACATCATAAAAAGAAGTTTCAGGTGGACCTAAGGGCTTCTGATCGTGCTCGGCTTCTATTTACAATAGCTTGTCGTCATCATGGAGCAATAGAAATTTTGTACTGGGATCTTGATTTTATGAATCAGACCGATCCATTTGATTGTGACTGCCGAAAACTTGTTGAGTTAGATGTCATTGTCCTGTTCAATTTGGATTTTGTCTAAACCTGATGAGCAATTAATCCTCGTGCTTTTGTACTGTTTGTAAGCTGGAGTTAGATATTGTTGCCCTTTTCAACTCGGCTTTGACCCATATTTTCTTTCATACTTGGCCAATGGCTTGCCTTTTCTTTAATTAAGACATAAATATTATAAGCATTCACAACATAGGGAAAGAACATCACTCTCGCGGGATCCTTGAGATCTTTGTTCATTACAGAACCCGCAAGTTCTTAGCGCCCACCAGCACCAACAAACTTATTTTCAGCTAGCACACCAAATGGGCTATTATTCTTAATAAGAAAAGCTGCATGGTAGTGACAGATTTGGATTTGTCATTTCGGACCCACGAGGAAAAAGCCTATCCAGGGCGGTGCTGACTCGACAGTAAACATTGAGAAACCTGGTTCTAAAATTACTGTAAATCCAAAACTCGCCTCAAAATCATGAAACTTGGCATGGTGTTATGACATGGCACCAACATGCTGTGGTAAAAAATTAGTCCAATTTGGGACAAGTTTTGGTATAAACTTCTTACAAACCGGAGCTTCTATAAAAAAGGCTAATGGTTCCAAGAGGGAACTTGTCACCTATGTGTGCGAAACGACATACGCTGTCTCTTCCCGCCTTGATTTATTTTACAAAGGAAACATGCAACTATAGGAGCATCGTCCTAAAAATATGAAATTATTCAGGGTTCGTTTTGCCTTTTTATACATTATTTGAGTTTTCTAGGCATTTTGGAACATACTTTGGTGTGTGCAAAGGTCATGTGTGTACTAGCCACCTATGTAATTGGATGTTCAATCTGTTTATGGAATCAAGTCCTTATAAGTTAGAAGTACATATGCTGTTGTTCTGTGTGCAATGACATCGCACACGGACCATACTAGGGAACCCGTCGGTGATGATTTCATCAATCGCTGACAATTGTATACCAGCAAGAGTTTGCCCACAACACACACAGCTTATTAGCAGCAATCGTCTGTGTTATTATCGGTCTTCGCACACATTTCTGATTACAGACCTGTTTGCCGCGTATCACACACATCTTGCTAAATTGAAACATTTCTTTTCATTTGGCTCAAAGCAAACAGTTCATCCGAGTGAACCGTATGCCGTATATCGCACACACCTTGATATGGCTGACCGTTTCTTTTGTGTTGCCTAATCACAAACAGTTCATCCGAGTGAACTGTATGCCGTATATCGCACACATCTTCATCTGGCTTCCCGTGTCTGTTGTTTTGCCTAATCACAAATAGTTTATCCGAGTGAATTGTATGCCGTATATCGCACACGCCTTCATCTGGCTACCTGTTTCTGTTGTTCTGCCTCATCGCAAACAGTTCATTGAACTGAACCGTATGCCTCGCATCGCACACGCAACTAAAATCTGAACCGTGTTTGATGTATCCGCCATCGCAAACATTTTCCACCTTTTTTGATGATTTTTTTACATCACCGTTTGCGATTAATGCATCGCACACAGTTTCGTCGAAGGGTCTCTGATTGTAGTGTCGCGTTAGCAGCATCCTGCAGTAGTGGTGGCCCAAATATTCCTTCCACCGCTTGGCCTTTTAAGGCGCATCTATATTAAATTAAATACAAAAGCCCTCTAAGAATTACTACAAGATATTATTATTATTTTAACACCTTCAAAAAAAAATTCCACATATATATTATTTATCGTTAATACCCGGTATTGCCCGATAAACTCTGAAACCCTTTTGGTGACCCCGAAACGCTTCCGTTCCTCTCGAAACTATTCTGAATATCAATGAAAAAATTCCACAAATAAATCCTCGATACCCTCGTCCTAGTAACACTCAACAGATCGTGATTGACTTAAGTTGTGACCTTGTAGGTTTGGTAAATCATAATCATGAACGAAACCCCTTCGTTCAATGACTAATAGCGAAATCGTGAACGCCCATATCGATCCCTACGATTATACGAATGACATTCGAGTGAACCTTTGGTTATCACATCATGTTCCCTTTGCTTCGTGATACTTTACAAAACCCAGGGAGTGTCGGTATCCTCCTGAATCATACACATGCTCACTATACCATGACCCCCGTTGCCAGTTTTGTTCTTCTTTCTCCTTGAAGTGTTCCGGCGTCCCCGTGACGTAGTCACCCGTGTTTGGCCAGACGATGATGGATGTCGTCACTCTGAGAGAGCCCTAAGAATATATGTCCATCATCAGAGGAGCAAATCCAGATGCGTCCACTCCTCCTTCTCCCCCTTTCCTCGTGTTTGATGGGGATCTCGGTGGGAGGGATGGGTGGCCTCGGTGCGGTCGCGTCACCTGTCATCGGCATAGGGGTGTGCCAGTTCAGATGCGTCCGCTCCTCCTTCATCCCTTTCCTCGGCCGCTGGTGGGTTGGCGCAGGTCTGCCGATGTCCAGAGTGGAGCGTCTGCTGGTGGCTCCGTCGGCCGGGGTTGCCGGTTGGGCCAAAGCCGGGGACTATGTGTGGTCTTGGGGTTGTCTGGTTGTAGGGTAGCGGCTCTGGTGGCGGGAGCCGCGGCGTTTGGGGCGGAGCATGTGTCTCAGGTGCGAGCGGGCAACCATGGCCACGCGGGTGGCGTGGTTGCGGGTGGCTGACGGAGCTAGGGTGCGATGGAGGGGGTGAGCGCCAGGGTACAACACTTGCCCAGTCCTTTGACTGGCCAAAGGTGTCGGCAGCTATTAATGTCATATCCTTCCTGAAGGCTCCATCGCAGTGTTGCCTCTCCTGTCTTCTTCTCACGGGTGAAAACCTCAGGATCGGGCGGTGGCGGCTTATCCATGGCCATACCCTTCTGGGAGGCACCGCTTTGGAGTCCTTGCTTCGTTGTTGTTTGACTCACTTCTCTATTGTGGATGCTCATGGTGGAGGTCTCTGTCGGCTCCACACAGTCTTCCTCGCTCATCTGTAGTTTGCTTGGTTGTCGGTGGGGTGGTGTGTTGGAGCCCGACACCTTTGTATCTTGCCTTGGGTGTGTGAGTTGGGTGCGGTGGTAGTGTATGTTTGTATCGGTCTCTTGGTTGTAATCAGTGATGGTTGCTTTATAATATAAAGCGGGAGGAAAGCCTTTTTCGGTAAAGCTTCCCCAATACTTCCATAATCTATAAAAAGTGTTTGATGGCAACTCAGAAAAGAAAAAGTATCCAATGGAAACAAAGTTACAATAAAAAGAACTCTGTGAAAACAAAGTTTAAAAGCTTTTAAATATTCTTACACAAATACAGTTTTTTTAAAGGTGCTGTTCAATAAACATGTGGAATGTAAACTTAAAACTCATATTCATTTAGGAGGCCACTTTTATACTTAGTCACAATGATATTTCAGGTCTTCAAGATGAATTAGGCCAGGAACATAATGATCATAATGAAAAAGCTACCATCCTATGGAGACCATTTAAAGAAATGCTTGGCACCGCTAAGGTTGCTAGCTCTCCCTTCTTTCTTCATGGTTTGCTGAATAAATTGGATCATCTCAGAGATCTAGAGGTTCCTTTTTTCACAAAGGAAATTAATGATGCCATAAAAATTCCCTTTTGACAAGGGTCCTGGACTTGATGGGTTAATGGTGCTTTTATTATGTTCAACTGGGATATTCTTGCAAATGATTTGTATGAGCTTATTGAGGACTTCTATGATAGAACAATTAACTTGCAGTCCATCGATATGCCTTTTATCACCCTGATTCCAAAAAGACAACCCTCAACCCTCAAGTAACTTCAGGCCAACATCCTTGCTTAACCGCAACATCAAAATCTTAAAAAATTTGCTTGCAAACAAGCTACATAAAGTAATTTACAAATTGGTGGATATCAATCAATATGGATTTTTTTAAAGCAGATCCATCCAACACTATCTTACTTGGGTTTTTGAGTTCTTTTTTTGGTGCCAATAGTCTAAAAAAGAAATTGTGGTCTCAAAGCTGGATTTTGAGAAATGCTTTGATGTGATTGAGCATCACACAATCATGGTATTTCTTACTACTAGAGGTTTTGGGGCAAGATGGTTGAATTGGATGGAAGTGACTTTTCCCCTCTAGCACTTCCTCGGTTTTACAGAATGGAATCCCTAGAAAACAACTTCATTGTAAAAGAGGAGTTAGACAATCAGGCCTCTATCTCTAATTTTGTGCTTCATGCTGATTTGCTTTAGTGTGTCATGAATGAGGCTATGAATAATGACTTGATCAGATCCCCATTTCCCGTTTATCATGTCCTGACTTCTCTGTCATGTAGTATGCAGATGACACAATTTTTGTAATGCTTCGCATTGAAAGCCAACTACAAGCAATGAATCCGTCATGGCACTTTGCTGCTCAAACTGGTCTGGAAATTAATTTTACTAAATATGTGATGGTTCCTCTCGATGTATCTCCTAACAAAGCTCATAGATTGGCAACATCCAGGGATGCCGGCTGGGATAGTTTCCATTCACATATTTTGGCCTCCCTCTCAATACTAGTAGACCAAAACTTGAAGACTTCAATCCTTTTTTCAAAACTTTGAGAGAAGATTGGTCGGCTGCTCCATTTTCTTATAATGGAAGACTTAGATTAATTAAATCAGTAGCCTTTTCTCTGCCCAGTTTCTTCATGTGTACCTTGCTTTGCATATTAGCATCACCGAGCAAACTAACAAATATCTTAGTGCTTAGGATAAAGTTTGTAGGCCAGAATCCCAAGGTAGATTATGCATTCATGGTGTGGCTCTCCATAATAAAACTCTCTTGATAAAAAACCTTCACAAAATTTTCAACAAGGGTGATCTGCCATGGGTGAAACTAACAAACTTGAGAAGCCTATTATAACAGACTTGAGAAGCCTATTATAACAAATTTTCTTCCAACCAACAGACTTGAAGGCTCTTAATTGCGGAGAACTTGTCTCGAACTATTAAGTGAATTTAAAAAAAGCGCCAACTTGTAGTATTGGATGTGGAGATTCAATCATGTTTTGGTATGATCAATGGCAGGAGCAACCTCTTTCATACAAATACCATGAGATACTCTCATTTGCCACAAATAGTAAACTTTCATTGGCTCATGTGACCAATTGTATTGACTTGGTTGAGCACTTTCATACACTATTGTCTATTCAGGCTTATAGTTAGTTAATTTAAATTAAGGAAAAGTTTCAATAGATCACCTCCTCCGCCCATCCTGATAACATATAAATGGAAGGGTCATGGCTACTCTTCAATGAAAATGTACAAATGGATGTTGGGCAATGAGAAATACCACATTGTTTTCCAATGGCTCAGGAAATGTGGTGCTAGATCAAGCACGCAACTTTCTTTCGTCTCCTTCTATATGATAGAATCAACACAAGAAACCTCTCAGAAGGAAATCAATGCACATTAATTGGTATACATTGTGTGTTTTGACATGAAAACTCTAAAGAGGCAACCTTACATATTTTCTGAGATTGTACACTACTTCAAAGATTTTGAGACTCTAATCTCCCAACAATCAGAAAGGTATTTCCATTGTTGGATTTCAAAGAAATCCCTCAGAAAATTTCTTTGGATGTCATCACTCTAGGGTGCTGGAATATTTGGAGTAAAAGAAATGGCAAGATATTCAGAATGGAAGTCCCTACACTTAGTACCCGGAAATATCTTTTAAAGCGGGATCTTCTCCTCCTTTGACATAGAATCAAAAGCAAGAATGTTGATTGCTTGCATAGATGGATTGATACTCATCTTGGATGAGGTTGTCATAGTACAGATGGAGCCTTATTATTCATGATCTTTCCCAAAACTGGCATAGGATAATTGCCTCTTTTTATTCTCTGTTCCTCCCTTGTAATTCTTTTTGTCCATATTCATATTATGTTTCTAGGTTTCAAAAAAGGAGGCAAGAGAAAAATATGTTGGACAATGATGTTGTATTGCTCATCACTATTCATTATTGAATTTGTTTTTTGTACCACCCAAATGAAAAAAGAATTTATTTAAAATTTAAAAATTTACATGTTTGTAGAACATCCTCTTCAACATATCATATTTTCCCCAAAAAAATCAAAACATAGTTTTCATTGGCCTTCCACCTAATATCCACTCTAATGTGTAGATACGTTTTCATCGAGGTGATAGAACATTTGCACATGTAGAAATGCAAAATTCTAGTAACTTTATTCTTTTCTTAAACCCCAACAACAAATTGTGTCCTAAAGCTCGTTGCGTTGTGAAAAGGTACCCCAACGACCAAAATGATTATGCTCTGCTGTTAGGCTTGCGATGCAAATTAACTCTTGTGAGTTATATTGACTACGTTTACATAACTAAAGAAGAGTCTGATTGCATTCATTAAGTTTTCCTTTTCTCCTTTAAATATAGCATGATATTAAGGGGTTTTCTGAGAGATAATTGTACTATAAAGTATAAAAACGGAAGCAGATGCTCACATACATGCATGCACACTCATGCCCCGTGAACGAGAGAATAGCGTTGAAAAGTCTAGTATAAATACAGAAAAATGCTAGCACCCGTGTCAAGTCTAGTACTTGAACCCGAGTGGGCAAGTTCAAGCACAAGAAACCTACCCAGCTGAGCTATGCATAGTGTTTTTAGACGGAGTTATACTCATCCTGCTACCATAAGGGCATCTCAATCGCCGACCCTCAAACCTCCCGCAACCGTCCGGACGGCGCAGTCCAGACCGCGGAAGCCATCCAACGCGGACATGTATTGGTCCGTGGCGCGGTCCGGACACGTTTTCTCTCGCAAATTGAAGACAAACGTGGGAGAAGTTTGCGAGAGTCCGGACCTCTCCCAAGCCCGTTTCTGACCACCCTGGCCCACCCAAACGACCCACCAGCCCTCCCCGCACTTTCCATCCCACGGGCCGTCCCGCTTACCGCGCCACATTCATGTCGGCCCAGAGCATGCAGCAGCCGGCATTGATGCCGCGATTTGAACGGACGACAACGCGGCGCAGACGGACGCAACCTCTTGGGCATCATCGCCGCTTCAATGAGGATACTGCGTCTGAGAAACCAACTCCGGCCGCTGCGCCGCATTGAAGCAGGCTGACCGCCCCTCCGCCTGGCCTGGCCGCGGCTATTTAAGCCGTGCTCCGGCACCGTCTAGAACCGCACCATCCCGAGCACCGCACCGTCGTCCTCCCCCTCGCCGAGCCCTTCCTCCTCTCCGAGCCCGGCGGCGATGCCGAAGTCTTGGTTCTCCGCGTCGGCCGGCGGCCACAGTGGCAATTCATCATCGGGCGGATCATGGCGTCGCCGCCCTCGCTCACCTGGACCATCCGCATCCACAGCGGCGGGCTCCTCCAGCAAGTGGAGATAGTCATCTCCTCCGGCGATGAGGAGGACCAGCTGCAGCAGCGGCTCCATGTCCTCTCGTAGGCGGCTCTGGCGAATGAAGAATGCGTTCGTCAGATGGAGATCATGACAGAGCGTTCGCTCCGTCAGATGGGTCCGGCTCCACCGTCGCCGGCGCGCGTGAAGGAGGAGCCACCGACCCCGCCGCGGGTCCCCATTAAGCGGGAGCTCGCATCCCCACTCCGGCAGGTGAAGGACGAGCCGGCGTCCCCGCCGCACAACCGCGGCCTCCACATCGGGGGGGAGGGGGGTCGCGTGAAGCAGGAGCCGACATCCCCCAGCGCATCCGCCGCGTGAAGGATGAGCCATCGTCGCCCCCGCCGCACAGCCGCTACGCGCGGATCGACGGGCCCTCGTCGCCACCATGATGCCACTGCCGGCAGACGAAGGAGGAGCTGCCGCCCACAATTGCCAAGGCGCGTGGCCGCATCCTCCACTACCTTGGTGGCGGTGGTTTCGGCGGTGCCTTCGTCTCTCGGGCCGTGGTATCCGAGGCCAAGCGTGCGGCGCGACAGCAGGCGAGGTACAACCAGCACAATGCATGTCGCCACTCCGCGTTCACCAAGATGGACGTGGCACCGGAATGGGACCGCAACGACCCGGACCTCGGCTTCGCCACCACCGCCGAGACGGCCGCCAAGCGGCGCCGCCGCCTTGACAGCGACCTCGCAAAGATCGGCGAGGAGTGGTCGCTTATGGAATGCTCCGCCAACGCCGGCAGGGGCAAGGCCACCGCCAGCGCCTTCGGTAGTGGCCAGGGCGGCCCTTCGCACCACGCAGCAGGAGGCGGAGCGGCTCCTCCGCGAGCGTCAGGCAGCTGCCGGACAAGGCTGTCGCGGACCTCCGGCATCCTTGCGCCGCTGGCGGGACGACGACGACAACGGCATGGATGCCGATGTTAGTGCGGGAGGACAGTGTGGCCACCCTTACGAGGTGGTCGTCCGATATAGGGTTTAGTATTTTTTAATAGTTTTTAGTAAAACGGTCGAAATATCATTCCTTTATGTAAATTATATTAGAACTTGAATGAAATCCGTCCGGTTTGACTGAATTTCATCCGGGTTGTTCAAATAGATTTGGCAATATATGCACCTACGTTTGGATAGCGTCCTCCCGCATCTGTGTCCGCACACTGGTCCCCCCTTATCTATGGACAGATGTGAAAGGAAATTTGCGGGTTACCGTTGGAGATGCCTTAAGTGTTGTATGTATGTTTTCTACTTTTATTTCTGAAACATTCTCTTGCAGAACCCAAATTTAAAATCTGAGCTCTTCTCCGCGTTATCCGCCACCGTCCATTTTCTCTCAGTTTTAATATATTACTACATAATATGAACAGAGATTTAGCCCATTTATGCGGTATTGTCGTATTGTGTCTTAGGAGAAGAAAGAGAAAACGTTACACTCTTGCCCAGCGAGAGAAACATTCACATGACCATCGATGCTCCTGCCACCTTGGAATGTTGCCGCCACAGCACATATTCAAGTCACGTATGCACGTTAGCATATGTAGCTATTGCTGATTCATCATTGCCAATTTGACATCTTGTGTGCCTCCACACATTCAAAAGACATGCGGACATTTCTCGAGCAAATACGGACGAAGTTTTGTGTGAAGACTTCAGGGGGTTGGGAGATATATTTTTTTTTTTAGATTGGGGGTTGGCAGATTTGACGTAGTTATTTTGGTGCCATTTCCAAATTGGAAATAAGATTAATATTGAATAAACGTAGATAGTCAGACCTGCATTGTATTCTCAAAACAGGACAAACTTAATTTTTTTACTTATATGTTAACGTATGCAAATAAAAAGTACAGACACGTATCTACTCTATGAACCTATGCAACAATAGTATATGACATTGTGTTGTGTTGTGATTTCTGACATTTCAGATATAAATTTCAGATATGAACAGTGACATCTACTAACAAACAACCAGAGCTCAACTTACCAGTTTGTACTTTGTAGCAGTGTACACACACACGAAATTGCTTTGCACTACATTTGGCGGAAAGGAAAATTCTTCTGACGGCACCTAGATTAAGAAACGATACGCACACAGGTCCTGCACTTGGACGTACGCATATACAATCATGTGAAAAAAAATGCACAACCAATTATTGTTTTTGACATCAAAATGTACAACCAATTAGGTTATTAGTATATGCACCGCATTGATATTGTTGAAATTCTGGTATCCGACCATAAGACGCGGTACGTTGTTCTATCTTATTATTGTTAATTAATGTGTTCGGGTAACCATATCGAATGGTACGTCTTCGCATTAGGGCATCTCTAACGCCGACCCGCAAATCTCCCGCATGCGTTCAGATCATGAAAGACATCCAACGAGGTTCTGTATTGCTCTGTGACGCAGTCCGGACGTAGTTTCTCACCGGAGACAAACGGGAAGGCTTTCCGAGAGTCCGGACCGCTCCCAAGCCCTCTTCTGACCGCCCTGGCCCATCCAAACCCTCCGTCCTTCGCCCGCGCGTATCCCCGCCCGACGCCAGCTGCCTGCATTCTTGCAGCTGTAGAGCGCACCGCTCCACATTGAAGACAGCCCAAAACAGACGCGACCTCTCACTACCTCCGCCACTGAAGCGGCGCGCTGGCCGAGGGCACCGCCCGCTGCACGCCCAGATTAACACGCCTCATCGCCGCATTGAAACACCTCCATTAAACCCATGTGGATGTCGAGAAACCTACTCCGGCCACATGTTCGTTCCCGACCGGGCCGGCATTAAACGCAAGCCAGGCAAGCTCCTCCCGTCAACCCTCTATATAAACGAGGCCAGACGCCGGGCAAGAATCGCACCACTCCGCCGCTCCACATCTCCTCCTTCCACCATTTTCTCCACCCTTTCGATGGCATCCGACGAGCAGCAAGATCAGTTCTCCGACATAAAAGTCGGCTGGATGGCTCGTCGAGCCCGCCGAATACGAACGAGGCAGCTCACTGCTCCACCTCCCTCGTCTAGCCCGATGGAGCCAGTTGCCGCCCCAAACCAGTGCCTGGTTCAGGAACTCGCCGCTCCAAGCCAGCTCGAGAAGGAGTGGCGATTTGCTCCAGGCCGACATGGCGGGGAGCACGGCGGCACGGGCATCATCGCTGCCGTGGACGAGCCGCGCCGTACCGCCCCTCCCATGCTTGCGACTGCGCCATCCGCCGTCAATGCGCGCGTAACCGCGCCTTGCCGACAGAGAAAGAAGCAGTTGTGCGGAGATCGACAAGTCGGTAGCCAGCGCGTCCGCATCCGCCGCCAACATCGAGGGAAAGTAGAACACAGGAGGCCACCGCCGCTTGGGTCCCAGGAAGGCCACCGTCGAGGCGATGCCGGCATACACAGCCGATGTCTTGTCCAGTTCTTCTTCAGTGCTGACCATCGTCGGCCCTCGTCTAGGCTTCACGGAAGTGGAGACGTCCCTTCTCCTCCGACTGAAGCATCAGCCGGCAGTTCCACTCCAATGAGCGGTGGGGAAGTGAGCTGCCCTTTGCACTGAAGCATATACCTCCGGGGCTCCCAGCAGTCCGGTGAGCGGGGTGCCTGATGACCCACAAGTATAGGGGATCAATCGTAGCCCTTTCGATAAGTAAGAGTGTCGAACCCAACGAGGAGCAGAAGGAAATGATAAGTGGTTTTCAGCAAGGTATTCTCTGCAAGCACTGAAATTATAAGTAACGAGTAATTTGATAGCAAGATAATTTGTAACGAGCAAGTAACGGTAATGGTAAAAAAAGTGCAGCAAGGTAGTCCAATCCTTTTGTGGCAAAGGATAGGCCAATAAGGTCTCTTATGATAAGCAAAGCGTTCTTGAGGGTACACGGGAATTTCATCTAGTCACTTTCATCATGTTGGTTTGATTCGTGTTCGCTACTTTGATAATTTGATATGTGGGTGGACCGGTGCTTAGGTGATGTTCTTACTTGAACAAACCTACTACTTATGATTAACCCCCTCGCAAGCATCCGCAATACGAGAATAGCATTAAACTTTTGGATCCAAATCAATCCCTTACGAAGTAGCGCATAAACTAGGGTTTAAGCTTCTGTCACTCTCACAACCCATCATCTAATAACTACTCCACAATGCATTCCCTTAGGCCCTAATAAGGTGAAGTGCCATGTAGTCGTCGTTCACATGACACCACTAAGGGAATCACAACATACATATCATCAAAATATCGAACACATATCAAGTTCACATGATTACTTGCAACAAGATTTCTCCCGTGACCTCAAGAACAAAAGTAACTACTCACAAATGATAATCATGCTCAAGATCAGAGGGGTATTAAATAGCATAATGGATCTGAACATATAATCTTCTACCAAATAAACCATATAGTAATCAACTACAAGATGTAATCAACACTACTAGTCACCCACAAGCACCAATCTAAGGATCCGGTACAAAGATTGAACACAAGAGATGAACTAGGGTTTGAGAGGAGATGGTGCTGTTGAAGATGTTGATGGAGATTGCCCTCCCCAAGATAGGAGAGTTGGTGGTGATGATGATGACGATGATTTCCCCCTCCGGGAGGAAAGTTCCCCCAGCGGAATCGCTCCGCCGGAGGGCAAAAGTGCTCCTGCCCAAGTTCTGCCTCGAGACGGCGGCGCTTCATCCCGAAAGTCCTCTCCTTATTTTTTCTAGGTCAAAATGACTTATATACCAGAAGAGGGGCACCGGAGGTGGGCTGAGGAGGGCACAACCCACCAGGGCACGCCTGGGCTCCCTGGCGCACCCAGGTGGGTTGTGCCCACCTGGTGGGCCCCCTCTAGTAGTTATTTGCTCCAATAATTCTTATATATTCCATAAAAAATCTCCGTGAAGTTTCAGCTCATTTGGAGTTGTGCAGAATAGGTAGCCTGACCTAGCTTTTTTAGGTCCAGAATTCCAGCTGCCGGTATTCTCCATCCTTGTGTGAACCTTGCATATTATGAGAGAAAAGGCATTAGAATTACTCCAAAAAGCATTATTATGCATAAAAACAATATAAATAACAGTAGAAAGACATGATGCAAAATGGACGTATCAACTCCCCCAAGCTTAGACCTCGCTTGTCCTCAAGTGAAACCGAAATCAAAAAACATGTCCACATGCTTAGAGAGAGAGGTGTCGATAAAAACCAAATACGGACATAGAAGCATCATGTATATTATTATAACAGCAACAAACTTTAGCATAAAACTTTATCATAGAATTTTTATCATATAACTTCTATCATATAACTTCTCATGAATAAGTAACAATTCATCACAACATCAAAGTATAAAGCATAAACTCTATTGAAAACCAACAAACTATGTTCTCAGTCAACTTTGCAACTACAATTCATCATCTTTTCAGGAAGGGTCACGTATCGGAGCCTTGTGGCAAGTCCACATACTCAACCATCATATAACTTCTATGATTGATAACCCTCACCGCATACACATGAGCAAATAGTTTCAACCGGACACATAGGAAGATAGGGGCTTATAGTTTCGCCTCCCAATGTATTCACCTCAAGGGTGATGTCTACAATAATAACTCATGCCCACCCATATCCAACTGGATATATGTGCATAGATCTTTCCTCACCACATGGTGCTTGCCAAAAGAGAAAAACAAAAGGGAATAGAGAGAAATACTTTGACTCTTGCATAAAAGTAAATACATAAAAGTAAAAGATAGGCCCTTCGCAGAGGGAAGCAGAGGTTGCCATGCGCTTTTTGGTTGTATGCTCAATCTCTTAGCGCAAAAGAACGTCACATTATATTGCCCCTTATGATAGCAACCTTTATTATGCAGTCTGTCACTTTTATTCTTTGCCATCACAAGTTCGTACAACGCTGAATTTTCTCTTACACTAAATGATCCAACACTTTTAGAAGCAATTTTTATTGTCTTATTACACCGATGACAAATTACTTGAAGGATCTTGCTCAATCCATAGGTAGGTATAGTGGACTCTCAAAACAAGATTTGAGTTGAGGGTTTTGGATGCACAAGTAGTATCTCTACTTAGTGCATAATTTTTGGCTAGCAAAGATGGGGGGCAAGCACCACATGTTAAAGGATCTATGACA
The DNA here is from genome assembly GCA_011799875.1 of Thinopyrum elongatum. Lineage (NCBI taxonomy): Eukaryota > Viridiplantae > Streptophyta > Magnoliopsida > Poales > Poaceae > Thinopyrum > Thinopyrum elongatum. The sequence goes on from CM022298.1 coordinate 515,190,796, forward strand.
ATGTAACTTCTATGTGAATATGAACAAACACAAATCATTACGTTGTCTTTCTTGTCCAACATCAACAATTTTGGCATATAATATTTTGATGGGGGCTCACAATCATAAAAGATGTCCAAGATAGTGTATTTGCATGTGAATCTTCTCTTCCCTTATTAATTCTTTCATGAATTGCATCATTGATCAATGCTATGTTTGTAAATCTCCAATAAAATTTTCTACTTATACTCTTCCTTATGTGTTGTCATTACTTACCATAAGATTAGCATATGATCTTTTTCATTTATTTCCTTTCTTTTTATTGAACCTGAAAGTAAAGAAAACAAAACTCAAACTAAACTTTATTATATATCTCGCACATGATTACAAGGATAGATCACTAAGCAAGCACTTGAAAAGAAAGGATCGAACTAAACTTTTTATTCAACTAAATCAAAAGATAAATAAGGATCGAACTAAGATAAGTAAAGGCGAAAGATAGTGATTGTGATACGATACCGGGGCACCTCCCCAAGCTTGGCACAAGCCAAGGGGAACGCCCATACCCGATACTCAAGTCTCCTTTGGTGATGAAAAAGGTGGTGGTGATGAGGTAGTAGCGATCTTATCTTGAGGTTTCCATAGCAAAGGCTCGCCATCATAAGAGGAGGAGTGAGTCTCGCGGGTCCTGCAACTGGCAGCCAAACTCATACCTTTGAACCTTGCCTCATATTCAAAGACTTGGTTTTGGAGATCGTAGATCTGGCTTTGGAGAGAGTTGATTTGCTCATTGAAGGTGAAGACGATTTCCTTTATGGATTTGCAATCCACCTTGAGATCACGGGTATAGTCTGCGATCATGAGGTGATTGGCGTTGAGTCCATGTTCCACCATCCCCTTGCACTTGAAGACCTCTTGCTCCATAGCTTCGAGCCTGGCGTCCATGGTCCCCGTCCCTTTGGGGCCCTGGACATCACGGATGTGGAGCACCCCCTCACGCATCTCGATGGCTTGAGGGTGCTGCATCACCTCCCGCAAGTATGGGTTGATGACGTTCTCGAAAAACTTGTCCTTGGAGGAGCTTGAAGCGGCCATGGTGAATAGGATCTGTCAGAAAACAGCAAGAAAAGAAAACAGAAGATTTCTCCGCGATACGGTGGTCAATAGGTTCGGGGGGTATATAAAGATTTTTTATCTTGGGAAACAAGCAAACGGGAGAAAAACGGAGTCCGGAAGGTACCCGAGGTGGGCACAACCCACCTGGGCGCGCCTGGCAAGTGTCTTGTACCCACCAGGCTTACCTTCCTGGCTGCTTCTTATTTTCCTAATTTTAAATATTTTCCAAAACTGACAGAAAATATTTTTGCGGATTTTTCGGAGTCCGTTTACTTACCGTATCACGTACCTCCTCTTTTTTCACGTTTCTGGAGTGTTCCGGAAGGTTTCCTTTATGTGTTCTTCCGGTGTCATAGTTTGGATAATATTACTTTCAACATTAATGGGCGTACCTGAGATATAATGTTTTATTAATTGCCCATTGACAACCTTCGGGTTAGTACCTTTGGCATTATTTATTTTGATGGCTCCAGATCGATAAATCTCCTCGATAACATAGGGTCCTTCCCATTTGGAAAGAAGTTTTCCTGCAAAGAATCTGAAAAGAGAATTGTACAAAAGAACATATTCTCCAACTTTGAACTAACGCTTTTGGATTCTTTTATCATTCCATCTTTTAACTTTTTCTTTAAATAACTTGGCATTTTCATAAGCTTGGGTTCTCCATTCATCTAGTGAGCTAATATCAAAAAACCTCTTTTCACCGGGAAGTTTGAAATCATAGTTGAGTTATTTAATTGTCCAATATGCTTTATGTTCTAACTCAAGAGGCAAATGACAAGCCTTTCCATAAACCATTTTATAAGGAGACATACCCATAGGATTTTTATAAGCTGTTCTGTAAGCCCAAAGTGCATCATCTAATTTCTTAGACCAATTCTTTCGGGACCTATTGATTTTTTTTGTAAAATTAATTTTATTTCTCTATTGCTAAGTTCAACTTGACCACTAGACTGAGGATGATAGGGGGGATGCAATTCTATGGTTAATATCATACTTAGCAAGCATTTTACGGAAAGCACCATGAATAAAGTGTGAACCACCATCAGTCATTAAATATCTAGGGGCTCCAAACCTTGGAAAAATAACTTCCTTAAGCATTTTAATAGAGGTGTTGTGATCAGCACTACTAGTTGGAATAGCTTCTACCCACTTAGTAACATAATCAACAGAAAACAAAATATGTGTATACCCATTAGAGGAAGGAAAAGGTCCCATGTAATCAAAACCCCAAACATCAAATGGTTCAACAGCAAGTGAATAATTCATAGGCATTTCCTGACGCTTACCAATATTACCAATTCTTTGACATTTATCACAAGATAAAACAAACTTACGGGCATCCTTGAAGAGAGTAGGCCAATAAAAACCAGATTGCAATACCTTATGGGCAGTTCTATCTCCCGCATGATGCCCTCCATAAGCTTCGGAGTCACATTTTCGTAGGATTTGTCCCTGTTCATGCGCAGGTACACAACATCTAATAATACCATCTACTCCTTCTTTATAAAGATGTGGGTCATCCCAAAAGTAATGTCTTAAATCATAGAAGAATTTTTTCTTTTGTTGGTATGTGAAACTAGGTGGTATGTATTTAGCAACAATGTAATTAGCATAGTCAGCATACCAAGGAGTGTTATGAGAAACATTTATTGCAGCTAATTGCTCATCAGAAAAACTATCATTAATAGGTTGTGGGTCATCAAGAATATTTTCTAACCTAGACAAGTTATCAGCTACTGGGTTCTCAGCTCCGTTTCTATCAGTGATATGTAAGTCAAATTCTTGTAGCAAGAGAACCCACCTAATGAGTCTAGGTTTAGCATCTTTCTTTTCCATAACATATTTTATAGCAGCATGATCAGTGTGAACAATCACTTTAGAATCAACAATGTAAGATCTGAATTTATCACACGCAAACACCACTGCTAAAAATTCTTTTTCAGTAGTAGCATAATTTCTTTGGGCACTGTCTAGAGTTTTGCTAGCATAATGGATAACATTTAATTTCTTATCAACTATTTGTCCTAGAACAGCACCAACAGCATAATCACTAGCATCACACATGATTTCAAAAGGCAAGTTCCAATCAGGTGGTTGAACAATAGGTGCAGAAATTAAGGCTTTCTTAAGTGTTTCAAAGGCTTCTACACAATCATCATCAAAAACAAATGGAACATCCTTTTGTAAAAGATTTGTAAGAGGTCTAGAAATTTTAGAGAAGTCCTTAATAAATCTCCTATAGAAACCAACATGACCAAGGAAACTACGAATACCTTTGATATCTTTAGGACATGGAATTTTCTCAATTGTATCAACTTTAGCTTTATCCACTTCAATACCTCGTTCAGAAATTTTATGTCCCAAGACAATACCTTCATTAACCAAAAAGTGGCACTTCTCCCAATTCAAGACAAGATTAGTTTGCTCGCATCTCCGCAAAACTCGATCAAGGTTGCTTAAGCAATCATCAAAAGAAGTTCCGTAGACGGAAAAATCATCCATGAAATCCTCAACTATATTTTCACAAAAATCAGAGAATATAGCAGTCATACATCTTTGGAAGGTAGTAGGTGCATTGCATAAGCCAAAAGGCATACGTCTATAAGCATAAGTTCCAAAAGGACAAGTAAAGGTGGTTTTCTCTTGATCAGGTTGTGAGACAGGTATTTGAGAAAAACCAGAATATCCATCAAGGAAACAAAAGTGGGTGTGCTTGGAAAGTCTTTCTAACATTTGATCAATAAAAGGTAGAGGGTAATGATCTTTTCTAGTTTCTTTATTTAATTTTCTAAAATTAATTACCTTTCTATAACCAGTGACAATTCTTTGTGGAATCAGTTCATTTTTATCATTCGAGACAACGGTAATACCTCCTTTCTTAGGGACACAATGAACGGGGCTTACCCATCTAATATCAGCTATGGGATAGATTATACCTTCTTTCAGAAGCTTTAATATTTTAGTTCTTACCACTTCTTTCATTTTGGGATTCAACCTTCGTTGATGATCAACAACGGGTTTAGCATCAGGTTCCATATTAATTTTGTGCTGACAAAGAGTGGGACTAATGCCGTTAAGATCATCAAGAGTATATCCAATACCAGCTCGGTGCTTCTTCAGAACCTTCAATAATCTTTCTTCTTCATGTTCTGAAAGGTTAGCACTAATAATAACAGGATATATCTTTTTCTCATCAAGATAAGCATATTTCAAAGTGTCTAGCAATTGTTTTAATTCAAACACAGGATCACCTTTAGGTGGAGGAGGACCTCCTAGAGTTTTAATAGGCAAATTGTGTTTAAGCAGAGGTCGTTGTTCAAAGAAAATTTTATCTATTTTATTTCTTTCATGCATATGCATATAATTTTCATGGTCTAGCAAATATTGTTCTAGTGGATCAGTAGGAGGCACGGCAATAGAAGTAAGACCAATTATTTCATCCTTACTAGGCAAATCTTTCTTATGATGTTTTATATTGAACTTGGAAAAATTAAACTCTTGAGACTCATCACCAAAGCTAAGACCGATAATTTGTTTCTCACAATCTATTTTAGCATTAACGGTGTTTAAGAAATGTCTACCGAAGATAATGGGACAAAAGTCATCTTGTGGTGAACCAAGAACAAGAAAATCAGTAGGATATTTTATTTTCCCACACAGAACTTCAACATCCTAACAATCCCAAGTGGTGTGATGGTGTCTCTATTAGCAAGTTTAATAGTAACATCTATGTCTTCTATTTCAGCGGGTGCTATATCATTCATAATTTCTTGATATAAGGTAAAAGGAATAGCACTTACGCTAGCACCTAAATCACATAAACCATGATAACAGTGATCTCCTATTTTGACTGAGACAACAGGCATGCCAACAACAGGTCTATGTTTATCCTTTTCATCTGGTTTGGCAATTCTAGCAGCTTCATCACAGAAGTAAATAACATGCCCATCTATATCTTCTACCCAGAGATCTTTAACCATAGCAACGCTAGGTTCTACCTTAATTTGTTCAGCAGGTTTAGGTGCTCTAATATAACTTTTATTGACCACAGTTGAAACCTTAGCATGTTCCTTTATCCTAACAGGGAAAGATGATTTTTCAATATAAGCAGTAGGAACAACTGGATCAACATTATAAATAATAGTTTCATCTTTAGCATTTACCAGTTCTTTAATTTCTTCTTTAATAGGTGGGTGATATTTAAACCACTTTTCCTTAGGTAGTTCAACATGAGTAGCAAATGATTCATAAAAGGAGGCTACTATCTCAGAGTCAAGTTCATATGTAGTGCTAAACTTTTGAAAAGCATCGGTATTCATAAAAGATTTAACACAATCATACTTAAGCTTAATACCTGTCTCTTTATCTTTGTCGAGTTCCCAATCTTCAGAGTTGCGTTTAATTCTTTCTAAGAGATCCCACCTGAATTCAATAGTCTTCTTCATAAAAGAACCATTACAAGAAGTATCGAGCATGGATTGATCATCACGAGAAAGCCGAGCATAAAAATTCTGAATGATAATTTCTCTTCAGAGCTCATGATTGGGGCATGAATATAAGATTGACTTAAGCCTCCCCCAAGCTAGAGCGATACTTTCTCCTTCACGAGGCCAAAAATTATATATGTAATTCCGATCACGATGAACTAGATGCATAGGATAATTTTTTTGGTGAAATTCCAATTTCAATCGATTCCAATTCCAGGATCCAATATCATTGCATAGCCTATACCATGCCAATGATATTCCCTTCAAAGATAAAGGGAAAACCTTCTTCTTAGCTTCATCTCCGGGTAAAACTGCAAGCTTAAATAATCCATAAATTTCATCCACATATATCAAGTGCATATCAGGATGTTCAGTTCCATCTCCTGCATAAGGATTAGCTAACAGTTGTTCTAGCATACCCGAAGGAATTTCATAACCAATATTTTCAGTAGGTGCAGTAGGTTGAGGGGTAACTAATTGTGGTTCCGATCGAGGTGAGGATACCCCGAACAAACCCCTCAAAGGATTCTTCTCCATAGTAACAAGTGACAATAAATTTCAGCACATAGTAATAATTTTTCCTTAATGATTTCCACTTACCAAGAGCGCTTCACTCCCTGGCAACGGCGTCAGAAAAGAGCCTTGATGACCCACAAGTATAGGGGATCAATCATAGTCCTTTAGATAAGTAAGAGTGTCGAACCCAACGAGGAGCAGAAGGAAATGACCAGTGGTTTTCCGCAAGGTATTCTCTGCAAGCACTGAAATTATAAGTAACGAGTAGTTTGATAGCAAGATAATTTGTAACGAGCAAGTAACAGTAATGGTAACAAAAGTGCAGCAAGGTATCCCAATCCTTTTGTGGCAAAGGACAGGCCAAGAGGGTCTCTTATGATAAGCAAAGCGTTCTTGAGGGTACACGGGAATTTCATCTAGTCACTTTCATTATGTTGATTTGATTCGTGTTCACTACTTTGATAATTTGATATGTGGGTGGACCGGTGCTTAGGTGATATTCTTACTTGAACAAACCTCCTACTTATGATTAACCCCCTCGCAAGCATCCGCAACTATGAGAAAAGTATTAAGATAAAATCTAACCATAGCATTAAACTTTTGGATCCAAATCAATCCCTTATGAAGTAGCGCATAAACTAGGGTTTAAGCTTCTATCACTCTCGCAACCCATCATCTAATAACTACTCCACAATGCATTCCCTTACCCTAATAAGGTGAAGTGCCATGTAGTCAACGTTCACATGACACCACTAAGGGAATCACAACATACATATCATCAAAATATCGAACACATATCAAGTTCACATGATTACTTGCAACAAGATTTCTCCCGTGACCTCAAGAACAAAAGTAACTACTCACAAATGATAATCATGCTCAAGATCAGAGGGGTATTAAATAGCATAATTGATCTGAACATATAATCTTCCACCAAATAAACCATATAGTAATCAACTACAAGATGTAATCAACACTACTAGTCACGCACAAGCACCAATCTAAGGTTCCGGTACAAAGATTGAACACAAGAGATGAACTAGGGTTTGAGAGGAGATGGTGTTGTTGAAGATGTTGATGGAGATTGCCCTCCCAAAGATGGGAGAGTTGTTGGTGATGATGATGACGATGATTTCCCCCTCCGTGAGGGAAGTTCCCCAGGCGGAATCGTTCCGCCGGAGGGCAAAAGTGCTCTTGCCCAAGTTCCGCCTCGAGACAGTGGCGCTTCGTCTCGAAAGTCCTCTCCTTATTTTTTCTAGGTCAAAATGACTTATATACCAGAAGAGGGGCACCGGAGGTGGGCCGAGGAGGGCACAACCCACCAGGGCGTGCCTGGGCTCCCTAGCGCGCCCAGGTGGGTTTTGCCCACCTGGTGGGCCCCCTCTGGTAGTTATTTGCTCCAATAATTCTAATATATTCCATAAAAAATCTCCGTGAAGTTTCAGCTCATTTGGAGTTGTGCAGAATAGGTAGCCTGACGTAGCTTTTTTAGGTCCAGAATTCCAGCTGCCGGTATTCTCCCTCCTTGTGTGAACCTTGCATATTATGAGATAAAAGACATTAGAATTACTCTAAAAAACATTATTATGCATAAAAACAATATAAATAACAGTAGGAAAACATGATGCAAAATGGACGTATCAGTGCCGGACATGGGGAAGATAAAGGGATCGGTCATGGCCAGCAGTAGACTAGTGTAATGTATCCGTGTCGTGGGAGTGGAGCTCAGCGCGACCGTACGTGCACATAATTTTGCCTTTTTTAGTTAAATCATGTCCAAAATGTAAACATTTTTGTCCGGTTTGTATGAAATATGTGATGTTTATATGAAATCCGGCCGTATTTGCATGAATTTCATCCGGTTTGTTGAAAACGAGTTTGAAATGTATGCGGCTACGGTTGGATGACTGCCTCCCGCATCCGTATCCGCGGACTGGTCCCTCTTTCCGCGGACGGATACGGCAGGAAATTTGTGGGTTGCCGTTGGAAATGCCCTTAGAGCATTTACAGTCGGGCGCCCCAAACCCTCGTCAAACGCCCGGGCGGCCCGCCCGGTAACTGACCGATAATGATGTCTCAACCCAGACGGACGCCTCAAACACCCGGGCTGACCGGCACCCCTCATATCCAGCCTAAATATGGGGCGGATATGGGGGTGCCCGGGCGCGCCTACCATGTTGGACCCGACCCATGCTGGCCCACCCGACCCCACATATATTTCTCCCCATCCGCTCGCCAGACCAAACCCTAGCCACTTCACTCCACTCCCCTCCACTCCCCTTCACCACCCGAGCTCACATCTGGCGGTTTCCGGCCTTCTCCGGCATGGCAGGCAGTGGATCTGACTCGGACCAGTCTGGATCCATCGACTGGGGTGTCATTCCGTGTGGGTTGGAGGAGGCAATGGCGGTCCGCATTGCACTCCGCCGCTCCCGAGTGGACAGCGCCCGGCCAACGGACGGATCTGTCCGCTGCGACTCCATAGTGTCGGCTCAACAGGCGCTCGGGTCCTCTGGGGCTGGATCCTCACGGTCTCGGCAGCCGGAACCCCACTCCTTCCCCATCACCTGTCGGGCAGACTATGAGTCCCACAGGGAACGGACGGCCTGCCATGGGAAGGAGAGGATAAGGGCCGCCGAGGCCCGTATCACGGCAGAAATGGCGGCGGCGCGGGTGGCCGCAGAGGAGGAAGCCACCCGCGCCCGCATTGTGAAGAAACGGCAACAGAGGAACACACACGCCCTCGCCCCAGAGCAGAATCGGGCCGTCTGTGCCATGACAGACTGCCACCGAAGGAGGACAGCGACGACAAGGACATCTCCGGCGACAAGCAGATCCGGCTCGATTCGTACCGCGTCTTCGACCGCTACTTTCGCGAGAAGGACAGCAAGGACGCCGGGATGGGCAAGGGCAGTGGTAGATGAACTCCACCATAGCCAAACATGCCAAATTTTGGTAGTCCGATGGCATGTTTAGTTAGTAGTGATGGAGTAGCCGAACGGTGTGTGTGCATCGACGTACTTGTATGAGTTTGTATGGATTTGAGATATGATAATTGAGATGTGCGGATGTGATTACATTATTTGAGAGGTGCCCGGTCAGTGCCCGCGGGTGCACTCGGGCGTGTTGAACATGTATATACGTGTGTAGGTCCGGGTTTTGTATGCCGCACCTGTAGTGTCTATCTCCCCCCTGTATCTACTTGTATCTTGGGAGACAAGACACCGGTCGCACCCCTTGTACCTATATATGTGCCTAGTGCACGATCAATGAGAATATATCGATGCACACAATCCCTCTCTCACAAACTCACATGGTATCAGATACCGTATCGATCCTTTCCTAATCGCTTCCGCAACCCTAGCCTCCGCCGCCCCGGGCCGCCGCCATCTGTTGCCGCCGCGGCCGCCCTGCGCCGCCACCACCACCACCTCCTCACGCCGCTGCCCTCCCTTCCCGCAGCCGCGCCACCCACCAGCCGCCGCGCTGCCCGCCTTGCCGCGCCACCGCAACCCCTTCCCAACCCTAGCCGCCACTCCCCAACCCTAGCTGCTGCCCCTCCTCCTCTCCACGCGCGCCGCCACCATGTCCTCCACCGCCTCAACCTACTCCAACCCCATCGCCGGGCCGGACCCCGCCGACATCCACGACATCAACATCCATGAATGCGTTCCCGTGATCCTCGATGCCACCGACTCCACGTACTTCGCGTGGAAGACTTATTTCTCACTCCTCTTCTGCGAGAACAATCTCGTGGATCATGTTGACGGCACCGTCGACTCTCACGTCATGGTGGGCGACTCCGAGTGGACCGCGATCGACGCTACGCTCATCCGGTGGTTCTTCACCACCATCTCCAAGGACCTGTTTCACACGGTCGTGAGCGATGGTGATGACGCCCGCGCCGTGTGGGTCAAGCTCAACGGCCTCTTCACCAACAACAAGCTTCAGCGTCGCGTTTTTCTGCAGCAGGAACTTTTTGACTGTCATCAGGATGAACAGTCCATCGATGACTGCTGCCGCCGCCTGAAGACATTGGCGGATGAACTGCGTGACATCGGCGCCAAGGTTGATGACGACCTCCTCCTCAGCACGCTCACCGCCGGCCTCAACGAGGACTTCGGCAACGCCGCCGCCAACCTCACCTTGATGCCAGAGCCCTCCTTCCCCAAGTTTGTGGCGTACTTGCGGTTGGAGGAGCGCCAGATGAAGGGGGTGAAGAAGCGCATGCAGCACCACGCCCTCGCCGCCGGTACCTCTCGCGGCGCCCCGCCGCCACCCGCCCCGCCCGGGCCGCGGCAGTAGCCGCCGCCCCCTGCGCCCCCGGGGTTCTACCCCCTCCGCCCGCACCCCCCGCCCCTCCCGCTGCTCCCCAGCAGCAGCCGCAGGGTGGCGGGCGGCATGGCAACCTTCACGGGGGCGGGCGCAAGCAGCAGCAGCAGGCGAATGGGGGGGCCCTCGTCAGCAGCAGCCGACCCCGCCGTGGACCTACGGCACCAACCCGTGGATGGGTGTCGTCCACGCGTACTCGATGCCGGTTCCTCGGCCTCCCGCCCCGGGCATCCTTGGGCCCCATCCGGCGAGCCACCAGGCGTACCTCGCCGCACCCGGCGCCACCCCCTACGTCCCTACATCGCCGGCCACGGGCGGCTACGGCGCCGCTCCCGCGCCCCCTTATAGCGGGTTCTACCCGCCCCAGGTGCCGCCGCCATGGGATCCCGACCTCCTCGCCGCCCTGCACTCGGCTCCGTCACCTAGCAACTATGGTGGCGGAGGTGACTGGTACATGGACTCGGGCACCACTGCTCATATGACATCTCATCCCGGTAACCTCACGTCTTCCACTCCCGTTCATACTCCCACTCGCATCACCGTTGGTAACGGTTCCTCTTTACCCATTACACATGTCGGTCATATGTCATTTCCTACTACTTCTACTCCTATTAACATGTCTAATGTTCTTGTCTCTCATGACTTAGTCACCAACCTTGTATCTGTTCGTCGCCTTGCTCGTGAGAATCCTATTACTGTCAAATTTGACGATGTTGGCTTTTCTGTGAAGGACGCCCGTACACGGATGGTACTCCACCGATGTGATAGCCCCGACGAGCTCTACCCGGTGCATCCCTCCGCCACCACCGCCACCCGTCCAGCCGCCCTCGCCGCTAGCGTCGACCTTTGGCACGCTCGTCTCGGTCATCCCAACTCCACAGTTTTGCGTCAGATTCTTCAGAGTTTTTCATTCTCATGTAATAAGGTTGACAACCACACTTGTGAGGCATGCCGTCTCGGCAAGCACGTTCGTCTTCCCTTTAGGAGTCTACAAACATTTCCACTTTTCAATTTCAGTTATTGCATAGTTATGTTTGGACGTCCCCGGTTGCAAGCAACACGGGCTATCTTTACTATTTGGAGATATTGGATGATTTTTCTCATTATGTGTGGACATTTCCTCTCCGTCGCAAGTCCGACGCCCTTGCCACACTCACCACCTTTTATTCCTACGTCACCACACAGTTCGGTCGTCCTATCCTTGCCTTACAAACTGACAACGGAAAAGAGTTTGACAACATCGCCGTCCGTAACCTCCGCGCTTCTCACGGCACCATCTTTCGCCTCACTTGTCCTTACACGTCCCAGCAAAATGGCCGCGCTAAGCACGTCATTTGCACTCTTAATGACTGCGTCCGCACGTTGCTCTTCCACTCCAACGTGCCCTCTCGGTTCTGGCCGGATGCTCTCGCCACCGCCAGCCTCCTCATTAACATCCTCCCGTGTCGTCCTCGCTGGAACTATGCTCCTCACCAGCTCCTCTTCGGTGCGGCCCCATCTTATGATGGCCTTCGCATCTTTGGGTGTCTTTGTTATCCTAGCACCGCGTCCACCACTCCTCACAAACTCGCTCCCCGGTCGGTTCCTTGCATCTTTCTCGGTTACCCTCCCAACACCAAAGGTTACCGGTGCTATGATCCAGTGTCCCACCGCGTTTATACATCGCGGCACGTGTACTTTGATGAGCTGGTGTTCCCTTTTCAGCAGGTACCATCCCTCCCGGCGCAGCCTTCGGCGCGTCCCGCGGCGCGGCTCGCCCCTGCCACCACCTACGGCGGGCCGCCCCCTTCGCCGAGCAGAGCCCCGGCCCCGCCCGCGCCCCCCGCTCCCTCGGGTCCGGCCGCCCCCTCCAGCGGCGCCTTGGGTGAGGCCGCCCCCTCGGGCGCCCCCGCCGCCGCGACCTCCGGCGCCCCCTCGGGTGCCCCCACCGCCGCGGCCTCCGGTGCCCCCTCGGGTGTCCCCACCGCCGCGGTCTCCGGCTTGGCTCCGTCGGGCGCTGCCGCAGACCCCTCGGCGTCATCGGAGACCGGATCGACCTCCTCATTGCCGGTCTTCCCTTCGGCTCCGCCGGCGGTGGCTGCACCCCTCACCGGTGTGGTCACTCGGGCTCGGACTGGGACGTTCCGTCCTAGTACGTGCTACACCTCCGACGAGTACGCGTGCGCCGCGTCTACCTCGGCCCCGTCTCCGCTGCCCACCTCCGCTCGCGCAGCCCTTCGGGATCCATACTGGCTTGCTGCGATGCGTGAGAAGTTCGACGCCCTGCAACGCAACCGTACGTGTCAGCTTGTCCCGCGGCCTCCCGTGCCAATGTTATCACTGGCAAGTGGGTTTCTGCCACAAGGCTCGCCCTAACGGTTCCCTCGAGCACTATAAGGCGCGTTGGGTGGTGCGCGGTTTTTGACAGCGCGCCGGCGTGGACTTCACCGGCACCTTCGCCCCAGTTGTAAAACCGGGCACGATTCACGCCGTTCTCCAGCTGGCTGTCTCTCGCGCCTGGCCGGTTCACCAGCTCGACGTGTCCAATGCATTCTTGTATGGTCACCTCGACAAGCAGGTGTTCTGTCAGCAGCCCACTGGTTTCGTCGACGCCGACTATCCGGACCACGTGTGCTTGCTCTCCCATTCTCTTTACGGGTTGAAGCAGGCACCTCGGGCCTGGTACCAGCGGATCGCGGCCTTCCTTCAGCAGCAGGGGTTCCGGTCCACACGGTCCGATGCCTCCCTGTTTGTTTATCACCAGGGCGCCGCTACCGCGTACCTTCTCCTGTATGTTGATGACATCATCCTGACTGCGTCCTCGCCAGCGCTACTTCAGCAGATCACCGCTCGCCTTGGCACCGAGTTTGCCCTCAAGGACTTGGGGGCTCTCCACTACTTCCTTGGCATCGAGGTCGTTCGCCGTGCCACTGGCTTCTTTCTGCATCAGCAGAAGTACGCCTACGAGCTTCTGGAGCAAGCCGGCATGCTTAATTGCAAGCCTGCTTCCACGCCTGTCGATACGAAGGCTAAGGTGTCTGCCATCGAGGGCTCTCCGGCGTCCGACGCACCCTTCTACCGCTCCATCGTCGGTGCTCTTCAGTACCTCACACTGACGTGGTCGGATATCCAGTATTGCTGTTCAGCAGGTGTGCCTTCACATGCATGCCCCTCGTGACACCCATTGGGCTCTGGTGAAACGTATCCTCCGGTACATACGTGGCACCATGGCCATGGGTCTCACCATGACGACATCCGCCGACACCGGCCTCGTCGCCTACTTCGACTGGGCTGGGTGCCCCGACACTCGGCGCTCCACTTTCCGCTACTGTGTCTACCTCGGGCCCTCTCTGATTTCGTGGTCGTCTAAACGACAACCCAAGGTTTCACGATCGAGCGCCGAGGCCGAGTATAGGGTTGTGGCTAACGCCGTCACGGAGTGCTCCTGGCTACGACAGCTACTTCAGGAGTTGCTATGTGAGGTTCCCACAGCCATGATTGTCTACTGTGACAACGTCTCCGCGGACTACCTCTCTGCCAACCCTGTTCATCATCGCCGGACGAAGCATATTGAGCTCGACATCCACTTCGTTCGGGAGCACGTCGCACTTGGTTGTGTTCGAGTTTTGCATGTGCCCACCGATCAGCAGTTTGCCGATGTCATTTTTTTTCTTTTTTCTTTTCAAAAAGGGGGGACTCCCCGGCCTCTGCATCAGAACGATGCATACGACCAACTTTATTAAAAGGCAAATAGGTTCAACAAAGGTCTTAAAGTCATAAAGAAAGTAAAGAAAAGCTCACAAAGAGCCTAAAAAAAGTAACCAAAGCGTCACAACCGACCGGCATAAACAAGATAAGGAAACTAATTGCCTATCCTATTACATGACCGCCATCCAAACCGGTTGAAAATATCCCGTGCTACCATCTCCCACCAGATAGATCCAGTAACCAAACGCTCCCTGGCCTCCGTCGGAGTGAGTAGCGACCACATACGGATCAATGCAGTGGCTCGGAAGATAACCTGCAAAAAATGAAAATTTGTTGTTCTGTTAAAAATCAAGTCATTTCTGTAGTTCCAGACTGCCCACAATAAAGCACATACTCCTACGCGAATGTGTCTCGCTGTTTCGGCCTCTATCCCGTTAAGCCACGTTCCAAATAACGTGTTGACAGAATTCGGAGGAGTAATATTAAAGGCTATGTGCACCGTCCGCCATAGCACTTTTGCCAGCGGGCAGTCAAGAAAAAGGTGTTTGATAGTTTCATCTCGATCACAAAAACTACACCTAGTAGGTCCTGTCCAGTTGCGCTTTGCCAGATTGTCCTTGGTTAAGATGACTTGTTTATGTACAAACCACATAAACACTTTAATTTTCAAAGGAACTTTGACTTTCCAAACATGTTTGGAACTAGGAAAGGAGCTAGAGTTGATAACATCGAGATACATCGATTTAACTGTAAACTCCCCAGTCCTAGTAAGCTTCCAGCGCAACTGATCGGGTTGTTGAGACAGCTGGATCTCCATCAGTCTACTCACTAAATGGAGCCAAGCTTCCCAACGATTACCGGCTAGCGTTCTCCTGAATTGAATATTGTGGGGGATGGACTGAAATACTGTTGCAACATACGCGTCGCGTCGTTGAACAATAATATAAAGAGTCGGGTATTGAAGCGCGAGGGGTGTCTCTCCTAGCCAAGTATCCTCCCAGAAACGCGTGTTGGTGCCATTTCCGATTATAAACTTTGTCCTATTGAAAAAGGCTGATTTGACTCTCATCAGCCCTTTCCAGAAAGGCGAATCCGTTGGCCTTGCTGTCACTTGGGACAAAGTTTTGGAGTGAAGATACTTACTACGGAGAATCTGCGCCCATGTGGCCTCTGTCTGTACAGATAACTTAGACAGCCACTTGCTGAGAAGACATCTGTTCTTGACTTCAAGATTTTCAATGCCAAGACCCCCTTGGTCTTTTGGTCGACAAATAATATCCCATTTGGCTAGTCTGCATTTTCTTTTTAGTTCATCACTTTGCCAGAAAAAACGGGATCGATAGAAGTCCAGCCTTTTCCTAACTCCAACTGGAACCTCAAAAAAAGACAAAAGAAACATAGGCATACTCGTGAGAACCGAATTAATAAGAATTAATCGGCCTCCGTATGACATGAGCTTGCCCTTCCAGCAACTCAGTTTCTTCTCAAATCGATCCTCAATGCACTTCCATTCTCTGTTTGTTAGCTTACGATGGTGAATTGGTATACCTAGATACGTAAAAGGTAAAGCCCCCAATTCGCACCCAAACAATTGCCTATAAGCCTCTTGTTCCTCATTGGCTCGTCCAAAACAGAACAATTCGCTTTTATGAAAGTTAATCTTTAACCCAGTCAATTGTTCAAATAAGCATAACACTAGCTTCATATTTCTCGCTTTTGCCAAGTCATGCTCCATAAAGATGATAGTATCATCGGCGTACTGAAGGATGGACACACCTCCATCCACTAGATGAGGCACCAAGCCACCCACCTGACCAGCTTCCTTAGCCCTTCCTATTAGAATTGCCAACATATCAACTACAATGTTGAACAAAATAGGAGACACCGGATCACCTTGTCTCAGGCCCTTATGTGTCTGGAAATAATGACCTATGGCGTCATTCACTTTAATTCCAACACTCCCTTTTTGCATGAAAGATTCTACCTGTCGTCGCCAGGCTTCATCAAAACCTTTCATACGCAAGGCCTGTTGAAGGAAAGGCCATTTGACTTTATCGTACGCTTTCTCAAAATCCACCTTGAAAACAACTCCATCTAGTTTTTTCGTGCGAATTTCGTGGAGCGTTTCATGAAGGACCACAACCCCTTCTAGGATGTTTCTGTCCGACATGAAAGCAGTTTGGGAGTGCTGCACCACAGAATGCGCAATCTGTGTGAGCCTATTAGTCCCGACCTTGGTGAAAATTTTGAAACTAACATTAAGAAGACAGATCGGCCTGAACTGCTCAATTCTCACAGCCTCTGTTTTCTTAGGAAGCAAGGTTTTGTTCCAAAATTCAGGTGAAATAACTGAAGCTGTCCAGAGAATAAATCATGGAACATCGTTAACAAATCCCCCTTAATAATATGCCAGCACTTTTTTATAGAACTCCGCCGGAAATCCATCCGGCCCTGGAGCCTTATTATTTTTCATCTGTGAAATGGCTACAAACACCTCTTTCTTCGAAAATGGGGCAGTCAAAATATCATTCTTAGCTGCATCCAGCTGAGGAACATCCTCAATCCTAGACTCATCCAGGGATACACAATTATCCTCCGGAGGCCCAAACAACTGCTTGTAGTATTCGGTTATGTATAATTTTAGGTTTTCCTGTCCTAAAATCGTTCCTTCGTCTTGTTCAAGCTGAAAGATTCTTTTCTTTCTGTGCTTGCCATTAGCGATCATGTGAAAGAATTGAGTGTTCACGTCCCCCTGGACAACTTTGTGAACCTTAGCCCGCAGCGCCCACTTCAATTCCTCTTCACGGAGAAGCTCTTTCAATCTCATCTCCGCCTCAAGTTTAGCAGTAAGCTCCGTAGTGTGAAGGATTGTGGACTCAGCTTTTAAATCTAGGGACTGAATAAGTGTAAGGAGCCTTTCCTTTTCAACCTTATAAATCCCACTAAGATGCTTAGCCCACCCACGCAAAAAACTCCTAAAGTGTCCTATCTTATTCTGCCAGCGTTCAACCGAAGTTCTATCTCCTGCATCCTTAGCCCATTCCCTGGCTACCAGATCCAAGAATCCTTCTCTTTCAAACCACGCCAGTTCGAACAAAAAAGAGTTTTTGTTTCCCACGTGGGTTGCCTCACCGGAGTCCACAAGTAATGGCGTGTGGTCTGAAATTCCGCGCGAAAGCGCCTGGACCGTTACCAAGGGAAATTTCTGTTCCCATTCGACGCTCGCAAGGACTCGATCCAACTTCTCAAACGTCGGGTTGGGCAAGGTATTAGCCCAGGTGAATTTTCTACCCGAAAGCTCTATCTCTCTCAGATCCAAGCTTTCAATGATGGTATTAAACATAAACGACCACCTGCCATCGAAATTATCATTGTTCTTTTCCTCTCTCCTTCTAATAATGTTGAAGTCGCCCCCAACCAAGATTGGAAGCTGCTCAGAACCGCAAATTCGAACTAGGTCTGCCAAAAACTCCGGTTTGAGTTCGGGCTGTGCGGCACCATATACCGCCACCAGTGCCCAATCAAACCCATCGGCCTTCAACCTAACCCGAAACTTAACTGCGAAATCTCCCATCACTACACTTCGCACTTCCAGCGATTCGCATCTAACTCCAAGTAAGATCCCTCCCGATCTTCCTCTCGGAGGAAGGCAGTGCCAATCAAAATCAACACCTCCTGATAAGCTACTGAGAAACTGGGGAGAAAAATTATCTCTACCAGTTTCTGAGAGAGCAATAAAATCCAACTTATACTCGATGGAAGCATCTGCAAGAAACCTTCTTTTAGCCAAGTCTTTCAGACCTCTGCTATTCCAAAAGATTCCTCTCATATTTCGTCATGAATTTTTTTAGTAGTACGGATCCTAGCACTCCTGCGCACCGCCGAAGCCGGGTAAATCTTCCGCTTCCACTTGCGTTTAGGTTTATTTTGATCCTCCACCCGGTTCTCACAACCGGGCTCCATGGATCTAACTACTTCACCCTCGAAAGTGTCATCCTCTTCCTCTGACTCAGGAAGGGATGGTGCAAGGTCCACACAAAAGTTATCAAGCACCCTAACTCCCAACACATCTATATCGGAGTCATCCATGGGTTTGACCGCTGCTAAGTTTCGAATCATTTCTAAAGCGCGTTCCGCTTCCAAATCCAGGATATCATTTACAGAATTAGAGATTTCACTATCATTACTACCTAGTGAGACTCCTAATTGATTTGCATTATTAATAATCTCATTATTAAAAAAATGCAAAATGGAATTAGAAGTGTTGACCGACATACCAGTAGTGACCTCAATGTCATGAAGCTTGGCCGCCCTCATGGCGCACCGCTGCTGCATGTCGTCAACCTCTGGAAGATCCTGGAGGCGGTAGCTCATCCGCCGCCCCACAGATACCGGATCCGAAATCCCACCAAACGCGATGACCTCCTCCCGAGTGGCCCCGCACGAAGTAAGGCCTCCAGCCTCACCCTGAACACACTGCGGGGATGCACCCCTCGAAGAAGCTGCAGGAGCTGCCGTGAGCAACGGAGGGGAGCTCCTAGGCCCCGTCGACGTCGGCCTCGAACCGACGCCCTGGGGCGCAGGCGCGCAAGGGGAGGGGAGTACGTAGGCCGCCTGCCCGTACTCCCCGCCCGCCCCGGCCCTCTGGCTAGAGGGAGTCGCGGGCGCCACAGGTGGTGCGGCTACCCTAGCCGCTGGAGGAGAAGAAGGGGACAAGGCCA
The DNA here is from genome assembly GCA_011799875.1 of Thinopyrum elongatum. Taxonomy (NCBI): domain Eukaryota; kingdom Viridiplantae; phylum Streptophyta; class Magnoliopsida; order Poales; family Poaceae; genus Thinopyrum; species Thinopyrum elongatum. The sequence goes on from CM022298.1 coordinate 515,209,637, forward strand.
CCTGCCCAGGACCCCCTCCCCTAGGCTCAACCACCGTCGTCGGCTCCGTCGCCCAGGCTGAGGCAATGGTCAGAACGGGAGAAAGAGGGGCCTCCTGCCCAATCTCCTCCCCCCCTCCATCGACCAAGGTCGTCACAGAGACAAACACCTCCGAGCCCCCGAGCACGGGACCATCAGCAGCATCAAAGTCCAGCGGAGGTAGCGTACGCTCAAGCACGTCATCGGACTCCATCCGGTCACTCCAGAGTCCGGGAGGAGCAGAAGCTGGCTCAAACGACCCAAATCTCAGAGCGTTCATCGGCACCGAAGAGGATGGTGCCGTCCCATCCCCGGGCGTCTGAGAGACGGACCCCGAACTGTTGGACAACTCTCGTCCAACATCATCCACTGGCGCCTCCTTGGCACCAGAACTATCATCTCCCTCGTGCATGTCTACATCAGTCTCATTGATGGCCTCAGCGAAAAGATCGGTATCCTCAAACTCAATCTCGAGGGTGAATATTTCGCCCTTAAATGTCCACTTAACCACATCAGGCACAAACTCAATATCCAGAACACTCACCAACAGTCGGGCCACCCCGTGAGCTCGGGTGAAGGCCATATCCACTCTCTCAGTTTTCCCCACCAAAATACCCAGGCTAGCAACGACCCGAGCATCCTGCATCGGCTTCGAGGGAGCCCCAGAGAAACGTAACCAGACCTGAGTAAGAGGCTTGCCCTGTGGCTCATCCTTCTTCCACTCATGGAACTCGAGGATACATTCTGTGCCAGGCACTCTGCACAGCCCGAAACTCAGAAGTCTCTGCAAATCCTCAACAGTGTCATGACGAAGGGACTACCTACCTCGACTTTCGAGGGCTTTCGGTCCAGTCTTTGCGTCACCGGCGACGCTTCGACTGGGGGGGGGGGGTGTTGAACATGTATATACGTGTGTAGGTCCGGGTTTTGTATGCCGCACCTGTAGTGTCTCTCCCCCCTATATCTACTTGTATCTTGGGAGACAAGACACCGGTCGCACCCCTTATACCTATATATGTGCCTAGTGCACGATCAATGAGAATATATCGATGCACACAATCCCTCTCTCCCAAACTCACAGGGCGCGTCCGCGAACGTTTGAGGGACCGGATTTACCCATCACGCGTGTAGATGCTCTTAGGTAGGTAGAGCTCCTGCCGTCCAGAGCTGCTCCTAATTCTTCTTGACGCCTCACGAGAGTCAAGACCACGTTGGCGCACACGGAGTTTGAGGTTCTGATTAATCTAGTCTCGCATGTCTGAAAAGGACTAAGAGAAACTCACGAGTACTACGTTGCTTATTTCTTAAACCCCAACTTAACAGCAACACATAAGAGACAGAAAGGGGATCGTCATGACAGGCTTCATTACAGCCTTGCACGAGGAGCATGCACGTCTGTTGCTATAATTCAGTATCCAGAGCCTGCCTTAGCTAGCCGGACGACCGGCGAACATCACACGTATCCTTGCGTGGTTCCACACGCTGCCTTGTGCCCCTCCTGACCAGTTCGAACAACACAAGCCATCGATCTCCACGGGTTTCAACGCTGCCCCGCTGGCTCGACCACCCCGTTTACTTTAAGCTTCGAGATATCTTTCTTTTCTTGCCATCAAGCGGATGCTACTACATTTTGTATGCCGGACGCCTCGGCGTGGTTCGTTTGAACAATGCGCTGCTGCCGCAAAAATATGGCGTTCCCGTCCGCGCCTGTCGAGGCCGCGTCGCCCTGCGCCGACGCGCCGGAGCGGGGTCAATGGGAATTGGCGGGCAGATCAGCGTCCGCGCCCTCGGCTTCCGGGGTTGGCCTCCCGTGCGCGCCTCTGGCGTGCGCCTTGTTAGAGCATCTACAGCCGTATTGGGCAAATCCGACCCCTCAAACGTCGGCAGACGCGCTCGGGCGCGTCCACGGGCACTGTCCAGACACGTCTTATATTTCGTCTTTCACATTTCTGTTTCTCATATTCTAAACCTCAAAACCATGTAATTCATGCAACGCTACGTAAAACACGTGATCATAGCGCAGTTCATCGGATTAGCCGGACAAAAAATACATGATTCATTGGAGTTCAACTACAGACAGTGCAAATTCATACTACAAACATAGATAAAATACAAACAGAACGAGGAAGGGCGGAGGAAATCACCATTTCCTCGCCAGCCCCTTCCCCTTCCGTCCGTCGGCACGGCTGTGCCCCCCCCCCCCCTCCCTGTAGGCGTCGGCGTGCGGAGGCGCGTCGTCGTCGGAGTTGGAGGTGGAGCCGTCCGGCATATCCGAGTCGGAGCTGCACCTCATGCCCGACACTCTGCGGAGCAGGCGGTCCTGCTCCTTCGCATGGCGTCGCCTTCGCCACCGCCTCCTTTGTTGCCTCGCGCTCCGACAACTCGATGGCGAGTCGGAGCGCCTTGGCATTCTTGCGGCAGAGGCGCCGCGCATCCGTCTCCGCCGTCGTGAGCGAGCGGCGGAGGACAGAAGTGAGGAGCGCTGCCTCAGGATCGACCGGCACGCTCGCGCGCGGACGGCACGCAGACATCGACTAGGACGCCGCTGCCCTCTCCCTCGCCCGCTGCCGCTCGCGTCGGGCTGCTCGTGCCTCCGACTCGGGTGTCCGAGTGCGCGCCGCCCCCGCCGCGGGCACGAGGACCCAGCGGGTGTTGGCGTTCTGTGAACCAGGGTACCTAGACTTGCCTGCCTGCGGTCCATGGCGTGGCTCTATTGACGGTCTAGTACGGCCCACCTACGAAGGCTATCAAGACAAGACCCTCGCGAAGCCTCGCGAGGCAGACGACGCCAAGACCTCCTGAGGGAGCGGCCTTCCCAAGCTACCTCCTAGGGAGCGGAGATTCCTATGCAGGTGCCCAACCTCACGAGGTTGCGGTGACGCAAGCCACGACGACCAAGGCCAGGCGGGCGCTAGCGGGCACAGAGAAGGCAGTTTCCCCTTTGGTGCTAAGGAGGCAAGCGCAGGCGTGGGTTCCCAAGGAATCAGGCAAAGGTTTCCATTCCAGTGCAACAAAACCAGGACCGCCAGGACGGATGTCATCGCCGAGCCCACCACGGCGTCACGACCAGAAGCTTTGCAGGCGAAGACCACCTTTCGTCAGGATAAGATGTATTACTTGTCCCCTTTAAAATTGGCCGCTGTGGGATCCCTTTCCGCCTACGTTTTGGGGGAAGGGGACCAAGGCCACTATATATATATAGGTTAGCCACCACCGCAGAAGGGATCCGATCCCTGGACGACTCACACTCACCCCAGAGCAGACCTCGCGAGGTTATTCATCCTTTGTACTTGTTCATTCTCAGCCCCTCGTGAGGCAAATCCACCACAAAGCAGGAGTAGGGTCTTACACCGCAAGATGGCCCGAATCTGGGTAAACTGCCGTGTTCATCTTCTTCCTTGTTCATCGAGCTAGGCTGTAGGGCGACGAGTTGGTTGGTTGGATAGGTTGAGTTCTTCGCACATGCCCCAAAGTTCTAACCTTCCTTGGGTCCGCGGAGCCCTGAATCCGACATTTGGCGCGCCAGGTAGGGGCGTGTCGAAGCCTCTCTTCCACCGCTTGCTCCGCCGCCGTTCCGCCATTCCTATGGCCGACGCTCACCGTGTCCGTGCCGAGCGCCGGGCCGCTCGTGTCGCCCAGACGGCACCCGCGGGCAATGGCGTTCCTCACCGCTCTGCCTCCCCGGTGGCTAACGCCGCCACCGACCCGGCTTCTCGCGAGCAGCAGGACTCGTCGCTGCCACAGTCCGTGCGTCGCGACGACCGCACAGCGACTCCATCACCCACTCCAGCCACGGCATTGTCTTCTCACATTCGTCGTGGGCCGGCGAACGCGCAGTCTGCGCTGCTCATGGCGCGCGAGCTTCTGCGCTATCGTCCGGCCAACGACCTCTACGACGACTGGCTCGGCCGCATCGCCGAGCTCGTCAACGCCGCCGGCGAGGCTCCTGCACCGTCCCGTTCGCTTCGTCCTCCGCCGTCCCTGGCGGGCGACCTGGCTCACGGTGTGCCTCCTCCTCCTCCTCTGCACGGCGTGGATCCCGAGCCCAGGTGTGAGGCACCCCAGCGCGACCCGCCCCGCAGGGCGCCGGCGCGCGATGAAAAAAGCTGCCAGGTGGTGCAGCGGCCCCAAGGAGAGGCGCGCGCGCTCCCAGCGCTGCCGCGTCAAGATCGCGCGCCGCCAGAGGCAGTGGCGCGCGAGCGCCAGGACCAAGCTCCCCCCATGCGACCGACCCCATGAGTGTGGCAGACTGCCGTGCTTTCACCCCGAAGCTGCGCCATGTCGTCTGGCCCGGCAAGTTCAAGCCGGATCTGCCTCCGCGCTAGGACGGCACTCCTGATCCCGCTGAGTTCTTCCAGCTCTATGAGCTAAGCATCGAGGCGGCGAATGCCGACGAGAAGGTCATGGCGAACTGGTTCCCCATGGCCCTCAAGGACGGCACACGTTCTTGGCTCCTGAACCTCCTGGTGGGATCGGTCTCCTCCTGGGACGAGCTGCGTGAGCGCTTCATCGCCAACTTCCAAGGCACTCGCGACCGCGCTCCTGCAGCAGGCGACCTGCGGCACATAAAGCAGCAGCAGGGCGAGACCCTGCACAAGTACATACAGCGCTTCACGAATGTTCGCCTCAAGATCCCGAAGGTGTCGGACGAGGCCATCATCTTGGCGTTCTCTGAAGGTGTCCGGGATGTCAAGATGAAGGAGGAGCTCTCCATGCATGAGGATCTGTGCTCGGCCCTGGAGATGTTCAACATGGCAACCAGGTGCGCGAGGGCAGACGAAGGTCGCCTCTCCCTCCTGAAGCTCCCGGAGGTCGATCCTGAAGACAAGAAGGCCAAGGCCAAGGAAGTGAAGCGCAAGGGCCCCACCGTGCTAGCCACGGAGCCCGAGATGAAGCGCGGCTGCGACCACAGTGAATCCTCCAGGGGCAACCGCCCGTTCTGCGTCTTCCACAACGTCCACAGCCACAACACCAACGACTGCCAGGAGCTCAGGGCAATCCGCGACGGGCGCCTTGGCCGCCGTCTCGAGCGCAATGACCGTGGCTACGGCCATGGAAGGGGCCGTGGAGGTGGCCACTGGGACAACCACGACCCCTGCCAGGACTGGTGCGATCAGCCTCGTGAGTACCGCTGGCAGGGCCAGCCTCGCGACGGCCCCTGGCGTGACCAGCCCCGCGAGGACCGTCCTCAGGGCAATGTCGGCCTTCCTCCCCTGCCGCCGCCACCAAGGAGAAATGACGACAACCGCCAGGATGATGGGGCTGGGGGCTTCCAGGAGCCACGTGCGATCGCCTGCATCCTGGGCGGTGCTCAGGCACCCACCTCTCATCGCATCTTCAAGCAGTTCGCCCGCGAGGTGAACGCGGCCCTTCCCAAGCTTGAGGCGCCGCGTCCCCTCAGATGGTCCAAGCACGCCATCACCTTTGACTCCATGGACCAGCTCAAGTGCTCAGCCGCCGCTGGCGCGCTCCCCATGCTCTGTGCGCCGACCATCAGCAATGTCCTCGTCACCAAAATGCTCATCGATGGTGGCGCGGGGCTCAATGTTCTCTCCGTTGAGACATTTGAGACGCTCCAGGTGCCGTACGACCAGCTCCTCCCCACCAAGCCCTTCTCAGGGGTGACCGATGGCTCCACCGTCCCCATAGGGCAGATCCTCCTCCCTGTCACCTTCGGCCAGCGCAACAACTACCACACCGAGCTCATCGACTTCGACGTTGATACGTCCATTTTGCATCATGCTTTTATATTGATATTTATTGCATTATGGGCTATTATTACACATTCTAGCACAATACTTATGCCTTTTCTCTCTTATTTTGCAAGGTTTACATGAAGAGGGAGAATGCCGGCAGCTGGAATTCTGGGCTGGAAAAGGAGCAAATCTGAGAGACCTATTCTGTACAACTCCAAAAGTCCTAAAACTTCACGGAGAATTATTTTGTAATATATTAAAAATATTGGGCGAAGAAAGCACATCAGGGGACCCACCAGGCAGCCACAAGGGTGGAGGGCGCGCCCTACCCCCCTGGGCGTGCCTCCCTGCCTTGTGGGCCACCTGGCAGGCCCCCGATGCCCATCTTCTGCTATATGGTGTGTTTTGACTTGGAAAAAATAAGAAGGAAGATTTCGGGATGAAGCGGCGCCGTCTCGAGGTGGAACCTGGGCAGAACCAATCTAGGGCTCCGGCGGAGCTGTTCTGCCGGAGAAACTTCCCTCCGGGAGGGGCAAATCGAAGCCATCGTCATCACCAACGATCCTCTCATCGAGAGGGGGTCAATCTCCATCAACATCTTCACCAGCACCATCTCCTCTCAAACCCTACTTCATCTCTTGTATCGGATCTTTGTCTCAAAACCTCAGATTGGTACCTGTGGGTTGCTAGTAGTGTTGATTACTCCTTGTAGTTGATGCTAGTTGGTTTATTCGGTGGAAGATCATATGTTCAGATCCTTATTGCTATTCAATACCCCTCTGATTATGAACATGAATATGCTTTGTGAGTAGTTACGTTTGTTCCTGAGGACATGGGAGAAGTCTTGTTATAAGTAATCATGTGAATTTGGTATTTGTTCGATATTTTGATGAGATGTATGTTGTCTTTCCTCTAGTGGTGTTATGTGAACGTCGACTACATGACCCTTCACCATGATTTGGGACTAGGGGAAGGCATTGGGAAGTAATAAGTAGATGATGGGTTGCTAGAGTGACAGAAGCTTAAACCCTAGTTTATGCGTTGCTTCGTAAGGGGCTGATTTGGATCCATATGTTTCATGATATGGTTAGATTTATCTTAATTCTTATTTCGTAGTTGCGGATACTTGCGAGAGGGCTTAATCATAAGTGGGAGGCTTGTCCAAGGAAGGACAGCACCCAAGCACCGTTCCACCCACATATCAAATTATCAAAGTAACAAACGCGAATCATATAAGCATGATGAAAACTAGCTTGACAGTAATTCCCATGTGTCCTCGGGAGCGCTTTGCTTTATATAAGAGTTTGTCCAGGCTTGTCCTTTGCTATAAAAAGAATTGGGCCACCTTGCTGCACCTTAGTTACTTTTGTTACTTGTTACCCGTTATGATTTATCTTATCATACAACTATCTGTTACCGATAATTTCAGTGCTTGCAGAGAATACTTTAATGAAAACCGCTTGTCATTTCTTTCTGCTCCTCGTTGGGTTCGACACTCTTACTTATCGAAAGGACTACGATAGATCCCCTATACTTGTGGGTCATTGAGACTCTTTTCTGGCGCCGTTGCCGGGGAGTGAAGCGCCTTTGGTAACGAAACATTTATATAGTGTGCTGAAATTTACTGTCACTTGTCACTATGGAAAATAATCCTTTGAGGGGCTTGTTCGGGGTATTATCACCTCGACCGGAAGAGCAAAGAGTTGCTCCTCAACCTACTGCACCTAGTGAAAATATTTATTATGAAATTCCTTCGGGTTTGATAGAGAAACTGCTAGCTAATCCTGATGCAGGAGATGGAACATTACATCCCGATATGCACCTAATCTATGTGAATGAAGTTTGTGGATTATTTAAGCTTGCAGGTTTGCCCGAGGATGATGTCAAGAAGAAGGTCTTCCCTTTATCTTTGAAGGAAAAGGCATTGACATGGTATAGGCTATGTGATGATATTGGACCATGGAACTACAACCGACTGAAATTGGAATTTCATCAGAAATTTTATCCTATGCATCTGGTTCATCGTGATTGGAATTATATATATAATTTTTGGCCCCGTGAAGGAGAAAGTATCGCTCAAGCTTGGGGGAGGCTTAAGTCAATGTTATATTCATGCCCCAATCATGAGCTCTCAAGGAAAATTATTATTCAGAATTTTTATGCTCGGCTTTCTCGTAATGATCAAGCCATGCTCGATACTTCTTGTACTGGTTCTTTTATGAAGAAGGATATTGAATTCAAATGGGATTTATTGGAAAGAATTAAACGCAACTCTGAAGATTGGGAACTCGACGAAGGTAATGAGTTAGGTATAAACCTTAAGTTTGATTGTGTTAAATCTTTTATGGATACCGATGCTTTTCGTGAATTTAGCACTAAATATGGACTTGATTCTGAGATAGTAGCTTCCTTTTGTGAATCATTTGCTACTCATTTTGATCTCCCTAAGGAGAAGTGGATTAAATATCATCCTCCCATTGAAGTAAAAGTAGTAGAACCTATTAAAGTTAAAGAAGAAACCATTACTTATAATGTTGATCCTATTGTTCCTATTGCTTATATTGAGAAGCCACCTTTCCCTGTTAGAATTAAGGATCATGCTAAAGTTTCAACTGTGGTTCGTAAGAGTAATACTAGAACACCTACACCCCTTGAACAAATTAAAGTTGAACCTAGTATTTCTATGGTTAAGGATCTCTTGGTCGATAATATTGATGAGCACGCCATTTATTTCTGTGGTGAAGCTGCTAGAATTGCTAAACCTAATATTAAAGATAAACATAGACCCGTTGTTGGCATTCCTGTTGTTTCTATTAAAATAGGAGATCATTGTTATCATGGCTTATGTGATGTGGGTGCTAGTGTGAATGCAATTCCTTATACCTTATATCAAGAAATTATGAATGATATTGCACCTGCTGAGATAGAAGATATTGATGTTACTATTAAGCTTGCCAATAGAGATACTATATCACCAATTGGGATTGTTATAGATGTTGAAGTCTTGTGTGGGAAAATAAAATACCCTACTGATTTTCTTGTTCTTGGTTCCCCACAAGATGATTTTTGTCCCATTATATTTGGTAGACCTTTCTTGAATACTGTTAATGCTAGGATAGACTGTGAGAAAGAAATTGTTACTGTAAGTTTTGGGAATATGTCTCATGATTTTAATTTCTCTAAATTTCGTAGACAACCCCATGATAAAGAATTGCCTAGTAAGGATGAAATCATTGGTCTTGCTTCTATTGCGGTGCCTCCTACTGATCCTTTATAGCAGTATTTGCTAGAACATGAAAATGATATGTTTATGAATGAAAGGAGGGAATTAGATGAAATATTCTTTAATCAAGGGCCTGTTTTGAAACACAATTTGCCTGTTGAAATCCTTGGGGATCCTCCTCCACCTAAGGGTGATCCCGTGTTTGAGCTAAAATAATTACCTGATACTTTGAAATATGCTTATCTTGATGAAAAGAAGATATATCCTGTTATTATTAGTGCTAACATTTCAGAGCATGAAGAAAAGAAATTATTAAAAACTCTGAAGAAGCACCGTGCCGCTATTGGATATACTCTTGATGATCTTAAGGGCATTAGTCCCACTCTATGTCAGCACAAAATTAATATGGAGCCTGATGCTAAACCAGTTGTTGATCACCAACGACGGTTAAATCCTAAGATGAAGGAAGTGGTAAGAAATGAAATACTAAAGCTTCTGGAGGCAGGTATAATTTATCCTATTGCTGATAGTAGATGGGTAAGTCTCATTCATTGTGTCCCTAAGAAGGGAGGTATTACTGTTGTTCCTAATGATAAGCATGAATTGATCCCACAAAGAATTATTACAGGTTATAGAATGGTAATTGATTTTTGCAAATTAAACAAAGCTACTAGAAAAGATCATTACCCTCTTCCTTTTATTGATCAAATGCTAGAAAGATTATCCAAACATACATAGTTTTGCTTTCTAGATGGTTATTCTGGTTTTTCTCAAATACCTGTGTCAAAAGAGGACCAAGAAAAGACCACTTTTACTTGCCCTTTCGGTACCTTTGCTTATAGACATATGCCTTTTGGTTTATGCAATGCACCTGGTACCTTTCAAAGATATATGACTGCTATATTCTCTGACTTTTGTGAAAAGATTGTTGAGGTTTTCTTGGATGATTTCTCCGTTTACGAAACTTCTTTTGATGATTGCTTAAGCAACCTTGATCAAGTTTTTTAGAGATGTGAAGAAACTAATTTTGTGTTGAATTGGGAGAAGTGCCACTTTATGGTTAATGAAGGTATTGTCTTGAGGCATAAAATTTCTGAAAGATGTATTGAAGTTGATAAAGCTAAAGTAGATGTTATTGAAAAGATGCCGTGTCTTAAAGATATCAAAGGTATAAAAAGTTTCCTTGGTCATGTTGGTTTCTATAGGAGGTTTATTAAAGACTTCTCTAAAATTTCTAGGCCTCTCACTAATCTTTTGCAAAAAGATGTTCCTTTTGTTTTTGATGATGATTGTGTAGAAGCATTTGAAATACTTAAGAAAGCCTTGATCTCTGCACCTATTGTTCAACCACCTGATTGGAATCTACCCTTTGAAATTATGTGTGATGCTAGTGATTATGCTGTTGGTGCTGTTCTAGGACAAAGAGTTGATAAAAAATTGAATGTTATTCATTATGCTAGTAAAACTCTAGACAGTGCCCAGAGAAATTATGCTACTACTGAAAAAGAATTTTTAGCAGTTGTATTTGCTTGTGATAAGTTCAGATCTTATATTGTTGATTCCAAAGTAACTATTCACACTGATCATGCTGCTATTAAATACCTTATGGAAAAGAAAGATGCTAAACCTAGACTTATTAGATGGGTTCTTTTGCTGCAAGAATTTGATTTGCATATTATTGATAGAAAGGGAGCTGAGAACCCCGTTGCAGACAACTTGTCTAGGTTAGAAAATATTCTTGATGACCCACTGCCTATTGATGATAGCTTTCCTCATGAGCAATTAGCTGTCATAAATGCTTCTCGTAATACTCCATGCACTACAAAAAAATACACTTCCGTGATGATACGTGTTTGTCACAGTAGGTCACGTTTTTTTGTCATGCATGTACATCCATGACGATTTTATGACATAATCAAGATAGTCATACCTGTGCTGTCGTAGAAGTGTTCCATGACAATACCAAAATTATCATCACGGAAGTGTCCACTTCCATGATGATAAATGGCGCGTCATGGAAGTGCTTTCATCAAGGGTAACCGACACGTGGCATCCACCGTAACGGGTCGCCGTTAAGCTATCGGGTTTCGGTTTGGATCCGATAACCCGTTAACAGCCCAGACCAATGGGGATTTTCCACGTGTAAAATCATCATTGGCTGGAGGAAACACGTGTCTGCTCCTCGGTGGGCCAGATGTCGTCCGTCCAATGGAGGAGACATGCCAATGATATGTCGAGATGTCGCAGGGCCCAACAGAGGCCCATATAGGTTAAAAAGGCCGGCCCAGTCAAAGGCCCGTAGTATTTACTCAGGTACTAGTGGGCCAGCCCAATAACGGCCTGTTTAAACATGGCCCATTTACAGCCCGAAGCCAGATCTGGCCCGTTAATTGCTCGCCGAATATTTGGGCCCAATTATGGCCCAGTGACATTTCGGCCTGTTAGAGGCCCGATGTAGACATGGGCCCATTTCAGCCCGGTGTGTCTTTCGGCCTGGGAATAGCCCGTGCTGCCCATGGGCCATATATGGTCCGACGCGACATTCGGCCCTCTAACGGCCCGTGATAAAGGTGGCAACAGTTCAGCCCAACGTGACTTTGGGCCTGTTAAAGGCCTGTCGTATAATTCAGCCCGTTGATGCCTCTAGTAAGCTTTCAGCCTCTTAAAGGCAAATGATATCATTGGGCCAACTAAGGCCCGAGATATGTTTCGGCCTGGTAATGGCCCGTCATATAACTGGGCCAAAAAGGGCCCGATCTACATTTCAGCTTGCTGAAGGCCTGTCGACGACTAGTGAAAATTGAGGCCCAACATGCATTTCGTCCTGCTAAACTTCTGGGCCATAACAGGCCAGCAGAATATTCAGCCTGTTAATGGCCCGAAGCTACATGGGCCCAACTAAGCGCTGGGTCCACTAAAGGCCCAACTAAACTTTGGGCCGAGTATAGGCCCGTGTAAGTTGTGGGCCTGGCGCAAAGTGCGAAGGCCCCAATGGCCTTTCAGGCCCAAGAAATTTGCAGGCCGACCCAATTGTGGCCCGCTAAAAAGCAGGCCCGTTAGAGGCGAATGTTTCGGCCCGGTCGACTACATCAGATTTTCTCCATTTTTTTTTCAGATAGCGAATGATGGCAATAACTAGTAGGAATTAAGAACAAACCTACTCTATACAATAAAGAAATTACGGCATAGTAACTTAGAATAAACCTACACTATACAATAAAGGATTTATGGTATATTACATCCACTAGGCATCGAAGTTCGCCTCCAGTGATCATAAAGCGCAACGAAGAAGCAGATTACAAAAACTGGGCGCCATTGCAGCGTAACAAAATAATACTGAACCAAGACCACTTCCAAGATAGTTTAAGAAAGGTTAGCCTTGCGCGGGAACTGCTGCGCAAGCTGCTGAGCAAGGCTGTGAGACCGGCCTAGCATGTCGATCATAGCTTCCACGTGTAGCTGTTTAGCAATGAGGTTCTCATTAGTGTACTCCGCAATCTTTCTTAGAGATAGGACTTCAAGTCGAAGTTGAGTTGCAGAATGCCTTTCTGCTAGAACTTGGGACTGAAGAAGTCGAACTGATTCAGACAGCGAATTCTGTGAGCTTGTCTGACTGCTAGTCTCAAGTAACTTGAACACTGCATCAAGACAAGACTTTGCGGTTGTCTCGTTATCTTCAAGATGTTTTGCCTTCTTTGCTGCAATATATGTTGGGTTTGTCTCACAACCTTCAGCAGACTTGTGCATGCCATCAGGCATATCACCCTGAAACAAGCAGAGAGATGACAGGTTTTGCACGTGTATAAACAAATATGATAACTGTGCTGTCAATTCCATCCAATTTCAAATTAGAAAAAAAAGAGTAAGTTCAAAATATCAATAGCATAATTTGGCATTGTTCATAATGCGGGGAGCTTCACCACACTACTGGATTACCATGTCAACATAACAAGCATAGATGAAGGGCAAAGACAATCATTGTATCTATTTTGGTTAATGTGCATGGCATATTGTTCATATCTTCAGCCACATCAGTAAGATAAAACAGGGGATGACAAGGTGCAAACATGGGCTGCTTCACCACACACTGGATTATAGATCCACAAAAACAAGCATACATATAGGGAGTATTGAGTAATGTGCATGGTATGAATAAGGAATTTGGTTTTACAAGTAAAACTTGGAACTTACGGTTGTTGCGAACATGCATTTTGATAGAAACAGCAAACTAAACAGCAGTTAACGTAGGGAGTATGAGCAAATTAAACAGCAGTTGAGGATAAAGGCTTTAGAAGGACTGACTTACATTAACAGTTAACACCGGCTTTATAATGCCCTTCTCCATGTCAAGGGAAGGATAACTCAAGAATTTCAGCACAGAATCTTCTTCATAAGCATTGCCTGTACTCTACATTTTGTAGAGAGTAATTATAGATATGATAATACTGGAAGGGATAGAGGATAATGAAGATAAGATGCAGATTGATGCTACATAATCAACTACCAATCCCTGGAAGTACAAGCGTTACAGGACAAAATGTACTGACAAGAGCAATGGGCTACACTTCTGCACTGGCATTGTCTGTGTATTCAACTTTTTGGTAAGATTAAATATAGATCTGATATTTTTTAGCAAATGGTGGGCGAGGGAGATAAGATGCAGAATGCTACACAATGAACCAATCCCTCTTCCCATAATATAAGGGTGTTTTGAACACTGGTGTACTGTACAAAACATTCTTATATTATGGGACGGAGGGAGTAGCTGTTAATGTAAGTACAGTGATAGACGACGTTCAGTCCTTACAAGAGGACTGCAGAGCTAAACCTCTTCAAAAGCATTGGGCTGATTCTAAATTTATGTAAGAGTCCGTACGGATCTTATAATGTCCACCAAATGGACGATAACGAGGCTAACATGTGCAGTGATGCTACATAATCAACCAGCTATGAAAGTAAGTATGGTCATACAGGGCAAGAGGTACTCACAAGAGCAATGAATGTTCTTCTGCAAACAGTTTTCGTACAAGTGAGACGTTAAGGCACATGCAGAAATGTAGTTCAAATTATGATGTGATATCATAGATAGTACCTTACACTTCAGATGAGACCAATGTGTAACAAGATTATTTCAGTCACTGTCAGATAAATGTAGCACCGGAGACTTTACAGAAATTTCGTTTAGAGGCTTGCCATCGAAGTGCGCTTGCCTCAGGTAGGAACGATACTTCATCAACGAGTGCTTGAAAAGCGCAACCAACCCTTGCTTGTCTTGACAATCTAGTTTGGTCCTCGCCTATTTAAAAGAATGAAATCTTGTGTCTTCTGTCAGCAGAAACATATGCAGTAATTACCATGAATAACATTAGTACATTACTTACGGGTAAGTTGCGAAGAAAGATTGGAAATTGTTCTTTGTCTGTGGTATAATCTTTCCATGAAGGAAAGATGCGCACAAAGTTCCTGACAACAATATAAGCTTCGTTTTGTAAACTGGGAAGAAGTGGAACATGAGTCCTATTTGCTGCAATTGGGGCTTTCTCTCGTTCGAAAAGGGATTTGGCAACTGGACTTGGTGTACTCTTTGCTGGAATGGGGGTTTTGTGTCGTAGAGCTGGTGCTATGTCAACTGGCATCATCATACTGTTTGCGGCAGTTGGGGTCTGCTGAGTTGGGGCATCAGAGATGGCCAGTGTAGTAGGGCTAGAGTTTGCTAGAGTTGTGGCCGTGTTTTCTGGGTCTGGTGATATTGCAATTACACCTAATGGGCTATTTGATTTATCAGGTGTCACTACCTTTTCCAAATACTTTGTTCGTGCTCCTTCGCGATCAGCAATCGCCCTCTTCCTTTTGAATGTCTGATACACAAGAACAACATTTGAATGGATAAATATGGTATGATGACAGATGGAATATGTACTGAAAATGGATAGGCGGGGCGTATTCACATACACAATATGTAAACTAAGCTAATGGCAATGCAACAAAGTAGAAGCAATGCAAAGCATCAGTTGCAAGATATGTGCGACCAATATAACCTTGGAAAGTTAGAGCAAGCACCTTGATGGGTGAATAAGATAGGGCATCTGCCTATGGCTCCTCCACTAGGGAGCTACATTGACTTAGGTCTCCCTCTAGCTCAGAATCACTATTAGGATCATATTCTGAGCATGAATCTGTAGGTGGAGAGCGTTTGCATTGCATTGCATAAAGACTTGATTTCAGGCCCTTAATGCCAAGTTTGACAGCCATGGCATTGTTCTGCTTTATTCTTTTCATGCGCGCAAGCTCATAATCATTATGATGCTTTTCAGTATATGAGATTCATGAAAACATAAAAAGTAGTCAGATTATCTATGGAATGCATTGCGGATTCAACTCGAAGAGTGTCTCCCAATAAACCCCTGCATATGCAAAGTTCACCCCCCAACCGTGCTGACCAGACCACACACAGAAATACAAACCTCTTATGTCTCTATAACAGGCAGACACACATTTCAAAACTGAAGTAGGAACATTAGAATCATATCAAATTCGTATTTGAACAAATAAACTAAGGAATTATGAGTGGCATAATGTTTAGGTTCAAGGGTGGAGTGCTGGTAGTGCGACACAAAGCAAGTAGGCAGATTGTATTCCATGTAAAAGATCGTAGTCTATGTAAAAGGTGGAAATGACACTTTCTTTCTATACAATGCAATGTTCGTTGCCCACGCATGATGGAAGAGATCACACAGAGAAATACTATTCACTCATGTCTGCGGTTCCAGTATTTTGAAACAGGGTGGTCCACCCTAAAAGAATATTGACAACAAATATGACAAGGCAAGCATAGATGTAGTGATTCAATCATTACTTGTGAGCTTACTAGGACAAGTATGCAGAATTGTAAGTGCAGTAAGAGACCGTCCAAAATCTGAATCAAGAAGTTGGTCTAGCACTTATTGTTTGCAACTAATTGACGTGAATAATTGGATATCATATCGAATGAGTAAGAAAGACAAGTAAAATTGTCAACAAACCTGGCCTGCAGTAGTAATCTGGGTCAATGTCACTATGACCAACAATCCAAAATTACTAGTGTCTGTTCCTAGGGCCGGAATTTTGAAACCCTGTGAACTTTACAGGTACTAAAGATTACTGAAATACATCTGAACCATTAAGTGTAGGTAGCACTCAGTACACAACAAACCCTAATGACAGTCCTGCCTAATGAGTAATGAATCAATTAGAAAATGGGTGCTGAGGAGTGGCTGCTGAGTGTTGAGGACGTATCTCAGGATAAATCGGGTTGACTTAGTGGCTGCTGCATGCCTGAGCCCTGAACGGACTGGGAAGGTAGGCACGGCGGCGCGCCCGGGCAGCGGTGACGCTGTTGGGCGAGCGGCTCCTGACCTCCTGTTAGTCCAGCGTCTCCTCCTAGAGTCATGCCGTCCGGGGACGGCAAGTCGCCGGCGAGGCAGGCGGCTGGTAGCGAGTATAGATCGGAAGCGCAGTAGAACAGAGGGGAATCGGGGCCTGGGCCGACCCAAAATCCCAGGGTGGGCCGCAGCCCACCGTGGGCACCCTGTAGATACACACCCGAGCGGCGTACATGCATTTTCGAAACTAAATTAGGAACATTTAGCTGACCAATTAAATGACTCTATTTTAATAATATCAGATTTGTATTTGAACAACTAAGCTTGTTTGGCTTGATGGGTAGAGCAGTGCTATTATGACACAAAGCACGTATGCTGATCATATAGTGATCATAAAAGGGGGAAACCCTAAGCATTTTTTTTAGCAAAAGAGGGTTTCCCCTCCGATTTCTATTAAAGAAACCACCACGGAACCAACATGATCAATTAAACCCTAAGCATGATCAATTAAACCCTATTATGACTGTGCCATGCTAGATTTAAAGCTGCAAACCGCAGAAATGCTATTTAGCATCCATTGTTTGCTTCGAACTAAGAACTAAATTCTAAGAGCTGAAAAGAAAGTACAGTAACCAAGTTACGATCTATTTTCTGTTTGAGATCAAAAAGTTGAGCAGATATGAAGTACCACCTCTCTTGCGGCGCCGTGTAGGCATCGGGGGTGCGATGGTTGTCGGTTGCATTGAAGCAGATCTGCGACGGTAGACGGGTGCATCGGGGGATAAGTCCCGTTGCGGTGGACGAGAAGGTCGTGTGAGCGGCCCCGGGAAAGAGGACGACGGCGCCGATGAATCGAGAGGACGTGATGCAAGGCTCCTGGTCCGTCGCCGTGGATGAGAAACGTCCGTCTCTAGTAGTGGATGACGCGGTCTTGGTAGGCGCTCCGGCATGGTGGAGGACGGTGGCGATGGATGGGGTGGAGGACGGCGGCGATGGATGGGGTGGCGGACGAAGGAGGCTGGTGTGGGGATGGTGTTCTAGCGCGGACGGTGTATGAATGGGAAAATGGAGGGAGAGGTACGGGGAACCATGTTTTTGGGACACGCCTGTCTGAAATATGGGAAAGTTACGAACTTAGCCCCCGTTTAAAATTTGGACGTCTCGTCGGTTGGGGATAGGACGGTAATCTCGCATCTCCCCAATATTTGCCCAGAACGATTTTGGGTGAGGAGAGGGTGTTTTGGCGCCCATGGTTGGCGCCCATGGTGTATGAACGGGGCTGACAGGTAGGGCGGTTGTGTCACGTCTGAGTGAAGTTACAAACCTGCCCCTATTGAAAATATTTGCCTACATCGATTTCGGACAAGGAGAGTTTATTTTGCCGCCCATCGTGTATGAATTGGGAAATGGAGGGAGAGACAGAGGTCTTTCGGACGAGCTTAAATCAAATGTGTTTTGCCGCCCATGTTTGGCGCCCACCGTGTCGGAATGGGCTGAGAGGTAGTCGTGTCACGTCTAATTGAAGTTACTAACCTGCCCCTATTGAGAGCAGTGGAAATCGGGCCGATGGATTGTCCATGTAAGGGGTAGACAACAATTTCCATCTCCCAAACATTGGCTTCGGGCAGCCGATGTGGGAGTGGACATTTTGCCGCTTCTTTCGAATTTTGGGACAATAAGCATCCACGTTTACCCTGGCAACTATATTCGAATCCATTTTGTATTCCTATACGAATCTTTATAAATCATTCTATGTGTTTTTATATATCTTCAAAAGCACGACAAAGATGTATTCCACTGTAATATATGAATATGATTTACAAATGCCGATACTCGAATTCAGAAGCTAGAATCCAGTTTAAGGTGAATTCGAATATTTGAAACCACTTTATGTCCAACTCAAGTGTCACACGCAGCATAATGTGTACTCCCATTTAGATATGTACACAAGCGATGTCTCAAGATTCAAAATACCGAGTCAATCAACCAATAATGTACAAAGCTAACAGACATATAAACACTTATAGAGTATATGGATCAATAATATCAACTAACATACATAAGCCAGGCCGCTGTACTTTTTTTGCTAGAAGAGCATCCTTTTTTTAGCGAAGCTAGTACAACATCTTGGCCCTTTCAGATGCGTGCCACTTAAGGACCATCTGTACTACTATTATCGCTGAATGCACATTCATCCCGATTGGCATATTTGTAGGTCTGGCACAGCAATCAAAATGAAATATCTCAGAGTCTTATCAATTAATACAGACTTGTGCTAAAAAAATTACAAACCAAAAAACAAAAAACAATTATTACATGATCTCTAAAACAAATGGTTTGATCGATTACATGAACAAACAACACAAAGGTTATTCAACGATGGAAAGAACATTTCACCTATGATTTACCAAGTGGGAATTTAATTTCCTTTTTTCCTTCAAGACCTTAACAATGTGGTCAGTCTCAGCTTGCTTCGTTTTGAAATCCAACAAATATTTAATGGTTGTCTTGAGTACTGCTTGTGATTGTGCTGTTTGCTTCCTCAACATGTCAACTTCATCTCTATGTGCAGAAGCAGAATCTCTTTCTACCAACAGTTTAGCCTCTAGAGCATCAGCAGTTGGCAATTTATGATGCATGATTGGGCCGGTGCCACTGTTGTGGGATGATACAACGTCCATGGGGACCTCACTCTTTGATCTTGGGCTAACCTGTTTTGCCATTAAAGTTCCGATTGGATTCCGAAAAGTTGAAGTTAGCAAAACATCTCAACTGGGAGTTATAACAGCAAACCAGTTAAACAAACAAGGAATTAAAGAGTTTCAATTGGATGCGGAAAATTAGTTATTAACATCATTGTAACCGGTTGCAGCAGCAAAGCAGTTAAACAAACAAGTTTTGCAAAAGGTACCTGTTGTGGCATTGGAGTTTCTCTTCGATCCTGAAAAGTTGAGTAGCTAGTAACGCGATTAGAACAACCGGTTGCAGTAGCAAAGCAGTTAAACAAACAAGTTTTGCAGAAGGAACCTGTTGTGGCATTGGAGTTTCTCTTGGATCCTGAAAAGTTGAGTAGTCAGTAACTTGATTAGAGCAACAAGTTACAGCAGCAAACCTGTTACACAAATATTTTTTTGAAAATGTACCTTCTGTCCAGTGGACTTCCAATTGGATCCTGAAAACTTGAAGTTGGTAAGATGATTACAGCAACAAGTTACATCAACAAACCAGGTAAACAAGGAAGTTTCTGAAAACATACCTGTTGTGCCAACGGATTTTCAGTTGGATCCTGCAAACTTGAATGTTAGCAATCATAAATAAAGTGTTGCAAGAGCCATAAGAAACTAACATCAAACTAGTAAAACTAACCAGTTTTGGCAACGTATTTAATTACACATGAACTAGTAAAACTAACAAGTTCTTGGCAACGTATTAAAGTAACAAGTCGGTACCATTTACCAGCAACACAGACATCTGTAAATTTCTTTGATGTAAGCAAAATGATTCCAACACAAATATATATATAAGTTAAAAAGATGGTGTCCCTCATATAAACCTGACAGTTGTCTATCTATGAACATGCAAATATTACTAGTGCTACAAGTGATAACAGCAAACCATTTAAACAAACAGAGTATCAAAACGTAAATTACACGTGAATTCTGTTGCACCCTAGAAATACATATGACCAGCTATCTACGTGCTTAAGTAGCTATTTAAGTTCAGGCAAACAGGTAATTCTTAACAGTAAGTATTAAACACATAGATAGGCACAGTCTATAATAGGATTAACAGGCTATGACATTATGTAATCAATAGCAAACTAAATTAAGCCAAGCAACGTAATTGAACAATTTTGCAATAAGTGGCTAACTAAAATTCCGAGAAGCAGGTAACTGAACTTACGCTAGCTCTTTGTACAGGCACACTGCAACTTCTTTTTCGCTTACAAGGTTCTACGAAGGAGTCCATGGCATCAATTGCTTGGATACGCAGTCCCAATACTTCTTTCTTCCCACACTGCATTGGTAAGTCGAATGGTTAATTTGATAAGATGGTGCGTCCTTGATATGTTATATGAGGACGGGTTGTCAGACTAGTTGTAGCCACACACATCACACTGGCTTTTGATGTATATTTCATGCGATTACATTTGGCATATCGAGATCTAAGCAATCTACAATAGGATGAAAAGACTGGCATCCTTCACATTATTGGCGAACTCAGTTCATAGAAACAAGCAATTCAACCATTCTGTGGGTAAATCAAAAGCGCCACTGGAATATTTTTCACTACCCCATTCATACACGCAAAAAGGGGCGACGCCACCGTAGGGGCTGGTATGGGCGGCCGCCTCGGGTGGCTGGAAAGTGTGCACCTAGTTTGAGTCGTCCAGGTTGGCCCAGGCTTGTTTTGTTCGTCCCAACGCATGAGCAGGCAATGTAAAAAATGAAGAAAAATGTTTCAATTTGGATGGGCCAATAACGTAAGTGTATGGCAGGCCCTATAGCAGGCTCGCGGCCCAAACGAGCGCTTCCCATATCGATCGACATCAGGAAAAATCCCAATTCGTTCGCTCCAGCCTCCAGTCTGGTTCGCTCCTAACCTAGCCGCCACTGGACAGACCGACACAGCACTTCCTCGCGCCCTCGTTGGACGCCGGTCGCCGGGCTTCAAGCGAATGGAAGGACAAGAAGATGAAGATCCAACCCTGGGTGTAGCCTGCGTGGGAGGCAGCGGCGGCAGCACGGGCATGGCATCGAGCTTGCGCAAACGGACAGTCGCAGCTTGCAAGAGCAGCATGCGCAACGAGCAGGTACATCACATCCCTGATTATATCTAATTCAACCGTTCAATTTCTGGCCAATAGTTAAACCTGACGGTGTTGTAAAACTGCTTGTATGTAGGGAATCTATGAGAAAATGAAACCAATTTTTGCTTATTTTATAACTCCTCCAATCAATACTAAACTGACTGAACCTGATGTATCTAATCAAGTTTCCGGTGCAAACATACAAGCTCGTGTTGTTCTTGAGCCTGAAGTGCCTAATGAACATACTGCTAATGAAGGATTTGATGCAAACATTTTACATGCTCCTGGTGATGAACATATAGTGTCTAATAAGGGATCTAATGCAAGCATTTTGCAAGCTCCCATTGAAGGATTTAGTGTCTAATGATGATCTGTTATGTTGAGAGAGACATAGAGATTTGCAGGCATTGATGACAAGCAAATTATAGTACATATTCATGGCTTGAGGAAACGTCGATGCCATCTACCAGAAAGTCCCCGTATCATGACAACATAGCATAAATACTTTTCTAATCTGTTGTTTGAAACTATTGGCATACTTGTGTAGGATAGATATATTGATATGCAGTTTGCGCACTGGTTATAGGTGCAATTACACTTCGATATTGTCAGCCAGAGAACGAATAATTCAAGCAGGTACAGACCATGTTAGTAGTCCTTATACACCATGTTGCATTTTGTGTTTTTTGGTGCTTACATCATTTAGTGTTTTATAATCTGGAACTACTTTGGATCATTAGCTGGTTTTCAAAGTGCATGTAGCTTCACATTTCTCAAGTTATGTTGATTTCCGTAGTGCAAGTGCCTTCGTATTTTTTAAGTTAAATTTTCATCCCTGGTAACTTGAATTCGTGGATCCGCCACTACACACAAATCATACACGCAAGCCAGTACGAATTAAATGAAATGCAGGGACTTACGCTAGCTCGTTTTACAGGCTCACTGCAGCTCTGCTTGTGCTTGGGATGTTCCATGTACAAGTCCATGTTACCACTTGCTTGGATGTGCAGGCCTTGTGCTCCTTGCATCCCCCTCTGCATTTTTGACACGGCGAATGGTTGATCGAATAAGAGGAATCGACCTTGCTGTTGTATCGGAGGACAGGTACTTACAAGGTTATACTGGTGTGCAGGATGTGTACCAGATCCCGTAGTGCCGTCATGCTTCGCTAAAAAATGGTTTTGCTTGTTTCAGATGATATCTCCAGAAGAAATAAGAGTTAAAGTCAGAGTTGCATAGGCGTGTAAGCTAAGAGAGCAGTGAAAGGATATCCAAACATCGTCGGAACAGTGCACAAGGGAGTGATATGTGGATACCTAGTTCGGGCCGGCATTTGGGCATGCTCGCCTAGCTAGAGTGCGGGTCACTTCAGAGCCGTTGAGGGTGATGCGCTAGCGTTGGCTGGCCGCGCACGGATGCAGATCTTGAGTGGCAGCGGAGTGCTACGATGCGGTGGACGAGACCGTTAGTGAAGCCCCAACGGCCTCGGGGGGCAGAGGTGCGACGATGTGCTCGGTGAAGTAGCCCCGGTGAGGTGGGAGACGGCATTGGTGAAGCGCACCTGATGCGGTGGAAGTCGGTGTCTGTGAGGCATGTCGGTTGTGGCGGCCGACGTTGTCGGTGGACCACCCGGTGCGGTGGACGAGGGCATAGATGAGGTAGCTCCGGTGCGGTGGTGAAGCGCGACCGTCGTCGTCGTCCGGCACAGAGGTGGGGAAAGAGACGAGACGAGGGGCGTTTCGAACTTTGCTTGGGTTGGCGGCGAATTAGGGATTTGAGCGCTCTAGGCGCGGAAGGGGATGGTGGAGAAGGGAGATTTTGCAGGGCTGGAATTGGGGCCGCCAGATATTTCAATCCGAAACGTGGAAGCGCGAACTTATTTTGTCGTCGTTCTTTTTGGGGGGGGGGGGGGGGGGGAAGGGAGGGAGGGGGGTGGGTGGCTGGGTGCTTGCGTCCGTATGACACACTGGACCACCACGACACGACCCTGGTCTGCCTGGTGCGCCTACATTTGAGAATGCAAACGAATCTGTATGTATTACCATGCCCGTGTTTTCCTTGCAAATAATTAGTCATTCGAAACGAGATACTATAAATTAATGAATGAGGAGTTATTTGAATTAGAGTGTGTGTCACATAGCGATCTCCAATTCTAATGTGGATTTCGCATTTCACGGTATCCACGCTACTTGTTTAATACAAATTCATATGTATATGATGAACACCATGGTAGTGAGAAAACTTTGGATGGGTTCAAACATATGACCTATAAAATAGCATAACAATCGTGTCAATGTCAACTTTTCCAAACCTAGTATGGCACGAATTCGAAATAATTACGGAAGCCATATGCATGGTCCTCAATTCAAATCTTACAATGTACACTAAATTAAAACGTCGATATTTCATACTATCTACATTCAAATGTTGTTTTTAGCCCCACCCCCCTCGACACACACGCTACATACTTCCTGTATCATCAATCTTCCTCTCCTATCCACCTTAAGAAGCTATCGGTTTCCGACACACGTTCATTCTTTCTATCCATGTTTCGATCTCTAACTCTCTCAACTACACAACCCCCTTTTTCCACTCTGTTACCAAATGTATCTACCTCACACACCTGCCATTGCACTCCATGCCGAGCTCTCCCTCTCTCTCCCTCCCACTCTCTCTCGCTAGATACATGCATTGCCTATCTAGACCCCCCTCTCATGCGCACGCACGCACGTTGTCTATCTAGGTCACTCTCTCGAGACTGTCTCACTCTTTCTTCCGCACGGCGGGCCACACTCGCTCAATCTCGCTCTCTTTATCTAAGTCTCGATTAACCTCGCTTTCTTTCACACACAAATGATATATCTCCCTGTTCGGGCCTCGATCGACACACTCTATACTCTCTCACGCAGATTGTCTATCTAGGTCAGTCCATCCAAGCCGCCCCCACTCTTTCGACCTCATGGTGGGCCACGCTCGCTCAATCTCTCTCTCTCTCTCTCTCTTTGTATGTCTCGATTGACCTCGCTCTTTATCGGACACAAACGATATATCTCCATTTTTTAGCCCAATTCGACATATTCATATTGTATACTCTCTCATGCACATTGTCTATCTAGGTCACTCTCTCCAACCCGTCTCACTCTTTCGATCACACGACGGCCCACACTCGCTCAATCTCTCTCCCTTTATATATGTAATCGATTGACCTTGCTTCCTCCCATGCACAAAATATATCTACATGTCTGTGACTGGATCATCTCTCAAGCTCTATCTTACAGCCCTCACCCTTCCCAAAAGCTCAATCGGACAATATCTCTCCAGAGCATATATATCTTTTCAACGAATGCCGGACCACACTCACTTTGTCTCTCTATCTATCCGTGTCTCGATTGACCTCACTTTCTCACGCCGTATCTTCCACACATTGAAGCTACCTCTCCATCCCTCGCAGAGCCGGAGCTATTTACATTGCGAGGGGGACTCCAACCTTGGATTAATTTGTGAAGGCATTTATTCCGGTGGGTTTAGATTATATTTTCGTAGCATTCGGCACACAACTACTCCAAACACAGTTGCAACCCCCGCACCTCCCCCAATTGATTTCCCTCTGGCTCGGTCATCACTCTCTCGCACGTCCTTTCTCACCTTCAACGCCGCACCATGGTATTTTTGCAAAAAACTCTGTTATTCTCTTTCATTATTACAAATAAGCTACAAAACTACACACCGATAGTTCACCTATAATGGAACAAATTTTGACCCACAAATTAAAGTGCTACAAACTACACACCGAGGGGCCCACCTGTCATGGAACAAATTTGGACCCATATATAAATTAAAAATTAAAAAGGACGAGGATCGAACATGCGACCAGGGCCTTCAAGCCGCACGTCAATAGGCAACATAGTACAACAACGTTTTTTGTACCCCCTTTGTTGATATAATGTTTTATATTACCACAGCCTATTTAATGGATAACATGTTTTAATATTATTTTTAGTACATTAGTGGGACCGGCTCGTTAGCACGTACTATTCGCCTTCACTTACTGGTGGGTTCCATGTCTGCTCCCTCTCTCTCCTCCCCTTCTACGTTTAGACGCATGGGCAAACACGAAGAACTGGCGGGCGATGTTGCCGTTGACCATATCTGGATGCGTTCACAAGTTACGGCACCAGTTTCACGTACTAGTAGTACTAGTCAATGTGTACGTGCAATGCACGTTAATTTGGAAGTATATTAAGTGCATGCGGATATTAAGTAGGATATTATTTGCGTGTTATTATGTGATTAGCACTATTTTTGGCATGAAATTAACTGCACGCTAAACGTGTTGAGCGCTCGACATTGAAGCAGTCTAGGTCATTGGATTGACATGATTTGATGGCCGAGATTAATTGGATCTGCCCCTTTGGTATAGATGGTATAGATATAGATTATACATGTAACAAGTTTAGGAACAAAAGTGACCGTGACGGACAAGTTATCTAGTACTATTGATCTACTACTCCGTAATAATTAAATTCGTTGATAAATAGATGTATCGCCTAGTGCTCGAACAAGGGGACTGGTCGCGCCCTACAAGTATTTGGAATTGACTTCCCTAAGAAAATATTTGGAATTGACGTGGTATTTAATATGAAGTGTTTGCGATGAGAAGGACTACATGTGGCTTGATGACGTTTTATATTTAATTTGATACGGCTCTAGCAGAACATTCAATCGATCAAACCATAGATTTCATTCAGTCTGACTCTGACTTTACATTCATACGACGATCGATCTAAAATAAACGGAAATGATAAACGTTCGGATTTTAAGCATGGCAATCCGAACGTTTTTCATGGCAAATTTAGATTACGCGGCGGCGGCGGGGGCGTCTTGCGGTGGGAAGCGGCTCCTCTGCCGTGCTCTGTATGTCGTCGGGCCACTGACCGACGGCGGCGTCTTGCGCCGTTGTTGGCGTACTCCTGGACATTGGCCCCAGCTTCAAGGAAGGCCAGAATGTTCTGGACTTCGGTCTCCAGGAGCGAGTCAACTGGCGGGAGGAGGCGATTGGCGTTGGTGCAAGGAAGCGGTCAACGGCGGCCATCCATGCCGCTGAGGGGGGCACTGGCACCCACACGGGGACAGGCGCTGGCAACGACGCGGCGGAGACATTCGTGTGCACGGGCACTGGCACGGGCGCACGCGTCAGTGCATGCGTAGGCGCATGCGCTGGCAGGTGCACGGGCGCGTGAAAGTCGGCGGGGACCTCGTGGAACCCCGTGGCATCAAGCTCGGCGACAATGTGTGGCTCCCAGCCCATCAATGCCACGGGGATGGGCGCTGGCGCAGTCGGGGCGACGGGAGCCGGAACGGGAGCGGGGACAGGCGCGGCGTCTTCCCGCAAGGCTAGTTCAAGCTCGTCCCAAAGCGCCTTATGTTCTTGAGACTCCGACTGGGTGTCTTCCTCAGGAAACTGGAAGACTAAGGGCAGACCATCGTGATGCGGCATGGCGTACAGTTAGGTCAGGCTGGTTGGAGGTAGACGACAGGAGAATCGGAGAGGAAGAGAGAAGATTGTAGCGATACCGGGTAGTGCAGGGGTGATTTTAAACTGCGGCGCCGGCGCCATTAAAAGTGAGGGCAGTTGGGACAAAGCTGGGCGGCGGAGCCTGGTCAAAGGGCTCGCCTCCCGGTGAGCCTGCGCAGCGGCCTGCTCGCACGCCTCCCGGTCAGCCGGCACAACGGTCTGCTCGCACGCCTCCCATCGACTCACACGCTTGCTCGGACGGCACCTGCCGATGAGAAGCGGGACTCGTGGCGGCACGTAAACGCCCATGGTTTGAATAGTGAAAGTGTTCGCCTTAACGTGACAGGTCTTTGTTCCAAAATACCTTTGCTCTTCATTTGTGCAACTTCTCATAAGCAGCTTGTCTCAAATTGAACAAAAAAAATTACGACAACATATTTGTGCCATATCACGAGACCATGCTCAGTTTCATGAATTTCCGGTCACTTTTGGATTTTCTGAAATTTAAAATCCAGGATTCGAAACAATATCATAACCTGCATCATGCAATAAATTTTCAAGCGATACATCTTTTCTGTTGTAGATGTTAATATTTCTTAAGAAAGGATTTGGTCAAACATTTTGCTTAGTTAGACTTCAGACAAGTTATATATGCAGAGTAAAAGGATAATCCCTCCGTACCAGTGCATTGCCTGATATATTAACTCAAGTACTAGGCACGAACAAACGGGGCTCAATTCTGTGCTCTACCTGGTGTAGTACTCCTATTAGTACTAGGCAATGGAGTTGACGGGTGACCTTGGGTAGCGGCGACCGAGGGAATTGAACCATGCTCGGCACGGTAGGTAACGTTGTCTAGTTACTAAAGCATCCCTCCATTGTTCATCGATAGTCATTATGGACCGGGGACATGAGGGGAATTTCCTAGGGCTGGAATTCTGGCCGCCAGATATTTTGACTCGAAATGCGGAGGCTCGGCTGGTTGGGGTTGGCTAATGTGCGTACCACGCACGCCACCAGAAGGACACGAGCCCAGGATTTTTTTCGGATCAACACGAGCCCGGGTCTGGCTGGTACGCCGTTGGGTGCTACCATTCGAGAATACGAAAGGAATCTTTTAAATTGCCGAACGAATCTATATGTATTACAATGCCCGTATTTTCCTTGCAAATAGTAATGTCAACGTGGTAATTGATTTATGACGAGTTCTTGAATTAGAGTGAGTTTGTGATATAGTGATCTCAACGTGGATTTCACATTTCATGGTATCCCTAGCAAGTTTTACATTGCAAATTCAAATTTAAAAGATGAACGGTATGGTGGTGAGAAAACTTTGTATGTATCAAGCATATGACCACACACACACGAATACAACAACAATCCAGTAAGTATAGTGCATCTATTTTTCCAAACCATGCATGTATGACACGAATTCAAAAATACTCCCTCTGTTCCTAAATATTTGTCTTTTAGAGATTTCAACAAGTGACTACATACGGAGCAAAATGAGTGAATCTACACTCTAAAATATGTCTATATACATCCGTATGTGGCAGTCCATTTGAAATCTCTAAAAAGACTAATATTTAGGAACGAAGGGAGTAAAATGTAAGACATGCATAGTCCTCAATTCAATATTTAAAATGAACGGGAAACTGAAACATGAATATTAAGTCTAGTACTACATACATGCAAATGTTGTGTTTAGGTGGAGCTATGTAGATTGTCGGGGGTTAACCCCTCAACCTTAGATAAAATTGTGAAGCTCTAAGGATTGTTTAGATTATATTTTTTGAACATTATATTTGTCCCCACCCTCCCAAACACCGATTCGTTGTGCACCCCCCTCCCCGGGAGAATATCATATGCCCCCACACCTTAGATGCTATATGCTGATACGAGTTGCTTGGAGCTTGTAGATCTGAGATATAGCAGCTCACAGGATGTCTTAATATTTTTACAGGAAACCTTAATGAGTTTGAGAATTGCACACAATTTGTACAAAAACTACTCAGATGCCCTTGGATCCCATATCCAACGACCTCGAAGCTCGTATCACCGTAGCATCTTAGATGAAGGAGGACCTCATATTCTCCTGTATGTAAGAATATCATGTGCTACCACACCTTAGATGCTTTGGTGATACAAGCTCTTCGGAGCCGTTGGATATGTGATCCAACAACTCCTTGGTGGTTCGAATGTCTTTTTGCAAAAAAAAGCCCCCAAAGAGTTCGGCCACTGCTTACAAGCACAAAGACTGCTCAGATGCCATTGAATCTCAGATCGAACGACCTCGAAGCTCGTATCACCGTAGCATCCAAGCTGCGAGAGCACCTGATGTTTTCTCGCACGGGAGAATATGAGGTGCTCCCGCACCGTAGATTCTATGGTGATACGAGTTCCCGGAGATCTAACGGCTCACAGTAGGAGGTTTGAATGTTTTTGCAATATACGCCTGAGAGAGTTTGGGAATTGCGCAGAAAGTACAAGTACTACGCATGTGGCATCTGATCACAGATCATATGACCTAGATGCTCGTATCACCGTAGCGGCTAATTAAGCTACGGGGAGCACCTAATATGAGCAACTGGGAGCCATTGGATCCAAGATGCAGGGGCACACACAAGGCCTGAATGTTTTATTTGCAAAAAAACCCTTGGAGAGTTTGGAAATTGCGCATAATGACAAAGACTACTCCCAAGCCATTGGATCTCAGTTCCAACGACGTAAAAACTCGTATCACCATAGCATCTAAGCTGCGGGGTGGATGTGATATTCTATGCCGCTGTCATTTTTGTTCCTAAACTTGCAAAATACGTGTAACTCGTGTCGTTACTTGTCTAACCGCGCAAAGTATTTGTGCAAAAAAACCATCCTACACTTAAATATCGGAACAACACACAGGGGTCCCACTTGTCATTGATCAAATTTGGACCTAAAACTAACAAATCTGAAAGACGAGATTCGAACTGGCAACCTGGACTACAAAGCGTAAGTCGATAGCCTGAAACAACAACGATTGTTGGCTTTGTCCCATAACTTGATTTTATACAGTATTACGTTGAGTAGAGTAGAGGGAGTGGCTCGTCAACACGTGCATGACCGTTGACTCACTTACTGGTGGGTCCCATGTCTGTGATCTCTCTCTCCTCTCCATCGTCTAACCTTTAGACGCACGGGCACACACGAAGGGCGGCGCGAGCTTGCCGTGGTGTTATTATAACTAAAAAAAAGCTTGGAAAATAGAAGGATCGCCTAGAACAAGAGACATTGTGGCTGGTCGAGACCGAGCTAACCACACCTATCCTCCGTGCCACGTTAGCATGATGAACCTGTGTGGCTAGTGGGGTGTTTCCGACCGACTGGCTGGGTCCCGAGGTCGAACCGTAGGTAGTACGTCTTATATAGTATATTTTTACACGCACATTTTTCCTCCGTGCCGAGACGTGGCACACCCTACCGCGCGGTTTTGGGGTCCTCCCGGGAGGTGCACGCATATTTTCTTCCTTGCCGAGACGTGGGGCGCCCTACCGCGCATTTTCTGGGTCCTCCTCGGTCGTAGCGCCGAAGCAAGTAAATGAGTCATCAAATTACGAAAGACCACCTTTCCCGCCGAGTACATCAGTGAAGCACAATGGCTAGCTAGTTGGGCTAGTGCGACCGATTAGCTAGGCCGCCACCACATTTGTTATTTCACTCCTTGCCGGCAGGTAAATTTAAATATCCACCGCGGTGTTGCTCTGGTCTTTGGGTGCGGCTGGCGCGGCATGATTTTTAATTTTTTGATTGACGGGAGTAGGCGCGGCAGCAATTAGTCACGATGACTCTGCCTGTAAAACCCACTGCTCCCTGATGTGAAAAGTCGTCGAGTGGTGTTTTCCCATGGTGAAAACCAAAAGATTCACCCCGCTCCTCGGCTGGCTCCCTCCGCCTTCCCGTAGATTGCATTGCCTTTCAGCCATTTCGCCCCCTTTGCTTCCTCTCCCCATTGCTTCTACCTGGTTCCATGGCGGCGCACCAGCTCACAGATTTTGAGGTGAGGCACCTGACACAGGAGCTCCAGGCCAAGGATGCGGAGCTTAGGGCCAAGGACGTGGTGCTCCGTGAGCTCAAGGAGGAGAGGAGTGCCATGCTCCTCCTTTATGTGCGGGAGTTCACGGAGCTTCAAAAGCGGAAGGCGTCCACCACAAAGATGCTCAAGGTGTCGGCGGCGTTGCTGCAGAAAGCGGGAGATACGATAGGCAGTCAGGCGAGCCGGCTGGAGCGCGAGCGGGCCGATCGTGACGAGGTCCAGGATCGCCTCAGCCACTTGGTGGACCATGTTGCCACGCACGTGTTGCGGCTGCGTGATGCCTACCGTCGTGCCAGCGCCACCATGCCGGGCGTCGGGCTAAACCCGTTCGACCACTCCGTCGACTTCAACGAGCTGCGGCTTCCTGACCTGGTCTCCTTCTTCACCTATATCTCCGAGGAGCTAAGCCATCTCCGCGCGATGGTGGGGGCGGAGCTGGACAAGGAGGGGATGCGGGCTGCCATTGCTGTTGCTGGGCGAATCCTCTCAGGGCTCCGTCACTGGAATCCATTCGTGCCATTGGACGCCGTCTTTGACGAGCTGGCTCCCGTCGACCGGGAGCGGGCTCTGCAGGCGGTGGCACCCTGCATCACCAATGTCGTGCGCCTCGAGAAGCAGAGGGACTTCGGTGGTGTTTAGGCGTCCTCTGTATGGGCATGTCCATGTCTCGACGCAACATGACCGTTGGATCAAACTCAGACGGTGCAGATCAGTCACTGTAGCACAAAGCGTGTGGGTGTGTTTGGTTGCATTCTCATCTCAATATAGTTGTTCCCTCTTTGTGCATGCACATCTCAGCCCCCCTCTTCATGCATGCTCCTAGTGTATTTGTGTTAACCTACTAGTGTGGACTCATGCACCCTTCATGCACTCTGCCAAACACCCAAAAGTGGGTCGAGAAGGGAACTTTTGCTCCCATCCCATGCACCCTTCATACAACCTGCCTAACACTGATTCGTGCTTCATATGGTTCATGTTCCGTGGAGTACTGTAGCACCATACTCTCAGTGCGCTGTAGACCTAGTTCTGTGAACATTGATCTCACTGTTCATTCTCGACCGGACAGTCAAAAAAGGGGTACTATGTTACATTACTGTTCATATAGTTGATATGCGCACAACACCATTTGTTATCGTCATATCTTACTACACTAGCAACAAGATTATGTAGTACTGGCGTATGAACCACTGCACATGCCTAGTAGTAAGAGCACTATGTAAGTTCAAGTGGCTGCCGTGTTTCGCACTCCTCCGTCGTAAGAGTGGAAACGCTTGCTGTAATCATTTTTTTCTTCAGAAACAGTGGACACGCTCTACCGTGCGGATCCTCCTCGACGGTCGTCGGGAACCTTGCTACTCACTTTCGCCGATGTGTGGGACAACCAGCATCGGGGTCCACTAGCCATGCACTAAATTACTCCGTACTAGAGTGCCCAACTGCACGGTAGACTACCCCGATCGAAGCGCCGCAGTAATTCCCAATGAGCCGTCAAATCACAAAACCCCCACCTTTCCAGCAGTAAATTGGACGGATGAAGCAACCATCATTTCACTCTTCTCCCTCAGCTTCCTCTCTTGAAGAAAACCCCAACTCGCTTCTCCCTCATCTTGTTCCTCATTTCTTCAAGAAAACCCCACCTGCTTCTGCCATTGTTCTTCTCTCCCAAAGAAGGAAAGGTGAGCGCATCAATGGTGTTGATTCTGGCCAAGGCCCGATCTTGCAACCCCGAGACTGATCCTATAACTCCCTCTCTGTTCTTCTTTTGGGTTTGTGATTATGGTTTCTTTTCTTTTATTTCTATTTGACAGTTTCTTGATGGACCCTGGAGCACCGGCCGAAGTGATGTCTATGGCTCTGGCCAAAACCGTCGAGGCTCAGGGTACGAAGAAGCGCAAGCACCCCGCCGAGACTACCGCAGACAAGCTCAAGGCCATCGCCTTGTCCAAGGCCCCCTCTCCGGGATCCCTCATTAAGCTAGTCCAGGTAATATCTCTTCTTGACGAAATTTTTCTCGATCTTGATCATGTTTTTTCATCTAACACGCAGTACTAGTACTAGTAGTACAACTTTCTGGGTGATCTTGCATGTGATTTTTGTGTGCCAAATGACGGTTCTAAATTCCTCTTTTGACCAAAACATGCGAGAGGTTGACACTGATTTCTTATAGATTACTTTCAACTACTTTATGAACAACAATGCTACCTTTGAAGAGAGTATATTAGCCTCAGTAACTTGTGTTATGGATATTGCAAGTAATCCCTCTGCTCTCATGCCTTTGAAGACATGTTCTAGTGTCTTTGTTCACTCATTTCTGTGCGTATATGTAGTCTTATATGGAGTAAAATATCAAAAATCATCTTATATTTCTGAACGGAGGTAGTAATAAAATATTTGGTTTCTGTTTGAATTAGAACCAGGTCCGCGGTGGAGATGAAGTTCTCAAAGTCATGCCGTGTGAACTGGAAGACCTGAGGATGAGTTCTACTGCTCAACTATCCAGCTGCTGTGTCCTTGTCGCCACGTGTCCTGAACTAGTGTTTTCCTGTAGCATTGTTGTCAGGCGTTTTCTCGAGGGTGTACTTCACCACTACAATTTCCTGGCTGTGCCTTCGATTACGAAGGGTGTGGTTCTTGTAAAGCTTCCCGACAAGTCTGATGCGGACTGTCTTCATCGTCATGTTTATGTGTGGAAAGACCACTCTGTTAGGTTCTCCAAGGTTGAAGAGATGGTGATGGTGATGGTGCTGGTAGACATCTCTCACAAAGTCCATGGCCTAGTCAGTTATGCGGGGTACATCCCGTAGGTTGGTGGCAAGAAATAGTCTGCAGAGTTTAATTAGTGCAACTTTGCTTGTCTGTAGTAAGTACTATTGTTCAGTACTTGATTTGTGTGTGTGAACCCTGTATTGTTTAGTACTGCCACTTTTGTTGTGTGGTGAGTCCTGAGAATAGTCTATCTTAATGTCTGTCCACTCAATTCAGTCTGTATATTTTGAAGTATCCAGATCATATTTTTTGTGAGGACGGTTTATCAATTATGGTTACACTCCAATATCTGTATGCATTGCAGGGTTTATCGCGCCCACCAGGATTTCCAGTCCCATGGATGTTCGGTCCATACGATTTGTCACTACCTTTGGACTGTCTTGCTTGTGGGAGTAAGCGGGAGCCCTGCATGCCACGCGTAATTGGATGATCAATCTTCTGTTTAGAACTTGAACATAGTGATTTCCTGGTAAGGATTCACTCGTGTCACATCAAGTAAATCTTATTGATTTACTGTCTAAATCTTATTGATTTAATGCCATGTTTTCTTACTTTTGCTGCAATTTTATGATGCAGGTTTTGCCATGTGACATTCGTCACAGAATAAACCGTTTAGTTTGCTCTACGATGGTTATTTTTGCAGGTTTCACTTCTTATGTCGTGTCAGTAACGAAGGCACTGTCCATCACTTATATTACTGCACACAATTGGATCAATCTATTGTCTGAGTACAATCTGAAGCCCTATGATGAACTGCAGTTTGGTTTAACAAACACGCCACAATTAGTCCTTCTCGCGTTTAAAAGAAATGAAGAAAAAGACTGGATCAAGGTCACAGAGCCTAGTCCAGTTAGAAAGCTGATCATAGCAGACCAGAGACGATCGCTGCTATCTCGCACATCGGTACCACCTTCAGCAACGGATCGAGCACCGGCACCTTCTCCGACGGCACTTGTTCTAGCACTGACAGCGGCAGCAGCTCAGTCTGATCCACCTGAGTATTGGGCACCGACTGTGTCAGCGGATCAGGCTGATCTACTGGAGGATCGGGCATCGACACCGGTACCTGCTCCGACACCGGCACCAGCTCTACAAGGAGCACCATCTCCGGCAGCAGCAGCGGCACTACCAGTCGCACGGGCACGGGCACCAGCAATGGCTCCGGCACCTGCACCAACACTTGAAGTTGCACTTGCATCTGCTCCGGCCTAGTGCAGCGGCAACGGAACCAGCAGTTGCACTGGCAACATACTGGGTTGCAGTTTGCACTGCATATACCAAAGTCCTTACAAAAACCGACATCTCCACCTTCTTGGTAAGCATTGGCCACCCAAGTGCTTCATTTTTTTTCTTTCCATGTTGTTTCACATGATTCACTGTGTTGATCTAACTGTTTGTGTATGTCTTCTTGTTTGCAAACAGAGAATTCCTAGAGCAACGGGGGAGTCGTTCAACAATCCGGGCGACCGTGGCCAAGTTTCTCTTACCATGCGCAGCCTTGGTGTGAATGAACCTGCTCAATATACCGTAAGTACAAAGGATGGTCGCATGATGATTGATGCTAAAGGATGGTCAAGGTTCAAATCTAAATCAAATCTTGTGGTAGGAGATGGTGTCAAAATCGAACTTTCTCGGCAAGGAGAGCTGGTCCAAATCAACTTTGAAATTCTTCAGTAGCAGCACGCAGCTGCCGAACTGATCTATCCTCCGAGAGATTTTGATGTAATAATCTGGCATGGTGAAACAAGTGTCCTGTGTGTATACGTAGTACGATAGTATTATTTATCACGTAGGATATCGTTGATAGAATTGCAACTCTGATTGCTGGTTAGGAACTGTCGTTTGATTTCATTCTAATAGCTGCCGTGCTTTATTCAATTTTCTGTATTCGCCTTGCAACAGCATCTAAAACCAGCGCCGTACCGATCGCTTGCAATATGAAATGCGCTGAGTTAGAACACATGGGCCCCCAAACATGCAGGCCCACAGGCCTGTGGCCCAAAGTCCAGAACCGTGAGCCTGTCTAAGTATTATATTCTCAGCTAAACCCCCATATTATGTTATATGTATTCCCCTTGATTTTTCTTATGTATAAAGTTGTGATATAAAAGATTTTTATATTTCTTTACAGAGGGAGTATCTCTCTGTCAAAAATATATTTATGTGTAACTAGTTACTCCTGCCTTTCTACTTCCTTTCGCTGATATGTGGGGCATCCGGCAATGGGGTCCATGTGCCATGCACCAAATTAGAGTGCACAACTGCACGGTAGACTCACCCCGGTCGTAGCGCCGCAGTAATGCCCAATGAGCCGTCAAATCACAAAAAAAAAACCACCTTTCCAGCTTTAGCAGTAAGCTGGACGGACGAAGCAGCAATATTTCACTGGGCCTGAATCCCCTTCTCCCTCGTCTGCTTGTTCAGAGAAAACCCCCTCTCGGCGATTGCATAGGGTTTTCTCATGGAGAACCAGGTACGAATTCTTCATCCATCCCCGATAAATCCAAGTCCCTTGGTCGTGGGTAATCCTAGGATGTCAGCTGCCGCCATTGATGCATTTTTCTTCCTACTGAATCTAGTGTGTTTCATTTGCAGTGCCCAAAGTGCGAGGACCCTGTAGGTTTCTGCGCCCTCGGTGAGACGCCACACTTGTTCCTTCTCATCCCAACATAGGATTTTAAAACGCGCACAGTATGTTCCTAGAATCCTCTTTTCTATCTGGGAGGGTGGGTTTTTTTGAACATGCTGTCGACTAATTTGGAAATTTGGATTGCTATATTTGGATAAAAGGTACTAGTACCATGGTCAACACTGACGTGAAGGAGGAAATTATTTCTAGATTTGGATAGGGAATACATTGTGTTCTCATATTATTTTTCCTGCAGTGCATTCCTTGCTCTGCCAGAACACATGTACTCAAGCTGGTCGGCCTTGCCATAACTGAATACACTAGTTTAATGGTCACATTGAAGACAAGCCATGGATATAAGTTCCGAGTTGGGTTCATTGATACGTCTCCAACGTATCTATAATTTATGAAGTATTCATGCTGCTATATTATCATTCTTGGATGTTTTACAATCATTTTATAGCAACTTTATACCATTTTTTCGGACTAACTTATTGACATAGTGCCCAGTGCCAGTTGCTGTTTTTTGCTTGTTTTTTACATCGCAGAAAATCAATACCAAACGGAGTCCAAACGCAGCAAAACTTTTTGTGGATTTTTTATGGACCAGAAGACATCCAATGGGCTAGAGCAGCACCTGGGGGGTGCCCCGAGGGGGGCACAACCCACCAGGGCACGCCTGGGCCCCCAGGCGCGCCCCGGTGGGTTGTGCCCACCTCGGTGGCCTCCCGCACCGCCTCTTCGCCCTATAAATTGCCAAATATTCTAAAAACCCTAGCGGAGACCCTAGATCAGAAGTTCCACCGCCGCAAGCCTCTGTATCCACGAAAAACCAATCTAGACCCCGTTCCGACACCCTGCCGGAGGGGGAAATCATCACCGGTGGCCATCTTCATCATCCCGGTGGCCACCGTGATGAGGAGGGAGTAGTCCATGCTCGGGGCTGACGGTTTGTACCAGTAGCTATGTGTTTAATCTCTCTCTCTCTCGTGTTCTTGAGATGGCACGATCTTGATGTATCGCGGGCTTTGTTAATATAGTTGGATCATATGGTGTTTTCCCCTCTCTATCTTGTTTGATGAATTGAGTTTTCCCTTTGAGATTTCGTTTTATCGGATTGAATACTTTTATGGATTTGTTAGCACTTGATATATGTCTTGCATATGAATACCCATGGTGACAATGGGGTATTATAGTGATTCACTTGAGATATGTTTTGGCACTCAACTCGCAGATTCCCGAGGTGACATTGGGGTAATCTATGCATAGGGGTTGATGCACGTTCTCATCTTTTGTTTCTTCGGTAGAAATCTTGGGGCACTCTTTGAGGTTCTTTGTGTTGGATTGAGTATTATGAATCTGAATTTGCTTTGGTGTTATTTTAGTACGAACTCTTGATAGATCGATCGGAAAGAATAGCTACGTGTTATTTTAGTACGAACTCTTGATAGATCGATCGGAAATAATAACTTGGTGTTATTTTAGTACGAACTCTTGGATAGATCGATCGGAAAGAATAGCTACAAACAATTTCTTCTTATGTTCTCCGCTAGATAAGAACTTTGGAGTGATTCTTCATCGCACGTTGAGGGATGGTTATATGATCCAATTATATTAGCATTGTTGAGAGATTGCACTAGCGAAAGTACGGACCCTAGGCCTCATTTTCAAGCATTGCAATACCGTTTGTGCTCCGTTTTATCAATTGCTACCTTGCTGTTTTTATTGTTCCTATTACAAA
The DNA here is from genome assembly GCA_011799875.1 of Thinopyrum elongatum. Classification (NCBI taxonomy): domain Eukaryota; kingdom Viridiplantae; phylum Streptophyta; class Magnoliopsida; order Poales; family Poaceae; genus Thinopyrum; species Thinopyrum elongatum. The sequence continues at coordinate 515,247,468 of CM022298.1, forward strand.
AATCAATATCTACTATCATTACTACACTTGTATCACCATCTCTTCGCCGAACTAGTGCACCTATACAATTTACCATTGTATTTGGTGTGTTGAGGACACAAGAGACTTTTTATTATTTGGTTTCAGGGTTGTTTGAGAGAGACCATCTTCATCCTATGCCTCCCATGGATTGATAAATATTAGGTCATCCACTTGAGGGAAATTTGCTACTGTCCTACAAAACTCTGCACTTAGAGGCCCAACACGAGTCTACAACAAGTTGTGTAGTAGACATCAAGCTCTTTTCTGGCGCCGTTGCCAGGGAGGTGAGTGCTTGAAGGTATATCTTTAGATCTTGCAATCGAATCTTTTAGTTTCTTGTTTTATCACTAGTTTGGTTTATAAAAATAAAACTACAAAAAAATGGAATTGAGGTTGCATCATATTATTCATCTCTATAATGTCTTTCGTGAAAATGATGGAAAGGAAAATTATGCTCAATTGATAGAAGAAGAATTGTATAAAATGTTTGACAAAAAATCTTTGAATGATGAGCATGATTGCAATGTTGTTGGTATGAATTCTTTGAATATCCATGATGCTAATGATGTGCAAAGCTACAAGCTTGGGGATGCTATGTTTGATGAAGATGATATTTTTAGTCCCCCAAGTTTTGATTTGCAAATTTGTTATAATGGTAGCATGCCTCCTATTTATAATGATTATATTAATGAAAGTGGGTTTGGAAGAGTGTCATCTCTAGGTACTAATGATCCCACTATTTTGGAGGGTGTTGAATCTTATTGTGATAATTATGAAAGTGGATTTGGAGAGGTCATGACTTTATTTAGTGATGAATCCACTATTTTGGAAGTGGTTTCAATTGATTACGACAACAAAGTTGCTATCTATGATGATTATGGTGATGACATGTGTGCTATAAAGAATAATGATAACCATGAAACTTGTCAACAAAATTTTAATGTTCAATTTGATTATGCCAATCAAGAATCCCATGATAGTTATTTTGTTGAGTTTGCTCCCACTACTATTCATGAGAATAAATTTGCTTATGTGGAGAGTAATAAATTTTCTATGCTTGTAGATCATGAAAATAATGCTTTATGTGATGGTTATATTGTTGAATTCATTCATGATGCTACTAAAAATTATTATGAGAGAGAAACCTATGCTTCTCAATATTTCAATAATATCAAGTTTCCTCTCTTTATGTTGAAAGTTTTGAAGTTGCACTTGTTTTGCCTTCCTATGCTAGTTGATTCTTGTTCCCATAAGTTGTTTGCTCATAAAATCCCTATGCATAGGAAGTGGGTTAGACTTAAATGTGCTTGTCATGTGCTTCATGATGCTCCCGTTATGCTTCAATTCTTACCTTTTATGTGAGCATCATTGAAATCTTCATGCCTAGCTAAAAATGCATTAAAGAAAAGTGCTTGTTTGGAGACAACCCACCACTTTTACCTACTATTTTTGTGTGTTCACGTGATTAGGCTACTGTAGTGATCTTGTTTTATAGCTTTTGTTTCAATAAAGTGCCAAGTAAAGCCTTTGGGATAGTGTGGATGATAGTTGACTTGATTCTGTGCAAAAACAGAAACTTTTGTGTCCAGTACAGAAATTCCTGTATTTTACTGGAAGGGGAAAAAATTCTGAGTTTTTTACATTTTATGGGTATACAAATTTTCTACGTTTTACTAAATTTTCAGAATTTTTGGAGTTATATAAGTATGACCTTAATTCAGATCTTTACGTACTGCTCTGTTTTTGACAGATTCTGTTTTCAATGCATAATTTGCTTGTTTTCTAGTTTCTATGGCTTATATTGCTTAATATAAATTGTGGAAATTTTATAGTACAGTAGGAATTGTGTGAGAACAATTATGAATCTTGTATTTGGCAGTACCAAAGTGAATGATTTTTCTTTATCATACTAACCCATCTCACGAAGTTCCGTTAAGTTTTGTGTGATTGAAGTTTTCAAGTTTTGGGTGAAATATCGATATGAGGAGAATAAGGAGTGACAATACCCTAAGCTTGGGGATGCCCAAAAACCCTTAAACCCAAATCTTATTTTCAAGGGTCCACCATACCTACCTAAGGATTGAGTAATATCCTTCAAGTAAGTTGTCATCGGTGCAAAAAGGCAATAAAAATTGCTTCTAAAAGTGTTAGATCATTTAGTGTAAGAGAAAATTGAGCGTTGTACGAACTTGTGATGGCAAAGAATAAAAGCGACAAACTGCATAATAAAGGTTGCTATCATAAGGGGCAATATAACGTGGCGTTCTTTTGCACTAAGGGATTGAGCATACAAACAAAAAGCGCATGGCAACCTCTGCTTCCCTCTGCGAAGGGCCTACCTTTTACTTTTATGTATTTACTTTCATGCAAGAGTCAAAGTTTTTCTCTCTATTCCTTTTTAGTTTTCTCTTTTGGCAAGCATCATGTGGTGACGAAAGATCTAGGCACATATATCCAGTTGGATATGAGTAGCATGAGTTATTATTGTTGACATCACCCTTGAGGTGAATACGTTGGGAGGCGAAATTATAAGCCCCTATCTTTCTATGTGTCCGGTTGAAACGTTTTGCTCATGTGTATGCGGTGAGTGTTAGCAATCATAGAAGACTATATGATGGTTGAGTATGTGGAGTTCTTACTTAGACTCTGTTGAATAAGTTGAATTACAATTGTTTGGTGACTAAGAATATAGGTTGTTGAGTTTCAAGAGAATTCATTGTTTGAACCTTAACATGTGAATTGGTTGCTACTTTAACATGATGAGTTTTATGAGAAAGAGTTGCTGTTATGATGCTAGGAAAAGTGATTGAAATTACTATTGATCAAACTTATGCACTTTGCTAGCATTCGCACTTCATAAATTATTTCTTTTATCATTTACCTACTCGAGGACGAGTAGGAATTAAGCTTGGGGATGCTGATACGTCTCCAACGTATCTATAATTTATGAAGTATTCATGCTGCTATATTATCATTTTTGGATGTTTTACAATCATTTTATAGCAACTTTATACCATTTTTTGGGACTAACTTATTGACATAGTGCCCAGTGCCAGTTGCTGTTTTTTGCTTGTTTTTTACATCGCAGAAAATCAATACCAAACGGAGTCCAAACGCAGCGAAACTTTTTGTGGATTTTTTATGGACCAGAAGACATCCAATGGGCCAGAGCAGCACCTGGGGGGTGCCCCGAGGGGGGCACAACCCACCAGGGCGCGCCTGGGCCCCCAGGCGCGCCCCGGTGGGTTGTGCCCACCTCGGTGGCCTCCCGCATCGCCTCTTCGCCCTATAAATTGCCAAATATTACAAAAACCCTAGCGGAGACCCTAGATCAGAAGTTCCGCTGCCGCAAGCCTCTGTAGCCACGAAAAACCAATCTAGACCCCATTCCGGCACCCTGCCGGAGGGGGAAATCATCACCGGTGGCCATCTTCATCATCCCGGTGGCCACCATGATGAGGAGGGAGTAGTCCACCCGCGGGGCTGACGGTTTGTACCAGTAGCTATGTGTTTAATCTCTCTCTCTCTCTCTCTCGTGTTCTTGAGATGGCACAATCTTGATGTATCGCGGGCTTTGTTAATATAGTTGGATCATATGGTGTTTTCCCCTCTCTATCTTGTTGTGATGAATTGAGTTTTCCCTTTGAGATTTCATTTTTTCGGATTGAATACTTTTATGGATTTGAGAGCACTTGATATATGTCTTGCATATGAATACCCGTGATGACAATGGGGTGTTATAGTGATTCACTTGAGATATGTTTTGGCACTCAACTCGCAGATTCCCGAGGTGACATTGAGGTAATCTATGCATAGGGGTTGATGCACGTTCTCGTCTTTTGTTTCTCCGGTAGAAATCTTGGGGCACTCTTTGAGGTTCTTTGTGTTGGATTGAGTATTATGAATCTGAATTTGCTTTGGTGTTATTTTAGTACGAACTCTTGATAGATCCATCGGAAAGAATAGCTACGTGTTATTTTAGTACGAACTCTTGATAGATCGATCGGAAAGAATAACTTGGTGTTATTTTAGTACGAACTCTTGGATAGATCGATCGGAAAGAATAGCTACAAACAATTTCTTCTTATGTTCTCCGCTAGATAAGAACTTTGGAGTGATTCTTCATCGCACGTTGAGGGATGGTTATATGATGCAATTATATTAGCATTATTGAGAGATTGCACTAGCGAAAGTACGGACCCTAGGCCTCATTTTCAAGCATTGCAATACCGTTTGTGCTCCGTTTTATCAATTGCTACCTTGATTTTTTTATTGTTCCTATTACAAAAATCAATATCTACTATCATTACTACACTTGTATCACCATCTCTTCGCCGAACTAGTGCACCTATACAATTTACCATTGTATTTGGTGTGTTGGGGACACAAGAGACTTTTTATTATTTGGTTGCAGGGTTGTTTGAGAGAGACCATCTTCATCCTATGCCTCCCACGGATTGATAAACCTTAGGTCATCCACTTGAGGGAAATTTTCTACTGTCCTACAAAACTCTGCGCTTGGAGGCCCAACACGAGTCTACAAGAACAAGTTGTGTAATAGACATCATTCATGAACCAAGAAGATCGCTGCTTTTTTTATGGCCGAACTTGGATAAACTTTCTCAAGTGTTACGGACTGAAAGTTGGTGCACGAATGTTGATGGAAATAGCAGAACCTTGTCTCATCTTCACTGTGATCTTCCACCCCGACGTCGTTCCAGTAGTTCATCCATGTTAGTGTTGTATCTGGTTCTTGCTTGTTGCCTCGATTACTTCTTAATCCACCTATTCTGTCTAACTAATCACAATTTAACTTTAGAAGTAGCAACAATTTGTGATTCCCTTCTCTCATGAAGATGCTACTTCTAGCTAATATTTCTTATAATTGGTGGCACGTGTAGGTTATTTCAAAGTTAAGCACGCTACTCGTTTGTTATTCTATAAGAACTCGACTCTTACTGTTGGCACTGAAGTTGACTGGGATGACATCCACAAGTTCCTACACTTTATTGATTGTCTTGAGGTCCTTGTTGGGCGTTTCAATGGTGGAAGGCCACGTGGGATATGTGTGCCACTGCTGCACATGTTGAACAGGTCCAACTGTGTCGAGAAACTTATGGTACGAGCTGTTTTCTGTTATATATGTTGTTCATAAACTCTTGCTTATACACAGTTTTATAGCTGTGACCTTCTTGAAACAGAAACTGCCCAGTTCTATTGTTCCTATACAGATGCCTGACCATGGTCGGGTCAGACTTGCGCTTGGTCACAACATGATGTTTGTGTCGACCTACTCCATTCCCCTTGGAGGTGAAAAGATACTTATTCATGGGTGGTCTCAAATAATGAAGGCCCGTCCATCTTGGAGAATAGGACAGAAGGTTATGCTCATGCTTTTCCATGGCTCTAAAGCGAATATCCTGTTTATTGACCACATTGCGAGATGAAGCCGCTTTCAGAAGGTTGTGGATGCGCGGGGTGGCGCCTGGGCCTTGTCTTGGGGCTTGGTGGCCTCACCCTTGGTTAACTGTAGGCAAAGTAGCACTCTTCGAGGCGTGCTTTGTATGGTTGAACCTGTATAAGTACTCATAATGCTTTCAGCTATGGTTGTTAAGTGCCCCTACTGGTTTCAATTAAGGTTGTTAAGTACTCCTGCTGCTTTTACAGTCTGTCGTGTTTCTTCAGTCAGAATCCTCTTCAGTACTGTCTTCCTCCAGCCGCCAAAACCAAACCAGCGCCGGGGGGGGGGGGGCCTGATTCCGCCTCCCACGGCTGGCTGCGCCTCAGCGCACGCATCGCCGCCCCATCGTCTTCTAAATCATTAACGCCGACGTCCAAGGCCTCGCCGTCGTCCTCTGCGTGCTTTGGAGCGCTCGCCGCGGCGCCGCCCTCTCGCGTTGTCAACATGGTCAACAAACAAGAGGAATCGGGAGAGGACTGTACGTGGAGAGGATGACAGTAGGGGCCCACCATGTCCATGGCCGTACACAAGGAAGTTCCTCATTTTTTATTATATATACTCCATTGTCAGCATATAGAAAAAGAAAATGCTTCCTCCTAGTGGTTTCCTGACATCTGGGGCCCACGACAGTGTCAGCGTATATAGTCAACAGACAAGAGAACAGCACAAGATCGGCTGACACATGGGACGTAGCTGCTCGAGCAGTATTTTTTTTGTTATTGTTGAGACGGAGTAGGGTTTCAACTGGGCTGTGGCCCGTCTAGCCCAGGCTTATATTTTACGTTCACCACATGACCAGCCCAGCTATTTTTTCTTTGTGAAAATGAGCCCAGTTTTTTTTTTTGAAAAATACCCAATCCAGGCCTACTTATTTTTCTACGCCCTGATGGGCTGCAACTCTTTAAAGACGGCTGCAAATCTTGAAAGTAATATGAAATGGGCTGTAAATATAAAAAACAGACGACAAATTGGCAATTACTTTATAATTTCTGAATTTTTTCACATTTTCAGATTCCAATTTCACTGGGCTTTAACCTAATTTAAATATATCTTCAAAGTACTTTAAATCTGGCTCGACATTTCGGTATTAAAAATAGTTTGGACCCCACCGAAATATGCGAAATTTCGTTTAAATTTTTAACCCTGGCCTTGGCCAACAAAAAAAAACGGACTGTAATAAATTGCATAAGAAGTTGCAATGAGCTGTAAATTATTAAAAAAATAGGGAATGGTCTCACTTGTGGGCCTATTAAGTTGACGCGTATGCAAGATTTTTTTACTTATTATATACGTCAACAAACAATTCTAGCAGACGTAACCGTTGGATGTCAATCCAACGGCCGTCGTGCTTCTTCAATCTCTGATCTTCTTGCTCCAGCCGCCAAATCCAGCGCCGGCGGGACCGCCTGCTACCGCCTCCCGTGGTCGGCTGTGCTGCCGCGCATGCCTCACTGCCCCCTACTACTCCCACCGCTGGCCAGGCCATCCCTCTACTCACCCACATCCCTCCACTGCTGTGGCTTCGCCGCCTCCGGGTCATTCCCTTCCTGGGTCTCGCCATCGTCCATCGTGCTGGTGTTCTCGGCACGGCGTGGTCAATGTTGTCAACAAACGACAACATCGGAAGAGGGATGTACATGGAGAGGCTGACAGTTGGGCCCACATGGTCCATGGCCGCACGCAAGCAAGTACCTTCTTATTACGCCAAAAAGAATGAATCCTCCCAATGACAGCTGGGACCCACCAGCTATATCTTGGCACGGAAGGAAGTGCCTCCTTATTAAGCGAAAAATAACGAGTGCTCCCCATGACAGCTGGGGCCCACCAGATTTGGAGGCTGACTTGTGGCCCTACTAAGTTGACGCGTATGGAGGGCTTTGTCAACTTAGTTAACAAACGATTCTATCACCAGTGACTGTTGGATTGTTAACATCCAACGGTCGTCCTGCTTTTTCAACCTCTGATTTTCTTGCTCCAGCCGTCCAAACCACCGCGTGCTCCTGCCTCCCGTGGCCGGCTGTGCTGCCACGGAGGCCTCACCGCCCCCTACTACTCCCACCGCTAGCCAGGCCATCCCTCTACTCACCCACACCCCCTGTTATTCTGCGGTGATGGCAGCCTCACACCGCTGCCGAACCAGTCAACCCTCGTACTACCCTCCGCATGTTCCCAGGCTCCGCATCGTTCCCTGCCTCACCGTCGTCCACCGCCTGGTGCTGTCCGCGCGGCGTGGTCAACGAATGACAGCCATCAGAAGAGGACTGTACGCGGTGAGGCTGACAGATGGACCCACCAGCTACATCTTCGCATGCAAGGAAGTGCCTCCTTATTACGCACAAAAAAAAAGAATCCTCCCCCTGTCAGCTCGGACCCACCAGCTACATCTTCGCACGCAAGAAGTGCCTCCTTACCTCCCTGACAGCCGGGACCCACCCGGTCGTAGCTACGTACTGTTGTCATTCTGGTCGCAAACGTGTACATACATACTGGTCCATCGGTCTTTCTGCCACGATGAACCGTGGCCCAGTAAGGAGCGGTAGCTATTCAGGCAGTCTTGTCTATATCGTGTACACATACGTACGTACATACGGGCGAGGTCTTGAACGCCTACTCGCGCATACATACGGCCAGGGCTCGTGTACATGGAGAGGGCAGCAGAGAGCAGCGACGGCGTCCTGTTCATCGGCAGCCAACCGGCTAGGTCAGAACGGAGAAACTACGTCGTCATGTTCATTGGGAGGCAACGGAATGCGTCCTATTCATCGGGAGCCAACCAGCTTGGACGGAATAGCCGAAATGAGGCCTGGCGTACCGCAGAACAGAGGAAACGGCCTTGTGTTCGACCGCCTACGGTCGAAACGGGATCCTGTTCACCGGGAGGGGTCTGGCGTACCGCAAAACGGAGGAAACGGACTTCTCTTAGACCTCCTACGGTTGAAACAGGGTCCTGTTGATCGGGAGGGGTGTGGCGTACCGCAAAACGGAGGAAACAAACTTCTCTTCGACCTCCTACGGTCGAAACAGGGGTCCTGTTCATCGGGAGGGGTGTGGCGTACCGCAAAACGGAACTCCACGGGCTACTGTTCATCCACCGTCGACCTCCTCCAGCCTCCACCTGCGATTGTTCATCCACGGCGTCTCCCTCCTGCCTCCACCAGCTACTGTTCATCCATGGGCTCCTGTTCATCCAGACTCCATCGGCTACTGTTCAACCAGCCCTCTCCACGGGGTCCTGTTCAACCAGCCCTCCACGGGCTACTGTTCATCCAGCCCTCTATCGGCTACTGTTCAACCAGCCCTCCACCGCTGCTGTTCATCCAGCCCTTCACGGGGTCCTGTTCATCCACCCCCAACCGGCTCGATCGGGGTCCTGTTCATCCAGCGGCAACAGCCTCTACTACCACGGGGTCCTGTTCATCCAACCCACACCAGGAACTGTTCATACAACCCCCAACAACGCTCGCTGTTCATCAAGAAGCAGCAGGTTCGATCGGCTTCAGTTAGCAGCAGTAGCGAAGGAATCGCTTGATCGGGTTTAGTTAACAGCCATATCGATCGATCACTCTGGTTCAGTAACGCGTAGCCTGCAGTGCAATCGCTCGGGTTCAGTAGGCAAACGCCGCGCTTGGGTTCAGTTAGAGCCCAACGCCTTGCACCCACGCGCGTACGTGTACGAGAGAAACGCGCAATCCCTCCGTGCATCGCTCGGCCCCGACCACCCACCGTAACCGGGAACTCCCCGATATTTTCCTCGCCCTCGCTTCTACCGCGGTTTTTTCCATCATGGACGGCCCAAAGAATGTCATGCAGCTGCGTCTCCGGCCCGCCCAGGACGAAAAGCCCATTTTCTGTCATGATTTTTTGTCATAGAAGTAGGAGCCCACCACATCTATGATGATACCAGGTTTTGTCACAATTATCGTCATAGAAGTGTCATAAGCATGACAAAAAAAATTCGTTCGGCCCAAAATGTCACGGATGTGTCTTTTTTTGTAGTGATGATATGTTGATTATGCTAATTACATTGTTGCTAAATTTATACCACCTAGTTTCACATATCAGCAAAAGAAAAAGTTTTTCTATGATTTAAGACATTACTTTTGGGATGACCCACACCTTTATAAAGAAGGAGTATATGGTGTTATTAGACGTTGTGTACCTGAGCATGAACATGAATAGATCCTACGCAAGTGCCACTCCGAAGCTTACGTAGGACATCATGCTGGAGATAGAACTACACACAAGGTATTACAATCTGGTTGTTATTGGCCTACTCTCTTCAAGGATGCCCGTAAGTTAGTCTTGTCTTGTGATGAATGCCAGAGAATTGGCAATATTAGTAGACATCAGGAAATGCCTATGAATTATTCACTTGTTATTGAAGCATTTGATGTTTGGGGCTTTGATTATATGGGACATTTTCCTTCCTCTAATGGGTATACACATATTTTAGTTGCTGTTGATTACGTTACTAAGTGGGTAGAAGCTATTCCAACTAGTAGTGCTGATCATAACACTTCTATTAAGATGCTTAAAGAAGTTATTTTTTCGAGGTTTGGAGTCCCTAGATATTTAATGACTGATGGTGGTTCACATTTTATTCATGGTGCTTTCCGTAAAATGCTTGCTAAATATGATGTCAACCATAGAATTGCATCTCCTTATCACCATCAGTCTAGTGGTCAAGTAGAATTAAGCAATAGAGAGATTAAATTAATTTTGCAAAAGACTGTTAATAGATCTAGAAAGAATTGGTCTAAGAAACTTGATGATGCATTATGGGCTTATAGAACTGCTTATAAAAACCCTATGGGTATGTCTCCGTATAGAATGGTTTATGGAAAGGCATGCCACTTACCTCTCGAACTAGAACATAAAGCTTATTGGGCAATCAAAGAGCTCAACTATGGTTTCAAACTTGCTGGTGAGAAGAGGTTATTTGACATTAGCTCGCTTGATGAATGGAGAACCCAAGCCTATGAGAATGCCAAGTTGTTTAAAGAAAAAGTTAAAAGATGGCATGACAGAAGGATACAAAAGCGTGAGTTTAATGTAGGTGATCATGTTTTGCTATACAACTCTCATTTAAGATTTTTTGCAGGAAAGCTTCTCTCTAAATGGGAAGGTCCTTACATTATCGAGGAGGTCTATCGTTCCGGTGCCATTAAGATCAACAACGCCGAAGGCACTAACCCGAAGGTGGTAAACGGTCAAAGAATCAAACATTATATTTCAGGTACTCCCATAAATGTTGAGATGAATATTATTAATACCGTAACACCGGAGGAGTACATGAGGGACACTTTCCAGAACATTTCAGACCCCGAAAAGGAATAGGTATGTGGTATGGTAAGTAAACCGACTCCAAAATTGTTCTAATGGCAATTTTTCTCCGTTTTGGAATATTTAAAAAATTAGAAAAATTAAAAGTAGTCCGAAAAGTGCACGAGGAAGCGACAAGGCAGGGAGGCGCGCCCTACCCCCTGGGCGCGCCCCCCACCCTTGCCGCCACCTCGTGTGCCCTCCGGACTTCGTTTTCTTGCACAATACTTCTTTTGGTCGGTAAAAATTCATTATATAATCTCCCAAAGGATTTGACCACCGTACCACGGCAAAACCCTCTGTTCTTATTTCGTGCTATTTTGCCTGGCAGATCTGAAAATATGTCGTCCCAAGATCCGGAGGGAGAGAGCTATGTAGCTGATGACATCACAAACCCAAAGGTTTATGGGGGATGTGGAGCATTATGGTTGGACTACGGAAGAATAAGAAGACTATGATCCAAAGGGAAAGGAGGAGACAAACTCAGATGAAGATGAAGCTCCATTACCCCAACCTGGGGACATGCACGTGGAGTTCAAAAAGTCAAGTCTCCCTAATAAGACAAAGAAACCTAAGATCGAGCTTATCCCTTTCCGTCTTTTACACGAGAACAAGCAAGAGTTGTGCAAAAAATACTAACATTGGAACAGGAGATCTCTGACCTGAGGGGGGAAAATCTAATCCTCAAGCGTAAGTTGAGGAAAAAGGATGAAATTTCATCATCATCAACTCCATCATCACCACCTCCGAAGAAAGAGATCTAAATACATGGGTATGGGCACTCCCCTTGGCAACTGCCAAGCTTGGGCGAGGTGCCCCGGTATCATATCACCATCACACCTTTACTTTTATAGTTTTTCTTAGTTCGATCCTTTTGGTTATATCTTGATCTAGTAGAATAAAGTTTTAGTATGATCTAGCTTTGAGTTTTGTTTCGAGATCTATCTATGTAATCGAGTCCGTGAGTTATATATAATAAAGAGTAGTTTTGAGTTGAGGGCTCTGCTTTCTTGCTATGATCTTGAGGGAATATAATAAAAGAAAGAATAAAATGAAATAAAAAGATCGTATAATGATCTTATGGAGAGTAATGACTTCACATATAAATAGTATGATGAATAAAAGTTGTTGAGAGTTGATAAACATAGTTTTGGTCATTGTTGCAATTAATAGGAAGTAATAAAGAAAGAGAGGTTTCACATATAAATATATTATCTTGGACATCTTTTGTAATTGTGAGCACTCATTAAAATATGATATGCTAAAAAGTTGATGTTGGACAAGGAAGACAACATAATGGGTTATGTTTTCTTATTTCCGGAAAGAAGTTATAGTGTCTTGGATCCTCCAACATGTTGAGCTTGCTTTTCCCTCTTATGCTAGCCAAATCTTTTGCACCAAGTAGAGATACTACTTGTGCATCCAAACATCCCTTAAACCAGTTTTGCCATGAGAGTCCACCATACCTACCTATGGATTGAGTAAGATCCTTCAAGTAAGTTGTCATCGGTGCAAGCAATAAAAATTGCTCTCTAAATATGTATGATCTATTAGTGTGAAGAAAATAAGCTTTATACGAACTTGTGATATGGAAGAAACAAAAGTGACGGACTGCATAATAAAGTTCTTTATCACAAGCGGCAATATAAAGTGATGTTCTTTTGCATTAAGATTTTGTGCATCCAACCATAAAAGCGCATGACAACCTCTGCTTCCCTCTGCGAAGGGCCTATCTTTTATTTTTATCTCCTACCCTTATACAAGAGTCATGGTGATCTTCACCTTTCCTTTTTACACTTTTTCTTTTTGGCAAGCACTATGTGTTGGAGAAGGATTCAGATATATATATCCACTCGGATGTAGGTTATCATAAAGTATTATTGTTGACATTACCCTTGAGGTAAATGGTTGGGAGACGAAACTATAAGCCCCTATCTTTCTCTGTGTCCGACTGAAGCTGTGAACCCATAAGTATCACGTGAGTGTTAGCAACTGTGAAAGACTAAATGATAAGTTGAGTATGTGGACTTGCTGAAAAGCTCTTGAATTGACTCTTTCCGATGTTATGATAAATTGCAATTGCTTCAATGACTGAGATCATAGTTTGTTAATTTTCAATGAAGTTTCTGATTCATACTTTACCTTGTGAACGAATTGTTACTTTAGCATAAGAAATTATATGGCAATATATGTTGCTGTTCTAAAGATGATCATGATGTCCTCATGTCCGTATTTTATTTTATCGACACCTCTATCTCTAAACATGTGGGCATATTTTTTGATTTCAGCTTTTGCTTGAGGACAAGCGAGGTCTAAGCTTGGGGGAGTTGATACGTCCATTTTGCATCATGCTTTTATATTGATATTTATTGCATTATGGGCTGTTATTACACATTCTAGCACAATACTTATGCCTTTTCTCTCTTATTTTGCAAGATTTACATGAAGAGGGAGAATGCCGGCAGCTCGAATTCTGGGCTGGAAAAGGAGCAAATCTGAGAGACCTATTCTGCACAACTCCAAAAGTCCTGAAACTTCACGGAGAATTATTTTGGAATATATAAAAAATATTGGGCGAAGAAAGCACATCATGGGACCTACTAGGCAGCCACAAGGGTGGGGGGCACGCCCTACCCCCCTGGGCACGCCTCCCTGCCTTGTGGGCCATCTGGCAGGCCCCCGATGCCCATCTTCTGCTATATGGTGTGTTCTGACCTGGAAAAAATAAAAAGGAAGCTTTCGGGACGAAGCGCCGCCGTCTCGAGTCGGAACCTGGGCAGAACCAATCTAGGGCGCCGGCGGAGCTGTTCTGCCGGAGAAACTTCCCTCCGGAAGGGGGAAACCGAAGCCATCGTCATCACCAACGATCCTCTCATCAAGAGGGGGTCAATCTCCATCAACATCTTCACCAGCACCATCTCCTCTCAAACCCTAGTTCATCTCTTGTATCCGATCTTTGTCTCAAAACCTCAGATTGGTACCTGTGGGTTGCTAGTAGTGTTGATTACTCCTTGTAGTTGATGCTAGTTGGTTTATTCGGTGGAAGATCATATATTCAGATCCTTAATGCTATTCAATACCCCTCTGATTATGAACATGAATATGCTTTGTGAGTAGTTACGTTTGTTCCTGAGGACATGGGAGAAGTCTTGTTATAAGTAATCATGTGAATTTGGTATTCGTTCGATATTTTGATGAGATGTATGTTGTCTTTCCTCTAGTGGTGTTATGTGAACGTCGACTACATGACACTTCACCATGATTTGGGCCTAGGGGAAGGCATTGGGAAGTAATAAGTAGATGATGGGTTGCTAGAGTGACAGAAGCTTAAACCCTAGTTTATGTGTTGCTTCGTAAGGGGCTGATTTGGATCCATATGTTTCATGCTATGGTTAGATTTATCTTAATTCTGCTTTCATAGTTGCGGATGCTTGCGAGAGGGGTTAATCATAAGTGGGAGGCTTGTCCAAGGAAGGATAGCACCCAAGCACCGGTCCACCCACATATCAAATAATCAAAGTAACGAACGTGAATCATATGAGCATGATGAAAACTAGCTTGACAGTAATTCCCATGTGTCCTCGGGAGCGCTTTGCTTTATATAAGATTTTGTCCAGGCTTGTCCTTTGCTATAAAAGGATTGGGCCACCTTGCTGCACCTTAGTTACTTTTGTTACTTGTTACTCATTACGATTTATCTTATCATCGAACTATCTGTTACCAATAATTTCAGTGCTTGCAGAGAATACCTTGCTGAAAACCGCTTGTCATTTCCTTCTGCTCCTCGTTGGGTTCGACACTCTTACTTATCGAACGGACTACGATAGATCCCCTATACTTGTGGGTCATTAGACGTCGCCCACATTCGCCTCCCGTACAATGCCATCCTCAGGTACCCGGCCCTCGCCAAGTTCATGGCGGCGACGCACCATGGCTACAATGTTCTCAAGATGCCAGAGAGTGGCGGCATCATCACGGTCGCCTGCGACGAAAAGGCTGCGATGTACTCCCTTGAGGGTGCCTACCAGGCCGCGGCGGTCGAGAACTCTGACAACGAGGGTGCCGTCCGGCCTCCTGAGGCCATCCCCAAGAAGAGGAAGCAGCTCCTCCCCAAGGGCCGTCAGGAGGCTGGGGCGCCCGACGATCGTGCCTCAGGACCCGCGCCCACTGCTGGGGCGCCCTTCCCTCTCGCATTGGAAGGCGTGCGCGACGCCCCTCTCAGGACAGGCTCGGGGGCTCTCGTCTGGAGGGCCTCCGACCTGACCGGCGTCACGAGGGAGGCGTTCGGGCACCACGTGGGGGTGCGCTTCGATGCCCTCCTCCATGAGCAAGGCGTAAGGCGCGAGGCGCCAGGCGCTCAAGAGTTCATCACCAAGGCGATCGATGAGCTTCAGTAGGCACGAGCCATGCGTGGCGAGCGTCGTCCCGCATCATCCAGTGCAGCTGCCGCCCCTGACATGGGTGGCGAGCTGCGCGTCTGCATCAACATCCCAGGCCTCAACAGGGTTGCTTCTCAGGAGCTCTTCTGGCCGTCCCGCGTTGGACGGAGTGGGGGCTGCCCTCGCAGCTACGTCCGCATGCCGTTCGGCCTGCTGGACATGGCTGCCTCGCACCAGCGCTACATGCAGGGCGTACTAGCGGCTCACGAGGCCAGGCGCCAGGCGGTCCTGACGGAGGAGGTGCCAGACCCTCGTGAGCTTCACGGACCTCCAGAGCCTCCAGGGCCTCAGGAGCCAGCCAGCTCGTGAGGAGCGATCTCTGCAGAACACGTCTTCAGCTACTCCAACGCTTCTACAACGACGGTGCCAGGTGAATTTTTGGTTTGTTCAGTTGAGGGCGCCCCTCGGACTGCATTATCCTCAAGCTGTCAGGGTCCATCCCTACAGCTGCATCATTTTGATTCGTGTACCCCGGACCAGTTGTGCACGTTCAAGTTATTATGGTGGCTAACATGACGCCTGTTGACTCGTTACCTATGGGTTGCCCTTTGCGGTCCCCGCGCACTGCTAACCTGCCTCTCGCTCATCCCTCTACGGGGGCTACTGGCACGGCGCATGTGCTTAGGTCCGTCCCTGCAGCATCGATAAATCTAAGAGACCGAGCTCTGACTCGCGGCCAGCCCCGCACATGTCACCTCACCGGGTCCTTAGTGCCTTCGTCCTCTCGCGGAAAGACCATCGGCAGGATAGCAAGTGCGACTGCATGTTATGTTTTTCAGCTAACCCGCAAGAGCCTCCGGAGGCGAGACCACGGGCGTCCTCGCCGATGCCCCGTCACCATGGAAGGACGCCACGCTATGTGCCGAGGGGCGTGACCCCTCATAGGCACCCCCTCAGGCGCCGCCACTCTTCTCTTGTGCAAGTCACTTGCACGTTAAAGGGGGGACCCTTGAGCACCGCGCCTCAGGGGCCCCTACCGGCTCTCGTGCCCTCGCCCCTGGCCTTGACCACGACATCGCGACCTGGCATACCAGCGGCGGCCGAGCTTCACTCGAGAGCCGGGTCCCGAGGATAAGTCATTTCACACACCAGGCGTGAACCTCATAATCAGCATTCTGTCTCTCGCGATTTCGCTTGGTCTAGGAAACTTCTCTTTCAGTCCTTCGGGAGCCACTTGCGCGCCAAAGGGGACCTCCTGAGCATCGCGCCTCAGGGGCTCATACCGGACCTCGGGCCGCTCACCTCCTGGCCTTGACCACGGCATCGCGACCTGGCATACCAGCGGTGGCCGAAGCTTGCCTGGGGACTGGGTCCTATCGGCGCGGAGCACTAAGCTACCGCGAGAATGAAAGGGGGGAACCATGCCAGAGCGAGAGATGCAAACACGACATCGATTAGAAATGATAACATTAAAGTACGAGCGTCATGGTTTTTACACACCCCCGCGGGGCCTATCGTGATTCTCGCGCAGGAACGGAACAAAAGGAAAAGCCTCCCGAGAGCCATGGCCTCGGTAGCATCACCCGCGACGTCAGGATGACACCATTCCTCCCCTAGGCCTGGGCGCGGCGACGCAGCAGCTCGTAGCTGTCGTCATCGCTCATGCCTGGACCAGAGGACGCGCTGCTGCTGCCGGAGGAGTCGCGGACAAGGCCAAGGGCAAGTTCACTGCCAGGGGCCTCGCCGCCTCGCCGGTCTGAAGGGTGGTCACCGTCTCGATCGCCTCCCCAGGGGCTACACTCCACACGCCGGCCATCCTCCCCGAAGACCTTGAAGAAGAGTGTCGATGCCCCGTCGAACTTGAATGGATGGCGTGCCTTCCCTCCGAGTTGCAGGCGCGGGCGATCGCGCCCCATCCTCGAGTCATGAAGACGTCGCCGGGGTTGACGGCCTCAACCTCCGCCTCTGAGGCTTGGCTGCAGCAGCCATCGTGTTGCAGCCACAGCTCGACGGGCCCCCTGGGCGGTATCTCCCCTGCCAGGAATCGCGGAAGCCGGATCCACGTACACGGCGGCATTGCCGCCCACACCATAAACTCGCAGGCCGTGCCCTCGGCATGGGTCTGTGGGCGGGGTGGCCGTGCGGCCACCACCTATTCTCCTCCACGACTCCGTTCCCCGCGGCGTCCGCGGTCGCTCCCGTGGGCGGGGCTATGCACGCGAACATCCGCACGTGCCGGGAAGCCCAGTGGAGCGCGTTCATGCCAAGGTCGCGTTGCCATGGGCGCCGTGGTGGCATCGCGGGGGCAGCCGTGCCTTTTCTTGGGGGGGGAGCAACTCCGGTTTCGTCAGAGGGGCCTTTCCTTTCTCGGCGGCAGAGAACCTCCTCACTGGCGCCATGGAAGCTCTGGCAAAATGGCGGCGGGACGAAGGAGAAGAAGGGCAGGCGGCGAGAAGATGAAGATGAGCTGGGGGCTCCGCCCCTCTCCCATTTATAGGCGGGCGGAGGCCAACCGGCGGCCTTCCACGCTCCGAGCAATGATGGCTTATCTGCATGCATCAGGCAGTTGTCAAGTCGCGCAGTTGCCGAGGCGCGTGGGGAAGTGGAGACGCCCACGTCCCATCAAGCACCACACGTCGGCTCGGTCCGCAGGCGATTGGGGCCCTCGGCGCTTCGCCCTTGCCCTTTGGCTTCGCCTCGAAGCCAAGTACGAGCGCGCCTTGGGCCCGGGGGCTACTGTCGGCGTTCTGGGAACCAGGGTACCTAGACTTGCCTGCCTGCGGCCCATGGCGTGGTTCCATCGACGGCCTGGTACGGCCCACCTACGAAGGCTATCAAGACAAGACCCTCGCGAGGGGCCAAGCCTCGCGAGGCAGACGATGCCAAGACCTCCTGAGGGAGCGGCCTTCCCAGGCTGCCTCCTGAGGAGCGGAGATTCCTATGCAGGTGCCCAACCTCACGAGGTTGCGGTGACGCAAGCCATGACGACCAAGGCCAGGCGGGCGCCAGCGGGCGCAGAGAAGACAGTTTCCCCTTTGGTGCTAAGGAGGCAAGCGCAGGCGTGGGTTCCCGAGGAATCAGGCAAAGGTTTTCATTCCAGTGCAACAAGACCAGGACCACCAGGACAGATGTCATCGCCGAGCCCACCACGGCGTCACGACTAGAAGCTTTGCAGGCGAAGACCACCTTTCGTCAGGATAAGATGTACTACTTGTCCCTTTTCAAATTTGCCGTTGTGGGATCCCTTCCCGCCTACGTTTTGGGGGAAGAGGACCAAGGCCACTATATATATAGGTTAGCCACCACCGCAGAAGGGATCCGATGCCTGGACGACTCACTCTCACCCCAGAGCAAACCTCGCGAGGTTGTTCATCCCTTGTACTTGTTCATCCTCAGCCCCTCGTGAGGCAAATCCACCACAAAGCAGGAGTAGGGTCTTACACCGCAAGGTGGCCCGAACCTGGGTAAACTGCCGTGTTCATCTTCTTCCTTGTTCATCGAGCTAGGCTGTAGGGAGACGAGTTGGTTGATTGGATAGGTTGAGTTCTTCGCACACGCCTCAGAGTTCGAACCTTCCTTGGGTCCGCGGAGCCCTGAATCCGACAGCGGGGGCCGGGCAGCACCTCCGGAGCAGAGGGTGCTGGTGGTGGGCGGTGTACCTGGAGGAGCGGAGCGGAGTGGTCGGAGCTGCGCGCCGGGCGGGAAGGGCCAGCAACGTCGCCGACACTGCGTCAACGGGCGCCGGGCACTGACGAAGTGGATCCGCTGCTGCCGGATCCGCCTTGGTCGACGACCGAACGCCTCAATGCGATGCAGAGGGCGACCTCCTCCACATCGTCGGGGTCCGCTTCACGCAGTAGGCTAGACCAGTCGTCGTCGGAGCCGGAGTCCCTACCGGAGGCAGCGCTGCTTCGGTCGCCGGCCATCGGATGCGTTTGGAGGGGATCGGAAGTGAAGTGGACGGAGAGGGGAGTGAAGTGGAGTTCGGATTGACTGCGGTGTATGGTTTTTTGGACGGCGATATTTGTGGGGCAGGCGTGTGCCAGGTTGGGCCAAGTCGACGTGGCGGGCGCGCCCGGACGCTCTCGGACCGTCTCATATTTGGGCTTGATATGTGGGGTGCCGGTCAGCCCGGGCGTTTAAGGGCGGTTTGAGAGGCCCGGTTGAGTCCAAATTTTGTGACCGGTCAGTGACCAGGCGACCTGTCCAGACATTTGATACGGATTTGAGGGGTCCGATTGTAAATGCTCTTAAATCCTCGGGTTCCTTTTGTTACGGGGAGTGCACCGTCTGTGATGTAGCCGTGCACGAACCAGTGGCCGTGGAAAACGAGACGAACTGTTTTTGGTGAGAGACAAAACGTCGTGGCAGCAGTATATGCATGTAGCGAAGTGCAGTGGAGTGGTTACTTCCTACTGTGCTGTGCTGGTCGACCGAAGCATCATCATTTGAGCCGAAATCACTGTTCTGACTTTATACCGAAAGAATTGCATAAAATGAACTCAATTTGAAAGTATTTCACAATTTGACCCTTTTAGAAACGCCAGACCCCGCGGCGTTGTTGCTACACATAGAAACGCTGAGCTATCTCGCGTTGCGGATCCACATAGAAACGCCGAGCTACCTCGCGTTGCTTCTCCACATGAAAACGCCATGGGTTTTGGCGTTTCTTCCCCGTATGGAAACGCCATTGGCTTTGGCGTTTCATATGTGGCATATGGCTTATATGAATAAAATATTTCGGCCACGTCGTAATCACACTAGATAATATAGTAGACCAATATGAAACGTCAAAGCCAATGACGTTTCCATACGGGTAAGAAACGCCAAAACCCATGGCGTTTCCATGTGGAGCAGCAACGCGGGGTAGCTCGGCGTTTCCATGTGGATCCGCAACGCGAGATAGCTCGGCGTTTCTATGTGTAGCAGCAACGCCGCGGGATCTGGCGTTTCTAAAAGGGTCAGATCGTGAAATACTTTCAAATCGAGTTCATTTTGTACAATTCTTTCAGTATAAGGTCAAAACAGTGATTTCGTCACATCATTTGGGGGAATAGGCCGTGCATGCGTGGCCAGCGTGGACAGACGCAGCGTGATCATGCATGCATGGCGATGGAGCCCCGGGCTGGCGCTTGTTTGTTGGCTTCCCCTGACGTGACCGGTGACCCTTTGCTCGGCGCTCTCGCGATCGTGCGCATGACGTTTAGTTTGCATGGATGGAAGATTCCCATGCGCATATCACCCGAGCTCATGATGTACGACTGTGACGGGTTTTATTTCTGCTTGGTGACACACTACGTGCACAATGAAACACGTACGAGCCTTTCTACTGGCTGGTGGAGTATATCAAATAACAACTGCATAGACTTTGCTGCAGTCAAGCAAATGGAGAGATGGAGCTCAATAATTAGCAAGGACAACTACACACCTTCAATAAAGTTCAGACCAAAGGCTACGTTTTGTAAACCACTTGGTGGTAGTTAACTTAAATTTGCTGGCGGTCCACGGGAAGTATCCGGACTTTGTTTCTGGATGGAATTATACGCGCATTTTGTAACCATATGTGGTAGGTAGTGATATGCATTGTCTGTGAGAAGGAGATTGGCTTTCTTTCCACTGTTGCAAGACGACTATGGCAAAGACTTCCTCCCCTCGATCTCTGTTGGTGAGCCCGTGGATTTGCATCTCATCCATAGTCGTCCTGGCAGCCAATGGTGGGCCCGGCTAGTAGATAGCTTAGTGTTTTTCAGTCCTGGGGTGGCGCTTTCACAGATGGCGTCACTTCTTCTTTGACTCAGTCTTTCAGGGTTTGATTCTCCTCAAGTTCGTCCATCGTGCCGGATTAGACGGAGCTCCGGCTTAGATTTCTGCCAGCTCCTTGAAGCGGCGATATTAGGGTTTTTCGTTGTGCGTACGCGATGGCGAGATTTGGTATCGGCTTCTTCGGATCGATTCAAGGGCTCAACGATGATGACTAATAATGACTGCGGCTCCAGGGCATTGGTCCTTGGGAACATGTGCACGAAGACTTTCCGACTGTCATCGGTAAGGTCAGGCCGGCTCTGGTATGGGAGCGACGACAACATCGCGTCGAAATTCGTTCTGACGACAACAGTGGTCGTTTGGTGGTCTAGGGACCTCAATGTAACTTTTACTATGTTTGGGGTGTTTTGCATTTCTGATGAACCTTTATAATAGATCTGAATAATTTCGGAAAAGGTAGTGATATACATTATGTAGACTTCGACTAACTTGCAGACGGTACATTTAACATATATATATGCATGGAAGTGTATTTCCGCAGATTTAAATAAGTTTGCAAAATCATTTCACCGCACTACCATGGATGCAAATCAATGGCCTTAGGCTACCCTCTGAACCCTCTTTATTTCAATCAAATGAACCCAAATATTAAAATCATATTACTATTAAGTTTCTTTAGTCACAAAGCACTCAGTTCTATAAACAAAACCATCAGTACAAACACCTTGGAAAATAAAAAAGTTACATCAAAATCTACGGGCCCAACAATCTTCATCATCCTAAACATGCCGACGGTGTTTGAACTTTTCGATCGAGGGGCTCTTGTTAGCGTTTGAACTTTTTTCCCTTTATTTCTAGTTTTTTCCCCTCATGAGACACTGCTGCTTTCAACTGATTCTTTAAATCTACTTGATCGTGTAGAGTGTAACTAATTAACACGTTGTGATTTCATGATTTGTTTTCCCTTTGACCATGTTCCCAGAATCTACATTCAAAAGTCAAATTCATGTAACTCCTAGGATTTTGGAACTATTGAATTTGTACCCATTCTGCAGGACCAATTTTTCGCAAGTGATTGTTTTGATAGGATCTTGATGTCTTCATACCCAATCCTCATGCCAAGGACAAAATGATTTCTTTTCGAAAAAAAGGACAAAATGGTTTACCTTTTCTCCTTTAACTAACTTGCTCCATTTATTATGAGTATTTGATTTTTTTTTTCTATTTAGAGATTGCAAAGGGAGCCAGCTTACATAATTCTAATCGCTTATGGGGCATACTTGATTCAATTACGCAACTTTTTCTTTTCTTATAATACCAGTTAAGGGCCATACCTAGCCTTGATCCCATAAAAAGTATATCTTCCATGGATACCTAGCCTTGATCCCATAAAAAGTATATCTTCCATGGATATCCTGTTGATTTGATAATTCCACGGCAAAGAATAGTGGTCATGTCACATGTGCACTGCCTCTAATTTTCTTTGGGTCCTGTGGATCATGGGGCATGCATAACCTGTTCTGTTTACTTTTTTCTCATGATTACTGTTCACCACTAAGGACTCTGGTCTAGTCCATACTTTTATGTCGTTGGTTGCACATATATGTAGACCAGCACAAATGCTAAGATATCACTGAATAATCATACTCTACACACTTTCCTTGCATTATGTAAACAGAACAGTAATCAGACGCCGTTGCTGCCAGTTCACTGCAAGTTGAATTGTCAAATCTGAAATCAGAAACGCGCCCATTTGTTTCCTAGATAAGCAAAATATCTCTTCTTCCCGCTATTGTACCCCCGAATTTCTCCAGAAAAGTTGCATTTTTCTTGAACACTAATTATCAAATCAGATATCTTCCACCAGGGTAATTGGAAATTGGACCAGATAGCAGGTGCCCCAGGTGAAATGCATGTGTTTTCCAATGTCAAATATTTTTCGTAAAATTTATATATGAAAGTGAGATCTTGAGTTGCCATGGAAGAAAGAGATTTTTTGTGCAATATGCTAAAAAAAAGGTTAGTACCTACAAATATATGTTTTTTTGTGCGAATAGCTACAAATATATGTTGTAGACCGCATGATTTATTTAGTCGGAGGACGCTTAATTTATATTTTATTCATAAATAAAGGTTTACGAGCTGACATAACCCATGCTTGTACTCCTCTCAAATAAAAAACCCCACAAACTTGTATACAAAACCTAAATTTTGATACTTACTAGTTTTGTGATTTTGTTGTTCATCCGGGAAGTACTAAAGCCAGTTAGCTGCTCCTTGTTCCACTCAAGTTTCTAAAATAGGCCCCTTTGGACCCTTAGACGGGTATTGCTTTGCGCCGGACGTTTTCTATACGATACTAGATAATTACCAGTGCATTGCAATGCGATCAAAATATTCTAGTATGTTCGCCGTGATATGAATATATGATATTCTATTACAAATTATTGCGAGTGCCAATGCGTGGCTCAGACGGTTGTGGGCTGTTTGAGGGTCTGATTTGGAGATGCCCTAAATTTTCTAGGGCGTTAGCCCATGATTTACTTATCCAAAATTATGCCGTTTGCATCCTACTCCAGAGAGGAAATATTGCAGTCCCTTCAATTGTTCGCTACTAGAAAAAAAATCCAGTTTTGGTAGGCTTTCTACTTTCAAGGAAGCGAGGGGGAGCTGCCTACTTGGAGAAGCAGCCAAACCAGGGGTGGCCGATAGTTCATTCCACGGGCACAAATGATAAAGCCATGCATTTTTAATCTCGTGGTTGGTATAATGAACTGTAGAAAAATAGTACTTCTGGCAAATGGGACACGAAGCTTCGTTAGCTTTGCTTGGAACTGGCAACTTGCATATTTAAAACAGAGGCCGTGGACTTCTGTCATCAACTGATACTGACAGTACATATATATGGCTTTAGGACTACTGAATCTGCCGCGTTATAGTATTAAACACACACTTCTTTTATTTTTCCTTCAGAGTGAGACTTGTCGTGAAAGTGATAACAAAGTTACACTTGTCCAAATTCTATCATATCTCGGCACAATCTGGACAAAGAGATTGGTACGAAAAATTGCGAAGCAACGATACTGCTGGCAGCTCCTTTCTAGGGCAATCTTGTTCGACGATCGCATTGCGCCTCTGCTCCGCAACTGACGAGATTAATCCAATTGATTTGGTGAATGGTGATGTTGCTGTTGATGTCATATTTAAAAAAAAAAAGAGGATTACCCCCGGCCTCTGCATCTGGACGATGCATGCAGCCATTTTATTAATTATTCACAAAGACCTTATAAAGTAGTACATCAGGTAGTCTGAAGCAACCATCTTATCAACATCTGTCGCTATTCCTATCCACCTGATGAACGGGTGCCGATAGTCCAAACCTAATACCAAACAGACATCGCACAAATGTCTAACATCTAAAGCCAGAGGCCCCAACCAAGCAACGTACCTGGTTTGAGGCACAAACTGATCTGACGCACTCTCATGTGGCATCGCCTTCCTCTTCCAGCAATCCATCTTCAGAGCAGAACCCAACGCACCGACCTTGCCAGGCCTCTCTGCCATCGACGCCACCATGACGCCGGACGACATCCTCCTCCTGCGCGAGTCCATCTCGATGCATCGGGCGCAGTATCTCCACAGTGCCACGGCGCCGAGATCTGCCCCCATCAATGCGAATGATGAAGCACCGCTCCACCAAAGAAGCCGTCCTCTGTTCCCTCGAGTCTGTGTACACCTCCAAGAATGACGCCCCCAAGGGGGAGACGACACAACTGCGCCGCCGTCATTCGATCTACTGATCTGGGGTTTCCCCCGGAGGTAGCAGATAGTGGCCTTGAACTTCTCCTTGACGATGCCTTCAAGAAGGGAGCGCTGCAAAAGAGCGCCGCCACCGCCGGCCTTGGCAGCAAACCGAAGGCAGATTTTCACCCGGATCTGTTCGAATAGCCTCCATCAAGCATCTCGTGCACGGATCGCCACCATCACTGCCGGGGGCTGGACGAAGGGTCCAGGCCGCCGCTGCCTGACCGGCCACGGCACCACCACGGTGCCTAAGCCGGCGCCGTCAGGCCCACCATGCCCGCCTGTAGACGTCCACCAGGATCGCCGGCCCACCCAAGCCCATCTGGGCAAGGAGAGACCCGATATCTCGTGCGCCGCCACAGGGGCTCCTCTGCTGCGGGAAGGTCGCGCCTCCGATGTTGTCGCACCACGCACGCCGCCGGGAACCCGCCACCGATTGACCGCCGAACCATGCGCCGCCGCCGCCAGGAGATTTCGCCACCATCGCGCGAGGGGGAAGGCCCTGCCGCCGCCGTCACAGGCCAGGGCTTCGCCGACGTGGCCTCAGGCGGCGGCAGGAGGGAGGAGACGAGGGAGGAGGCCTAGGGCCGGTAGCGGCGGATCGCCCCCCGTGTCGCCTAGGATTGGCGGCGCGCGCGGGGGTGGGGGGGGGGGGGGATGGGGCGTGTACCGCTAGCTAGCTCTGTTTCTTTGGGCTGTGCGCAGCACTAAAAATTGGGGGAGAATTTCACTTCCCCGGCCTCTGCACCAACTAAGGATGCATACGGCCTTTTAAGTATGAGTACTAGGATTTTTAATCTTGGTTACACACCGAGCCTAGTCCTCAATAAATGCGTGAGTACCAGAAAAATCTAGTCCTCAAGATAAATAGAAACCTAAATTCGTCTCCATGAGGATTTGAACTCAGGTGTTGGGTTTGTATATTCACTCCCCCAACCAGTATAGCGACCAGGAAGTCATTTCTTGTTTAAGACTTGTGTAACTCATCAACCATAAACACTTTATCTGACTGCTTGAACATTCTGTCTTATACTCTACCTGATTGCAAATTAAAAGGTTCTTGCCTTTTAGGGCAGTTCATACGGCTGTCTGATATGTTTGTTGATGACCAACACTGCGATGACTAACATTAGGTGCCAAGCGAAGTGGGTCTTGTGCATCTTCTTACAACAGAGGAGTGAGATCCTTAAGGAGAAAAATATATATATAATGTTTTTTTAGACAAAAGGCCTACGGCCCGGCGTTAAATTAATGACGCCCATACAAATAAGGACATGAAGCCCCAACAGCCAATGGTACAACGCAATACAACACTAAAAACACGGCTTTGCTGCTGCTCCTGGGCACCCTTGTAGTATGTGCCATGTGCTCCGGGATACCGGTTGATTTTTATTTTTGAATACTGATACCGGATTGATCTAGCAAGTGATCTTTGCCATGCGCACTCACGCCAACAACCTGCACTGGCGTATCACGCTCGCCATCTGGCTCAGTACCAGCGCCGAGTTTGTTCCAATGCCTCGGTCGCATGATCCTTGCGCCATGGAGTCCTTCACGTGGAATCCATCTATCCGCATCATCGTGCTAGCGGAGCCTCTCAACACGAGCCTCGACATCATACTCGGTGTGCTACCAAAAATGCGGGGACATCATTGGCGTTGAGGACTTCAACTTCGGCAAGTGCTTGAAAAAACATCCACACCAGATGTTAGAATTAATGGATTAGGTCTATAGCAATTTCTGAAATCTCAAAGTCCATGTGTAAAATGGTAAGTGGTGATGCTAAAGTTTAGTCCCACCCCGGAAGTTGAAGAAGAGTTGGACCTCTTTATATAGTGGGTTCTCTCCACCACTCTAAGTGGTGTGTGAGAAGAGAAAGGGAAGACCACATGCGCGCTCGCTCGCCTCGCCTGGCCAGGGCGTACGCGTGAATGGTCCGCCGAAATTCGGTCCGTCTCCTTGCAGGGGCGCAGCTTCCTTTTGCCGTTTTATTTTTATGTCTTGGCAGACAAGTTTTTTGATTTCTTGTCCGGTAAGTATACGAATTAGAAACCGAGTCGGTTTGGGATTGTGATCGCGACACAATACCGCCTCTGGTCCTAATATATATATACAGCTACCGGCTGCGGAAAAAGACACACCGAAAACACCTAGGGTTTTGCCTCATCTCGCAACTTGCGCCGCCGTCGTAGTCTACTCCATCCCAAACGCCGGCGTGCATCGACGCGTGGGAGAGCAGGTCTCTGGAACCGTTCGTCTTTGCGATCCTGCACCGGGAGAGGACGAATTAGATTTTTGGGAAGCGCTCTGCGCGACTGCTCAAATTCGTCATCACGGGTCGTCTTCCGTCCAAATCAGGCGGTGCTACTCATCGTCGTCTTCATCGCCGTCAGCAGCAGATCGTCGCCAACATCGTCATCAACACCGTCGCACCCACAATAGCTAACGTCCAACATCATCTGTTCATGTCTGTCTCTACAACTATTGTTTCGTGTTCGCTGTTGTTATGCATGTCTTGCTGTTCTTCTAATTTGCTAGATTGTTGCATGCTAGTATCTGTTCTAGTCATGAATTATTTACTAGAATTAATCATGAACTTGCCTAATTTTTCTACAATCCAAAAACCTAATTGTAGGATATTTCCTGAATTAACTATGGCTAGATTCGCTGATGCACTGAGACCAGATAAATTTACCGGTGTACACTTTAAGAGGTGGCAGGTGAAGACCACGCTCTGGCTTACTGCTCTGAAAGTTTTCCACGTTAGTGTTGGTGCTCCAGAGGGAATGTCTGACGAAGATCAGAGAAAATTCCAGGAAGCCAATACTATGTTTGTGGGATGCATTCTGAGTGTTCTTGCTGACCGTCTGTGTGATGTGTATATGCACATAGATGACGGAAAGACTCTGTGGGATGCACTGAATGCAAAGTTCGGTGCAACAGATGCAGGCAGTGAACTGTACATCATGGAGAGTTTTCATGACTACAAGATGGTGAATAACCGTTCTGTGGTTGAACAAGCTCATGAGATACAGTGCATTGTGAAAGAACTTGAACTCCTTAAGTGTGTTCTACCCGACAAATTCGTGGCTGGGTGCATGATTGCAAAGTTGCCTCCTTCATGGAGGAATTTCGCCACAACTCTGAAACATAAGAGACAGGAGATATCAGTTGAAAATCTGATTGCATCTCTTGATGTTGAAGAAAAAGCTCGGGCTAAAGACACTACTGAGAAAGGAGGTGAGGTTCAGCCTACCGCCAATATGGTACAGAGGTACCCACAGAACAAGAACAAAGGGAAGAACAAACCTGTTTTCAACAAGCCTACCAAGACTACTACCTTCAAGAAGAAGAAGTTCAACAAGGCTGAGCTAGAGTGCTACGCCTGTGGGAAGCCCGGACACTTTCCAAGGAATGCCCTGAACGTGCAGACCGCAGAGGGAAAACGAGCTCCAAGACTGTCAACATGGTGACCGCTAGCAATACTGATGGGTATGGTAATTTACCTATTGTACTTTCAGTATTTCAATCATCTTCGTGGTGGATTGATTCGGGTGCTAACGTTCATGTGTGTGCTGACGTCTCCCTGTTTACTTCTTATCAGGTCGCAAGGGATTCTTTCGTCCTAATGGGGAATGGGTCACATGCTTCTGTTCGTGGCATTGGCACGGTGGATCTGAAGTTTACTTCGGGAAAGATCGTGCAACTACGGAACGTGCAGCATGTCCCTACTATGAACAAGAATCTAGTTAGCGGCTCCCTTCTATGTCGAGATGGGTTTAAGGTAGTTTTAGAGTCGAATAAAGTAATCGTGTCAAGATTTGGACAATTTATAGGCAAAGGCTATGAGTGCGGAGGCTTGTTCCGCTTTTCCCTTTCAGATTTTTGCAATAAGTCAGTAAACCAAATTTGTGCTAGTGTTAATGATGATGCAAGTATTTGGCACTCTCGTTTATGTCATATTAATTTTGGTTTAATGTCTCGGTTATCCAGTATGAGTTTAATTCCGAATTTCACCGTTGCCAAAGGTTCTAAGTGCCATAGTTGTGTGCAATCGAAGCAACCTCGAAAGCCTCATAAGGCTGCCGAGAAGAGAAACTTGGCACCTCTAGAACTCATACATTCTGATCTTTGTGAGATGAATGGTGTGTTGACAAAAGGTGGAAAGAGATATTTCATGACTTTGATTGATGATGCGACTAGATTTTGCTATGTTTATTTGTTGCAAACTAAAGATAAAGCATTAGACTACTTTAAAATCTATAAAGCTGAAGTTGAAAATCAACTAGAGAGAAAGATCAAGCGTCTTAGGTCCGATCGTGGTGGAGAGTATTTTCCCAAAGTATTTGATGAATTTTATGAGGAACATGGTATTATTCATGAGAGGACGCCTCCCTATTCACCCCAATCAAATGGAGTTGCCGAGAGGAAAAACCGCACGTTGACTGATTTGGTGAATGCCATGTTAGACACTGCTAGTTTATCTAAGGCATGATGGGGAGAGGCTCTATTGACTTCATGTCATGTCCTGAATAGAGTTCCTAACAATAATAAGGAGAAAACTCCTTATGAGGAGTGGGTTGGGAGAAAACCATCACTTTCTTATTTGCGCACTTGGGGATGTTTGGCAAAGGTCAATATTCCTATTCCTAAGAAACGCAAACTTGGACCAAAGACAGTGGATTGTGTCTTTCTAGGGTATGCTCAACGGAGCATTGCTTATAGATTTTTAGTGGTAAAATCTGAAGTACCTGATATGCATGTTGATACTATAATGGAATCTCGTGATGCGACATTTTTTGAGAACATATTTCCTATGAAAGATATGCATAGCATTGCTAGATTTTCTTCTGAGATAATTCCTGAATCTAGTACAACTGATGAATATTTTGAACAATCACATGAGGAAGTCCTTGAGAAGGATAACAATGAAGTTCCTATAAGGAACAAGAGACAAAGGATCGCAAAATCCTTTGGTGATAATTTCATTGTATACCTTGTGGACGACACACCCAAGACGATTGCAGAGGCATATGCATCTCCGGATGTAGATGATTGGAAAGAAGCTGTTCATAATGAGATGGACTCAATTCTTTCTAATGGAACTTGGGA
The DNA here is from genome assembly GCA_011799875.1 of Thinopyrum elongatum. NCBI lineage: Eukaryota > Viridiplantae > Streptophyta > Magnoliopsida > Poales > Poaceae > Thinopyrum > Thinopyrum elongatum. The sequence goes on from CM022298.1 coordinate 515,277,330, forward strand.
ACTAACTGATAGACCATATGGTTGTAAACCTGTGGGCTGTAAGTGGGTGTTCAAAAAAGAAGCTAAAGCCTGATGGTACTATTGATAATTACAAAGCGCGGCTAGTGACCAAGGGCTACACTCAGAAAGAAGGCGAAGATTACTTTGACACCTATTCACCCGTTGCTAGAATGATCACCATTCGAGTGTTACTTTCCTTGGCTGCCTCTTATGGTCTTATCATTCATCAAATGGATGTAAAGACAACTTTCCTCAATGGAGAGTTGGAAGAGGAAATCTATATGGATCAGCCTGACGGGTTTGTGGTAAAGGGTGAAGAGAGAAAAGTGTGCAAGTTGTTAAAATCTTTGTATGGCCTGAAACAGGCACCTAAGCAATGTCATGAG